>OX336391.1:157931223-159131223 GCA_946902985.2 Meconema thalassinum | reverse complement strand
ATGGACTGTAGGTCAACTTGTTTCGCGTCGTATAACTGTCGATAATTCCATTGATGGGGAAGACGAAATAAAACATAATAACGCTCTGTGCGGAAACACAAAAACAAACAAAAATCATGATGTTTTTTCTCCTGTCAGGGTGGCCGAGAAATCCGGAGTGCCGGGTTACCGAGTGCCGAGTTTGCGAGACTCTACTGTAAACGTCATTCAACGCGGGAAGTGTTGTCAGTGAGTTGATCATATCGAACCAGAGAGGGATATTCATAGCCAGAAAACACGGAACCGTATGTGTTACGTCACGTCTGTTGGAAGTGATGATGAAACAGGTGTGAGGAGTGGTCATCCATGCGTGTCCGTCAATGAAGCTGGCTCGCTGGTGCGGAAGAACAGGCGCAAGGGGCAAGGGTTAACCTATTAGAGCAGGCCCATGCATAAGCTTCAGGAACTCTCTCACGTCTCCAAACCCTCCACTTGGGAGAGGATAGAAGGGGCAAGAGCACCCTGTGTTAACAAGATTGCCAACTTCTTCTTCACATTCACCCAATTACAGTACTCAATGGTCTTACATTCGGGGGATGCGTGGCGTATTCGGTTGAGGCACTGAGCTTTTAACTGAAAGAGAGTGAGTTCGATCCCCACCCAGGTAGAGGATTTTAGAAACGAAACTACCACTTTCGGAAACGCAAATAGCCCTGGGGTTCACTCAGCTTACACCAGAGATGAGTACCAGGGTAATTCCTGGGAGCAAAAGCGGTCGGGCGTGGAGCTGACAACTCCATCCCATCCAGTGCCGATGTCACAAAAAGTGGAAGCCTCTACCTTTCACTACTCCCAGTGCCTCTATGGCCTTTATCGAGTTGGCTTCTTTTTTTTTTAATGGTCTTACATTCAGTCCACCCAAATGTTGTTATTTGTCTTATTGGACACCTACTGTGTAGTTGGGAAACAACTCCAAAACATTCGTCTCTACAGATTGACTTGGTACGGGAGTTATGTATATCACCTGGTGTCAAAACACCTTATGTATAACACTAATTACTCACACATTGTCACTTATGGAGCAGAAACATGGACAATGACGGAAAGGGACTGGATGAGGCTGCAAGCAGGTGAAATAAGGTTTCTCGGAGCAGTTAAAGGGAAAACAAGATTGGACAGAATAAGAAATGTAGAAATTAGAAAAGAACTAAATCAGGAAAGTATGAGAGAGGGGCTAGAGAAAAAGAGACTACGTTGGTGTGGACAGGTTAGGAGGATGAGCGGGCAAAGTTTACCAAAATAATGGAAGAACTTAAGATCGATGGAAGAAGACCTCGAGGGTGCCCAAGAATGCGCTGGAGTACAGAAGTGAGAGTCTGTATAGGGAGAAGAAGAGTTAACGGGCATCAAGTGGAGGAAGAAAAGTGGTGGGAAGATAGCCTAAGTTGAAGAGGGCTCGTAAACATCCAGACCCGGCAATGTTGGAATTGAGTTCAACTTGTAAAAGTCTTAAGGGCTATGCCCACTCCCTAGGAGAGCTGTTAATTGTAATCAAGTTTAAGTGAATTCAGTTGTAGGTTTTACGAAAGGAAACAAGCATCTTCTAAGAATTGCCAGGGCCTGGGAGTAACCATGTCCATCTCTGCTTCCTGTGACATGGCTGATCCATTATAGAACATGAGTTATGTTAAGAATTCTAACAGTTTCCTTATGTTTTAAAGGTAAAAGCACAATTCAATTTCGCAGAAGGATAATAGTTCCATGTTCTGTTTACGGCTGTACGATTGGTTGTCTAATGGGTGTTAGCCCCGATGCTATTGGCTAAGAAGTGGTTTGTTATTCAAGTTTGCTGCATGATTGGCTAGTCACTGGACGTCTCCCCTAGTATTCTGGGTTACACCGTCAACAGTCTAGCCCTATAAAAGACGTAGGTCATAAAAGCAACTCACTCTATCATTACTCACATTTTACGTGTAGCAGTTGGACGAGCTTTTATTGCTAATACTCTGTACATAATGATCGACTAATAATTCACCAAGTTGGACTCCTCATTCCATTATAAAAGATGCCAATCAGTCTCGTAAGAACCTTCGCTTAACAGAAAACACAAAGCTAAGCATGCACGTTAAGCAGTTCCAATGAGAAAGAAACAAATCGCCGACTAGATCTTAAGCATTTAATATTTTACAAATGCTATGTATCCATACCCATAATAGCAGTAAGGACAAATGAATAAAAACGCATTAGTGGTCCACTTCTAGTGCAAAAATGCGTATAGGCCTAGGTTTACCATATTGGTTTGGTAAGGTTAATCCCTATTGCCTATTGACTAGCATTGACAAGGCGGATTACGTATGATAAATATTTAACTTCTAGTGCAGAAAATATCTATACATAGCATAAGGGGCCGATATCCTAGATGTTAGGCCCTTAAAACAACAATTATCATCATCAACATACATAGTATAAAGCAAACACCCCGATTCTTGGATGTAACGGGTAATCTCAAAAACCACTGGATGTATTTTGATGCGGTTTTCACCATTCTGTAAAGGATTTCTTGAGGACAGTGTCCGTAGAAAATCATTCATTTATGAACAAAGGAAACTCTGCAGTAACGATCTCAGTGAGTCGAGTAGAAGAAAAATCTGCCGTCCGTGTGCCTTTTAATCTTACGCTGAGTAAACCGTTATAGATACCGGGCGAAGCCGGGGCGAATTGTTAGTAGATAATATTATAATACTGAAAATAATTATAAATGAGGCAATAAACATTAAGGAAAAAAAGGGAAACTAGAGAATATCAAGCTACCATAAACGTGTGGGAACAAGTTTATCTGTATCAAATTTCAACCGAGTTTCAACCAGATGGAGGCGATATGCTTCAATTACTTTCTAACTTAGATAACAGGACAAGCTGTTGTGGGTTCCTGAATGTTACATCTCGACCTACAAGCCCCAAAGTTGCGTCATGGATATATATTTGTTTTTAGTACTATGATCAAGAAAATGTTTTCAATGTCTCTCAACATCGAATCTCTGATGATGATGACTGCGTTTATAAGGGGAGGAACAGTGAGGTTATCTGCCCCTCCTCATATCTATATTGATGACAGTTTTGTGGTTCGTCAATAATATTTATAAGGACATAACGAGTTCTCCGACTGAAGTACTCAGTTTGTTACAAGCCCTCTTGTAGACAGGCGTTCTCGCTCAACTTCCATACCCACCGCGCTCCAGTTCTCCAGCCTCCATGTGCACTACAACCCAGCTGGGCTGGATCGATCATCCCAAGTTTCCACTGCTAATCTATGAAATTCCTTTGCCAATGAATCATAACACCTGATTGTGATTGCTGTTTTAAGGGGCTTAATATCAAAGTCATCTGGTACTACTCACAAGTTAGCCTACTCTATTGTTGATGCCATCTTTGATTTCCCGCTCTGCCAAGAAATTTTATTCTGGTCCGATGGTTGGAATGAGGTACACCCAGTCTCGTGAGGGAAAGCTGAGAAGGGATGGATGCGATTACTAGCTCAGCTGCCATAGAAGTGATTTCCGTGGTTTACCACTTCTATTCTATGCAAATGCTGGGATAGTTCCTAACTGAATGCAACGCCGCTTTTTCTCAAATCCAAGCCTGAATTATAAATAGAAGTAATATTGAGCCACAATATCGCTGTCGAAAACCCCTCCACAACAACAACAACAACAACAACTACAACAATAACATCTACTTGTGCTGATGCTGCAATTAGGAGATTAGGACATCTTTAGTAATTTTAGCCCCATGTACTTTAATGTTCTGAATTCGTCCCCTTAATTGTACATATCAAATTGTTTATATTCAAATTGGTTTAATTATAAAAGCAGCAATATCTTAATAGTATTATTAATTATTAATATTATCGTTATATTTTTAGCCTACTTTTCACATTTTGCAAAAATGAGGAAAAAGTAGTCTTATGAGATCGGGCAAATGTGTGTCTGTCTGTCTGTCTGTCTGTCTGTCTGTCTGTCCTTCTGTCTGTCTGTCTGGCTGTGTGTGTGTCCCCCCCTATCAACTCCTAAACGGCTGCAGCAATCAACACCAAATTTAGTATGAGTAAAGATGTGCACCGGAATAGCTCACGTCCATATTTGAAAATGATGTCAGTGCTACCAACTGCTGAAAAAACGCACTAGAAATTTGAGCTCCATGTTGGATATCCTGCAAGGTATCCATAGGAGCTATTCCAAAATTGGCACACATGTAGATAATACTATTTCAGTTTAATTTCCAGGAGGCCAACCATGACAGTGTTGCCAAAATAATTTTAAGCCTTCTGATAGGTCCAATGTTTAAATGCATATAACTTCTACACTATCAACTGGATTTCAACCAAATTTTGTATGTAATATCTGTACATAAACAGATATGACTGAGCGTATTCTTAGGAGCCAACAGGGCTGCCAACTGTTAATAATTGCTCTCTCTCTATTTTTTTTTATCCAAATACCAATATATCAGAATGTGTGCAAGCCGACAGCTTTAAACTATGCACACTTATAGTACCTGACATGTTTGATTAATTTTGGAGTAACTTATATACGTCAGTTCTACCAACATGATTCTAAGCCTGCTGATAGGGCCAATTTTTAAATACATGTAACTTCTATACTATCAGTAGGATTTCATCCAAATTTCGCATGTGCTATGTTAACATATCAGATATGACTATAAGTATTCTTCAGTGCAATCAGGGCTGCCAACTGTTAATAAATGCTGTCTATATTTTTTACCCTAATATCAATATATCAGAAAGTATGCAAGCCAACAGCTCTATACTTTGCACACGTATCGCACCTGACATTCTAGATTAATTTGGAGTAATTAATACAAGGCAGTGCTGACAACATGATTCTATGCCTGCTGATATGTCCAATTTTAAAATACATGTAACTTCTATACTAACAAATGGATTTCATCCAAAATTGGCACAACAAGATATCATAATATTTCAGATTATTTCTGACCAGCACACGCATGGTATTGTTGGCAACATGCTTTTACGCCTGCTGATAGATCCAGTGTCTAACTGCATGTAACGTCCATTGGACTTCAACCAAATTTTGTATTCTGTACCTTAAGAGATGGAACTAAGAATATATCCAGTCACCAGGGCTGCCAACTGTAGTGCTCTATTAGGCTACATTATACCAGGTATATTTTGAACTAATTAGATATTTCGATATTACCAACTTAATTTCGTCATTATTCTAGATAGGTTCATATTCTGTAGAAAAATCATTGGCATGAAAAGTAGGCTGTATAGTTCTTAACGGAACTTCTTGTTCTTGAATGTATTCTATCCAATTATTATTTGCATATTATTATTATATTATATCATTCTATTTAATCGTCATTTACGGAATAATATAAATTGGAAATTACATAGTCTATATTAAAAGCTAGGAGAACAGAAGGCTTGATTGGGAAACATATCGTCTGGGCTGGCGACAGTCTAACCACGGGAGATCCCCTGAGTATAGAACGAGATTCTCAGAATTGGTGACCAAGTTTCCGGGTGATACAGCAGACAACGGGTAAATTTAAAGAAAAGGATGTTGCTATACCACGCGGAGACAAGAACGAATGAAGATGATCGATTTGAATCTTTCGGACTGTTAGTAAGGGAGTTGTCATGGCAACGTCGTTTCTATTGGATGAAGAAGAAGCTGGAAGAGTGGGAAGAGGTCTTCCATTATACAAGATTGCAGAGCGATTTTCGAGGACTATTGCTATTATAGCTGAGCTATTCACAAATACTATTCTAGCAGAGATTGACACTCAATTATAGGGATTGTCGCTCCATTATCGGCAATTGTAACACTCTGGTATACAATTTGTCACTTTAAACTTCAATTTTCAATTCAATAATATCAAACTGACGTGAATATGATTGTGTCTCTGATAATATTCACAAAAGGGAACAGATTGCGGTGTAAAATTCTAATCTGGTTGAAATTTAGTACACAATATTCATAAGGTACAAAGTTTTACAATGACGTAGTGAAAATCGCACGGACCACTTTCAATTTTGAACGCCGAAATCCTGCCAGGCGACGGCATGACCGAGGAGGTGGGAAGAGGTAAAGCTGACCTTGAATCCTAGCAGCACGGGATGGCTCGTGGCCACCAGACAGCGACCTGCCGTTCTACGTTCCATTCCCCGTTTTAAACGTTCCCCTCAGCTCTCTCTACCCTCTCGATTAGAGTATAAAATGCAACATAATGTGATGTTTTGTAAATAAATAAAACGAACTTTCATTTTTTCCTCTTTTACTCTTTGTAATCCTAGCAACAGTGGATGCTTACAAAAAGTGGCCAATGCAAAGAGACTGCTTGCACCACGCGCACCTTGAAACGCTTTCTTTTGTACACATATGGCAAGTATTTTGGATAAGCACCATTCTTGAGATAAAACTGAACGGGGTTCTCAAAGCAAATGGGTTGTGTTTCAACATAACCGGATTTGTACTGTACCCGATACCTATTTGAGGCTATCGGCTACGCCAGCAGACATTAAGCCGTAGTTGAGGTTTTGGGAAGAGTTAAGAAAGATAGCGCTCAGATCGAGTCAAGAGGAATATTAGGATGACGTGGTAGGTCTAGGATTTAGAAGGCGCTGACCGCAGTTAAGCAGATGGATTTATGAATGGAATTATGAAGCTTTATTAAGATCTATATGGAACATGGTATTTAAACATCTTAGAAGAGGAGATATAACATGCATTATATGTGGTAAAAATTTGAAGGAAGTCAGATAACCCTTAAGTTATTTTATAACTTAATAGCCGAGATGATGGGGGTTCGAGATTATATCTGTGACGCAAGACCACGGTGGTGGGGAGGACGTCACGTGACCGCATCAGGCAGGTAAGGGTCGAGGCGGTGCAGACACTGTCAGTCTAGCTCTGTGAGCCAGCAAGAAAGTCAAGCTGAGTAACACACGCCAGGCGCATGGTATAGATCGTGCAGCGAACAGAAACTGTCACGGAAAGTGCAGGCGACAATTTCAGCTTCACCGAGCAGCGAACAGAAACTGTCACGGAAAGTGCAGGGGACAGTTTCGGCTTCTCCGAGCGGCGAGCGACAAGTAGGTCAGTGGGCCGGGCGAACAGCCGCAGCAAACAAGCATAGACGGCCGGGATATTCTAAAACAGCATTGCGAGTAGTTGGAGAACTTTATTCCAAGCTGCATTTCAACGTAGAACGACATGGCGAGGCTAGCTTTATGCGGAGATTATTATGGCATAGCAGTAGGGCCGTGCGGGTTAATTCCCATTATTATACGCAAGCATTATAACAGAAGCTGAACTTCATTACTACGTCGAGTTGGAACGTTTATTCAGCACTTGAATTATAAAGACAAATAGTTACGAGATACTGCAACTGTGAACTGCGAATGAACATAGTTTTTCTTAAATGACATTACGACTATGCATTTCATAGCGCATTCCAAGTAACAGTAACCATTTTAAGCAAACGGAATGTTGTAAGCAAATGCACTTAGGAACATTAGCTCGTGCATTAATGCAAGTCAGTCTTAAGAAGTGTGATGAATTACCGAGTATGAACACAGCTACAGGGTGTTTCATAAACTTAGACACTCTGATAAAATAATTTTATTTTCTACAAGTAAAACTTAACCGCTGTGGAAATTGAACTTTCAACACTCAAGCGAACATTGTATAGAACAGTGGCATAACGTAGAAGAGGAATAGGGGGTCCGCTGTTTCTATGAACTTTTTCGTGAGGATTTGGACAATATCCGCTATGGATAACCAGAAGTTTATCATGTCGGAGTAAACGCAGACAGAGACGCGATGGCACCACGGAGCGATGGATTCGATTCCTGACGAGGAGGAGGTCCACCAGCTGATTCACTTGGGATTCGAAGGCAATCGTCATTGCATGGATGGAATGATATTCACGTCGATCTTTCGAGAAATTCATTACATAGGGAAAATCGACGATCTTTGAAATTTTATTACAGCTGATTATGAAAAGGTACTGTAAGATTTATAACTACCTGATACGATTATTTTCATGAATACTGGGCACACATGTATATTTTTCTAATAGGAGTGATACGATTGTTTAAGACATGGCTTTGACTTTATATGCTTCGAAATTTTGCTAGAATATGGCGTGACCATATGATATGGCAGGCATCATTATACGAAATTCTCACCATTGGTTGGCTTTATTAAGCAGATATTTGGTCTTTTAGACATTTTTTTTTTCAGCAAGGATATTTTTCATGAATAGTTTTTTTTGTGTAACGAGTATTTCGAACTCGTGATCTGCAATTGATTATCTAAATTACTTCGTCAGTTCATTGCATACTAGCGACTGTGTATTATTCATCACTAGGGATTTTTTCCATTGGATTGTTTGGAGATATTAAGATGTTATTCACTTTGGTGAATGAATATCGCTTTTATATGACAACTAGAGACTTGTTGATTCCTATCTGGTACATTCACTCATATAGTCTTCGAGATGGGGTCTTTCGTATTTATACGATTGTATGGTGGTTACTCATCTTACCCATCGCTTAGGGCACTATCATGATTAGTCGACGGGGCGAGGTCTTTCGTATTTATACGATTGTACGGTGGTTACTCATCTTACTTGCCATTGAGGGACTCATTTTTATCATCCGAGTGTACATGAGATTGTAAGTGAATCAAACAAGGAACTACTAGTCACATATCAGTCGAACTTTTGTTAAATAAAGTAACGATAAATGTCATCAGGGTTACATTTGTAATTCTTGTTTGCCAATCCAATATTTTGTTGCTATACTCTTTTGAGAGTAATTTCAGTTTAACAGCTGTTATAGCTGATGCTTTTGATGATTGTTATAATAGTGTTTGATACCTTTGAGAAGGATTTAAAGTAATTGAATCTTGTAAGATGAATCATTAATGGTCAGATTTATTTTAAGGCAGATCAGTATTGCAGATTTTGATATGAGAGATTATAGCACATTGGTGTTTTTCTGTGATGTGAATTATGAGAATTGTAAGAGAATTTATGCTATTTGAAAGCAAATCTTGAATTACTAATGTAATATTTTTCCAATTGTTTAAGAAGTTGTCTAGATGTGATCAGATTAATTACAGTTATTGGAGATTGTGTGCGTTGATAGTTTGAAGCCAGTTATATATTTTTTGTAGATCATGCAACATGGTTAAGTGAAGTTTGTGATAGGCATTTTGTGGAAGTTGCCAAGTGATAGTTGCAATGTTGCTAATGCATTTTGAAGCAGACATGAGGTTGTTGAACCCAGTCTAGCGTAATTGTTGAGATTCATGCTGTATGTGCTGAATATTTATGAAGTTTTGTGGAATAATTGTTGTATTCAAATGTGATATTTGAAGAATTGAGGATATATAATGTAGTTGTGGATAGTCAGATCCAACGTGATGTCGTGAAGGCAATAATATTTTTTGGCATGAAATTTTAATACGAGATATAACTTGGAAGTGATAAAACTGTAAGACAACGTTCTATAACCCATATTAAACAATTTGTTAGGAAATTAAACAAATAAATAAAGTTGATAATACAAGATTTTCTGAGAATAATAATTAATGAAATAATAATCTGAAATTTAAGCATATTAATGATCTGACCTAATGAAATAAAAATCAGAATGACTAGATGAAATAATAAGAATCTAAATAACCAGAAGAATAAAATTTAAATAAATTGATAAATTAAATTTTGGAATAAATCAATGAATTAAATAAATGGATGAATTAAAGATTGAATAAATAAACTGATTTAAATAAATTAATAGATGATTGGATAGATGATGAATAACTGAATTAGAAGGTGATAATTTATTAAATAAGCTGATGATTAATGAATTTATATGGAATTAAAATAAATTTAATTGAGATATGATTTGAGGAATTGCAACTTGAGTTGAGGAATTAAACAATTTGTATTGATGATTTAAGACGATTTAATCTGAGGAAGATGATAAAATAAGATTGTGTGAATAATTAGAAAGCATAATGAAGTAATGATAATAATTTTCATTTAAATGATTTAATGGTGATGAGTTGATGATTCTGACAGGAATATGTTGAATTTTGAAATGAGAATTAATGTGAGAAATATTTAATTTTGATGGTGATGATAATGATGACCAATGAGAAGTGAATTTTCTGTAATTCACAAACAAGTAATTTGTAATGACAATGTAAATAGTGTAAATTAATTATTCGATGTTTAGGAGCATTTGACTAACATGTTCAACATTTAAATTATGCCATGCAAGCCATAAAATACGTGATATTTAAAATATGTGATTATAATATGTGTATGTTTAGACAGATTAATAACTTTTTCAAATCCACATTCATGATGTTAAATTAAAGAGAAATTAGGTCTCAGGTATCACAAATGTCAGTGACGAAAGACATAGTGCTACAGTGATCCTGAGAACCCAAGAGAACTTGAGAGATTTTTCTGTTTTATGTGGATGAAATATTTTGATTAGAAAAGAGATGGTTCAATTTTTGGACAATGACAATTTAACGTTGGCATTCGACCATACTCTCAGGTAGGAGGTGTTCGCTTCTGCGAATGTTTTTTGTTGGCTATGTTTCCCTTACGGTGTGAAACACACGTTCAATTTGTCTGCCCCATTATTTTTATTTTCGTTAATTGCAGTCTGAACGCGGTGTTCTGATTTGTTTAGTATTGGTGTTTCAGTTTAATTGCTTTTCTGTAATATTCATGTCAACTCACCTTTTTTCTGTAGTGTCTTTCTAGACGCACCATACCGTCACACTTTCTCACGAGGTACTGAGCTCTCCCCAGCGGTAACGCTCGCAATGTGCATGGGGCTGTGCTTTGATTGGCTGCTCTTTCACCCCTCCTTCATACTGGAAGGTTCGGCGCGCTGACGTCACTACCGCTATGTAACCTTAGGTCTACCGGCCTACAGTGTCCACTCTTCTCCACTGATCACCACTGCTCTCTACGTACCTGCTGGGGTTATTGCCCTCTCGGGGTACCTCTTGCAGCCGGAGGCCCTTCTCCGCCGTCAAAATCTCTCTTCTGGACCTGGCTGCCTGCCCGGGCAGTCTAAACTCATCGGCCTTCACTTCGGCCAAATCTTCAACATTGATCTACTCTGCAAGTCTTGATTATAAGGACATAACTTCACCAGCCGAGGGAGTTACTACCAAGAGACTCTCTATGCTGGTCGCTTTTTATAAGGAGAATCTACCATCATCAACTCTAGTTCCGAACCCGGAACCCTGGAGTATGCCTGACTGACCTCGCACAAGCCCCGAGCGGGCGCACTAAATTACCGCCAGCTACTGATGTCCTCCGGCAGCCGGCCTACCTTCGGAAGATGTTTAAGGAGATCTGATACTTCCTGTATCACACATCAGAAGAGGTGGTAACCCTTTCACTTCATACACTCTGCCCGGATTCTTTCCGTAATAAGAGTACTTTGTTTTAATTCTACTCTGGGATGAATTTAAATTATTATTGTAGGTTATTTTATTATGCTCTTTTTATTCAGTAATTTTGTATTTAATCCTTTATAGGGAGCTACAGCTTGCAAGCAATTTACGTTTCCTGGAGAAACGAGTAATTTTTAATTGTTACTGTTTCTTATTGTCATTTTAAGGCCATTTTTTTTAAAGTATCCATTCCTTGCAATATTTGCTTTATAATAAATAAATATCATTAAAATCTAAGTTTTAACATTTTGGTCTCTTCCCGCACTGTCCTTCGTTATCACCTCTTGTGCCTGAAACCTCATTCTATCGAAATCTCCTAAGATGTACCACATCCATTAAGGTACACCTTTTCCAGGAGGTATATTTAAAATGTCTGTCTGACTATCAAAGTGAAATAAATTTGTTTTTATCTTAGTTGTGATCTGATGATGGTGTGATTTTCCCTTTTCTTTCCTTGTCTTGAGTAAGGCTTAACCAGGAAAGGAGGTGGTTTGCTAGGAATTCAGTTGATGGCGCCCATTTATATTTGCATTTATTTTTATTAAACTTAAGCCCGTAACGACCCTAGAGATACTTTGTCTCGTGTTACCCACTGCTTTTTCGATAACTCAGATGAATTTCCGACACATTCCTTATTTGACTAGAGGTTCATTTAACTCCGCTCTGTCCTGGAACTCCAGGAATGCGATGTAATAGCAGATGGGTCATCGCATCCCCAGGACGAACGGGTACAGAGAGAGAGGGAGAATTGGCTTTACCCACCTGTGGGGCTTCGATTTTGTTTATTCTATGAAATCACATCAGATTTAGATTACTGAGAGATTGATCTCAAGTTCATTTAATTGTGTTGCAAAATTTATTAAACTTAGTCAGACAATATACTTGTGTGCCCATTCCAGTGTTCATGTTAATCGTATTAGTATTATATCATGTTAGTTATAAGTCATTTTTCCTATACCCAAGTGAATGCAGGAATTGAGTCATTGTGATGTGTTGTTGTCTAACGTCTCTGAATAAAACGTATATTGAAAATATAATTATGTTGCCGGAAGATTTAGCTAAGGTGTTAGGAGAGTTGCAGAGTGGTATGTCTGGTATTGCAGAAACTATTTCTAAAATGGAAACGGAAGTTAAAGAACAGATAAATAGTTCAGAAGCTAGGTTAGAAGCTAGATGTAAAGAAAATGTGCAAGCATTACAGACTAGTACTGAAGAAAATTTAAAATCATTACAGATTAGTAACGAAGCTAATGTAAAATTATTACAGTCAACTAGTGAAGATAATTTAAAGTCATTAGAGACTAGATTACAGACTAGTAATGAAGAAAATTTAAAATTATTACAGTCAAATAGTGAGGATAATTTAAAGTCAATAGAGACTAGATTACAGACTAGTAATGAAGAAAATTTAAAATGATTACAGTCAAATAGTAAAGATGAGTTGATGTCATTAGAGACTAGATTACAGACTAGTACTGAAGCTAACTTGAAGGATAGTTTTAAATCATTAGAAGAAAGATTACAGTCAACTAGTGAGGATAATTTAAAGTAATTAGAGACCAGGTTACAGTCAAATAGTGAAGATAATTTTAAAACATTGGAAGAGAAATTACAGTCTCGTAGTGAAGAAACTAACACGGAGTTAGAAAACAAGTTAACTAGATTAGAGAATAGTTTAACTTTAAAGAATAATGAAATGCTTAAGACTTTACAATTAGATATAATTGCAGTAAATATGAAAGGAGAGGAAAATGTTCAAATATTAAGAAAGAATATTATTGAATTAGAAAGTAGGGGAGAAGAAAATATTCTTACTTTAAGAACAGACGTTATGTCTATACAGAAAGACATTAAATCGGATGTATCGAAGTTGAGATTCGACATCGATGGTTTAGTGGCAGATGTAGGCAAAATTCAAGAGTGGTCTACCGAAGTATCTTTCGAGACTAAAATCAAAGGTCTAGAGATGAATCTAGGTAATGAGATTAAGGATTTAAAGTCAGTAATTGGGACCATTAAAGAGGATGTCTTAGGAGAGGTTGATTCTAATTTAAAATCATTAGAGAATCAATTGCAGAAAGATATTAGGAAGATGGATGATGATATAGAGCAAAAGGTTAATGAAAACTTAGCTTTATTCAAAAATAGAGTCGGTGCAATCGTGGAAGAACGGTATAGTGAGGTCGATGCCGAAGCAAAAGAAAAACGTGCAGGATTAGATGAGAAATTAATCGCAGGTATGGCGAACTTAGAAGCGAGATTTACGGAGAACAAGGAAGCGATGAAGATAGATTCAACTCTATTTAGGACAGATGTTGATCTGTTAAAGGAACAAGTCGCGTCAGTAAAGAATACATGCGAAGACAAGATTGACAAGTTGAAAAACGATTTAGACGAGAGTAACAAAACGCAGAATGTTACGTCGTTGGATGAGTTGAAGACTCAGGTCAAGACCGTAGAGAAATTGGCAGAAGATAGGATGACTAAACTAGAATCTATGATTAACAGTTTCACCAGTCAAAATATTACATCAGGGGAAATATCGATAAATCAGACAGCGATAGACCGCAGTATGAGTAATCAAGAAGTTAGCATGGGAGAAGACCGTCAAACGCAACCGAATGTGACATTCGAAAGGGCAAGTTCAACCCCTCAGGATAATCCGAGTTCAAATAGGAGTACGTTGGGTACAAGCGAACGATACTCAGGTCCAGTTACCATTATAAGAAATCTGGATGACAAGCCGAGGAAGTTTTCTGGAAATACAGGGGTCACACCAGTCGAATTTCTGCGAGATATTCGAGACTACATGGCGGAACATAGAGTAGCCAACGAAAGAGAGCTAAGGATAGTCGAACGCGCCTTAGACGGGTCTGCGCTTACTTGGTTTAGAGCATTCATAAGCAATTTTGAGAATATGGAGCAATTTGCAATAGCATTCCTAAGGAGATTTTGGAGTGCAGAGGATCAACTGAACGTGAGAGCAGAAATGTACTCGAAGCGTTATTCTACGTCACATCCGACGCATTATGCCAATTATTTTACGTCACAGTTGGCTAAATTGCAGTTTCTGATTCCTCCATTGCCTGAAGAAGAGCTTTTGCAAGCTATAGCGAGACAGTTACCGATTGAGGTACAATGATCACTCATAGCGTCGGGAGCAAACACACTTGAGCACTATGACGACATTTTACGGCGATTGGACTATACAAGTGCTCAAGTTACGCCTAGAAATAAAAGAAACGACAATAGAAACACGCAAGAGGTGAATGCGGTAGTCGTTGATAACGCAGCTCAAACGGACAGAAGAGATTCCTGGGAAAACAGAAGGAACGAAGGAAATCGAGGAAACATCCGTAACGTTCGTGGAAATGATCGGTATAGAGGACCATATGAGTGGCCATGCGATCAGGAAGCAAGAGATAGCCGATATAGAAATTATAACCAGAATTCCAGATATCAAGATAGGAATCGATACAACAATAGATATCGTGGTAGAAATAACTGGAGCCAAGGTCAACAGTATAATCGGAACGACAGGCAGGATGGCCGAAGAAACGATCCTAATGAAGGACGAGATAATTGTGAATACGAGAGATCGAGGCAAGAAAATAGACAGCCTAGTGCACCACTCGAGGAGACAGTCAGAGATGTCAATCGAGCAAGCACGAGTGGCGAAGGAAAAAAAACGTCAAATTAACTCTAGAGAAAGATGCTAATCATTGGGAATCGATCATCATTGACGAAACGTATTAGGTCAAGGACGAGGATTTAATCGAGGAGGAAGACATAGTACATCGAGGAAATAGACATGAATTGCCAGTTATCAGTGTGGAAGTCATGGGAAAGGAAATAAAGACACTTGTAGACACGGGGGCTATGGTGAGCTTGATATCCATAGGTTGCCTGGATGAGTTGAAATTGTCAGGAGAAATTACAATGTTGCCAACTGTTGTTAGCAAGATTCAAGGGGTGATCCCAGACAAGAGTATGAAATGTAAAAGTCAGGTACTTTTAGATGTTGGGATTGGAACCAGAAGTTTTGAACAGATGTTCCTAGTAGTGGGCCAACTACATTATGACATGATCCTAGGAGTAGATTTCTTAAGTGAGAGTGGCCTGATCATAGATATGCAGAGTAGGCGCATGTACTTTCCAGAAGGGGTCATGGAAAATCAGGAATCTGAAATGACATTCTTTAGAGAGAATATATTGGATGAGATAGTATGCAGCGTTGAAAGGTCTATAGAAGATAGAACTGGCATGAAAAGTAAAATAAATCCAGAAATTAAGGAACAGTTTGATGAAGCAATTTCAGAATATGAGGACATATTCAATGACAAACCAGGTCTAATAGAAAATTTTACCTTTAGCATCAAGTTGATGGATGACAAACCATACCATAAGAATTTATATCCCATTCCGGATAAATGGAAGGAGGAAGTTAGTATAATGATAAGCGATATGGAGAAAGATGGGATAATTAAGAAGATGCCAACTGCGTATTTGAATCCTTTAGCTGTTGTCAAGAAACCTAATGGTAAGCTAAGGATATGCCTAGATGCTAGAGCCCTTAATGAAAGAGTTCTTCCTGAACACGACAGGCCACCTGTTATTCGTGAATTGTTACGCAGATTTAGAGGAAAGAGTTTCTTTTCGACTATTGATCTGACTAGTTCTTATTATCATGTAGAGCTAGCAGAAGACTGCAAACAATACACAGGGTTCTTGTTTGACCATAAAACATATGTATTCAATAGGTTACCTTTTGGAGTGAAAAATAGTGGTCCGGTGATGATCCGAGCACTAGATGAAAATTTGTCAGATGCAGTTCAGGAGCATGTGGTGAGCTATATTGATGACCTGATTATAGCGTCTGAGACAGCGGAAGAACATATCAGGCACCTTCGAATGCTTTTTGAAGATCTTAGGAGGACGAACTTCAAGGTGAATTTCAATAAATGTCAGTTCTTTCATGAAGAAATTGAATTTCTTCGACATAGAATCGATGGAGATGGTTATAGGCCCAATCCAAAGAAGATCATGGCAATTTCAGAGTTTCCAACCCCACGAAAGATTAAAGAGGTACGGCAGTTTTTAGGCATGTGTCAGTTCTTTTCAACACATTGTCCTGAATATACTGAAACGATGGCACCTCTGCAGGATTTACTAAGGAAGGGAAATCGATGGAAATGGGACGATAAATGCAATCAAGCGTTTTTAGCGGCTAAGAACATGTTGATCCAAAATATCAAGCTTGAGTACCCAGATTTTGCAAGAAGATTTTTTGTGGAGACAGACGCATCCAAAATAGGTATCAGTGGGATCCTATATCAGTTGGATGATGACAAGAAACATAGGTATTTAGCTTTCACCAGTCGCAAGCTCAGGAATTGTGAGAAGAATTACTATGCAACTGAGTTAGAGGCATTAGCAGTGGTTCATGCTCTCAAGACGTGGAAGAAGGTGTTGTTTGGACATGACATAACAGTGATCACAGATCATAAAGCCCTCCAATTTATTATGAAGACAGATTTAGCGAGTGACCGCATCACCAGATGGGCTCTATTCTTACAACAAATTAACCCAACTGTTGTACATAGACCTGGGAAGTTAAATCTGTTAGCAGATGTGTTGAGCAGAAACCCTTGTGAGGAAGTAATTGTCAACCATATAAATTTGATTCAAGAGGATAATGGTACTCTAGAAAAGTTGAAGATGTTAGCGCAAACTCAGAAGAGATATGCACCTTTGCGAAGAATTTACCGTTTTTTGACACGTAGGATGGACAACGCTGATCCAGATTTTCAAAGAACCGAGATAGAGGCTAGAAAATACCATATTATGGGAGGTATCATATGCCAATATATCGACCAGGATCATACTAAACTTAGAGTAGTGATCCCACCCAAGCTTGTCAAACCAGTTATTTGGATGATACACCGAACTGCAGCTCATGTAGGTGTAGACAAGACTTTGGCTCTCGCTCAAGAAACCTTCGTTTGGAGACAAATGGGACAAACGATTCGCGACGTCATAAAGACCTGTGACAGTTGTCAGCGAAGTAAATACTCATCTAAGTTAATGAAAGAGGTTCCTAGATCAATATTACCCAGCAAGCCAAGAGAACTTTTCGCTACGGACATTTTCGGTCCGATTCCTCGTTCGACGAAAGGAAATCAGTTCGTTTTGGTAACACTAGACGTATTTTCTAAATACGTATCTCTATGCCCTATCCAGAAAGCTACATCCAAGTACGTGATCAACAGATTAGAGAAAACAGTTATTCCGAGCATGGAGACCTGAAGTTTTGTTGAGTGACCATGGATCACAATTTACCAGTATGGAATTTTCTACTGCTATGGATCGTTTAGGAATAAGGCATGTGTTTAATTCTGTACGGTATCCAGAGGGAAATCCAGCCGAAAGAATTATGCCGGAAATCAGTAAGATGTGTCGCTTATATGTGTCAAGGCAGCACCATAGATGGATGGAAGTGATACCCATCATTAGTCAATGCTTGAATTCCACAGTACATGAAAGCACAGGACAGATTCCGTCCATGCTTCATCATGGATTGAAGCCGGATAGACCATGGGACCGAGTCGTGAGGGCACCAGCAGATCCTCAACCCACACAAGAAAGACGAGTCGAGATGGCAGGAGAGAGACTCAGAAGACAGGCGGAGAAGAGAGCCAGGAGACAGGCAGGAAGGAGGTTCCACGAGCCGTTTCAAGAAAATGATGAGGTGCTGATTAGGAAGCCAGTCACTTCGAACCTTCAACTGCAGATCTACCATAAATTTGCGCCATTGTACGCTGGTCCATTCCGTATTGAAGAAACGTACCGAAATAATAGCTACAAGATTGTCAGAATGGATACTGATGAAGTTGTAGGAACTTTTAATGCAGCTAGCATTAGAAAGTACCATCATGCTGATTAAGAGAATTGTAGAGCTATCGTGTACATGTGTTATATATAGAATGCCTGAGAGTGTATTTTTTTCTCAATCCTGATAAAAAAGGAGATGTACGGGAGAGATGTACCCGATACCTATTTGAGGCTATCGGCTACGCCAGCAGACATTAAGCCGTAGTTGAGGTTTTGGGAAGAGTTAAGAAAGATAGCGCTCAGATCGAGTCAAGAGGAATATCAGGATGACGTGGTAGGTCTAGGATTTAGAAGGCGCTGACCGCAGTTAAGCAGATGGATTTATGAATGGAATTATGAAGCTTTATTAAGATCTATATGGAACATGGTATTTAAACATCTTAGAAGAGGAGATATAACATGCATTATATGTGGTAAAAATTTGAAGGAAGTCAGATAACCCTTAAGTTATTTTATAACTTAATAGCCGAGATGATGGGGGTTCGAGATTATATCTGTGACGCAAGACCACGGTGGTGGGGAGGACGTCACGTGACCGCATCAGGCAGGTAAGGGTCGAGGCGGTGCAGACACTGTCAGTCTAGCTCTGTGAGCCAGCAAGAAAGTCAAGCTGAGTAACACACGCCAGGCGCATGGTATAGATCGTGCAGCGAACAGAAACTGTCACGGAAAGTGCAGGCGACAATTTCAGCTTCACCGAGCAGCGAACAGAAACTGTCACGGAAAGTGCAGGGGACAGTTTCGGCTTCTCCGAGCGGCGAGCGACAAGTAGGTCAGTGGGCCGGGCGAACAGCCGCAGCAAACAAGCATAGACGGCCGGGATATTCTAAAACAGCATTGCGAGTAGTTGGAGAACTTTATTCCAAGCTGCATTTCAACGTAGAACGACATGGCGAGGCTAGCTTTATGCGGAGATTATTATGGCATAGCAGTAGGGCCGTGCGGGTTAATTCCCATTATTATACGCAAGCATTATAACAGAAGCTGAACTTCATTACTACGTCGAGTTGGAACGTTTATTCAGCACTTGAATTATAAAGACAAATAGTTACGAGATACTGCAACTGTGAACTGCGAATGAACATAGTTTTTCTTAAATGACATTACGACTATGCATTTCATAGCGCATTCCAAGTAACAGTAACCATTTTAAGCAAACGGAATGTTGTAAGCAAATGCACTTAGGAACATTAGCTCGTGCATTAATGCAAGTCAGTCTTAAGAAGTGTGATGAATTACCGAGTATGAACACAGCTACAGGGTGTTTCATAAACTTAGACACTCTGATAAAATAATTTTATTTTCTACAAGTAAAACTTAACCGCTGTGGAAATTGAACTTTCAACACTCAAGCGAACATTGTATAGAACAGTGGCATAACGTAGAAGAGGAATAGGGGGTCCGCTGTTTCTATGAACTTTTTCGTGAGGATTTGGACAATATCCGCTATGGATAACCAGAAGTTTATCATGTCGGAGTAAACGCAGACAGAGACGCGATGGCACCACGGAGCGATGGATTCGATTCCTGACGAGGAGGAGGTCCACCAGCTGATTCACTTGGGATTCGAAGGCAATCGTCATTGCATGGATGGAATGATATTCACGCCGATCTTTCGAGAAATTCATTACATAGGGAAAATCGACGATCTTTGAAATTTAATAACAGCTGATTATGAAAAGGTACTGTAAGATTTATAACTACCTGATACGATTATTTTCATGAATACTGGGCACACATGTATATTTTTCTAATAGGAGTGATACGATTGTTTAAGACATGGCTTTGACTTTATATGCTTCGAAATTTTGCTAGAATATGGCGTGACCATATGATATGGCAGGCATCATTATACGAAATTCTCACCATTGGTTGGCTTTATTAAGCAGATATTTGGTCTTTTAGACATTTTTTTTTCAGCAAGGATATTTTTCATGAATAGTTTTTTTGTGTAACGAGTATTTCGAACTCGTGATCTGCAATTGATTACCTAAATTACTTCGTCAGTTCATTGCATACTAGCGAGTGTGTATTATTCATCAGTAGGGATTTTTTCCATTGGATTGTTTGGAGATATTAAGATGTTATTCACTTTGGTGAATGAATATCGCTTTTATATGACAACTAGAGACTTGTTGATTCCTATCTGGTACATTCACTCATATAGTCTTCGAGATGGGGTCTTTCGTATTTATACGATTGTATGGTGGTTACTCATCTTACCCATCGCTTAGGGCACTATCATGATTAGTCGACGGGGCGAGGTCTTTCGTATTTATACGATTGTACGGTGGTTACTCATCTTACTTGCCATTGAGGGACTCATTTTTATCATCCGAGTGTACATGAGATTGTAAGTGAATCAAACAAGGAACTACTAGTCACATATCAGTCGAACTTTTGTTAAATAAAGTAACGATAAATGTCATCAGGGTTACATTTGTAATTCTTGTTTGCCAATCCAATATTTTGTTGCTATACTCTTTTGAGAGTAATTTCAGTTTAACAGCTGTTATAGCTGATGCTTTTGATGATTGTTATAATAGTGTTTGATACCTTTGAGAAGGATTTAAAGTAATTGAATCTTGTAAGATGAATCATTAATGGTCAGATTTATTTTAAGGCAGATCAGTATTGCAGATTTTGATATGAGAGATTATAGCACATTGGTGTTTTTCTGTGATGTGAATTATGAGAATTGTAAGAGAATTTATGCTATTTGAAAGCAAATCTTGAATTACTAAGGTAATATTTTTCCAATTGTTTAAGAAGTTGTCTAGACGTGATCAGATTAATTACAGTTATTGGAGATTGTGTGCGTTGATAGTTTGAAGCCAGTTATATATTTTTTGTAGATCATGCAACATGGTTAAGTGAAGTTTGTGGTAGGCATTTTGTGGAAGTTGCCAAGTGATAGTTGCAATGTTGCTAATGCATTTTGAAGCAGACATGAGGTTGTTGAACCCAGTCTAGCGTAATTGTTGAGATTCATGCTGTATGTGCTGAATATTTATGAAGTTTTGTGGAATAATTGTTGTATTCAAATGTGATATTTGAAGAATTGAGGATATATAATGTTGTTGTGGATAGTCAGATCCAACGTGATGTCGTGAAGGCAATAATATTTTTTGGCATGAAATTTTAATACGAGATATAACTTGGAAGTGATAAAACTGTAAGACAACGTTCTATAACCCATATTAAACAATTTGTTAGGAAATTAAACAAATAAATAAAGTTGATAATACAAGATTTTCTGAGAATAATAATTAATGAAATAATAATCTGAAATTTAAGCATATTAATGATCTGACCTAATGAAATAAAAATCAGAATGACTAGATGAAATAATAAGAATCTAAATAACCAGAAGAATAAAATTTAAATAAATTGATAAATTAAATTTTGGAATAAATCAATGAATTAAATAAATGGATGAATTAAAGATTGGATAAATAAACTGATTTAAATAAATTAATAGATGATTGGATAGATGATGAATAACTGAATTAGAAGGTGATAATTAATTAAAGAAGCTGATGATTAATGAATTTATATGGAATTAAAATAAATTTAATTGAGATATAATTTGAGGAATTGCAACTTGAGTTGAGGAATTAAACAATTTGCATTGATGATTTAAGACGATTTAATCTGAGGAAGATGATAAAATAAGATTGTGTGAATAATTAGAGAGCATAATGAAGTAATGATAATAATTTTCATTTAAATGATTTAATGGTGATGAGTTGATGATTCTGACAGGAATATGTTGAATTTTGAAATGAGAATTAATGTGAGAAATATTTAATTTTGATGGTGATGATAATGATGACCAATGAGAAGTGAATTTTCTGTAATTCACAAACAAGTAATTTGTAATGACAATGTAAATAGTGTAAATTAATTATTCGATGTTTAGGAGCATTTGACTAACATGTTCAACATTTAAATTATGCCATGCAAGCCATAAAATACGTGATATTTAAAATATGTGATTATAATATGTGTATGTTTAGACAGATTAATAACTTTTTCAAATCCACATTCATGATGTTAAATTAAAGAGAAATTAGGTCTCAGGTATCACAAATGTCAGTGACGAAAGACATAGTGCTACAGTGATCCTGAGAACCCAAGAGAACTTGAGAGATTTTTCTGCTTTATGTGGATGAAATATTTTGATTAGAAAAGAGATGGTTCGATTTTTGGGCAATGACAATTTAACGTTGGCATTCGACCATACTCTCAGGTAGGAGGTATATTTAAAATGTCTGTCTGACTATCAAAGTGAAATAAATTTGTTTTTATCTTAGTTGTGATCTGATGATGGTGTGATTTTCCCTTTTCTTTCCTTGTCTTGAGTAAGGCTTAACCAGGAAAGGAGGTGGTTTGCTAGGAATTCAGTTGATGGCGCCCATTTATATTTGCATTTATTTTTATTAAACTTAAGCCCGTAACGACCCTAGAGATACTTTGTCTCGTGTTACCCACTGCTTTTTCGATAACTCAGATGAATTTCCGACACATTCCTTATTTGACTAGAGGTTCATTTAACTCCGCTCTGTCCTGGAACTCCAGGAATGCGATGTAATAGCAGATGGGTCATCGCATCCCCAGGACGAACGGGTACAGTACCAACTATACTTCCACATGTTACGAAATCGCTGAGAAGATAGTTGGTTGTGGGTCAATGATTGGGTTTTGAAAATATTTTTGCACAAATGAATGTTAATATCGAAATTACATAATCCAATCAGGTCACTTTCAATTTTGAACGCCGAAATCCTGCCAGGCGACGGCATGACCGAGGAGGTGGAAAGAGGTAAAGCTGACCTTGAATCCTAGCAGCACCGAAAAAAATTGTTTCCATATTCGGAAAGCAAGCACATATAACGGCTGAATCATTCCAGTAATTCCCTGGGGAATAGTTTCAACAATAATAGTTTTGTTGGCGGGTTTTGTCGCTAATATATTTGCTTCGCTTCATGTTGTCCACGAATCCAAGAGTAAAACACTGTCGTCTGGTACAGTTTGAAAATAAACTATTTGGGACCTTCTCATCCGGAACATCAAATTTGTTTTGCATAGCCCTACCAAACTGATAAGAGAGTACCGTGATGAGGGGAAGGTGGAAGGTGGGGAATGCAACACAGCACGGCAGGTCACTGCCTGGTGGCCGGAAGCCTTCGTGTGCTGCTAGAATTCAAGGTCAGTTCCTCGCTCATGCCGTCACCCGGCAGGTTTTTGGAGTTCAATATTGGCGTTCAAAATTGATTGGTTTTCACTATGTCATTGTACAACTTTGTGGGAACATTGTGCACTAAATTTCAAACAGATTTGAATTTTACACCGCAATCCGTTCCCTTTTCAGTCGGCAGTGGAGCAAGTTGACTCCCTGCAGAATTTAGATCATTACTTCACGACATCAGAACGAGAGCCGAGCGACATTCCAAGGGGTTATCTGATGGAAGAACACGCAGCAACATACAAGTGTAGTACGGTGAACTCACATGTGGAATCCAAATAAGTCTCTGTATTTTGTTTGATGGCAAAGTAAATTCTTTTTTTTTTCTTAACGTAAACCTTTAAATTAATTTCCACTTTATATATTTCGCCTACCTCAATTAACTTCAAGCTTTATCTTTTATTATTATTATTATTATTATTATTATTATTATTATTATTATTATTATTATTATTATTAAACGTAACTTTACTTTTGCGGCATTTTTTCTTAACTTAGTAAATTTGATTCTATCTAATGCTAGGAATTTCTTTTCTAGTAGATTGCTTTAGTCCTAAGGCAACCCTATTCCTAATCACCTAAATCAATTGGTTAGTGGCTAAGCTTCGCCACGAGTCGAGAAAGAGAGATCTCGCGTGCTCTACCTTAAGTCTTTTAATTTATTTTGGTCCATTAACATCATCTGATGACCTGGCGCCCAAACGAGCATGTTATTATTGTCATTAATAAGCAGGTAAGAGGTAAGTGTCGTAATTTATTGGCTGTAACGAGTTATTTCTCTCCACTGCTGCAAGTGGAGCTCGTGGAGGTTCTTCCACACTCCTGTCAGGAAAAAATTTGGACGCACAACGTTGGTCTCACTCACCCGGAAACGTTACATTTGGTCGCCCAAGTGGGACCGAAACTTACAGTACTAGTGAAGGATCAAATGACCTCGTAGTTCCGCTCCTTGAAACAATAATAACTATAATGTACTAGCGCGAGTATGGTATTTCTGTGATTATTGAAGGTTTCGGAATGGGACAGAGGAACTCACCAATCGGGATCGTAATGACAGGGAGTTTTAAATAAAATTGTCTGCCAACTACCACGAGATTGTTGGTCCACTCATCAAATTTCAAAAATGATTACTGATAGGATTCTTTCAGATTCAAAACTGGGATCTCTGGAGGGGGGCCTGATGGCGCAGTGACCAAGCTCCTTGTCCCTTACCAAGGAGACCGGGGTTGATTCCCGATTAATGCAAGTGAAATTTTCGAAGTGGTTCGGATTCCACGTAAAACTACAAGCTTCTTTCTTTGTCCTACTGTCTGAACCCGGGAATGGCAGGTTATGAAAACTAGCCAGTTATTCTACTCACATTTGAGTACAGGGGCCTGATTTAATTTAGATTCTAGATAAGTAGCTTTGGTGGCGTAGTTTGAAGCATGCTGAACTGCTATGTCCAAGAACGCGAGTTCAAACCCGGCCGAAGTCGTCGGATGTTTAAGAGCGTTAAAATCCTTCAGTATGGCTTCCTTCGGAAGGGAAGTAAAGCCGGTGGACCTATGTCATAGATTTATGGCACGTAAAAGAACTTACCACTGCAGGGTACATGTGGCTAAGTAGAAACTCTCAATCAAGTTCCAACGTTCACCGCTAGCTGTTAGTGACAGTAGCATCTGGTAGCCAAAGTTTGGAACTACTTGAAATTGAACTTGTTGGGAGTCCTCGGGCGTTCAATTAAAATTACCCAGGTATGGCCATTGCACAGTGGGTCAAAATCGAAATCTAGGGGAACAACATTATTTTTAGGTTTTAATCATGAATTTAGAGTGAGAACAACGTATATAATTTGTTTACTTCATAATAAACATCAGTTAATACCTTTTTAAGCTACGTCTACACACACAAGAAATTGTCTATGACTAGGAGTTGGATAGAGCATCAGTTATCTCTTCAGAACAATTTTCTACCCCTAATTTACTTTTAGCAAAGTCAAAAAGTTCCACTTTTGACATAATCGTCGAACCCAGTGCTTCAAACAGTTGTAAAGTGTGAGAACTGGTTGCGTGGCATCTTCTAAAACGTAAAATAACTAAGTAAGTTGCAAAAAGATGCAAAAAATCTTATAACAGGCGTAAACTACAAGACTTTATCTACATTTTAACATTAAGTAGAAAGTGACGCAGAGTGACGAGACATACTAAAAATCTAAGTGAAGAAATCATTTTAAAAATAATAGTTAAATATTATATAATGCAAATATACCTAAAATTGCGTAACAATTACGCCCATTAACAAATGAAACACGTTACAAAGATCATACCTTCAGCTGCATGTTCCATCTTAAAGCATCACACTAACCACAAAGACAACCAAACCACAGCCACTTACATTCACCCTCCAATTCAGACTGCTCGAACTGTGGTGACAGATTTACACTAAGATGCGTTTATATCCCAGAATAGTGAGCGGCAATTGTGTGAGAATGCTGTAAAAGTAATAAATTTTGATTTTTTAATTATGAAAATGAATAATTTTGTCCTCCTAGATTTCGATTTTGACCCAGTGTGCATTGGCTGCAATTCATAAGAGATAACCCCGGCCATTTCGTGAAGCAACAAAAGTAACGACAACAAAGCATCCTTTTGTTCACTCCACTTTCGTTGCTCGACCCTGTCCCAGTTCTCCAGCCTCCAAACCCGTGAACAGCCCAGCTGCGTTCAATCGATCCTCCTAGTGTTTGCTCCAACACCCTCTGCCCCCTTCCCTTTTAAAGTAGCAGCTTCCTGTTGGAAAGGTCTACTGTTCTTTGTTAGCATTTAAAAGTTCTTTTTTACCACCATGGTTTAGTGGCTAGCGTTCTTCGCTGTCACCCCGGAGGTCCGGATTAGTTCCCTGGCTCTGCCAAGATATTATAATTCAGGAACGTGAGGCAAAACTGAGAAGAGAAGTGTTCGATTTTCATCTCAGCCATCCTGGAAATGGTTTTCCGTGGTTTCTCCTCACCACGGCCGCCTCTTTCCCAATCCTCACCTAAATATCAAATATACACATCAATACAGCCATCATAATAACACATGTTAGCTGTATAGTGTTGGAAGCAACTTTCCAGTGTTGCCTTAGTAATCGAAGTATTTTTTAAGTCGGTCAACATGATTGCACCCAAAGGGGTGTTTCCCTAATCCCCCAAACAATTTGCATGAGATTAACAAGTATTTATTATTAATCCTGACATTGTGGGGTTCGAAGCCATTTTTCAGCGTTGCCTAAATAAACAAAAGTTTGGTGCTTTTCAGTCGGTCAACACGAATGTACCCATACGAGCTGGGTTATGCCCTAATCCTGAAATAAATTACATGACATTAATAAATACACTAGGATGACCAGTTTCTATCGTCAAGCGATCATCATCAGACCCATTACACTTAGGCTATAACATCTATGTTTGAGAATACAGGTGAAAAATATTTACAATATGTACAATTATTTAGTTGCAGTAGGCCTATTGGTAATGCAACTGTCAGTGTATGCTAAATGTAGTATCTCTGATGTTAGGTGAAATGCTAAAATGGTTATAGATATCCGGAGTGTGTTTGGGGTAACTATATGGTTGGACATAGAAGTTCAGCATGCTACCAACTACGACACCGAAGCGTAATCACACGAAATTTCTTTCAGGATATTTTGTTCTCTTGCTCTGGTAATTGGGATTAAATTGTATTGACCGACTGAAGAATTGTAATAGCGGCTTCGGTGGCGTAGTTGGTAGCATGCTGATCTTCTATGCCCGAGATCGCGGGTTCAAACCCGGCCGAAGTCGTCGGATTCTTTAAGAGCGTTAAAAATCCCTCAGAATGCCTTCCTTCGGATGGGAAATAAAGCCGGCGGTCCCATGTCATAGATTTATGGCATGTTAAAGAACCTTCCACCAATTACACCTGCGTGAAGCTAAATTATATATAGGTTAAACATTCGACAAACGCTCTTAGGTTCCGATGTTCGTCGCCAGGAGCCGACTGCGATGGCATCTGGTAATTAAGTTCTGAACTAGTAGTCGTTGACGGTGGCTTTTGGCGGCAAAAGTAGGAACTACTTGAAAAAATTTAATGTCTGCAGTCCTCACTTGAATTGAAAACCGAAAACACACACTAATACATTCATCACAATTAACACCGGTTATCAGACAGATTCTACACACACCCAAAGTACACGGAGCTACATGACCACGTTGTCGCAGCCCCTAAACTGAGGAACCCACCAACCAACCAACCAACCAAAAATTGCAATATTAACTTCGACAATTTCACAAGCATTGACCAGAAATCGAACCCGCTGTGCACCATCACGACCCACTCTCACCCTAGATTGCCTTGCCGTGTGCACTAACGAGCTTAGCTACACGGTCGGTCAAATGAATCAGATTAAAATGCCCTCATACCTGATCATGTGGTAGCGCTACAACAAGGGATGCTGTGACGTAGGACCCGGCGCCCGGGTGCACAGGCAGCCAACGGGACGGTCGATAGCGCCGTGCTATGAATGGACGCCCTTTCTTCACAATCAATAGCCATGCTCGAGGCAGGGAAAATACCATGACCTGGTAGAGGGCTCTGTGCTCATTTACACAGCTGATGGGCCGTGCCATCCACTCTATGGTCTAGTGGAGAGAAACACTTTCCCCTCCCCCAGGGGCTCATGACTAGTGGCACGCCACCGAGGACTAGGGAGTATTTAACTCCATATTCTTATATTATCATTTTAAATGATCTTGTCGACTTCGTCGTTACGCGGGGGTCTGGCGTTACGTTACGTTGACGGGACGAAATGTACCCAGATGCACTGAGGTGTATGACGTCATAGTACCGCTTGGTGCATGTGTTCCCCGACAATCTCCACTTCGTTAGTATAAGACAAAAATCCCCGATTCTTGGATGTCACGGGTAATCTCGAGAACCACTGGATGAATTTTGATGCGGTTTTCACCATTCTGTAAAGGATATCTCGAGGAAAGATTCTGTAGAAAATGATTTATGTATGATTAAAGGAAGCCAAGCAGTAACGATTTCAGTGAAAAAGTCGAAAACAAACTTGGCGTCCGTGCGCTTCTTAAGCTTACGCTGGGCAAACCGTTAAACAAATCAATATACTATGAGCGTGAGAATTGGTCAGCATGAAAAGTTCTACAAATAAGTCCGCGAGAGCATATCTCTATCTTCAATACATCGCCCACTAAGTGTTTTTACACTGGATGGAAGGGGCACGTCCCCGCGCGCTCTGGTGAGCGTGATGGCATCCCGAGCGTTTGACCTTGCTTTGCCTTTGGTTTGCACTTACCGTTCGCGAGTAATTTGAAACAAGGTAAAGTATTATAAAGCAAGATAAGTATTATGCAGATAATTTTCTAACATGTCAAGAGCCTTTGGCTTCGAGCGACGCGAGAAGCCTCCAGCCTTTCTAGCAATTTTCAGCATTTGCAGTATTTAAAATGATCATTCGACTGACTGTCACTTTTTTTCTCTTATCTTCCTTTCGACCGGCCGCGGTGACTGAGAGCGCTAACGCACTACCTCGTGCTTCGCTGGCATCGGGAGAACGTGGGTTCGAATCCAACCTCGGCCGTTCTCAAATGGTTTTCGTGGTTTCCCATTTTCACCACCAGGCGAATGACGGGACGGTTCCTTTCAATAGGTCCACGGCCGATTTTCATCCCACTCCCTTCCCTAGCCCGTCCTGAAAAGATAAGTACAAGGCCATTGGCTGCATTAACAAAATTATTATCTTCCTTTTACCTTATCTCAGTTATAATATTAACGTCGCCTCCGTAGCGAAGCGGTCAGCATGGTTAGCTGCGAAATTTGAAAAGTGGTATGAGGACTGGAACGGGGTCTACTCATCCTCGGGTGTTCCAAATGAGTAGAGGGGGTTCGATTCCCACCTCAGCCATCCTCAAAGTGGTTTTCAGTGGTTTCCCACTTCGTTTTCGGGCAAATGCCGGGATGGTGCCTACTGTAAGGCCACGGCCGCCTCCTTCCCTCTTCCTTGCCTATCCATCCCAATCTTCCCCTCCCTTCCCATCCCACATGAGGCCCCTGTTCGCTTTGCAGGTGAGGCCGCCTGGGCGAAGTGCTGATCCCACGTCCCAAGTTGTATCCACTCCGACCAGATGTTCCCAGCTCCAGGACACTGCCCGTAGAGGCAGTAGTGGTGAGTTCCCTCGCTGAGTCCGTGGGAGCCACCAACCTAGAGGGTAAATCGATTAAAAACAAGTAGTTCCAGGAAGAACTATACAGCCCGTTTTCATATATCCTACTTATGTTAATTGCCTCTAACTACATACAAAATTTCAGTTTGATTGCTGTAATAGATTCGTAGATAATGAGAACCGACTAATTATTTCGGATGGTCGCCAAGTTGGATTTTATATATGTAGGTCCTAGAGTTATGTACTGTTACATGAAGATTATTGTGTACATGTAGCATTCAAACTTCAATCACATGATTTGGACACAAGAAGTAACAAGGAGATTTTAAAATTTCGCACAGCTGCCATCTTGTGGTTATTGAAACAATTGAAATAAATTATATGCCAGTGGATTAACATTCGTATAAGGATTTAATGTGCCAAGTTTCACTGCACTCGGATGGTTAAATTGCGAGAAACGTCCATGTGAATATTTATAATTCGAGTCGCCGCCATGTTGGATTTGTGATCACCAGGTTATTTAAAGTCCTATAGGTGAACTTAAGTTCATAACTCCTATGAACATAAAAAAATCAGTTTGATTGATATAATAGATTCGTAGATATTCGGAGCCGTCTAAATATTTCGGATGGTCGCCATGTTGGATTGTTAAATGTATAGGCCATAGAGTCATGCACCATTCAAGGAAAATTATTGCGTAGGTTCATTATTCAAGCTTTCACATCGATCGCATGATTACGACACAAGAAATAGAATCTTAATTTTAAAATTCGCAAACCCGCCGTCTTGAGGTTTTGTAAACAATTGAACTCAATTAGATACCAGTGCATTACAATGTGTATAAACATTTCCTGTACCAGATGTCATTGCGTTTGGAACATTAAATCGCGAGAAAGGTCTATTTAAAAATTTTCAAATTCGCTTGGCCGCCATGATCGTTTTGTAGTTAACCGGTTTTTGAAAGTCTTATAGATGAACTTCCAGTAGTGCACTCTATCTCCGTACATAATTTCAGGGTGATACCGCTTATAGTTTCAGATATATAGAATGCCAGTGAAATATTTCGCACATCCGTCATCTTGTGGTTATGTAAACAATTGAACCAAGTTGGGTGTCGGTGCATTACAGTGTATATAAACATATACTGTACCAAGTTTTATTGCGTTTAGTAGGTTAAATCGCGAGAAACGTCTATTTAAAAGTCGCGAATTCGCGTGGCTGCCATGTTGGTTTTGTACGTACCAGTGTTTCAAAAGTCACTTAGGTGAACTTCTAGTAGTTCCCTTTATCACCGTAAAAAATTCCAGGGTGATATCGGGAATAGTTTCGGAGATATTGAATGCTGGTGAAATATTTCGCACAGCCGCCATGTTGTATTGGTTAGACGTAACAAAATTTGAAGGGCACGGTCGGGGTTGTCCGGAATAGTGCTATGAACTTACCGAGTTTCATTGAAATCGCTCCAGTAGTTTAGAAGTTATTAGGGGGGGGACACACCCTCCTTATACACACACACGCACACACACACACACGGACAAAAGGTGATCTCATCATAAGCCTATTTTTTCAAAATTGAAAATAGGCTAATAAAAATAAAATAATATTAATATTAGTTTTCATCACTAACATTAAACATTAATCTACTGTATATATTTAAAGGCGGCTACGGTGGCGTAGTTGGTAGCATGCTGAGCTTCTATGCCCAAGGTCACGGGTTCAAACCCGGCCGAAGTCATCGGATATTTTTTCAGAGCGTTAAAATTCCCTCAGTATGCCTTCCTTCTGAGGGGAAGTAAAGCCGGCGGGCCCATGTCATAGATTTATGGCATGTAAACGATCCTTCCACTAACTACAATTAATTGTGTGAATCCAAATGTGTCGGTTAGATTTGATTAAAGCTCTATTAGTTACAACGTTCGCCACCAGGTTCCGGTCGCAGTGGCATCTAGTAGCCATGGTCGTAGCTAGGTGTCGTTAACGGTAGCATTTGGTAGCAAAAGTAGGAACTACTTGAAATTGATCGTCTGCAGTCCTTACCTGTATTACAGAATACAAACACTAATACAGCCATCACAATTAACACCGGTTATCAGACAAATTATTCACACACCCAAAGTATAGGTATATGGACCTACATGACCGCGTTGTTGCAGCCCCTAAACTGAGGAACCGGCTTGCCACGGTGGGTGAGTGGATAGCGTGTCGGTCTACCAACCCCCAGATTGCAGGTTCGCTCCTGCCCGTGGTGATTTTTGAAAGGCGGCAAAAATACGACACGCATGTCATACGATGTTGGCATGTCAAAGAACCCATTTGAATTCAGTAGACCGTGTTCATAATGGCAAAATTAATCCTGGGAGTTTCCGTCAACACAAGGTTTCTCATGTCTCTACTAGAAAGCGCTATAGTGTTCATAGAGCTTAGACATCTAACCTCCTAGACTTTCATAGTGATTCAAGGAACAACGATATTCGACATGCAAGCTACCCTCTGGGTGTCAAATTACAAAGCTTTCACCCGGCAACCGAGGCTATACGATATTATTATTATTAATATAACTGAGGAACCAACCAAACTAATTTTTAATGTAATTGAATTTACTTAAAATTAATATTTTGAATACATGAACGATTTTGATCGCTGTAATGGGGAATTTACACACTTACTATTGTTTGGTGGTTGGCAATCTATGGAAGTGAAACTTGGACAGTTAGAGTAGCAGAAAGGAAGAGAATTGAAGCGTTTGAAATGTAGTGTTACAGGAGAATGATGAATATCAGATGGGTCGATAGGGTTACAAATGAAGAGGCATTAAGACGAGTGGGAGAGGAGAGATGTTTCTGGCGACTGCTAATGAAGAGAAGAGATAGGTTGGTAGGACATATACTAAGACACCCAGGAATAGCAAAGTTAGTTACGGAAGGAAGGGTCGCGGATAAGAAGTGAAGGGTTTCGAATTTGTTAAACAGATTGCCTTGGATGTAGGGTGTGGTAGCTATGTAGAGGTGCAAGAATTAGCTCAGGACAGGGAAGCATCAAACGAGAAGACTGAAGACTCAAACAACAACAACAGCGAAACTTAATTTCTGGATGAGCCTCGTAGTAACATGTTTTAATGATAACATCGGGAAGATGCACCTTACATAAAGATGCGATAAATTGCTTTCCAGAGAGTGCAAGGTACTGTAATATTAACGATAATACCCACCTCGGCGAGAGTGCTAGATGAGATACGAGCCAAGCTTACAACACATATGATGACAAACGACCAGCTCGGTGCCTGAGAGGCTTACGTTATATTACTTTCACACACTCGCCTAAGTTCACGGGGCCACGTGACCACAATGACACAAACCCAAAATGAATCAACAACATATATTGCTTCCATGATGAATATCGTGGCCTTGTTCTCACGTCCCATCAACAAAGCCAACCAGTTGAAGTAGAATATCACTGTCACCCTTCGACCGACGCGACAAGTTTGGATCTATCTTTCATTCAAATCAACGGTATGTTTGGACCAGTAATGGTTCGCTTTGGTGTACGCAGCTTGCTCGAACACACCCCAGTCTCCTTGCCAGAATAGTCTTAGGTATTTGCTGATTATGTGGATGAAAACTCTACTTCCCCCCTCATGTGTTGGCTGCTAAACATTCCCAAGACCCACACATGTACAACTAATGATCCCGAACCATTTCATTCATTTTACAGGAGTGAACTCCACCATGCCAATCCAATTGTACCGGGTGAGTCTCTTGCCCCTTATTTTTCTAGTTTTCGGCCACACTTCCAACGTCTGATGGCAGCATAGTCGACAGTTCCCCGTGTGTAGCCAATTCACAATAACCCTTAACTGCTTTACAAGATTTATGACGACATGGAAGCAAGTCCTTTACAAAAACATGTGCGTGACAAGTGATTATACAATGCATCAAACTGTCATACGGGCATGTACAAAGTACAGTACATGCTGATTATACGGTTCAGTTGGATACGAAATTAACGCTAGGTACGGTGGCTTACTAATAAAAAACGTGAATGAACCTTCGACGTGGAAAGCAGTATCACATCTAGAAACTAGAATAATAAGGGGCAAAAGACTCACCCGGTACACGTGTAATGTGATTGTAGACTTAAAATCATTCCATACACTGTCATTTACTAACTTAAGTTCAACAAGTAGTTCCGTGACGAACTAAATAGCCTACTTTAAAAAAATTAAGGTTCATGCCATCAGAAATTAAATGTTATATTGGATCTATCCGCGTGCGTTATATCATGTTGGCAATGATGGCATGTAATTATTGCTCAGAATTAATCTGAAATATTATGATATATTATTGTCCCAATTTTGGATGAAATTACAAGTTTGTAAAAATTGGACCTATCATCAGGCTGAGAATCATGTAGGCAGCACTGCCATGTATTATTTATTCCAAATTATTCTAAAATGTCAAATTTTAGAGCTGTTGTCCGGCATACTTTCTGATATATTGGTATTAGAATAAAAAAAAACAGAGACAGCACTTATTAACGGTTAGCAGCTCTGATGGATCTTAAGAATATGCATAGTCGTATATACAGTATTATGGTATGCAAAGCACATACAAAATTTGGTTCAGAACCCATTCGTTAGTATAGAAGTTACATGCATTTAAAATTGGACCTATCAGCAGGCTTAGAATTGTGCTGGCAACACTGTCATATATGGGTTCTTGAAAATTAATCTGGAATCTTTGTGTGTATCAATACTGGAACAATTCGCATGCATAACATCTGAGATATCCAACATAGAGCTGAAATTTCAATTGTGATGTCAATATGGCCGGGAGATATTCAGGTATCTTTACTCATACCAAATTTGGTTTTACTATCTGCAGTCGTTTAGGAGTTGACAGAGGAGGGGCACACACACACACAGACAGAAGGACAGACAGATCGGCAGACACACATTTGCTTGGATCGATCTCATACATCTACTTTTTCCTCATTTTTACAAAATGTGAGAAGTAGGCTAATTAACATAGGCAGACAAAATATTCAGATCGTAAGCTTTCGCGGCTGGTGTCTAGGCTTTCAGGATGATCCGCGTCTTGTATCGGTGATTGTTTCCCGACCATCAGGCTGTCATTGCAGCAGCCTTAATCGAGGGTATGAGTTCGTGACTGTAACTTACTCAAGCTAACCGTTGGTTGTCAGTCGGATGTGACTGCTTGATCACCATTGACGTCACGCTGTTCCCTGATTGGTTCAAGCCCCAGTCAGTCACGCGCTAAGAGAATATTCGACGGTTATAGGCTTAGCAACACGTGATCTACCTAAATGAAACAACAGCAACAACAAATACTAATTGATCCTACCTCATTCCCGATCCGGGAATGGTAAAGTACATACATACTAACTAGTGACGCTGTAGTAATTATTGCAGTGTTATCTGACAGATTGAATACTAGTATTCAGTCCTGTACGTTGACGCGTGAAAATCATGTTTTTAAAACACATTTTGTAAATCCATTCACCCGCAGCGAGGCATGATATTCTCCTGTTGCGTGTTTTCGATCATTATCTCGCGGATTTGAATTTCTCAATGAATAGCGTGACTGTGGAGCATTGTGGTATCAAGCTTTTGTCTAGTGCAACAACGAACACCATATCATCATGTCCAACCCGACATCCACCAAAATATCGATACGTATTCACTTCTCCCAAGATAGATACTAAAGTAGATATTCACCTTTCCTATCACAACTGTTTTGCTAGGTGTAGTTTCTTTCTGATGAACGTGTAGCCTACTCTGCGGGCCGAAGGAGATATTATTCTCTACATAGAGTGTTTCACAATTCCTGTTACACACATCTAGTTAGTGTGTTTGTTATTGTTGTTGCAATATGGGTCATCAGTTCCTTGGTCTAGGAGTTATAAGATAACCATTTTGAAGTCACACAGTTGAAAAGGTGAACAAACATTCAGTAAATCTTGGATAGTTCAAAGAGGACCAACTCCATGGCCATCACAATCGCCAGATGTATTGCCTCTCGACTTCTTCCTGTTGGGCAACATAAAGAGTCTTGTTTATCCTGTAGCGACAGTGATCATCACCGTGCATGAGTTATGACTGCAGCAGGTGTCCTTCAAAGCACATCAGAAATTTTGAGCGTGTGTATCAGAACATCATTCACAGAAACACTGTGTGCAATGAAGTTCAGGTTCGTCATATCTCATAGCTCTTGTAGGGTATGGTCGTACCAACTCGATCATAAAGGTGACCTCCTCATACAGTGAGATTATTTTGCTGGAGTGGGACCGGCGGCTGGCTGCCGGTCGCGCGCGCCTTCCGCCAGCCAACCGAGCTCGGTCCGTGGGGTTACGCGATGCGGAGGCGAGCTAACCAGGGTCATTAAAGTCCATTAAGTCACTAAAATTTCATCAACGGGGGTGTTTAGTGTTAGTGCACAGATAAGAAGGTAGCATAAACAACAGCTGCAAGATTTAATTAAAGAAACACATATGTTTCATTATTTCTTGGGAATCTGGATGACCTCACGTCACCAGTTAAAGGTTTGAACTTATCTTTTCACAGAAGATACTGAAAATGTTCTGCTTCAGCTGACAGACAGACATCGTTACATTATGTCGCTACTCCTGAACGCCCCCTGCGTGTTTACTGTAATTAATCGAAGCACGGACCTAAGCCCGTTTGTTGTTCAATTGTGGGTTAATTTAACATTCAAAGTGTACAGATCAATTACCCGCACTCTAGTGGAGCTGGAGAACAATATACGGCAGCAGATATCCCTCACAACAGAAGGGAATTACAACGTGTAAACGCTAAATTATTTGCACGGTACAACGCCTGTCTGATTGTTGAAAGAGAACATTTTCAGCATCTTCTGTAAAAAGGTAAATTCTTTAGTCATGATTAGCTGGTGAATTTAACATTAATTAATGTACTTCGTTACGGTTTCCACCAGCGCACAATCCGCGGTGCGAGCTCGGTTGGTTGGCGGAAAGTGCGCGCGCCCGGCAAATGGTTGCCCGTCTCGCTCCAGCAAAAGAATCACTCCGTATATATAAGCGTATGATCTTTGCACTCCTCATTTTTAGCCTACTTTTCACATTTTGCAAAAATGAGGAAAAAGTAGACTTATGAGATCGATCCGGGAAACTGTGTGTCTGTCTGTCTGTCCTGTCTGTCTGTATATCTGTCTGTCCTTCTGTCTGGCTGTGTGTGTCCCCCCCCCCCCCCCTATCAACTCCTAAACGGCTGCAGAAATCGAAACCAAATTTAGTAAGAGTAAAGATGTATACCGCAATATCTCAAGCTCATATTTGAAAATGATATCAGTGCTACCAACTGCTGAAATAACGCACTAGAAATATGAGCTCTATGTTGGATATCTTGGAAGCTATGCATGGGAGCTATTAAAAATTGGCACATATGCAGATAATACAATTTCAGTTTAATTTCCAGAAGGCCATACATGACAGTGTTGCCAAAATAATTTTAAGCCTTCTGATAGGTCCAATTTTTAAATGCATATAACTCCTAAACTATTACTTGGATTTCAACCAAATTTTGTATGTAATATGTGTACATAAACAGATATGACTGAGCGTATTCTTAAGAGCCACCAGGGCTGCCAACTGTTAATAATTGCTCTCTCTATTATTTTTATCCAAATACCAATATATCAGAAAGTATGCAAGCCAACAGCTTTAAACTATGCACACATATAGTACCTGACATTTTAGATTAATTTGGAGTAACTTATAAACGTTATTTCTACCAACATGATTCTAAGCCTGCTGATAGGACCAATTCTTAAATACATATAACTCAAATACTATCAGTTGGATTTCAACCAAATTTCGTAAGTGCTATGTGTAACATAATAGATGTGACTATAAGTATTCTTAAGAGCAATCAGGGCTGCCTACTGTTAATAAACGCTGTTTTTTACTTTAATATCAATACAACAGAAAGTATGCAAGCCAATAGGTCTATACTTTGCACACGTATAGCACCTGACATTCTAGATTAATTTGGAGTAATTAATATAAGTCAGTGCTGCCAACATGATTCCATGCCTGCTGATAGGTCCAATTTTAAAATACATGTAACTTCTATACTAACAAATGGTTTTCATCCAAAATTGGCACAACAAGATACCATAATATTTCAGCTTATTTCTGACCAGCACACGCATGACATTGTTGCCAACATTCTTTTACGCGTGCTGATAGATTCAATGTCTAAGTGCATGTAACGTACATTGGATTTCAACCAAATTTTGTATTCTATACCTTAAGAGATGGAACTAAGAATATATTCAGTCACTAGGGCTGCCAATTGTAGTGTTCTATTAGGCTACATTTTACCAGGTATATTTCGAACTAATTAGACATTTCTATATTACCAAATTAATTTTGTAATTATAGATAGGTTATTGTAGATTAATCATTGGCATGAATCCTAATTTTAAGAAAAGTAGGCTCTTTAGTTCGTCATGGAACTTCTTGTTTTTTTTTTGTTTTTTTTTTTGTGAAAAATTGCACCTTGGCATTGCTGATAACATATTGCATGCAATCAGCGCTTTTCAAAAATAAATTATTGTAACAAGTTCAATACCGTAATTCGGGGTGACTTTAGGATGGGGGTTTTAACATTGGGACAATGCGTAATATTCAGCTGTCATCCTTCCCGCTAACGATACGTGTTTTAAATTGTCGCCTAACAACTGCTACCATAACCGTTGGTACGTGCTGTGTCTCCGTGGCACCGCTAGGGACCTGTTTTTCAAGAGAGTGCTGAAATTCAGCCTCGTATTTAACAAGCCAAATGTTTAAGTTCCTTCGTTGCTCCGTAACCTTTCATACACCAGGAATAAACTGCCCATATCGCAGGACTGTCAGCAGAAGATCTAGTGCGAATAACCCAAAGAGAAGACATAGTAGCATACTCGTACGTCGACGATATAGTGGTTGGATGAACAGACATCATTGAACTTCAGGTCACTATAAACCAGGCTGTTCCAAATCCACGAGTTTGAGTATGCGTACACGTGAGTACTCAGCAGTAATGCTCGGAACACGGTTGGAGACATGGAGAGGGACTGGGGGTGAGAGTCAATACGTCACTGGACGAAGGTCATAGTACAATTCCTGCCAATCTTGATGTATTCACCGCGCAGTGACGGCAGCCCCCACAGCAGAGCTGTATTGCATGTTGCAGGTTTACTCACGCAGGGCGGCGAATACTCACGAGCTGCTCGGCTGGAACAGCCTGCTATAAATGATATAGAGAGATGGTGCACCAAGCATCAGTTCGAGATCAACATATCTAAGACAGAAATGATGGTCTTTAGACCAGGAGGAAAGGCTCCAGCATTGGCGAAAATTAGCATCAAAAAGACGACAATAAACATCGTAAAACATTTTAAATATATAGGCATTACGCTGCAAACAAGTGCTAAAGGTTTCACGAAGCATATAACGGAGAAGGGCGATGCATGAGATCGGCTACATTAAATCCCTCAACTTAGAAACAGCAATGATGCTCTTCAGAGTTAAAGTAATGCCCATACTAACGTATGGGATAGAAGTCATACGGTCGCATCTCACCGAAAAGAACCTATCCGTATTAGAACGGGTAACATCAAAAGAGCACTAGGAGTGTCAAAGACTACATGTTCCAGACTCGTCTACCTCCTCGCAAGAGAAATATTCCTTATCGAGGACCTAAGGACACTTTTGACTCTTCCCAGCACTCGAGCCTCGGAAAATCTGTTATCAATATTAAATGCAAAAAGAGAAGTAATGCCCACAGAGTTTTATGGAACGGGGGCCATGATAGATCGGACATGGACCACATCCTGCTTTGAGATGAGGCACGTGTTTACCAGAATGGCAGTACACGGATTCCACCAACTCATCTGTGTGAACACATCATATCATGAGCCAGCTGAGACGTGTGAGTGCAACTTATGCGGACAAACATGTGAACGCTATCACATAGAATTGTGCAAAAAAAGAACCCAATCAATTACAGAATATGCAAACCAAGGCACCAGAACGCAAACTTGAAATTACTTGAATAATTTGTATTGTATGGCAATTTGGCTGCAATAAAAGTATTCTTATAAGGGGCTGACAAATGAAAACGAGACACACGATATAACGAGCATTGGGCGGGCGGTGGTATCGCAGGTAGTAGTGCCCTCCTTTGGGAATCAGCAAGGAACCACTGTGCCATTTGTCTGTCAGACGTGCTCGAAGTGTGCGTGCGACGTCACTATGGAGGCCGGGAAAGAGGAACAGTGAGGTGTGGTGCGATTTTTGACTGCGGAAGGAGTAGACTGTCAGGAAGTGAAATCCATGCTCGAATGTCTGCTGTGCCCTGAAGAAAGACATTCGTGGCCGTCGATTTGCTTCGGATGCAGAGGGGCACGCCTGGGTACAATAATGGTTCAGGAGGGAACCACAAACATTTTCCCAAGAAGGCATTGACCGTCTTGTCTCACAGTGGGATAAATGTATTAACAGTTATGTGGCGAGTACTTTTGAAATAACACACAGTGCACATACTTTTTGTCCATCTGTCTCGTTTTCATTTGACTGCATATTCTTCCTTTTAATTTGACATGCCTTGGCTTCCTTTTCCCTTAAAGTATTTTTAAAAATAGGTACATGGCACTTTATAACCTCAACAATGTGAATGGTCAGCATTATGGAGGGTAAATAAATAAATAAATGGTTATACTTACTACCCTGCCAGCGAATTGGAACTAACGCGCTCCACCCGGCCACACGCCTGCGATAGACGTGCAGTCATCGCCAGCGAAACATCATCGCATGTCGTGTGTGTGCATGGTTCGTGCTAGGTCGTGCGGTGTGTTCTCATTGTATGACTACATGCGTTCCCCTCTTGCCCTGCACCCGCCCGCCGCAGCCATAACGTAGCGAGCTTAGGTAATGCATCCACGTCTAGCGGTAACAATTATCTGGCAGGGTAGGACAAAACATTAAATTTAAAAAAAATCAATTTAATTTTGTAAGGATTTACATTTAATTCTTCCTCTTCTTCTTTCTTTAATTGTATCGGCCTACTAAGGATAACGTCATTTTAACTGTCTCCTCTGGTCCTTTCTTTCTTCCGTACACATCTTTCCCGTCTTCAACTTTGTTTTCTCTTGAAAACCCTGGTGGTCGTTGTGTTTCTTCCTGAGGGAGTTGCGTTCTTGAATATCTGCACCCATAATCTCCATCTCCTGTAGGTCACCTTCTACTTCTTCGAATCAGGCGGGCTTGGTCTTCTATCTTTAAAATAGGTAAAGATCCGGTTTGCCAATCGTGTGGGTTTCATTCTTAGCAAGTGACCATAAAATGCAATTCTCCTTTTCATCATAACATCAGAGATCTTTTGGACATGAATATGATATACATTTAAATATTTATTGTCTTCTTCTTCCTCTTTGCGATAAGACCTACTAAGGACCACGTGCCAATTTCATTTCTTCACTCTTTGTTGTTTTCTCTTCCGTTATTCCAAATAGTTCTTCAATATTAGACTGTGCGGCTTCATTCATTCCTCAGACCACTTCGCCCCAGGTTTCCTTTCCACTCTTCCATGGAATCCTTCCATACTCAACACCTTCTTTCGAAAAATCTGTCTGTTCACAGTGTCTTCTTCTCTTATATTAATTTCCTTACCTCTTGAATCCAGCTAGTCGTTGACCTTTTCTCCCTAAGATACTAGAATATTCTTTTTGTGATTCTAGAATCATCCATTCTGTAAATATGTCCAATAAATATCAATATCCTTTTCCTTATTGTTTCTTTTGTGCTTTCTATAGTCCTGTATATTTCATCATCACTATTATTATTATTATTATTATTATTATTATTATTATTATTATTATTATAATATTCATTCAGCCCCTAAGGAGCACGTGGAACCATTAAATAACACTGGAATTCATCTTTATGAACTTCTTATTCGCCCAAAATTTCTTCATTCTTTCACTCTGGGCCTGCCGTCTTTCATGTTTCCATGAGTTTTGTAGTTTCAAGCTTTTCTCGGATGGATTCTTGGGTGCAAATTTGTGGGTGTTGATCTGTTGTCTGAATGCAGTCCTTGTTGTAGTCATTGGATCAATGTCGACTTCAGTAGGGTCCATTTGTGTATCTGCTAGCCAGCGAATTTTGGTTCGTCGGTTCATTTAGAAATTTTCTATTTTTTTTTCGTTCCGTTTGGGCCGGCTAAGGACCACGTGGTTCTTATCTCTGGCAGCTTTCCTCCTAGCCCAGTACTCCTTCATTCTGGCACTGTGAATGTCCTTCCGCTCCTGAGTCCATTTCACACCTACTCCTGGACGCACTGCTTTTGCTGATAGTGACTGGAGAGAGTCTGATGTTCTGACTAAAGTCCTGTATTTATTCCTGTCATAGATCTTACTGGGGTCAATATCCAATTGTTCACTGTCTTTCCTGGCTAGTTTCGACCACTAGGCGTTAGTTGCTTTCCCTCTAGAGACAGTGTTGAAAATTCTGGAGGTGAGCCTCTGATTATCCATTCTCACAATATGACCATAGAAGATCAGCCTCCTCTTCCTCATGGCTGTTGTAATGCTCTCCACTTGTTCATAGAGTACATTGTTGTGCCTGATTCTATACTTGGCTTCCTCTTTAATAGGGCCCGTGATTTTTCGCAGAATCTTCCGGTCCTTCAGCTTCAATTTACGGAGTTGTCCTTTTCTGACCATATTTAGGCATTCTGAGGCATGGTCTCACTACAATACTGTAGTGTCAGAGTTTGAAATTCATTGAGAGGGATTTGGATTTGTACATATTCTTGCATAAATTATTTTATTATTTATTTATTTATTTATTTATTTATTTATTTATTTATTTATTTATTTATTTATTTATTTATTTATTTCTTTCTTTCTTTCTTTCTTTCTTTCTTCCTTGCGAACCGGCCAAAACTAAGGACCACGCAAATATCACTTCATTTCCTTCTCATCGCTTTTTCTTCATTCCTCTTCCTATTTCTTTTTTAATTTAAACCTAAATATAGATTTAAGAATATTTATGCGGTAAGTTTTAATTAAAATAGATTTTTACTTAGATATAAGCTGAAAAAGACTCCATCGTAGGGTCGAAATATGAACCTCAATTCAATATATGTTTCATGAATTGTATTGATAAGCGTATTCATTTTAAGAGAACCCATGGCAAGGTATGAAAAGCAAGTTGTTCATAAGAACATATAGCCTACTTTCTCCTGAATGCATGGGTATTGATATAACTCTTTGTCCTTTTCAAGAAGTATTTGAATGTTGGTTGTAGTAGCTTGTTGAAATGCAACATGTTATACGGATATTAAACATGAATATGAGGTGCCTTTGTTAGTGCTACCTCGATTTGCACACATACTTGGCCACTATCTGCATACTATTGGGCTGATGACCTTGTAGTTCAGTCAAAAGATGCTTCCCACAAAAAGGTACGTTGTTGCAAAATTTGGTAGAGATAAAATATTTAGCTTGGTCGTAATTTGATTTAAGCTTTTAACATTTGGGTGGCCGCCATTCCGTTTCTGCCCAGATGGCGGCGATATAAAACATGACCCTGAGGTGCCCTTTCCTAGTGCTACCTCTGCACCGAATTTCTTTCAATTCGGTTTTACCATGTTTGAATTGATAGGGGGAATCTATTTGAACACATGCATGGCCCCCATATGCAAACTATTGAACTGATGACCTTGTAGCTTGGTCAAAGAACGCTTCTCACATAAAGGTATGTTGTTGAAAAATTTGGTAGAGATCAGATGATTATGTTGGTCGTAATTTGATTTAATCTTTTAACATTTGGGTGGCCGCCATGACGTTTCCGTCAAGATGGCGACGATAGAAACATGACACTGAGTTACCTTTTGGAAGTGCTACCTCTGTACCAAATGTCGTTCAATTCGGTTTCACCGTGGTTGAATAGATAGGGGAATCGATTTGCAAACATACATGGCCGCCATCCTCAAATTATTGGGCTGATGACTTTGTAGTTTGCTCCAAAGATGCTTCATACATAAAGGTATAATGTTGCAAAAATTGGTAGAAATCAGATGATTAGATTGGTCGTAATTTGATTTAAGCTTTTAACATTTGGGTGGCCGCCATTACGTTTTCGTCAAGATAGCAGGGATATAAAACATGGCACTGAGGTGCCCTTTGCTAGCGCTACCTCTGTACCAAATGTCGTTCAGTTCGGTTTCACCGTATTTGAATAGATAGGGGGGATCGATGTGCACACAAACATGGCCGCCATCCTCAAATTATTGGGCTGATGACTTTGTAGTTTGCTCCAAAGATGCTTCATACATAAAGGTATAATGTTGCAAAAATTGGTAGAAATCAGATGATTAGGGAATGTAATTCGATTTAAGCTTTTAACATTTGGTTGGCCATCATTACGTTTCCGTCAAGATGGCGGCGATATAAAACATGACACTGAGGTGCCCTTTGCTAGTGCTATCTCTGCACCAAATTTCGTTCAATTCGGTTTCACCGTGTTCGAATTGATAGGGGGGACAGACATTCAGAGTACACACACACACACTCACACACACACACACACACACACACACAGACAGACACACAATTTTTCGCCCTGTGTTGATCTCATAAGTCTACTTTCATTTTTTGCAAAATTTGAAAGTAGGCAAATACTAGACCAAAGAGCTCTGTTAGCTGAATAAGTAAGAACGTTAATGTTGTGAGGTCAGAACTACGAATTAGTGTAACACAGCTACATGTTATATTAATGGCACACTTCATGAACCTGCTATTCACGCTGAAATAACAGGTTGAGAACAAGTGGAACATCGTCTCGTACTAACACGTTTATATTCAAGTGAACTTGTCATTCCGCGCAACGGACCCAATTTTTATCCATGCGCTGCTATTTAATTTAACTTTACACACTAATATGTAAATTACTTTGATGACATTTATTAAGTTTTAATTGAAGTCTCGTTCATAACAAGGAATATGATCAGCAAGACAAGACTATATTAAAGCTCATCAATGAAAATAAAATCCCTACAGTATCGCAAGAGGGAAAAATTAATTCATTAATTTCCTATATTTGCAAATGGGGGAAATTCTCCAGTGACAAATTGTACACTTACAGAAAATTACCAACAATAATGAATGGATAGGCAGTGTATATAGTGGGTGGTACAGAAACACGAGCACAGGAGGGCAAGATACAAATATTGTCGATCGATATAAGTGCGAGACAGATCGTTATTCAAGACGTTAAATATCAATAGAAATTTCTTTAGTTCTTTAGTTGCTAAATTAGAGAGAAAATTTACTACGGCAATCACGATAGTAATTTGTCCACGCCCCAACAAAAATAAAAAATAAAAATAATAAGAATTTGCCTTACATTAGTTATTCGCCTTCGAATTCACCCATTGCCATACCCTACAATCCTGAATGGGGCCTCGAGTCGTACGTTGTCTGTGACAAAGCATTGGTCTTCGTTGAGCATTCATGGGAATTCAGAACATGTTGTTCACTTCACCATAGCGGCATCTATAACCTATGTTCTCAGGATAACGCATGGCCTATTTTATTAGTTTCTTTTAACAGGGGGCGACATGAGTGCGATTACAAATAAGGATCCACTCGCACACAGGAAATTCCTCCCGGTTCAGTACAGGCAGTGACGAGAGTAGCTGCTCGCAACCAATCTATCAGTTAAGTTCACAATTCACTCTTGACAATCGAAACTGGTCATTCAAGTGTATTAATAGTAATAATGTTATTGATGTTCGACGTGAGTTGTAGATACGTGCTTGATGATGATTATAATCTATTAATCGAAACATGTCCCACTAAAAGAGTGGAGACAAAATTTTGTATTGTGGATACTACTACTACTAATAATAATAATAATCAACCTGGGAGGAGTAATTGTGACTCTGTGCAAATGGGAGTGGAATGCGTTGTTGCTAGTCACCTGCAACAGTAATATATTGGATTCAGCAAGAGAATCCAACTAGCCTCTTTCACTCCAACTCCAGCATGTTATCTACAAGAGGTGCCCCCTGTTAAGCCGACCAATTCACTGGAAGGATGGGTAACCAATCCCAGCGGGAATCTGGGTCAGTGAGCAGATCAGTGCTGGGGACTCCAAGGCTCACAACCTCATCGGCCCCAATCTACAGTTTTCTAACTGTCAAAAGCATGGCGGAAAGGTCAGAAGAAGCTACTACTCCTGGTGGTAAGCAATCCACCGTCGCCTTGGACGACGCATGCGGGCCTTCGGACTCTGGGGAGCCTGCACCAATATGCTTGGAAGTATCGGAGACTCCACGAAAAATTGAACACAAACGCCCAAACTACTTGGCCACTTTTAATGTAAATTCCCTCCTGAAGTTTGGTAAATTAAAACAAATCACAAATACCTTACACCAACATAAAATACTAATTGCGGCGATTCAGAAAACTAGATTTACAGACGAGCATGCCTTCGAATCAGAGGGATTCAGGATTTTTAAAGGTAAAACTGGCAAACGAGTGGTAAAAACTATCCCTCATCTAGGCACATGATTTGTTTTCAACATGAAGATTCTGGATTCAATCACAGACTTCAACTCCCCGAACAGTCGTGTCTCTATTCTTTCATTCCGAAGCACAAATAAGGTATACGCCATAGTGAACGTCCATGCACCAATCAACTAGGCAAATAAGACTTATAAAAAAAAACTCAATTCTGGGAAGAACTAGAATATATCATCTCTAAAGTTCCAGACAAACACGCCATTAATCTAGTTGGAGATTTTAATGCCCAGCTTGGTAAAGAAAGAAAATTCCAGAGCATTGTAGGAAACTACCCGGCTCATAAAAGATCAAACCGCAATGGAGAGAGACTCGTTGAACTGTGTAGGGTGTTCAACCTCGTACTGAAATCAACTGCTTTCAAGCATTTGCCTAGAAAACAGAAGACTTGGACATCTCCAAATCCGAACCTTGGAGAATTTCAAATTGACCACGTTGCCATTACCCGGAAAGCACATCGAGAGATCCAGAATGTGAAAGTTGTGAGGAGTGCCCGACTTGATTCAGATCACTATCTTTCAAAGATTAAAGTTAAACTAATTCCTAGAAATTCCAGAAAGACACATGTGAAAAGGATAGATAGATTTGACACCGAAAAGCTGAAGTCCAACCAACAGTTCACCCGGAAACTTGATTCCTTGGCTCCCGTAAACTGGGAAAAACTACAAAAGAGGCCCTGGTTGATACAGCAAGGGAGACAATTTCACTTTCAAAGGGAAGGAAACGAGTATTGTCGAACAGTGAGTGTGATTCGGCAGTAGATCAAAGACAGCTCGCATGGCAGAAATGGAACTCTCAGAAGAACGAGGTTAACAGGGCAAACTTTCTTGATAAAAGAAAACAAGCTGCGAAGTTCATCCGGGGTGTAAAACGTACATTCAACAAAACACAGCTGGTGCAAATTGATCAAGACTTTGAGAGGAACAAAATCCGGAACTTCTATCGAACCTTTAAACGCAGTCCTAGCAAATATAACCCACCAAGCCTACTTTTCAAAACCACCAATGTTAACGTTGCGCACAATGATAAGGACAACTGTCACATTCTAGCGAATTATTTTGCGTCACTTCTCAACTGCGAAGCTCCAAAGTCCACTTTTACTTTTGAAGACATCGTGAAAGTTCATCCAGATTCATTACCACCTACGAAGGAAGAAATCGAACAAATTATTCAATCGTTGAAGGACTACAAGGCACCAGGCGAAGACTCTATAATCACCGAACTTTGGAAATATTCTGGGGACAAGACGCTAGATAAACTATTGAAAATTATCTGCGAAATTTGGAAACCGAGAGACTCCCCAACTGCTGGACTTCTGCCTTGATTCACCCCCTTCATAAGAAAGGAGATAAAACAGACGTAAATAACTACCGTGGCATTTCCCTCCTCCTGATAACCTATAAGATTCTCTCGAAATTTCTTCTGACTAGAGCAGAGAAACAACTAGATCCACAACTGGGGTAATATCAAGCCGGTTTTCGGAAAGGGCGATCATGCGTCGAACAGATTATAAACCTCAAATCTACTCTTGGACGGCTCAGTGCCAGAGGTAACTAAGTGCCAATGGACAAGTTTTGAGATAATGAAGGTTAATGTCAACAATAGATATAAAATTATAGCAGCTTTCAAAAACATATTTTCAAAGCATCTAAATGTTCATAAAAGTATCCTCTTTCACATTGGCAGACCATTTAATAATTATTCTTAAGGGGGTATGCATACATAGCCTGCAAAGTACGTGAAAAATCATAGTCATATATGGCGCAATACCACTTGTCTTATATTGGCACATAAGCAGTAGTTAGTCTTGTTTGGCTCACAGAACATGAAAGAAAAAGAGAACACTGACAGCAAACATATTTTATTCTAATCCAGTTAATTATAATACAATAATTGGAAACCATTTTGAAGTTATCTATCTGATATCAAAATGAAAATGTCTTACTCATCAAGATCAGCAGTCTGGCAGCTTGCTTAGTTACTTTCTTTCTTTCTTTCTTTCTTTCTTTCTTTCTTCCTTCCTTCGGCTTTTCCCATTTAATTGGGGTCGCCGGAGCCAACCAGGCTCATTTTGGTTTTGGCCGGATGCCCTTCGTGGCGCTACGTGATTTTTCAGGTGAAAATTCCACCCCGCTGTCACCGGGATTCGAACCTCGGGTGCAAGACGAGCAGCTATGCCACTGTGCCATCAGGATCCCCTGCTTAATTACTTAATTATTTCAGAATAATGTTGGTACATTAACCAAAGGGAATATGAAATTGGATAAAGATTCTTAAACTGCAGTACATGTTAGCATGTCCTTCAAGAAACAACTAGAAGCTCTCGTCATCCTGTTCTGTTGCTGTCTCCACGGTTGCAAGGTTTCAATAAAACTAATGATGAACGGGAGGGATATACTTTAACAACGACAATAGTTCTGTCTTCTTTGCAGAGGTAATCCTGCGCCCTTGAGGATACCAGAGTGGAGTAGTGCCCCTAAATCCACTAGGGCGACCAGCTCTTCTCTTTCTCCGATCAACAGTCACTGTTACTCCGACGAGATTCTTCAGACTTGGTACAATGCCTTCAAACTGTTATTGATCCCAGAATGAAAGCATTCTTTAGTGACCAGTCCAAGTTATAAAAACTACGATTAATTTCAAGTCGCCTATTCCATGGTAGCAAACTATTACAATCTTTTGAACAGTCGCTTTAACTTGTTTTCCACTTGAAGATGTATACTCTTGTCCAGATTTAGTTTTTTCCTGAGTACTTTCTTGTGCTTGCTGGGATCTCGTTTTCTTTTTCTTCCTCGGTGCATTGGAATATCATCTTCTGGAGTAGAAAATAAGACTATTATTTTTATTATTATTATTTTAAAATGTGATGTGCACATCGGCTAAAGAATCAAATGTTACAAGGCGCAAGTATGGAATTAGCATGCCTAATATACATCACCGCTTTGCATGCAGCAAGAGCGCCAGATGTGACTAACTACCACAATAATTTAATGAACTATTACGTCTGTTTTTATGAAATGCTACCCGTGTTATCATTCCTAAAGCAATTAGGCAAACCTGATTCATTTATGCAGATCTCTCCTTCCGGTTGATATGTCCTATCATCATCGCGAACAGCAGAAAAGTCGGATTCTGATGAATTTTCCTGCACCACATCCGCCATCTTGTTGGTACTTGGTCATGTATAGCGCTCACGTATTTCAATGGTTCTTGTTGAGCCAGACTTGCTCGCTGGTAGGAGCACTTTGCAGACACATGTAGGCTGTTAGTCATGTTTGGCATAGATAGTTTAGAATTTTTTCTAGTCATTACACTGAACAGGTCAAAATGAGCCTCGATGGCACTTAGTCACCTCTGGCACTGAGCCGTCCATTTCTTCTGACTAGAGCAGAGAAACAACTAGATCCACAACTGGGGGAATATCAAGCCGGTTTTCGGAAAGGGCGATCATGCGTCGAACATATTATAAACCTCAAATCTACTCTATCCTATTTAAGATCAGGAATAAGAAATTTGTGGTGACCTTCGTAGACATTAAGAAGGCCAATGATTCTATTGATCGCAACACCCTGATCCGAATCCTAAAAGAATTTGGCCTGGACAACAAAACCAGAGCCATCATCCAACAATCGCTGACCAACACCGCCTCGAAGGTGAAGTTTATGGACGAGATATCAGACACCTTTGAAATCAAGACAAGGCAAGTAAGGTAAGGAGATGGTCTCTCACCATTGCTCTTCAACTGTGTCCTCGAGAAGGTTATCCGTGTTTGGCGTAAAGAACTGAACAAATACGGAGTTGCCAGCGGAGTCAGACTGGGATATAGAAGCCGGAACATCACAATTGACTGTCTAGCCTTTGCCGATGATCTTGAAATCATTTCTGACTCATTAGAGATAGCCACGGAACAGATTAATCAGCTTAGTGCACAAGCAGCGAAAGCAGGACTCCAGATCTCCTTTGAAAATACAGTGTTCATAACCAATATCGAACCGGCGCCTAAACACCTTGCTGTGGAACAAGGAAAAGTTAAGCAAGTAGCAAAGTTTAAGTACCTGGGAGAAATTATAATACCTAATGTATCAGAAAAAGAAGCATTCACATCGCACATGAGCAAAATGGAAATGACCTACCATTTAACTAAGGACATCTATAAGAAAAGGTCAATATCCTTCAACGCAAAACTAAAACACTACTGCAGTGTCATCCGTACGGAGGTCTTGTATGCTTCTGAATGCTTAACGATGAACAAAAAAGGCTTGGTCGAAAAACTGGAGGCCAAAGAAAGGAAAATTTTAAGAAAGATATTGGGTCCCTTGAAAGACAATGGGGAATCCAGAAGACGTCATAACCATGAACTATATACTCATGTGGAGAAGATAAGTGACGTCATTCGGAAGAGAAGGATACCATTTTATGGACATGTGAAACGAATGAGCCCAGCGAGACTGACCAACCGCAATATAACTTACTTTCAGGAGAGGAAAACAAAATGGGCCTGGTTCATTGAACTGGATAAAGATCTGAAAAATGTGGGGATTACACCAACAGACATTCAGGAGCTCGCCCAACTCAAAAGGAAACTTAAAGCTTGGAAAGGTTTCCAAGAAAAACCGAAACTGAAAAGGGAAAGATTTGGACCCAGGAACGGAAGGAAGTCCACCGAGAACGAATGCGGGCGTACTGGGCAAACATCAAAACCTGTAGGAGACAGTTGGAATGACGTGGTCCATAGATGGCCTATACGATATGAATGAATGAATATCGTATGGCCTCAGTGCTGGGTGCAAGCTTTGTTATTTAACGCCCACAGGGCAGCTTCCATGTCGAATTTCGTTGTTCCTTGGAGCGCTATGAATGTCAAGGAGGTTAGATAAACTCCTTGATACTATAGCGCTTCCCAGTAGAGAAAGGGGGAACTATTGTGCTGGCGGAAAATCCCGAGATGATTTTGCCATTATGCACTCGGCCTACTGAATTCAAATGGGTTCTTTAACATGTCAACAACTTATGACATGTGTGCCGTGATATTCTTCGCCTTTCAAAAATCACTTACCATGGCCAGGAACGAACCTGCAAGCTTGGGGTTGGTAGTCCGACAAGATAACGATTCACCGACCGTGGCAAACACTAGGTGGATAAAGTCAATATATATAATTCAGCCCTTCTTAGTTTGCAACCGGAATTGCTTGGGTATTTACCAATAAAAAGTATTGGTTCCGTTCTGTATTTCAATTCAATAGGTTCCTTTGAAATGGACAAAACAAATTACAAATTTCTACGCAGAGAATAATATTTAATTACGTGTTTCTGTATAAGGTCCGGAATATAGAAAAAAATCTAATAAAATGTGTATCTCGTCTCTCAGGCTAGTGGAAGGTTTCATCATATGAGCACTAGCCCTTTGATCCTGGGGCTAAAACCAGGTAGCAGAAGCTAGCAACTCCGAAATGTATTTTCAATAAATTGCTGCCGGCAGTGTATCGGAGAGTGGGTGTGTTGACCAAGGCCTGCGTACTTTGTCGAGATAAGAGCAGGAAACTAATAAACTATTACTAGGAACGCTTGGAGAAACTCTGAAGACGAGGAAGTTGGTCGCTAAGTTCGTATCCCCAGTTACAGCAAATACTGCACCTGTGCTGTGTTGAGACATATAACTTGGGATGAATTGTAGGGTATCAGACCAAATGCCACAGACAAGGATGTTCAAGCCCCTCAAATTAAACAGCAACAACAACTTTCTCTTACACAGTCCAATAGCTTCCCACGGTGGGTGAGTGGTTTTCGAGTCAGACTATCAACCCCAAGCTTGCAGGCTTGGGTAAGTGATTTTTGAAAGGCGACAAAAATCACAGCACGCATGTGATACGTTGTTGGCATGTTAAAGAACCCATTGGAGTTCAGTAGGCCGTATTCATAATGACAAAATTAATCTCAGGATTTTCCGCCAACACAAATTTTCTCATTTCTCTACTAGAAAGCGCTGTAGTGTCATGGAGCGTAGATATCTAACCTCCTTGACTTTCATAGCTCTCCAAGGAACGACAAAATTCGACATGCAAGCTGCATTCTGGGCGCAGATAACAAAACTTGCACCCGGCACCCTACGACATACGTCATTATTATTATTTTACCGCCAAGTAACAGAAAACAACCCGATGTATTCAATGCAACAAAAAACTCGAATCATGAAATTATTCTATAGAATGATTTATGTGTTGACCGAAAAAAGCTACAATATTAATAATTAATGATTCCTCTAGTCTCTAAAATGAACGATGAACATTAGAGTTCCGATAGGTTACTGTATAACTGTGTTAAGTGATTCTTGACATCCCTCACACCTGTAAACCAGAGGAGGGGTATAATCACCTCATTCATGTCTCATAAAGACTAATGGACTAGAATTTGGTCCTCGTGACGTTAGAAATTGTGCATCCCTAACAACTTTCAAACGTGTCTGTAAAGATGTCCTCTTGAATTAGTAAGCCAACTAGAACAATGGTGTACAGTATGGATATGTGAGTCGCCTCCGTATTGTAGTGGTTAGCGTTCTTAACTGCCACCCAGGAGATCTGAGGTTTGATTCCCGGCTCTGCCACGAAATTTATTTTATTAATGCAGCCAATGGCCATGTCCTTTTCTTTTCAGGGCGGGTCAGGGAAGGGATATTGGAAGGAAATCAGCCGTGGACCTATTGAAAGGAACCATCCCGGCATTTGCCTGGTGGTGAAAATGGGAAACCACGAAAACCATTCTCAGGATGGCCGAGGTGGGATTCAAACCCACGCTCTCCCGATGCCAGCGAGGCACCAGGTAGCGCGTTAGCGGTACTGACACGAAATTTGGAAAGTGGTATGAGGACTGGAACGGGGTCTACTCAGCCTCGGGTGGTGCGAATGAGTAGAGGGGGTTCGATTCCCATCTCAGCCATCCTCGAAGCAGTTTTGAGTGGTTTATCACTTCGTCTCCGGGCAAATGCTGGGATGATACCTAACGTAAGGCCACGGCCGCCTCCATCCCTCTTCCTTATCTCTTCCTCCTAATCAGCCCATCCCTTCCCATCCCTCTTAAGGCCCCTGTTCGCTTTGCAGGTGAGGCCGCCTGGGCGAGGTGCTAGTCCCACCTCCCCAGTTATATCCCCCGACCTGAAGTCTCAAGCTCCAGGACACAGCCCTAGAGGCGGTAAAGGTGGGATCCCTCGCTGAGTCCGAGGGAAAAAACAACCCTGGAAGGTAAAACGACAAAGAAGAAAAAATGGATGTGTGAGTGAATGAATATGGTAAATCTTCATAAATTGTTATTACTGTATGTAGGTTTTATAGATGTAATTCAAGGCTGCAAATTATCTCCCATAGTTATCAATCTATACATTGAACAAGCAATGAAGGAAAATAGAACGAAAATAAATTCAAGTAGGAGTAAACATTCAAGGAGAAAGAATTTCAACTCTGAGATTTGATGATAACATCGTCATCTTACACGATTCACCAGAGGATTTGAACGGGTTTTTTAATGGTTTGGAGTCCGTCTTGAGGAAGAAATTCTTGATTAAAATCAATAAATGTGAAACAAAAATAGTGGAATGCAGCCGAAAGAAATATGAAACCCTTATTGACGTCAAATTGATAAGTGTGAAGCTAAAGGAAGTGGGAGACTTCTGTTACTTAGAAAGCAAAATAACCAGTGAGGCACGATTCAAAGAGGATATACAAAGTAGGTTAGCTCAGGCAAGGAAAGCATTTCTACAGAAAAGAAATATTTTGACATCGAATATAGATTTAGGTATTAGAAATACATTTCTTGAAGCCTTTGTCTGGAGCGTGGCGCTCTATGGATATGAAACTTGAAATGTTGCCGCAGAAGAAAAGAGAAAAATAGAAGCATTTGTAATGTGGTGTTACAGGAGAATAATGAAGATCAGATGGGTGGATAGGGTTACAAACGAAGAGGTATTAAGACTAGTTGGAGAGGAGAGATGTTTCTGGTGACTGCTAATGAAGAGTAGAGATAGGTTGGTAGGACACATACTAAGACACCCAGGAATAGCAAGCTTAGTTATGGAAGGAAGGGTCGAGGACAAGAACTGTAGGGGTATACCAAGGTTAGAATATGTTAAACAGATTACCTCGGACGTAGGGTGTGGTAGCTATGAAGAGATGAAACGATTAGCTCAGGACAGGGAGGCATGGAAGCTTAATCAAACCAGTCAAAAGACTGAAGACTCAAACAACATCAGACAGATTCTACACACACCCAATGCACACGGGGCTACATGACCGCGTTGTCGCAGCCCCTAAACTGAGGAACCAACCAACCTTCATCATCATCATCATCATCAGAATTTAATTTCTTGACACAACCGAGCCTCCGTGGTGACAGCCAAGAGTGCTAGCCACTACGTGTTAATATCAGATCACCCCGTACACCAGGGGCGTGACACTGACCATACCACATGATAATACAATTAACACCCTGGAACTTAGATTGCGGAAGTTGGAAGCGTCCCATTGAGTTATTCCCAGGCTGCGTTCACCATTTGCAGACGCGTCGCCTCGCATCTGTCACCAATTCCACTAGTCAAGTGATACAAGATTTAACACATTCCATGGATGAGTTAGGTGAATGCATCATTCGTAGTTCCGAGGTACAAATCCAGACGCTGACAGCCAAGAAGGGAACAGACGTGGCTCCCATTAGGGTAAGCATTCGTTTTCACAATTTATTTTCCAACCACCTCAAGCTGTAGCGGTTAGCATTTGGCTGTCGCCCAAAGATCCGGGTTCCATTCCCATCTCAGCCACTTCAGAAGTGTTTTTCTGTGGTTTCCTACATCTACACCAGGGAAATGCAGGGTTGGTTCCTAACTTAAGGGCACGGCCATCTCCTTCCCTATCCCCACCTCAATAATACAGATACACACAATACAGCAGACACTACAACAACAAAAGTTATCTGACTAATTCTATATACACACACCCATGCCCCTAAATAAAAACAACAACAATAATTTACTATACAGGGTGTCATTTATGTACTTGAGTACCCTTAAGGGGCGTGTAGGGGATGGGTATAGGATCAATTTGAGATAGGTAATCTGGGGTCGGAATGGCCTCCTAACCCCAGAAAACAGGTTTGTTTCAGGTCTTCCGCCACTGTTAAGTAGGGAAGCGCGCCATGTGGTACTCTGAGGCCAGTCACTCTTTCGCTATCAACGGTCTTGGCGCGACCACCGTTCAATGCTGCGTACGCCGAGAGGTCAGCGGCGAGGCGCGGTGCCACGGTGGTCCCGGGTTCGTTTCTCCTGAGGTGCTATGCCTTCACTATTTTCTTTTTTTTTTCTTCATTTCTTAGAGGGGTAGGAGGGGGCGTAGTCACATTGCGTTTATATTCTGTGCTGACTTTTAAAAACTATCGTTGATTCTGTAAATTAATTGCCTTTTGATTATTAGTATCAACGAGTTACGTGTGTTTCTGTAGAGGTTAAAGACGACGGAACTATCAATTGGCAAGAGGAATGCAGCTCTCGGCTAACGCAGCGTTGAGCGGTGGTCGCGCCAAGACCGTTGACAGCGAAAGAGCGCCTGACCTCAGAGTAACACATGGCTCGCTTCCCTACTTTACAGGGGTGGAGGGCGTGAAACAACCCTGTTTTCTGGGGTTAGGAGGCCATTCCGACCCCAGGTTCCCTATATCAAATTGATCCTATACCCATCCCCTACACGCCCCTTAAGGGTACTCAAGTACATAAATGACACCTTATATTTGCAAACTTGAGGTAATAAACTGCTCAAAAAAATTAAAGCACCACTTTTTTCAAAGGCCACCAAATTTTGAAAAGTTGACTGCTCAAGCTCGAACCCTCAGTATGACGTTTGTCCCGATGCCTACCAAGCATATGCTTCAGCACAACTCCCCAACTTGAGTATTTTCGTGGTAGCGCCCCCAAAAACAGCCCATTTTTGAAGACCGTAAATTGAAGTTTGCGAAAAACGCTGTAGGACTTGTCGCAGATTTCCAAAGCAGTCGAAAATGAATGAGTCTTGATCTTAAAGGTTCCACAAACACGTTGAAATCGTTACATTTGACGTTTGGGCATTTTCAACCCCCTTCATCATCCCCTAAACATGGACTACCATTGGGGGCGTCTGAGAAGGTCCCGGGTGTGTTTAACCACCTGAAAACCTGCACATCGTCCTCAGTTGCTGATTGCAGTAAGTTCTTAAGGCCTCCGGCAATGTTCACCCCTCCTAACACCCTAAACTGGCATGGGACCAAACCACCCCATCTTGATTCACCCCTAAGGAAGTTTTAAATCGAGATGTTTATCAGTGCTGCTAATGGGGGTGTCTTCCCCTAACGTTCCAAAAAAGGACCTGTGCCTGTGTCACCACCCCTTCCCCTGCTACCCCCTTTTGTATGATTTTTCGAATCAGGCCTTTTAAGGGCTGAAATGAGGTCTTAATTGCTGAAAGGGCTGTTAAGATCCTTAGAAGTAGTGGTGACACGAAATCAACCCCTTCCGATCATTAATTGACATTCCATCCCCCAAAGTTGACATTATTGCCCCCTCAACCCTCCCTGTCTGGACGCGTAACGCGTCATGGCAGAGTTTTCAGAGTTGGATCAAAATGAATCTTAGAGCCTGAAATCGAGCCCAAAACAGCAGGTTGGATGAAAATGTATCGTTAAGATGGGAAACGGGACCAAAACTCTTTCTAAAAAGTTAACACCCTCTAGTAAGTACGCCCATGCCTAGGCAACCCACATCACGTCCTTGCGTGCGGGTTGCCTATGATGGAATGGATGGACATGGGAGAAAATGACTCTTTGTAATGATTTTTACCCTTTAATAGCGCGTAACGCCTCCATTCACATCAATTACTGCCTCACACCTTCGCCTCATGCTCTCAACAAGCGTTCTGATTAGGTCTTGGGGAATGTTGACCCACTCGTCGAGTAGCGCCTCGCGCAGTTCTGCCAGAGTCTGGGGTTGCCGTTGTCGCTGCTGCACTCGCCGGATCAGCTCGTCCCAGAGATGTTCAATGACGTTCAAGTCGGGGCCGTTTGCTGGCCAATCGAGTATATGGATGCCCATTGCGTGTATGTAGTCGAGTCATTTTTCTCCCATTTCCATCCTTTCCATCATAGGCAACCCGCACGCACGGAAGTGATGTGGGTTGCCTAGGCATGGGCGTACTTACTAGAGGGTGTTAACTTTTTTGAAAACCTTTTGGTCTCGTTTACCATCTGACCGATAAATTTTCATCCAACCTGCTATTTTGGACTCGATTTCAGGCCCTAAGCTTCATTTTGATCCAATTCTGAAAACTCTGCCATGACGCGTTATGCGTCCAGACAGGGAGGGTTGAGGGTGCAAAAATGTCAACTTTGGGGGATGGAATGTTAATCAATGATCGAAAGGGTTTGATTTCGTGTCACCACTACTTCTAAGCACCTTAACAGCCCTTTCAGCGATTAAGACCTCGTTTCAGCCCTTAAAAAAGGCCTGATTGGAAAAATCATACAAACGGGGGTAGCAGGGGAAGGGGTGGTGACACAGGCACAGCTCCTTTTTTGGAACGTTAGGGGAAGACACCCCCATTAGCAGCACTGATAAACATCTCGATTTAAACCTTCCTTAGGGGTGAATCAAGATGGGGTGGTTTGGTCCCATGCCAGTTTAGGGTGTTAGGAGGGGTGAACATTGCCGGAGGCCTTAAGAACTTACTGCAATCAGCAACTGAGGACGGTGTGCAGGTTTTCAGGTGGTTAAACACACCCGGTACCTTCTGATACGCCCCCAATGGTAGTCCATGTTTAGGGGATGATGAAGGGGGTTGAAAATGCCCAAACGTCAAATGTACGATTTCAACGTGTTTGTGGAACCTTTAAGAGCAAGACTCATTCATTTTCGACTGCTTTGGAAACCTGCGACAAGTCCTACAGCGTTTGTCGCAAAATTCAATTTACGGTCTTCAAAAATGGGCTGGTTTTGGGGGCGCTACCCCGAAACTACTCAAGTTGGGGAGTTGTGCTGAAGCATATGCTTGGTAGGCATCGGGACAAAGGTCATACTGAGATTTCGAGCTTGAGCAGTCAACTTTTCAAAATTTGGTGGCCTTTGAAAAAAGTGGTGCTTTAATTTTTTTGAGCAGCATATTTTCACCCATATTTTTATTTTAGATGTTTTCTTTGTGTCACAGTAGGTTGTCGTTTAGGAAGCCATTTTCAGTGTTGCCTTATTAATCGAAGTTTAATGTTTTTCAGTCGGTCAACACTATTGTACCCAATTGTAGTAGATCCTTTACACTTAGGCTAATAAATCTGTCTACAAATATGGGTGATAGTATTTGCAATACATGCACTTGCTTAGTTGCATTAGTTTTAACTAGCACTACTATACCTCATCCACGGAATCTGTGAAGTAGGTTTGCGCATGTCGTCACACACAGGAAGTGAAAAGAGAATGCGATGGGTGGAGCTTGGCAGCCCAGCCATTGCGAGAGTTTGTTGAAGCCAAGGTCGCACCACCCTCCTGGGCTAATATTATGCAGTGGCATCGTGCCTCATTGGACAAGTCAGCCGATTCACTCCTGTGCGCATACCATGTGTTTTCACACTGACACTTCGCAGATTGCTAGGACGGAGTATAGCCAAGATTTGTTAGTTATATGTGATCTTTCGTTGAGATACTCGTGGACATAGATTTAACCTCTTAACTGGGTATGACGTATACAGGGTCTTTCATATAAAATAAGAGCGCCAAGCGGCGGCTTTGTTAACCGCAGCTGCGGTCACCTTGGCCGAGCATGTGGCGCGCCAAGGCCCTCTACTTTAAGCGTGTGTACAATCCTATATGATGCAGCGGCCTTGCTAGCGTGTGTACAATGCTGAAATCTTACTTTAGTTAGTTATTGTTGATGAAACCGAAACCCCTACTTGTGCTAATTTTGTGAGTGATTTATTCGGAGACCGTTCAAGATTCTCGCCAATGTCATATAGCTCATCCTCTGTTAAAACTGTTCGTGTGCGGGCATGTTTCTTTATAGAGCACGGAGCCAGTAGTGTCAAACTTATTTGCAATTACGTGAATCTGTGCTAGTGAAGGAGGCACTTCATAAGGAAATTGCTGAACAAATGCATCACGTACCCGCCGAGCCGACTCGTACTTAAAGTAAGTTTTACATAAAAAATACGATGTTGCAATGATAACTGTCTCACCATGTTAGCACTTGAGGTTTACAGTAGACTGGCGACTGAGCAACTGCACGCTTATTGCAAGGTCAAGTTTTGTAATGTCAATCTGTTATTTTTATACAGTCCATCGGAACTTGAAAAAAAACAGCCCTCGTATGTTCTATGCGCACGCTTTCAATACTACAGCAGGGGGCCATGGCGCGCCACAAGCTCGGTCAAGGTGACGGCAGCTGTGATTAACAAAGCCGTCGCTTGGCGCTCTTATTTTATATGAAAGACCCTGTATATTAGTATGTTAAATGTTATAATTTAATGGGCTTGACGAATATATACGTACTCCATCTTTTACCGCTAGCGCCTCCTGGGCGTGTCGAGTTTTCACGGCATGGCGAATGTCTTCGAGAAAATTGATGTTTTGGCAGCAGATTGGGAGCAGTTACGACATTTCCCGCTTCCTGTATCTTGGTTGTCTTTTGTTTTTTGTAGTTGATTTTGTGTTCGTTTTCTGCTTTTTCTTTTTCCATAAATATTTGTTTTTGCTTTGTGTTATTTTTGTATTTATGTTTGTTTTCTGTATTTGCTTTTGTTTTGTGTTCCTTTTTCTTTTGTTTTTGCTTTGTGTTTTTTGTTTTTGTGTTTGTTTTCTATATTTGCTTTTGTTTTTGAATTTTGCTTCTTTTGTTTTTTGTTTTTGATTTTATGTTCGTTTTCTGCTTTTTCTCTTGTCTGTGAATTTTTGTATTTGTGTTTGTTTTCTGTATTTGCTTTTGTTTTTGATTTTTGCTTCTTTTGTTTTTTGTTTCCGAATTTGTGTTCAATTTCTGCTTTTTCTTTTGTTTTTGAATTTTTGTTTTTGCTTTGTGCGGGGAGCAATACAAGACAATCAATGAAAGCAAACCTACACGTTTGATCTCAATAGCATTTGATACGTTTTATTTGCCCCTCTCAATGTGCGGAAATGAACAGTTTAGGTCATACGGACAAAACGCTTAAGTTCTAATCAGATAAATGACCTTGTAGTTACTGTAAAAATGGTCAAAATGTCTCTTGAATTATACATAATAAGTTACACTGAAATTTATTTATTAATCTATAACACAACATTATTATTGCTAATATTCCCGCTAACCTTTCCGCCTATACTGTCGTAACAATTGGCCGGAAATAATACACAGGGCAGGTTACACCAAGCGTTCAAAAATACCCAGTTAAGAGGTTTTAATAGCCTAAGTGTTCGTGATGAATTATTCTTAAGTCAGTTTCAATATTGTTTCCAAGTGTATTTATTACTGGTAATCTAAAGTTGTTGGTTTTTTTTTCAGGATTAGGGAATAACTCATCTTTTTTGGGAAAAATCGTGTTGACCGATTAAAAAAGCATCAAACTTTTCTTTTTGTTGTAATTGATGTATTATAATATTGTATTATTAATATTATTTTTACAATTTTCAGCACAGTTACATCATCAAACAGCCATTCATTATTACTCTTAATGATGAGTTTCGAAATCCCAAACCAATGGAATGGAACAATCATTGGCCTAATTATCACGGAGCTGGAAAGCCAATGATTAATGGTTGGACACATCTAAGTTTTGATTAAAACTGCGAATATTGATATAAAGAGAAATACTGTAGTTGTTTGTTGGACGGGAGAGATTAGTGTGTTGGTAAAGCAAAGTAGAGTATGAAAAACTTTTATGACTCTAGTTAGCAGAACTTTCCTAATTATCTTCTAGCGTAAATGTTTTTGTGACCGAAGTCATCTTCCTTTTAAAGGCTTAACTATTAGAAAACATAAGGAGGATTACACATTACGGCGAAACAACTCGCTCCCCTTAGCGTAGGTGAGGACGCAGAATATATGGGTCATAAAATACACGTAAAGCAAAACAGATTACAGATTAAAAACTCCAACGATGAAGTGAAATATATTGTATGAGAGTGGCTTGTAAAAGGTAGTTATAACTGAGGCTAGTAAAATGTGCAACAGTAAGGCGTAAGCGACCTATTTTACCGCTGTCACTCGTAAATTTGCAAGCTCGCTGCTACCTGAGAAGTATATTAGTATCCGATAGGTCAACATGTCATAACTCACGCCTTGAATGCTTGTGTTATATGCACTATAAGCACAGAGTGACTAGCGCGTGGGAGTTTATACTGTCGCATGGCATTGTTGCCTACACGGAGAGCACTATGACCTTTTCTCTCACGTTACTTTAAATTATTTATAGTAATAATAATAATAATAATAATAATAATAATAATAATACAGGGTGTTTCAGTAGGAATAGTAAATATTTTAGGAGGTGGTAGTATAGATGAATTGCAATAAAACATTCTATATAACATGGGTCCCATTTGTATTGCGCACAGAAATACAGATATTTGTATGTAACCAGGGCAGTTGTCGTTGTCTGTTGGCACACCGGTTGCTATGATCACGTTTCTTGGCCACCAAGTTTAGCGGACCTTACACATTTGGATTTCTTTCCTGTGGGGATGATTGAAAGGCGAAGTCTACAAGGAAAAAGTTAACACAAGAGCCGAGTTAGTCGTTCGGATTATGCATAGTGCAGCCCTCATCAAAGAACGCCAAGACGCCCAAGATGGGCTCCCTCACGCGTCATAGCGCGCCTCGCTCGGAAGTGATGGGCTCCATATCAGTAACCAGGGCAGTTGTCGTTGTCTGTTGGCACACCAGTTGCATTTTCCAGAGCGGCTAGCTGGTGAACCTTGTCTTAATTCCCCGTACAGATACAAACCAATATAAAATAAGTGAATTAATTTACGTATTTCACAGTCATACAGCATAACCTTTTGATGTATAAGGATTACAACGCAACCAAGAACTATATTTTCCATCGACCCCGAGCCGAGAAAAAGTTACCTTTCAAAAATGATAACAACTTTCGTTCTTGAACACACAAAATTTAAATAAATAAACCAGTTATACAACATTCCAATGTATATTATGTTAAAATTTGGATTCGATCTGATGACGGGTTTGTGAGATAATAATTATTAAATGTGACGCATGGTTGAAACACGCTTAAAAACGGGAACTTTTTGTGTTTCAACTGCGATAAAAAAATATTAAAATATAAATTTAAAACTCCAAACCTACATAAACTAACGTAAAATAGAACGATGAAAATGAAGATGTATTTGGATTTAATGTAGGTATATTGGTTACTTCACAAACTACCTTCAAATTCGAGTGCACATAATATTTTGGTCGACAGTAGGCTATTTATATAATATAAATGTAGACTGATGGGGGATAGTAGGCTTAGTAACGATTAGCCTCCTAAAATAAACTTATTTTAACAGAAGGTCTAAGATTGGAACAGAAACTCCAAGTTACCTACCTTCTTTGGAAGGTGTTGTAGCTGGATATTACTATCACACTGTGTGCTACTTACTAAAAGGACGGTGGAACAGTAAGCTCCTTTAAGTTTGATAGATGGTCTAGCAAAGTTCGTGGTAGTTTAACAGTGACATGTCGAGTACGCACATGAAAGAAGTCAAATGCATGAAACAGAGATAAACTTATTACCTTGAGAACTATACCTTATGCTCATATTTCGTTAGCAGCTGTACGCTGAAACTAAGCTTGTCTGAATTCTTAAATACTATATCGCAATTGTCAACCAGCAGAGCATATTGAATGTATCCTCTACACAAGACATTACGATCATAAAGCAAGATTTGAAGCTACTGTACACAGAGAAAGCATTCCAAGTTATCTCCTGGAATGTGGGTGCTCATTTTACTTGAGTGGGTTTGAATAGGGTTTCACATTTCATTACTGGCTCAAATACGGTACAGACTCTCAGAATCACATTGTACACTGCGTCTCCCTACTCTCTGGTCACTGCGCGTTTGGCAAAGCTACTCATATTCGAGTTTGGTAGCATGTTTATTTGCCTTTTTCCAGGCTTGTTTTATTGCTTGTTTGTTATTTTCTTGCTTGTTTGATTGAGTTTGTTTACTCGCTTTTTGTTTGCTTGACTTTTTTGGCTTGATTTCTTTTGTTTGTTTTAAAGGAGCTTACTGTTCCACCGTCCTTTTAGTAAGTAGCACAAAGTGTGATAGTAATATCCAGCTACAACACCTTCCAAAGAAGATAAGGAACTTGGAGTTTGTCTTCCAATCTTAGTCCTTCTGTTAAAATAAGTTTCATTTAGGAGGCTAATCGTTACTAAGCCTACCATGCCCCATCAAGAACAGTAGTCTACATATTAGGCTATTTGTCACTTGTAAGACCTATTCTGGAATATGCCTCGGCAGTTTGGGATCCATATCAAGTAGGGCTCATCTATGAGTTGGAAATGGTACAAAGAAAGGCCGCTAGATTTGTGCTCAGTGACTTTAATCCCAGGAGCAGTGTGAGCCGTATGTTAAAGAAACTTGGGTGGGAATCACTGGAGGCTAGGAGGATGAAATCTAGACTCTGCGCTATGTACAACACGTATACAACTCAACCAGCATGGGGTGAGCTTAGCAAACGATTGGGAAAGCCCACTTACATGGGTAGGAGCGATCATCCTTTCAAAGTTAAGGGCCGACCACAGCGAGCAAATTATGGTAAATATTCTTTTGTAAACCGTGCCATTGATAACTGGAACTCTCAACCTGCCGCAGTCTTAGAGCCTTTTCCCAAACAGATAGGTGTATTTAAGAAAAGACTGACTATTTGTGTAAATACTCCAGTTTAATTGTTGTATAATTGTTATTGAATTGTTATGTATAATTATTTATTTGTTATGTATATCCAATTTGCCACCGGGGGACACACCACCCATTGCAAATGAATGAATGAATGAATGAATATATGATATAAATAGCCTAGTAGTTACTACAACTCAACAATTTTTCTAGGTCTATGCCGTGTCTTGTGCGGGGTTTTGCCTCGGAACACCAAGATAGGCTCATCAGCGGGCTCTTGGTGGCTGTGCTCGGACCCCCCACAGGAGTAGTGAACTGACCTGACCTGACCCTACGCAAGCAAGCCGACTTCGTTGCGTTCTCTTGTAGCCTGTCAGCGCGAAGGTCTTGGGAGTTCTATCAGTCTGTTACGACCTACTGCATTTAATTGAGAGGTGTTGGGAATTACCTTGGAATGTAATTGGAATGTAACTGCTGTATTAAACACTTGAAATACAACATTTCAAAAGGATGGTTGAAGTGAGAATTTCTTTGAAATGAAATTCAGAAGATAGGATGGATAGTTGAAGATAAAATTTCATTAGGAAAATGAAAGTAAAGGGTTTGGGATAGTAGCATTTGTGGAAGAGTTATTCTATAATGATGCGGGTACACTTGTGGAGTCCCCCCCTAGCGTGGTAATCACTCAAACTGTTTATAAGAAGACGTGTGTGTCTGTTTGTTTCCTTGCTGACTTAATTATATTTTTATTGCTTGATTGCTTTTAATTGTTTGTTGTTCAATGCTTGCATGATTGATTTTGTTTGCTTGCTTGTTTGATTTATTTTTTAGTTTTGTTTGGTTGCTTGTTTGTTTAGTTTTGTTTGGTTGTTTGTTTAGTTTTGTTTGGTTATTTGTTGGTTTAGTTTTGTTTGGTTACTTGTGTGTTTAGTTTTGTTTGGTTACTTGTGTGTTTGTTTATATATATATTTTACTTGTTTACTTTTTTTGGTTGCTTGTTTGTTTAGTTTTGTTTGGTTACTTGTGTGTTTAGTTTTGTTTGGTTGCTTGTGTGTTTGTTTATGTATATATTTTACTTGTTTACTTTTGTTTGGTTACTTGTGTGTTTGTTTATATATATATTTCACTTGTTTACTTTTGTTTGGTTGTTTGTTTAGTTGTTTGTTTGTTTAGTTTTGTTTGGTTGCTTGTTGGTTTAGTTTTGTTTGGTTACTTGTGTGTTTGTTTATATATATATTACTTGTTTACTTTTGTTTGGTTGTTTGTTTGGTTGCTTGTTAGTTTACTTTTGTTTGGTTGCTTGTTTGTTTAGTTTTGTTTGGTTGCTTGTTTGTTTAGTTTTGTTTGGTTGCTTGTTGGTTTAGTTTTGTTTGGTTGTTTATTTGCTTAGTTTTATTTGGTTGCTTGTTAGTTTAGTTTTGTTTGGTTGCTTGTTTGTTTAGTTTTGTTTGGTTACTTGTTTGTTTAGTTTTGTTTGGTTGCTTGTGTGTTTGTTTATATATATATTTTACTGGTTTACTTTTGTTTGGTCGCTTGTTTGTTTAATTTTGTTTGGTTACTTGTGTGTTTAGTTTTGTTTGGTTGCTTGTGTGTTTGTTTATGTATATATTTTACTTGTTTAGTTTTGTTTGGTTGCTTGTTTGTTTAGTTTTGTTTGGATGCTTGTTTGTTTAGTTTTGTTTGGTTACTTGTGTGTTTGTTTATATATATATTTTACTTGTTTACTTTTGTTTGGTTACTTGTTTGTTTAATTGTTTGTTCGTTTAGTTTTGTTTGGTTGCTTGTTGGTTTAGTTTTGTTTGGTTGTTTATTTGCTTAGTTTTGTTTGGTTACTTGTTTGTTTAGTTTTGTTTGGTTGCTTGTTGGTTTAGTTTTGTTTGGTTGTTTATTTGCGTTGTTTTGTTTGATTACTTGTTTGTTTAGTTTTATTTGGTGGCTTGTTAGTTTAGTTTTGTTTGGTTGCTTGTTTGTTTAGTTTTGTTTGGTTACTTGTGTGTTTAGTTTTATTTGGTTGCTTGTGTGTTTGTTTATTTATATATTTTACTTGTTTACTTTTTTTGGTTGCTTGTTTGTTTAGTTTTGTTTGGTTACTTGTGTGTTTAGTTTTGTTTGGTTGCTTGTGTGTTTGTTTATGTATATATTTTACTTGTTTACTTTTGTTTGGTTACTTGTGTGTTTGTTTATATATATATTTTACTTGTTTACTTTTGTTTGGTTGTTTGTTTAGTTTTGTTTGGTTGCTTGTTGGTTTAGTTTTGTTTGGTTACTTGTGTGTTTAGTTTTGTTTGGTTGCTTGTGTGTTTGTTTATGTATATATTTTACTTGTTTACTTTTGTTTGGTTGCTTGTTTGTTTAGTTTTGTTTGGTTACTTGTGTGTTTAGTTTTGTTTGGTTGCTTGTGTGTTTGTTTATGTATATATTTTACTTGTTTACTTTTGTTTGGTTGCTTGTTTGTTTAGTTTTGTTTGGTTACTTGTGTGTTTAGTTTTGTTTGGTTACATGTATGTTTAGTTTTGTTTGGTTACTTGTGTGTTTGTTTATGTATATATTTTACTTGTTTACTTTTGTTTGGTTGCTTGTTTGTTTAGTTTTGTTTGGTTGCTTGTTAGTTTAGTTTTGTTTGGTTGTTTATTTGCTTAGTTTTGTTTGGTTACTTGTTTGTTTAGTTTTGTTTGGTTGCTTGTTTTTTTAGTTTTGTTTGGTTGCTTGTTGGTTTAGTTTTGTTTGGTTACTTGTATGTTTGTTTATATATATATTTTACTTGTTTACTTTTGTTTGGTTGTTTGTTTAGTTTTGTTTGGTTGCTTGGTGGTTTAGTTTTGTTTGGTTACTTTTGTGTTTGTTTATATATATATTTTAATTGTTTACTTTTGTTTGGTTGCTTGTTTGTTTAGTTTTGTTTGGTTGCTTGTTTGTTTAGTTTTGTTTGGTTGCTTGTGTGTTTGTTTATGTATATATTTTACTTGTTTACTTTTGTTTGGTTGCTTGTTTGTTTAGTTTTGTTTGGTTACTTGTGTGTTTAGTTTTGTTTGGTTGCTTGTGTGTTTGTTTATGTATATATTTTACTTGTTTAGTTTTGTTTGGTTACTTGTGTGTTTAGTTTTGTTTGGTTACTTGTATGTTTAGTTTTGTTTGGTTACTTGTGTGTTTGTTTATGTATATATTTTACATGTTTACTTTTGTTTGGTTGCTTGTTTGTTTAGTTTTGTTTGGTTGCTTGTTAGTTTAGTTTTGTTTGGTTGCTTGTTTGTTTAGTTTTGTTTGGTTACTTGTGTGTTTAGTTTTGTTTGGTTACTTGTGTGTTTGTTTATATATATACTTTACTTGTTTACTTTTGTTTGGTTGCTTGTTTGTTTGTATTTTATATATGTATATTTGTTTACTTGTTTGGGTTTTATGTGTTCTTGCTTGATTACTTATTACTTTGGTTGGTTGCTCCACTGAAATTATTTAGATGTTACCTGATATGAAGCAAACCTACTGTGCATATGTTACAAGACATAGTAGGAACATCGCGGGAATTTTGCTTAAAAATAAAATGCATTTTTTAAACATAAGCTCATTATTTGGTTATTTTAACCTTGTGATCAGATCCTCCTCTTTTACGTTGAAACTGAACCACTGGACGTAACTTCACACTTCGAAACCCTCGCATGTTTTAAGCAGGACTCAAATTGGACCACCCTAAAAATGGCTTGTTTGCTGCATAATGTAGATTTCATCTTATATATTAAAATAGTTTTGAAGAAATTTCACCCTTTATTAAAACTGAAATATCTCGGGAAGTATTTGCGCTACGACGACGTTTGTTGTCTTAATATGTAATGTCCATCAGGCATTATCGATTGAACCCCACCTTACTTGATTTATCATCCGTGTATTAAAATAATACGAAAATTCATTTATTCAAGGTCGCACGAAAATTGAGAATCCACGTAAACATCTTCCTAATTACAAATCTCCTTGGGGACAAAACGCATTCACTTAAAAACCTTCTATGCGGATTGAATCACGCCAAAACTGAATAATTATATCTGCCATTTTTTGTTTTATTTCGCTCGTTTGGTGTTTCAGTACATCAAATATAATTATAACATTCACTGGCATAGGGCGATCAATTCCCTAATTACGTCTACCATCTCCACTCGGGCGCTGATGTCGCATGTATCCATACAATACGCAAAACGGGTTTCTGTGCACATAATTTAATTAAAACTTCTCAAGAAATGAATTACTTTCAGACTGAAATAGTCATGCGCGATCGGCAGCCATTTTGCTAATGACACAATCATGTAGCCTCCTGTTTGAATGACAACAAATACTGTATACGTAAGACAACTAATTTCACGAAACAAATTAAATTTGCGTGTTATTTGTGTCATATAATACAATTAATATACCGTACCGCGTCACATTACAGTGAATTAAAAGACAAGTGAGTAGGCCTATACAATCTTTGTACCTTATTTGTTGTAATAAATACATATTAACCTTAGCACGGCTTTTTATTTGCTAGCAAGACGAAATACAAAGAACTTTTTTAAATTGATAGTTGGCATAAATTATCAATTAAAATCGGCTCCTATAGTATAAAGAATGTATGTTCATAATTATTGTATTTTGTTCAGATGGCTGGTTTCACTGTTTAGCCTTCTTATTTTGGTATATTGTTACACATGGGAAACAATGATTGTATTGGACTGTAGTATTCTCTATCCTATTGTATGCACAGTTAATCAGCATATTAGCAAAATGTAATGTAATGCTATTCTGACAGAGAAAAATAGTGCCAAACATTCCTACTTTATCCTATCACCATTTTTCAGTATTCATGTGTAGAGAGTTGTTATTTCATTTGCTGGGCTTAGACATCGTGGTCATGTTGCCCCGTGTACATGTGTGTGTGTGTATGTAAAATTTTTGTGATAACCTGTGTTATTGTGTTTGTTGCACTAGCATGTGTAAATTGGGGTCAGGATTGGGAATTTGGTGGCCATGGCCTTCAGTTAGGAACCATCGTAGTATTTGGCTGGAGTAAAAGTGGTAAACCACGGAAAACCACATCCAGAATGGCTGAGGCAGGAATCAAACCCACCCCTTCTCAGTTTTTCCCCACGATGCTGAGTGTACCACGTTCCAGCCTTCAAATCAGAATTAATTTTCTTGGTAGACCCGGGAATTTCTGTAGTATGAATCCCAACACATTACGAGTAATATTATGCAGTAAATCCACCCACCTGGGCGACTTCCTTTTGGGTGTCTTTGAAATCGCACCATGCGCTACGGCACTCTTTTGTTTTCCACAATGTATTCGTTGCTTATGGCATGTCCAAAATGTTGTTTCATGAACTTCAACTAATGTACCTTTGCCGGTTATACGACAATACTATACGTTGAAATCCTGATAATACAGATACTGGACGACTTTCCCAGTTCACTCCGTAAATAAGCATACTATGTTATGGTATTTGAAGCCATTTTTCAGTGTTGCCTTAGTAATCGAAATTTAAGGGGGCACATACAGCTTAAGGAGGCACAACAATAACGATTTTAATATTATAACTGTGCCTGTCACAAATCTTGTACAACAATGATATACATTTCCAAGGAAACACACACACCTTGCTATTAGAAGCAAAGTTCAAATTTTCAAAATTCAAATGGTAATTATTTTTATCATTTTTTTTCTTCAAAATTTGGTTCTTGTTTTGTGCTGACCTTCACCGTTTCCCTGATATCTCCGGTCTTTATAGGAATGTTTGGAGTTTTCTTTTTTTAATGAGGGTGTTAAACCTTCTGCTACAAAATGAATCTCGCATATTTTCACATGATTAATTAATTAATTAATTAAGCGTCATTATTTCCCTTTAATTCTGAGCAAACTAAAAAAACGTTTCATAGAAAGACTAATAAAAGCCACAGCGGTTTTGAGTGAGATTCATTTTGTAGCAGAAGGTTTAACACTCACATTAAAACAAGAAAACTCCATAAATTCCTATAAACACCGGAGATATCAGGGAAACGGTGAAGGTCAGCACAAAACAAGAACCAATTTTGAAAAAAAAGATAAAAATAATTACCATTTGAATTTAGAATTTTTTAAACTTTGCTTCTAATAGCAAGGTGTGTGTGTTTCCATGGAAATGTATATCATTGTTGTACAAGATTTATGACAGACACAGTTATAATATTAAAATCGTTATTGTTGTGCCTCCTTAAGCTGTATGTGCCCCCTTAATGTTTTCAGTCGGTCAACACGATTGTACCCAATTGTATAGGGTGGTTCCCTTATCCTGAAAATATTATTGCATGAGATTAATAAATACACTTGGATGATTGACCTTTGATGTCATATGTTTACCAGGGGCGTATCATCATCATCATCATCATCATCATTTATTGCATGTGACAGGCCATTAAGACCCATAGCAGAAAAACAAGGGTTTACAATTCTTGATTACAATATAAATAGCAAGCATAACATAATATAGGCTATAACATTGTACTTCATAACAGGAAGAATGATTTCAGCTTCTCAAATAATGGTGGCATATATTAGACCAACGATTTCTATCCCTGGCATCTTCCATACTTGCATCTGGATCTACCTGGTTCAGTGCCAACATAACTCGATCTTTCCATCTCGTTCTTGGTCGACCTCTTGGACGTTTTCCCGTTGGCTGAAAATTGAACACACGGTTCGGGAGAGTATCTTCTGCTCTGATAATGTGTCCTAACCATTGTAATCGTCTTCTCTCTATCTCTCTACTGATATCTGCCTTTTTATAACGTCGATATAACTCCTCTTTACTCCGTCTTTCCCAACTGTCAGTTTCTGGGCAGTATTTTGGGCCATAGATTTTCCGCAGCATTTTTCTTTCAAATGCACATATACGTTCTTCAAAAGTTCTTGGAGTCGCCCACGTTTCACAACCATACATTAAAACAGGTCGTACTAGGGTCATGTATAAGTGGATCTTGTTTTCCTGAGATATTAGACGTGACGTGAAAATTCGATTCATGCTATAGGAAACATGAGTAGCGTTGGTGATTCTTTGTCTTATTTCCTTTTCTATTTCACTTTTGTTTGACAATATTGATCCTAAATATTTGAATGATTCAACTGTCTCAAATTTGTGCATTCCAACGTCGATAGCGATCGGAATATTCTGTCGACGTGATATAATCATGTATTTTGTTTTCGATTCATTAACCACCAACCCCATTTTCTTTGCTTCCAGTAGGAATCTTGATGTATCAGTCGTTACCTGATCCAAAGTGTTCCCCATGATCACCACATCATCAGCAAATGCAAGAATTATGTCGGATCCGACCATCTCCATTTCCCTATTCCAACCAGTTCCACGTTTAATCTTTTCCAATGCTATATTGAAAAGGACTGGGGCTAGAGGATCTCCTTGTATTAGTCCACTTTGAACGCTAAAGGATTCTGATTCTTGATTTGCAAACCGCACCTGGCATCTAGAGTCAGAGTAACAGGTCTTGATCAACCTTATGTACCTCATTGGAATGCCCATCTCGTGCATAGCCGTCCATAATACTATACGGTTTATACTGTCATAGGCCTGACGAAAATCAATAAAGATTAAATGCAATTCCTTGTCAAATTCGTAGAATTTCTCCATGAGTTGCCTCAATGTAAAGATGTGGTCGATAGTAGACCGACCAGATACAAAACCACATTGATATGAGCCTATAATGTCTCCCAAAAATGGCCTAAGTCGATTCATAAGCAGTGAGGTAAAAATTTTATATCCTATCTCGAGTAAGGCAATCCCTCGGTAGTTAGAAGGTTGTGTGGCATCACCTCTCTTAAAAATGGGGCATATCACGGCTCTTTTCCACTCACTTGGAATAACTTCTTTCCTCCAAATATTAACAATTAATTGTTGCAGATTTTCCATTAACACTGCTCCACCATACCTAATCAACTCGGCAGTAATTCCACTTCCTCCCGGAGCTTTGTTGTGCTTTAGAGATTCCACAATATGTCTTATCTCTTCAATAGTTGGCTCAGGTACTTGCATTTCCGCCGTCATCATTGGCACCTGTGCATTTATAGCATCCATCTCAACATGAACATTTAGTAACTGATCAAAATGTATTCCAAATAGATCTGCATGTTCTTCAGGAGGTACAATTTCTCCATCTTCGTCCTTTACCAGGGGCGTATATAGAAAAAAACGGGGGGGGGGGGCTGACTATCCTGGAAAATTGTGAGTATTCTCAGGGGATTGTCGCCGCAAAATACCCAGAAATATCAACCAATACCTTAGAGCATATAACTTTGTGTAATTATTTTAGATAAGATTCAAAGCTTATATAGCCTACAATTATTACTGGCAATACAAAAAAAAGTTGTAAAATACAGCCAACACACAAATAAAATTTTATACTTAGAACTTTCTATTATGATCTATGGAGTATGAATGGTATATATCTAAATATTTGTCAATTTACTAAGAGAAAGGTAAACAGATTTTTAGCCTACTTTTCACATTTTGCAAAAATGAGGAAAAAGTAGTCTTATGAGATCGATCCAGGAAAATGTGTGTCTGTCTGTCTGTCTGTCTGTCTGTCCTTCTGTCTGTCTGTCTGTCTGTCTGTCTGGCTGTGTGTGTGTGTGTGTGTGTGTCCCCTATCAACTCCTAAACAGCTGGAGCAATCGAAATAAAATTTGGTAGGAGTAAAGATCTATACCTGAATATCTCACGGCCATATTTGAAAATGATGTCAGTGCTACCAACTGCTGAAAAATCGCAATTGAAATTTGAGCTCCATGTTGGATATCTTGGAAGGTATGAATGGGAGCTATTTCAAAATCGGCACACATATAGATAATAATATTGCAATTTAATTTCCAGATGGCCATACATGGCAGTGTTGCCAAAATGATTATAAACCTACTGATAGGTCCAATATTTAAATGCATATAACTTCTACACTATCAATTGGAATTCAACTAAATTTCGTATGTTGTATGTGTACATAACCAGATATGACTGAACATATTTTTATGAACCACCAGTGCTTCCAACTGTTAAAAAATGCTCTTAATTTCTTTTATCCAAATACCAATATATATGAGAAAGTATGCAAGCCGACAGCTTTAAACTATGCACACGTATAGTACATGGCATTGTAAATTAATTTGGAGTAACTTATATACGTCAGTGCTACCAACATGATTCTAAGCCTGCTGAGAGGTCCAACTTTAAATACATGTAACTTCCATACTATCATTTGCATTTCAACCAAATTTCGTATGTGCTATGTGTACCATAACAGCTATGACTATGCGTATTCTTAAGAGCAACCAGGGCTGCCAACTGTTAATAAATGCTGTCTCTATTTTTGTTACCCTAATATCAATATATCACAAAGAATGCAAGCCAATAGCTCTAAACTTTTCACACGTATAGTACCTGGCATTCGAGATTACTTTGGAGTAACTAATATACGTCAGTGCTGCCAACATGATTCTAAGCCTGCTGATGGGTCCAATTTTAAAATGCATGTAACTTCTATACTAACTAATGGATTTCATTTAAAATTGGCACAACAATAGATCATATTATTTCAGATTATTTCTGACCAATACATGCATGACACTGTTGCCAACATGATTTTATGCGCGCTGTTAGATGCAATGCTTAACTGCATGTAACGTCCATGCTATTCATTGGACTCCAACCAAATTTTGTATTCTGTACCTTAAGAGATGGAACTAAGAATATATTCAGTCACCAGGGCTGCCAACTGTAGAGCTCTATTAGGCTACATTATGCCAGGTATACAGTATTTCGAACTAATTAGAAATTTCGTTATTACCAACTTAATTTCGTCATTATTCTAGATAGATCCATATCGATTAATCATTGGCATGAATCTTAAATTTTAAGAAAAGTAGGCTCTTTAGTTCGTCACGGAACTTCTTGTTTAACATGTATTTCTCAAAAAACATACTATGGAATTCACAGCTTTACCTCACAAGGCTGAGTGCACCCCGTTCCAGCCCTCAGACAAGAATTAAACTTTCTTGGCAGAGCCGGGAATCGAATTTGGATCTCCGAATGCTACCCACTACACCACGAGGTAGTATAATTTCAATTTTAATATTGTTTATAACTTTGCCGTTAAGTTGAGATTAGGGTACTACAAAATTTACAATTATTTTATGCTCTTACCAAAGCAGCACTTTCTTAATTTTTATTGGCTTTTTTGGGGGGGGCGGGGGCGGGGCTGGAGCCCCCTCAGGACCCCCCTTATATACGCCCCTGTTGTCTACTTCATCATTTTCCAAACACAACGGTACGTAACTGTCTGTTCAGGTCACTAGCATGAAGATATGTGAACAGCGAATGTCCTCATATGGAAAGAAGTGCTGTAGGAGTGTTGAAATGAATGCAGCGGAGCAGCACGGGTCTATTCTATTAATTTGCACACCTCTATATATTACCCAAGAGTTAAATCTCTGCATTCAAACCTAAGAGACTGGTGTTTTCTTTAAATTTATACGATTGGTATCAACACCAACACCAAATTATACCGCTGTAGCCTTAAATTGAGTGGATATCTCAATCTACTTAGTATAAATCAAAGCCCCCGATTCTCGAGAACAACTTGATGGTTATTGATGCGGTTTTCACCATTCTGTAAAGAATTTCTTGAGGAAGTATTCGGTAGAAAAACAATTATTTATGACTAAAGGAAGCCTAGCAGTAACGATTTCAGTGAATCGAGTCAAAGAAAAGCCTGCCGTCCATGTGCCTTTTAAGCTTACGCTGGGTAAACCGTTAACAATATCTAGATACTCTGAGATTTGTTCAGCATGAAAAGTTCTGCAAAAAAGTCCGCGACAGCTCTCACATCAACCACTATAAGTGTTTTTAGGTTTTCATTTCTTCCAGCAATTCCCATTCAGTGGAAATTTCAATTACTAGCTTCGGAGTGAGTTTACGAGCTTGCGAGTGACCCTATCACCCCAGCTTCGGCCGGCATCAAACTGTCGAGTCGTGTTGACTTAATACTTCAGACAAGAGTATAGCCTACTATATGTGTTTGGAGTTTCGCTGTTCACCTCAGCTTTTCAGAATTGCGTTTGGAATCTACCGTCCGTGTGCCTTTTAAGCTTATGCTGGTTAAACCGCTAAAGATAAGATGGGACACACACAGAGGACAGGCAGACACATTTGATCGCATAAGTCTACTTCATCATTTACCCAAAAGCAACGGTACCGTAACTGTCTGTTCAGGTCACTAGCATGAAGACATGCGAACAGCAAAAAATTGTGTCATATGGACTGAAGTGCTGTAGGATTGTTGAAATGAATGCTGCGGAGCAGCACGGGTCTTCTAGTTAGTGTTGAAAATAATTGTTTTTCTTAATTCATTGAGTTCTTAGTCCACAATTTCGCTTTAACTCTTTCAGATTAAGAGGAGCAAAATATGAACCACCAGTTGTCATCGCTTCAATGCATGCTGGTACAACTGGGGGATGGCAGTTGCTCACGTCCGCAGGTTAAACCTTCTAATTGCCCTGCACGTGTCCCATGGGTGCTGCTAAACGAGCAACAAGAATACTGGCTACCAGCCAATCCTTGAGATCTCCTGGTAAAGACTACATCACATAACAGAACATGAGACATTAATTTGTAATTTTGCAATCTCTTTTATATTTTAGTGATGTTTGTAGCCATACCGCGTTGTGTTATGATGCTTCTAGCTACTTGGTGGTACTAGTTACTTATTTCCCTCCATTTTGTGTTTAAGTGGCTATTGTCTGTTGTCATGCGCACAAAGCTAATTGTAAATAAATATCTTGTGCCTCAAGGGTCAGAATTCTTGTTAAATTCATGTGCTTGGACGAGTTAAGTGCTTAGGGTCTTGTCCATTGCTTTTGATGAAAATTCTCAAATGTTCTTACCATGTGGTGTTGCATGTTGGTTGAAAATCCTCCCCTACGTATAATTTTCTTGGAGTCTCGGCTAATGTGTAAACTCTACTCAAATACCTTATAGCTACAGCACCCACGGTGAAATAGGGCAATATTCTCACAGTTCGTTGAAGAATGTAGACAATCGAAAATATTGTGGTTTCTTAACAACTGTGGCCGTATAGACGTCAGAATGCCCAAAATGCCCTAGGAAGATGTACTAGGTTGTCGTGTTTAAATATCCTCAAATGCTAATGGCCAGTGACGTTATCAAAACCGCCATGATACATGTCATAGTACGCAATTTCCTTAACATTTACATATTAAGCTGATGAACTTCTATGTTTAGCAGAGCAAATTTCATAACAAAAAGCATCTCAGATTTGGAGATTACAAGTATATTGAATCTTAAGAATTTATACGTTTAGGATCAAGTTTCTTCGTGCGTCAAGTTATTGAGAAATATTATGGGAGGAAGAGACAGCTGTGTTTTTGTTAGGTAATTCTAGAGAAGGCGAACGATAGAGTTCCAAGGGAACAGATGCTGATCATCCTGGGGCATTTTGGTGTCGAGAGAAGCCTGCTACAGGCAATTTGTGTTGAAAATCAACCTGCAGTGAGAGTTTATGGTAGGATGATTTAAGATTGTTACTGGAGCCATTTGCTGAAGGGCATACGCTAACTGAGTGGGACTCAATCAGGTGAAAACACGGTAAGTTGTCTGGGTTATTATGATGAAACTGAAATGGTTAATATTTTAGCTAGAATTTAATGACAACTTAGGTAGATATAAAATAGCCCATTTTCTTTGAAATGCCGTTCTATAGCACCGCTCCTGAGCATGGTACAACATTTCCTTGCCTGTTAAAGAAGACTTTCAGCACATGCTGTATTTTATTTTTTGTCTGCGACACCAATGTCTTCAGCCCCTGAATCCCTTTCAATCCATGGTCACACAATTGTGTGGGTACGTTTTTTTACTGAGATCGCTTTGGGCCCCAGATCAGCCTTCATCGATTGTGTGGGTTACTGGCTACATGGAAATCCAATTGGAAACTCATTTTGTGTTCCATGAAGTTCCTTTTCATCTATGGACAAATGGCGTTCAATATATAATGCAACACATATATTTTCTCTGCCAATTTCTGTTTAAAAAAAATGAAATTTTGTTTGCGACATCTTTGAATATTCACGCTTCGTCTCGTAGAGTTTCATTTATTTCAGATAGGTGGCAGCACAATAACTAGCCTTGAAAATGGCGTCTGTAACAGAGGTGCGTGTTGAACAGAGAGCAGTTATTGAGTTTCTTTTGGGGGATAACCAGGGCAATACAGATATTCATAGACGCTTGCAGAATGCCTACGGACACCTGGCAGTGGACAAAAGCACGGTGAGTCGTTGGGAAATGCGTGTTTCATCATCACAACAATCCATGGAGTGGCGCCACACCAACTCTCCCACGAAGAAAAAGTTCAAAACCGTACCCTCAGCTGGTCATGGCTACAGTCTTTTGGATGATGGGGAATTTATCGATGCAGCACGACGTTGGCTCCGACATCGACCAGTCGAGTGGTACCATGCAGGCATACAGGCCCTCACATTACGATGGCGTACTCTACTGGAATCAACGAGTCAACATTCGGATGGATAATATGTTGTCCGATGAAGTAAAAATTCGACGTGGTGTTAGACAAGGCTGTGTGCTGTCTCCAATTCTCTTCAACTTATATATGGAGGCTATCATGTCGGAAGCCTTGGATGGGTTTCATCAAGGCATTGTCATCAACGGCACAGTCATCAGTAATTTCCGATATGCAGACGACACAGTCCTGATCGCCGGAAGCATTGAAGATCTCCAAGCATTGCTGAATCGTGTGAACGCAGTTAGCAATGATTATGGCTTAAGAATGAAAAACAAAATTCATGGTTGTCAGCAAAAAAGTAATTGATGCCACATTATCAGTTACTGATAAAGCCATCGAACGAGTTCATTCGTATAAATATCTAGGATGCTACCTGAATGACAAATGGGACTGCAGCCATGAAATCAAAGCTCGCACTGAGCAAGCCAGGGATGTCTTTATCAAAATGAAAAATTCCTCTCGGCACGCCGGAAGGCGGAGGTAGATTTCACCGGGCAAACTAGGGGATAGGCTATAATAGGCGAAATATGCAGGTTTTCGTAGGAGGATCAGACCTCATTTATGCGAGAAAGTATTTTACAATTGGAGGTTAGTTAACATTTTTTCGTCTTTCTATGCATATTTTTAACATTTTACTGTCTTATGTCTTATGTCTTGTCATTTGGGGTTCATTTTTATACTTGTGATCACACTGTCCTTATGCAAGGTTTGAACTGATGTGTAACTATCTAACAGTCTGTTACTTCTTCACGCAAAATTTTATCTCCCGCAGAGATGTTGGTTGGTTCCTCAGTTTAGGGGCTGCGACAAGGTGGTCATGAAACCCCGTGTACATTGGGTGTGTGTAGAATCTGTCTGATAAACGGTGTTATTTGTGATGACTGTATTAGTCTGTAATTCAGGTAAGGTCTGCAGATGGTCAATTTTAAGTAGTAGTACCTAATTTTGTACCAAATACTAACGTCAACGACACCTAGCTGTGAACTAGGCTGCAAGATGCCATCGCAACCAGCAACTTGCAACGAACGTTGTAACTTCCCCTCCGAAGGAAAGCATGCTGACGGATTTTTAGCGCTCTTAGAAAATCCGGCGACTTTGGCCGGCTTTGAACCAGCGACCTTGGGCATAGAAGTTCAGCATGCTACCAGTTGGCCGCTTCCCTCATAGTCAGATGGAACAAGAAGTTCCGTGACGAACTAAAGAGCCTACTTTTCTTAAAATTAAGATTCATGCCATAGATTCATCTACAGTATATGAACCTATCTAGAATAATGACGAAATTAAGTGGGTAATATCGAAATGTCTTAATTAGTTCGAAATAAGGTATACTAGGCATAATGCAACCTAATAGAGCAATACAGTTGGCAGCTCTGGTGACTGAATATATTCTTACTTCCATCTCCTAAGGTACAGAATACAAAATGTGGTTGAAGTCCAAAGGACGTTACATGGATTTAGGCATTGGATCTATTAGTACACGTAAAAGCATGTTGGCAACAATGTCATGCGAGTGCTGGTCAGAAATAATCTGAAATATTATATCTTTTTGTGCCTATTTTGGATGAAGTCCATTTGTTGGTATAGATGTTACATGTATTTAAAAATTGGTCCTATCAGCAGGCTTAGAATCATGTTGGTAGAACTGACGAATATAAGTTACTCCAAATTAATGTAAAATGTCAGGTAATATACGTGTGCATAGTTTAAAGCTGTCGGCTTGCATACTTTCTGATATATTGGTATTTGGATACAAAATAGAGAGCAATTATTAACAGTTGGCAGCCCTGGTGGCTCTTAAGAATACACTCAGTCATATCTGTTTATGTACACATATTACATACAAAATTTGGAAATCCAATTGATAGTGTAGAAGTTATATGCATTTAAAAATTTGACTTATCAGAAGGCTTAAAATTATTTTGGCAACGCTGTCATGTATGGCCACCTGGAAATTAAACTGAAATAGTATTATCTACATGTGTGCCAATTTTAGAATAGCTCCCATGTATACCTTCCATGATATCCAACATGGTGCTCAAATTTCTAGTGCGTTTATTTAGCAGTTGGTAGCACTGACATCTTTTTCAAATATGGGCCTGAGATATTCCGGTATACATCTTTACTCTTACTAAATTTGGTTTCGATTGCTGCAGCCGTTTAGGAGTTGATAGGGGGGGGGGGGGGACACACACCCACAGCCAGACAGACAGACAGAAGGACAGACAGACAGACAGACAGAAGGACAGACACATTTTCCCGGATATATCTCATACGTCTACTTTTTCCTCATTTTTAGCCTATTTTCAATTTTGAAAAAATAGGCTTATGAGATCACCTTTTGTCCGTGTGTGTGTGCGTGTGTGGGTGTGTGTGTGATTCGTGTGTGTCCCCCCCCCCCCTAATAAAATCTAAACGGCAGGAGCGATTTCATTGAAACTCGGAAATTTCATAGCACTATTCCCGGCGACCTCGACCGTGCCCTTCAAATTTTGTTACGACTCACCAATCCAACATGGCGGCTGTGCGAAATATTTCACCAGCATTCAATATCTCCGAAACTGTTACCGATATCACCCTGATATTTTCTATGGTGATAGAGGGAACTGCTATAAGTTCACTTATGTGACTTTTGAAAACCTGGTAACTACAAATCCAACATGGAGGCCAAGCGAATTTGCGACATTTAAATAGACGTTTCTCGTGATTTGACCAACCAAACGCAATGAAACTTGGTACAGTATATGTTTATATACATTGTAATGCACCGACATCTAACTTCGTTCAATTGTTTACATAATCACAAGATGGCGGATGTGCGAAATATTTCACCGGCATTCTATAGCTCTGAAACTATTAGCGGTATCTCCCTAAAATTTTGTACGGAGATAAAGGGCACTACTGGAAGTCCATCTATAAGACTTTCAAAAACCGGTTAACTACAAAACGAACATGGCGGCCAAGCGAATTTGAAAATTTTAAATAGACCTTTCTCGCGATTTAATGTTCCAAGCGCACTGAAACCTGGTACAGGAAATGTTTATACATATTGTATTGCACTGGTATATAATTTAGTTCAATTGTTTACATAACCTCAAGATGGCGGCAGTGCGAATTTTAAAATTAAGTTTTTATTTCTTGTGATGTAGTCATGCGATCGAAGTGAAAGTTTGAATAATGAACCTACGCAATAATTTTCCTTTAATGGTACATGACTCTATGGCCTATACATTTAACAATCCAACATGACGACCATCCGAAATATTTAGACGATACTGAATATCTACGAATCTATTTTAGCAATCAAACTGCATTTTTTAATGTTCATAGGGGCTATGAACTTAAGTTCACCTATAGAACTTTAAATAACCTGGTGATCACAAATCCAACATGGCGGTGACGCGAATTATGAATATTCACATGGACGTTTCTCGCAATTTAACCATCCGAGTGCAGTGAATATTGGTACAGTAAATCCTTATACGAATGTTAATCCACTGGCATCTAATTTATTTCAATTGTTTCCATAACCTCAAGATGGCAGCTGTGAAAAATTTTAAAATCTCCTTGTTTTTTCTTGTGTCCTAATTTTGCGATTGAAGTTTGAATACTACACGTTCACAATAATCTGCATGTAACAGTACATAACTCTAAGACCTACATATATAAAATCCAACATGGCGACCATCCGAAATATTTAGTCGGTTCTTAATATCTACGAATCTATTACAGCAATCAAACAGAAATTGTGTATATTGATAGTGACAATTAACATAAGTAGGATATATAAAAATAGGCTGTATAGTTCTTCATGGAACTACTTGTTATATATTAGTATGATGATGATGAAAATATGAAAGTTTTAAACCAATGGGTGTAGTGACGTCACAAATGTAGGTTTAACTCGCTAACCGTTGGATATACACGAAAAGTGATAAGGACATTTCGGATAGAAAATTAAATTTTAAAGCTCGTAGTGCCATCAAAAGGTTGCTATATCTTAGCGTTCTCTTTTTTATTTGAAATGGAAATATGAAAATAGTCGCCATTTTTCAATAGTGCAAAATATCGTAAACAAAAGTATCCTATATATAAACCTGGTGAATCAGCTACATCCATGCAAAATTTCATTTAAATCGGACCAGTGGTTCTTGCGTTATTGAGTAACAGACAGACAGAAAGACAGACACACACCATCTCATTTTTATATATTAGTATGATGAAAATATGAAATTTTTAAACCAAAGGGTGTAGTGACGTCACAAATGTAGGTTTTACTCGCTAACCGTTGGAGATACACGAAAAGTGATCAGGACATTTCGGATAGAAAATTAAATTTTAAAGCTCGTAGTGCCATCAAAAGGTTGCTATATCTTAGCGTTCTCTTTTAATTTGAAATGGAAATATGAAAATAGTCGCCATTTTTCAATAGTGCAAAATATCGTAAACAAAAGTATCCTATATGTAAACCTGGTAAATCAGCTACATCCATGCAAAATTTCATTTAAATCGGACCAGTGGTTCTTACGTTATAGAGTAACAGACAGACAGACAGAAAGACAGACACACACCATCTCATTTTTAGCCTATTTTCAATTTTGAAAAAATAGGCTTATGAGATCACCTTTTGTCCGTGTGTGTGTGCGTGTGTGTGTGTGTGTGTGATTCGTGTGTGTGTCCCCCCCTAATAAAATCTAAATGACAGGAGCGAATTCAATGAAACTCGGAAAGTTCATAGCACTATTTCCGGCGACCTCGACCGTGCCCTTCAAATTTAGTTACGTCTCACCAATCCAACATGGCGGCTGTGCGAAATATTTCATCAGCATTCAATATCTCCGAAACTATTACCGATATTACCCTGAAATTTTCTATGGTGATAGAGGGAACTACTATAAGTTCACTTATGTGACTTTTGAAAACCTGGTAACTACAAAACCAACATGGAGGCCAAGCGAATTTGCGACATTTAAGTAGACGTTTCTCGTGATTTGACCAACCAAACGCAATGAAACTTGGTACAGTATATGTTTATATACATTGTAATGCACCGACATCTAACTTCGTTCAATTGTTTACATAATCACAAGATGGCGGATGTGCGAAATATTTCACCGGTATTCTATATCTCTGAAACTATTAGAGGTAACTCCCTAAAATTTTGTACGGAGATAAAGGGCACTACTGGAAGTCCATATATAAGACTTTCAAAAACCGGTTAATTACAAAACTAACATGGCGGCCAAGCGAATTTTAAAATTTTAAATAGACCTTTCTCGCGATTTAATGTTCCAAGCGCACTGAAACCTGGTACAGGAAATATTTATACACATTGTAATCCACTGGTATCTAATTTAGTTCAATTGTTTACATAACCTCAAGATGGCGGCAGTGCGAATTTTAAAATTAAGATTTTATTTCTTGTGATGTAGTCATGCGATCGAAGTGAAATTTGAATAATGAACCTACGCAATAATTTTCCTTTAATGCTACATGACTCTATGGCCTATACATTTAACAATCCAACATGGCGACCATCCGAAATATTTAGACGATACTGAATATCTACGAATCTATTTTAGCAATCAAACTGCATTTTTTAATGTTCATAGGGGCTATGAACCTAAGTTCACCTATAGGACTTTAAATAACCTGGTGATCACAAATCCAACCTGGCGGCGACGCGAATTGTAAATATTCACATGGACGTTTCTCGCAATTTAACCATCCGAGTGCAGTGAAACTTGGTACAGTAAATCCTTATACGAATGTTAATCTACTGGCATCTAATTTATTTCAGTTGTTTCCATAACCTCAAGATGGCAGCTGTGAAAAATTTTAAAATCTCCTTGTTTATTCTTGTGTCCTAATTATGCGATTGAAGTTTGAATACTACACGTTCACAATAATCTGCATGTAACAGTACATAACTCTAGGACCTACATATATAAAATCCAACATGGCGACCATCCGAAATATTTAGTCGGTTCTTAATATCTACGAATCTATTACAGCAATCAAACAGAAATTGTGTATGTTGATAGTGGCAATTAACATAAGTAGGATATATGAAAATAGGCTGTATAGTTCTTCACTTGTTATATATTAGTATGATGATGATGAAAATATTAAATTTCTAAACCAAAGGGTGTAGTGACGTCACAAATGTAGGTTTAACTCGCTAACCGTTGGATATACACGATAAGTGATAAGGACATTTCGGATAGAAAATTAAATTTTAAAGCTCGTAGTGCCATCAAAAGGTTGCTATATCTTAGCGTTCTCTTTTTATTTGAAATGGAAATATGAAAATAGTCGCCATTTTTCAATAGTGCAAAATATCGTAAACAAAAGTATGCTGTATATAAACCTGGTGAATCAGCTACATCCATGCAAAATTTCATTTAAATCGGACCAGTGGTTCTTGCGTTATTGAGTAACAGACAGACAGAAAGACAGACACACACCATCTCATTTTTAGCCTATTTTCAATTTTGAAAAAATAGGCTTATGAGATCACCTTTTGTCCGTGTGTGTGTGTGCGTGTGTGTGTGTGTGTGTGTGAGGTGTGTGTGTGTGTCCCCCTAATAACTTTTAAGCGGCTGGAGCGATTTCAATGAAACTCGGTAAGTTCATAGTACTATTCCGGGCGACCTCGACCGTTCCCTTCAAATTTTGTTACTTTCCACCAATCCGACATGGCGGCTGTGCAAAATATTTCACCAGCATTCAATATCTCCGAAACTATTACCGATATCACCCTGGAATTTATTACGGTGATACGGGGAACTACTAGAAATTCACGTATGTGACTTTTGAAAACCTGGTAACTACAAAACCAACATGGCGGCCACGCGAATTTGCGACATTTAATTAGACGTTTCTCGTGATTTAACCAACCTAACACAATAAAACTTGGTACAGTATATGTTTATACACATTGTAATGAACCGACATCTAACTTGGTTCAATTGTTTATATAACCACAAGATGGCGGATGAGCGAAATATTTCACCGGCATTCTATATCTCGGAAACTATTAGCTGTATCATCCTGAAATTTTATAGGGAGATAAAGGGTACTACTGGAAGTTCATCTATAAGACTTTCAAAAAGCAGTTAACTACAAAACGAACATGGCGGCCAAGCGAATTTGAAAATTTAAATAGACCTTTCTCGCGATTTAATGTTCCAAACGCAATGAAATCTGGTACAGGAAATGTTTATACACATTGTAATGAACTGGTATCTAATTTAGTTCAATTGTTTACATAACCTCAAGATGGCGGCTGTGCGAATTTTAACATTATGTTTTTATTTCTTGTATCGTAATCAAGCGATCGAAGTGAAAGTTTGAATAATGAACCTAAGCAATAATTTTCCTTCAATGGTACATGACTCTATGACCTATACATTTAACAATCCAACATGGCGACCTTCCAAATTATTCAGACGACTCTGAATATCTACGAATCTATTATAGCAATCAAACTGATTTTTTTATATTCATGGGGGCTATGAACTTAAGTTCACCTATAGGACTTTAAATAACCTGGTGATCACAAATTCAGCATGGCGGTGACGCGAAGTATATATATTCACATGGACGTTTCTCGCAATTTAACCATCCGAGTGCAGTGAAACTTGGTACAGTAAATCATTTTACGAATGTTTATCCACTGGCATCTAATTTATTTCAATTGTTTCCATAACCACAAGATGGCAGCTGTGCGAAATTTTAAAATCTCCTTATTACTTCTTGTGTCCTAATCATGCGATTGAAGTTTGAATGCTACACGTACACAATAATCTTCATGTAACATTACATAACTCTAGGAACTACATATATAAAATCCAACATGGCGACCATCCAAAATATTTAGTCGGTACTCAATATCTACGAATCTATTACAGCAATCCAACTGAAATTTTGTATGTTGATATTGGCAGTTAACATATGTAGTATATATGACAATAGGCTGTATAGTTCTTCACGGAACTACTTGTTTGAAAAGTGTGAAAATTAGGCTAAAAATGAATGTGATCTCGTCAATGGCGTTGTCTTGGCAACCTCTGATAGATCATCCCTCATCAATTTAAAAGCGTTGTTATGGTAACCTCTGATGGCACTTGGCATTTTTAGCCTATTTTCAATTTTGAAAAAATAGGCTTATGAGATCACCTTTTGTCCGTGTGTGTGTGCGCGCGTGTGTGTGTGTGTGTGTGATTCGTGTGTGTGTGTCCCCCTAATAAAATCTAAATGGCTGGAGTGATTTCAATGAAACTCGGAAAGGTCATAGCACTATTCCCGGCGACCTCGACCGTGCCCTTCAAATTTTGTTACGACTCACCAATCCAACATGGCGGCCGTGCGAAATATTTCACCAGCATTCAATATCTCCGAAACTATTGCCGATATTACCCTGACATTTTCTATGGTGATAGAGGGAACTACTATAAGTTCACTTATGTGACTTTTGAAAACCTGGTAACAACAAAACCAACATGGCGGCCAAGCGAATTTGCGACTTTTAAATAGACGTTTCTCGCGATTTGACCAACCAAACGCAATGAAACTTGGTACAGTATATGTTTATATACATTGTAATGCACCGACATCTAACTTCGTTCAATTGTTTACATAATCACAAGATGGCGGATGTGCGAAATATTACACCGGCATTCTATATCTCTGAAACTATTAGCGGTAAACCCCTGAAATTTTGTACGGAGATAAAGGGCACTACTGGAATTCCATCTATAAGACTTTCAAAAACCGGTTAACTACAAAACGAACATGGCGGCCAAGCGAATTTGAAAATTTTAAATAGACCTTTCTCGCGATTTAATGTTCCAAGCGCACTGAAACCTGGTACAGGAAATATTTATACACATTGTAATCCACTGGTATCTAATTTAGTTCAATTGTTTACATAACCTCAAGATGGCGGCAGTGCGAATTTTAAAATTAAGATTTTATTTCTTGTGATGTAGTCATGCGATCGAAGTGAAAGTTTGAATAATGAACCTACGCAATAATTTTCCTTTAATGCTACATGACTCTATGGCCTATACATTTAACAATCCAACATGGCGACCATCCGAAATATTTAGACGATACTGAATATCTACGAATCTATTTTAGCAATCAAACTGCAATTTTTAATGTTCATAGGGGCTATGAACTTAAGTTCACCTATAGGACTTTAAATAACCTGGTGATCACAAATCCAACATGGCGGTGACGCGAATTATAAATATTCACATGGTCGTTTCTCGCAATTTAACCATCCGCGTGCAGTGAAACTTGGTACAGTAAATCCTTATACGAATGTTAATCCACTGGCATCTAATTTATTTCAATTGTTTCCATAACCTCAAGATGGCAGCTGTGAAAAATTTTAAACTCTCCTTTTTTTTTAATGTGTCCTAACTATGCGATTTAAGTTTGAATACTACACGTTCACAATAATCTGCATGTAACAGTACATAACTCTAAGACCTACATATATAAAATCCAACATGGCGACCATCCGAAATATTTAGTCGGTTCTCAATATCTACGAATCTATTACAGCAATCAAACTGAAATTGTGTATGGTGATAGTGGCAATTAACATAAGTAGGATATATGAAAATAGGCTGTATAGTTCTTCACGGAACTACTTGTTTAAAATTCCGAAATCATTTTTCTCATCCCTTGGCGTAATGGTGGGTCATATCAAAAATTCTTTCAGACAAAAGTTTTAGGTAATTATTAGGGGAATATTTTTCATTTTCTACGGTTTTGATATTGTGCCTATTATTAAGAGATATATGATTAATGTTTCCCGAAAACCCCACTTTTTTCCACCCCTTTGGTCAATGGTTGGTGCTATCAAAAAACTTATTTGACATAAATTTTTGGCACTTATCCGACACATATTATGAACTTTGAATGGATTCGATATTTCACGCATTAAGAGAGTTATAGCAAAATTTCACTTTTTCGAAAAAAGAGCCCCCCATTTTCACCCCCTTCGACCGATTTTGCCCATTAACGAACTCGACCGAGATTGTATAGGGATACATATTATGTAAAAAATTCAAAGTGATTGGCGCAAAATTACGGCAGTTATCATGTCCACAAGAAACTGATATATATAGATAGATAGATACATATATACATATATACATAAATTATATATAAACTTTTGAACTGACGGTGGTTTTGGGGTCTGGGGGATGTGAAACGCGAAGATATGTGGAAATTTTCCGGAAGTCGAAACATGGTACTGTCCCCGTTTACCCGGATAATAGGCTGTCAGATATCCGCCCCCTCAATCGGATTGCCAATAATCCACCGCACCGGCTCATCTACACCAATGAAAATGGCACTGACAGATACTACCGAGATTTGAGCACAGAAGTTAACAAGAAATTATTGTGGAACACACCAAAATAGACGGGGGTTCATACTTACCTCTACTTACCTCTTATAAATATCTCGGGGATTGGGTTGACAACAGGATCTCTAAAGTATGCTCCCACAATAATCTTCACTATGACATTAAAAAATGAACCAGAACGACGGCAAGAACTTTGAACTGTACAAAAGCTTTATTTCAAATAAAGGGTATGACTTTAACAAACTCAACAAAATAAATGTGGCTATCAGTAGCCCATGTCAATCTGACTATGTCCTCCTATAGGACTTGCAAAGTTATTATACAACATGTTAGCTCCCACGAGCTCAAAATAACGTAATGTTTAGAACACATTTGGACTGGATAAGGGAGTCAGGATGAGACACATTTATAGAGCATTTGTTTTCTTTTAATAAACATGACACTTGTATTTATAGGCGCAAGGCCACACTGTAGACGACCTCGTCCGCTGATAACCAGTTGTCTGGCCAGCTGCCATCTACCCTTCAACCTGACGTACACCTGTCAAATGGGCTCCCTTGTCAAGCCACGTTGCGTAAGAATCCAGCACTCTCTCAAAAGTTTTAAATGTCCGCAAGACATCACAAAATATTGTTACGCAAATCTTTCAAATGCTTTACTCACATACCACTGGATTATTCTGACAATCCCTAAACTTGTTTAATTATCATCCAAATGTTTAATAAGCATTGTTTAGAGTATAAAACAAACTCTTAAATGTTTATAACAAAGCGCATAAATGTTTATAACAATTAGAAATTGTTTATAATATAGTTAAAGACAAAAAGAATTTTAAACACGCCTCTAACATTACTTCCGTTCCACATTATTGTTAAAGATATTTACATCATTTATTTACAATATTAACATTTAAATTATTCAAATTATTAATTTGAGAAATACATTAACCACATGTTCATCCGGTTGGTAATTTCAAAATCGTGTCAATATAATCGACCAATGAAGGTTAGTTATACATGTTAATGTCACAATCTGGTTTAATAAAGGTTTAATAATTATTATAATTATTTGTGACGGTAATCTTCATTCAAAATCTTATCTCAAATTCTTTCAATACTCTTGTTAATTATAACAGTAAATTCACTTGATTAATTTTCAAAGGACAAATACAATACACTCCTGCGGTAAATACGTCGCTTATAAAAAAAATGCACAAAACTGCATTAAAAATAGGCCCAAAATTCATCATATATTAATATATACGGCATCAAAATCTTCCACAGAATTTACAAAAACCTCCACTAACAAATTCTTTAACATCATTAATTACTGTGGGAACCTCCTTCATTTACTTCAAGGGCATTATACATCAGCGACTTTCAACACGTTCGCTGCACTAGCGATTATACATTCATAGGTCCACTTCAAAAATTCTTATAATCATTAATAGTTTCAAAACTGTTGTCATTTAACCTTCGTGGATTTCATTCATGAATCGAAATGAAGTAAAAATTTGCCAATCACAAACAAATTTAATAGTGAATACGCTTATATACGCCTCTCTGGTCTATCAAAATTTAAGATTATCATCTTCAAAGTATTGTAGTATAAAAATATTATCATCAAACAAAGTGCGACTAAACTGCAAAATAGTCGAATAGAATCCAATTAGACTGTGGAATGCAAACATTATTATTCAACTCTCTAATTGAGAAAAAACTCCTAACAAAAGTTCACGACTTTAATGCATTCAATAATTCATAATTAAAGTTCATCTTTCACAAAATTGTCTATGATGCAATGGTCGTTCATAACTGACGATAAATGTCTGTGTTGCAATCAATTTCAAATAACGACTAGTATTTCCAAGATCGTCGACAACGCAAGAGATTTTAACGCTCTAAAATCATTTAAATGTTCTTCCTTCTTGATGATGACAGAAAATTGGTCAAAGTAATTAAACTGGGGTAGAAATTACTTTAATAAAGAGACATGCTGTCTGAATTAAATCTGCCATGAAAATCATTAATTTATAGTCAAATCGTGACTACAAAAAATAAGCAAATTATTGAAATATCTAAATATCAGTCTCAACTGATCCAAAATCATTTAACTATGCCCATGGAATAACAATGTCTTAATAAATCGTCGAAAAAGGCATAACCCATCAAGGTGTACTGAGAATAGGAATCTCAAACAAGAATATAGGGCAAAATATATGAGGACAGAAAATATGGGAAAATGGTTGCTCAGATATTGCTAGAATACTCAAATACAATAAACGTTCACGACTACCTTATCTGCCGATTGACGTTCCAGAGGAAAATTCCCCAAAGAAGACTGCTGATGGATCCATTTCACCAAGTTAAAGCTGAGCTCCATCCTCGAAACAGGAAACAGCACCCTCGGAGAATCGAACTGCTTCCTTCTCCGGAAATTGCACTGCTCCATGAAGACGAAAGACATCCTTCCGGCAAAATTCTTCTTTGTGAGTCGGGACAACCCTGACCTCTCTTGAAAAATCCCTGAAGATCTTGTAGAAAATCGCCATGAAGTTTTTGTAGTAATTTCCGTAGAAATATTCATATTCAGAGAGTATGAAATCGTTTCCATTGCTATTTGATAGTATTCAGCGTTGAGCCACGAAACATGGGTGTAGATGGTTGTTCACCACATGTCCGCTTGTATGGAATGGCAATTAGCGAAGTTCCATGTTGCTATCTTACTCCAACGATGTATGTCCCAATCGCATTAAAGTCCTTTAGCCTTCCATCTTCTCTTCGGTTATGGTAATAGAAGAACAAACTGCCTTATTAAACTGCTCCATAATACTGTAGCGTTGTGTCACAAAAGCAATCAGAAGTCTCCCTGTTATACTAGCAGTGTCAGCCGTAGCGTAGGATCTGACGATACAAAGTGCTTCTCAGGTAGCGAGAAAATCACTTTTGTCAGTCGTCTAAAATTGCTAATATCTTCTAAAATACCTCCTCGAAATTGTTCAAATTTACTACACTGCTTAATGTAGCACTGCACAATAGAATTAGCTTGTAGGCAACCGCTAACTGTTCATAGCCACTCTTGTAGACGCGTTATAATGTGCGTTTTAACTTCACCTAGTTTTACTCACAGTAAACTTGCACTGCTTGTCTGCTTGAATCACGTTTAATGCGGTGGCTTCACCACGCGTTATAAAGACGACTCTTTCTACCAATATCACTCGACGTTTCACCAAAACGACTATATAATCACTGAAGATCTGACGATTTGAGATATGCGATATGAGATCTGACGATTGAGACTCCTCTCTTCTGCGCAAGGCCTTTTATAAACTTCATAAGGGGCGTATCCATCCCTTCCATAGCGAGTTACTGCGTCATCGCTTGACGTTCCAACTTCGTCAATACTTGACGGATTTTCAAAATTCAAAAACTGAAAATAAATTTCACCAAAATTCCAAATCAAAGCCTCGACTGCAAATGGATTTCCACAATTCTTCATTCCAAAAAGCATTAAAATACCATAGTTTCAGCAATCTCCGTCTTCCTTCAATTAATCGTTCATTGGTTCAAGCCTCCCCTCCAATAGCATAATTTCTTCCTCAGCACAATTCCACGTTTCCTGCGACTGCGTCGTAAATCTCGGAACTTTCTCGAATAAATGCTGACGTCATTGAGAATCTCAGCTCAAGTAGACTGCTCGCATAACGTCTGCGTCATCCGTGCTTACGTCATGACTACCCACGTCATAACTATGACAGCCATAACTTTCTTCATAATTTTCAATATAGCCACCGTGGTCTCTATATAATTCAATTACGGGGGCAGTACCCATTGCAATAGTTAGCTTTCTAATGAAATCTACCTAAAAATGCTGTGTCACCGAGATCTTAATCTGAGAACGAGACTACTTGCCCTCAAGTGTTACATAATTCCCATACTAATGTTTGGACACGAGGGGTGGACGTTAACCAAAACCTTGGAGAAGAAGTTGGAAGCATTTGAAATGTGGCTGTATCGTCGCATGCTTCGTATATCGTGGACCGACAAGGTGTGAAACGCCGAGGTGCTGGACCGGATAGGCAAAGAGATGGAGGTGTTCTACAACATCAAGCGACAGAAGCTACAATATTTTGGCCACGTGATTCGAAATAACAAGTACCGACTCCAGCAGTTAATCATGGAAGGCAAGATTGAAGGACGGCGCAGACCAGGAAGGAGGAGGATCTCCTGGCTCAAGAATTTGCGGGAATGGTTTGAACTTGACTCAGCATCTCTGTTTCGAACGACAACCTCGAGGCAAGGGATTGCAATGATGATCGCCAATCTTCGACGCGGAGTCGGCATATAAAGAAGATGAAGAAGGCCATAGCATTGACCGGAGACTATATTGCACCAAAGGATTGGGGAATAACATGGTGTATTTGAATCCTCAATAAAACCAACCTGCTTTTAGAAACAAAATGTGTTGCATTATAATTAAACTGAACGCCCCTCGTACCTGCCAGCAATCACCGACCTCGAGGTGAATTCGTATAAGCATTATGTATCTAGATAACGTATTAATTTATTTTATATCAATGGGAGGTGGCCTAGCCATAATCACTAAGCACAACATCGTTGTTGTTGTTGTTTGAGTCTTCAGTCTTTTGACTGGTTTGATGCAGCACTCCATGCCTCCCTGTCCTGAGCTAATCGTTTCATCTCTACATAGCTACCACACCCAACATCTGAGGCAATCTGTTTAACATATTCTAACCTTGGTCTACCCCTACAGTTCTTGTCCTCGACCCTTCCTTCCATAACTAAGCTTGCTATTCCTGGGTGTTTTAGTATGTGTCCTACCAACCTATATCTTCTCTTCATTAGCGGGGGTGTGGTGGCTCAGCGGTCTAGCTGTATGCCTCTCACCAAGGCGGTCCGGGTTCGATTCCTGGTCAATGCATATGAGATTTTCGAAATGAAATGCCATGTCCCGTGGTTCAGATTCCACGCAAAAAGGAGGTCCCGTGGCTCATGATCTCGCGAGTAACGGTCACGTTAAACTCCAAGCTTCCTTCCTTTTCTTCATTAGCAGTCGCCAGAAACATCTCTCCTCTCCCACTCGTCTTAATACCTCTTTGTTTGTAACCCTATCTACCCATCTGATCTTCATCATTCTCCTGTAACACCACATTTCAAATGCTTCTATTCTCCTCTTTTCTGCTGCACCAATAGTCCAAGTTTCACTTCCATAGAGCGCCACGCTCCAGACAAAGGCTTTCAAAAATTACTTCCTTATACCTAAATCTATATTCGATGTCAGCAGATTCCTTTTTTGTAGAAATGCTTTCTTTGCCCGAGCCAACCTACTTTTTATATTCTCTTTGCTTCGTCCATCACTGATTATTCTGCATCCTAAGTAACAGAAGTCTCCTACTTCCTTCAGCTTTTTACCTGTCAATTTGATCTCCATAGAGGTTTCTGATTTATTTCGGCTGCATTCCAGTATTTTTGTTTTACATTTATTAATTTTCATCATGAATTCTTTCCGTAAGACGGAGTCCATACCATTCAAAAACTCATTCAAATCCTCAGGCTTGTCGGCCAAGATGACTATGTCATCAGAAAATCTCAGAGTTGAAATTATTTCTCCTTGAATCTTCACTCCCACTTTAAATTTTTCTCGAAATTTCCTTCATTGCTTGTTCAATGTAAAGATTGAAAAGTATGGGCCTTGCAGCCTTGCCTTACACCTTTCTGAATACCAGCTTCTCTCTCATGTCCTTCAACTCGAATGACTGCTGTCTGGTTTCTGTATAGATTGTATATCACCCTCCTATCCCTATACTTTATTCCAATCGATTTCAAAATGTCAAACAATTTAGTCCAATCAACGTTATCAAAAGCCTTTTCTAGGTCTACAAAAGCCATGAACGTTCTCTTATCTTTCCTTATTCTACCTTCCAAAATCAGCCTAAGACTTAGTACAGTTTCTCCTGAAACCAAACTGGTCTTCACCCAACTCCGTTTCTATCTGGCTCAACACAACATCAGCAACCAAGTGTGCCCAATTAGTCACGGCAGTCTGGCATCGAACTCAGGTCTCATCAGAGAAGACCAGGCACATGGTTATGCCTAGGGTCGAACCATTGGTCTCTAAGGGGGAGCAATTATAGGGAACCCACAGAGCAATGAGAGATATACTGACATATAATAGTCTAGCGTGATTCCACGAATTATACGTGAAAATCATAGCAATTTAAAGGAGGAATTGTAGCCAAAATGCATAGGAAATATACGTTTTCAGAGCATACGAAAACGAGAGAGGCGAGTTTGGCATTTTACAAATGACCCTTAGCGAGTGGGCGGAGTAGCCTAGACGCCAACCGAACTACTTATGTCTGGGGCGGAGAGACAGCTCAAAATTAATGACCCGGGTATCCACCATTCGACAACGGGGCAAGCTGCATGCACAAGGAAATTAATTAATTCCAGCTAAATGGAACATTGTAATGCATTGAAATATACACACAGATGAATATATTCACGGAGAAGTAATTTAGGAGTGGTTTTTCACCTAAATTGATGCCCATATCTCCAAATGACCGCATTACAACCTAACTCACGCTCAAGAGCAGGGATATTGTAACCAGCCAACGGGGAACCCCACCGTGGCGTCATAACGCGCTGAACTAAGGCAATTAATTGTAATTAATTGGCCGAAGCGATCGCCGGCACGCGAATGTTTTTGAAACCTCCACACCTAAATAAACAAGATGCAGATGTCATTTCGGCTGAAGAGGGATTATTTCAAGAAGGGAGTCGCTCTCACATGTCCCGTGAACTATTTTGTGCAAGAAACCTTTATAAGGGAGAGCAGCCCACGCCAAGCGTCAGTTGGAAGCAGTTGAAAGAGCCAGTTGAAGTAGTCAGAAGCAGTTGATCTACAGTCGCTCGAGTTGAAAGTTGTTAGTTGACCTACAGCAGTTGGAAGTTAGTCCTTTGTCTACATTCGCTCTGCAGTAAGCACGCCAAGTATTAAAATATCAACGCGCCGCCGTTGAAGACAATGGAAGCAAGTATAAGCTTCGTAAATAATCATGAAGTGCGTCAAAAGTAAAGTAATGCAGATATTTGTCTATTATCTGACGCAGATATAAATTCGCTACAGCGAAAAGGAACTTATAATGTTTTCGGACAGTTCTTATACCGGGAGGTATTGTCAGAATTGTATGACATTATCATCAGGATCACTACAGTGATGGGAGCGTGGAAGTCATTGCCACCTAACCAGGATAGTGAGCTGAACGAGAGTGCAGGGAACTAGGATCGAACATCCGTAAAACGCTACTAGATTTCACGTAGACCAGCGGTTGTCATAATTGCATCGCATCTCTGAGATCAAGCGTAGGAGAAGTCCGGATTAAGGATCAATATGTGAAGTCATGGATGAAGTGTAAATAAAATTGTGAAATAATGATTTAAAGTGTTCATGTGTCAAATGGTTAATAATCAGTGTATAGCGGTGGTAAAGGCCACTTATAAAAATATGTGTGTCACGTGGCAAGTGTGTGAATCTCAGTGTTGTGTTAAGGATATCATGATGGCTTAAACCAAACATCATGGTAGCGCTTAAGCAGAGGAGCTGGCATTTTCCAGCAAGAAGGAAAAAAGTGAGTACACATGCAATTATATCCTTATAACTGAATAGTTCACCATGTAACGATTTATCACCTTGAGATTAAAAGATGTAATAGTCACTTACTGAACGAGTTTTCACCACTCGTCTTGAATAAAGTATGGTTTGGAAGGTGATTTGTTTAGGACCCTTTAGGTCAAAAATAGTGATGAATCTAACGGTAACGGTAAATGAATAATAATAATAACTGGGGTCGGCAACAATAATGTAATGGGCAAATTTGGCCTAAGTAATGTTCAAATAGTGTCATGTCTAATTTAAAGGTACTGTAATTTGGTAAACAGTAAAAAATGTAACGTGGAATATAGTGAAATACGAGAGCTTTTTCAGTGTCAGTGAAAGTTTGAATGAATATTTGATATGGTCAATCCTTAGGATTATGTTTGAGGACCATTAAATTAAAGTAAGCCAGTAAATTTATACATTGTGTTAGGAGCTATGTAAAGCTTTGGCTTAAGTAATATAACAGAGAGAACGCAGGTGCCTTAATAATGGAGTCATCTATGTGAAATATTGTTTGAACCGCATGTTTAGCGTGCAGATTAACGTAGAATCCAGTGATTTACGTAAGATAATCGCGGGGATTGACTAGAATAGCTTGCGCGTTAGGTGAAAGGTTGGCTGAATCTTCGAGGAGTATCGCCTTTGTGCATACTGTATTATACGCAGCGATTTGGATAGATCCTGTCTATTTCCAACGCTTGCTTGAATTATGCCACTATTGACGTCCGTCGAGACGCTGTGAGCATGTGTGTGTTAATGACCCACCCTGTGAGGTGAGGATCATATTCGTCGTCTAGGAACGCAGATTTCCTGATATATATTTACTGACAGCTGCTGGTGACAACCGTGGGGTTTCACTATGATGCGCGTCTTAAAGCCACATAATCACCATAGAACCGCAAGGCTATCACTAGAATTCCACCCCAGCCATGAATGTTTATTAAGGAGCCAGTTTGAGCCCAAATACACTAAAGATAGGTGTTAATTAATTAAATGACTCAATTAATTAGGAACCACGCCTAGCGTATCTGTACTGTTATATAATTGTAAACAAGTTTGACCTTGACGATAGAGAGAGAAAGGTGGTGTGGATCACTTCCGTGGCAGCCATCTTGGTTAGCCAGCTGGAACGAATTTTATGACCTGCTGAGGGGGTTAAAGGTCCGTCGACCGATCCCTTGTCATTTACAGTCATAGTAGGACACTGAGGAATCTCGGTATTTAAATATGCAATCAAGATATGAGTATTATAATGATGCCAATTGAATTAAATGGTGTGTGGCAAGTCACATACGTTGTTGAATCATAGAAATCAGATAATATTTGGCGAAGTTATCCTCTGAGGAGGAAAGCTGAACCAAAATAATGTAGGCATCTTCTTTAAAGTGCATTTTGCCAGTTCATGCTAATTTATGCATACGGGTATGTGTTTTTCCCAGAACATGACACAGTTGTAACTATGGTAAGCCCGACAAGACCCAGAAAAATCGTTATATGGTGAAACTATAAAGTATTCTATCCATGTTTATTTATTAAGGAGCATGTACCACTGTCCTAGATCGTTCATAGGGATGGAAAGAAGGAAGATGATTCGCACGACACAACAAATATTTGTTAGTAAATTCAGAATAATAATGAATTTTTGCTAATTGAAGTAAATGCCGTAAGAGGCGGAATAATGTCTTAGTAATATCATTTTTATGTGACATGTGATTTTTGTGTTAAGATACTCCCATTAACTAAGATTGTGTCAAATGATGAACACTATGGAAACCTTGTAATCTGAACTATTATTGACAGGATGTTAGAAGTAGGTTTGAGTGCAGTGTAGCACTATTTTTAAGAAGAAAGCTCACAGAATAACCCTATTTTATTTGTGGGAATTAAATGTAATTTGTCCTTTGATTTGTATTTATTGTATAGCCATGATTTTAGACCAGTAAATGTTTTATTTGTAGGAATGTTGTGTATTTCCTGTAGAAGTAGTTACCTGGTAGACTCAAATCCTGAGCATGTGGTCGTATTGTGGGCAGGAACGTCCCATACCTCGAAAGACCGTGAGCTAGTTGGGATACGAACACATGGTCCACATGGTGACAATCGGGTACACAAGAAATGGTAGTACCCCCGCTACTATCCATAGAAGCCATGGCTATTAAGCTCCAGACTACAGCTGGACCCCCGATACTCATCTCAGCCTAAAAGCAACCAAAGAATACACTGGTAACCCAGGACCTGGACTTACTATTCTCGTATGGCCTATTTTATGTCTACCTAAGTTTTCATTAAATTCTAGCTAAAATATTAACCATTTCAGTTTCATCATAATAACCCAGACAACTTACTTTATTTTCACCTGATTGAGTCCCACTCAGTTTGCGTATGCCCTTCAGCAAATGGCTCCAGTAACAATCTTAAATCATCTACCATAAACTCGCATTGCATGTTGATTTTCAACACAAATTGCCTGTAGCATGCTTCTCTCGACACCAAAATGCTCCAGGATGATCAGCATCTGTTCTCTTGGAACTCTATCGTTCGCCTTCTCTAGAATTACCTAACAAAAACACAGCTGTCTATTCCTCCCACAATATTTCTCAATAACTTGACGCACGAAGAAACTTGATCCTAAACATATAACATCTTAAGATTCATACCATACCAGGAGACCTCAACTGCAAGCATGCAGCTTGGAAATCAGCCGGGCGCAAGCTACTACAATACTGTAACAACAACAATGTATACGCAATAGGACCAACGGAACACACCAGGATACCGAAGAACCAGCAACAACTACCGAACACAATGGACATAGCCGTCCTCAAAGATATCATCACTGAAGTGGAAGTCACCACCATCAATGCCACGGACTCGGACCATAATCCGGTCCTTATTTCCTGAATGTTAATTTGCTGCTACAGTATTCTGAATCTAATTACTAATATTCACCTCGAGGTGCTTGCCACGGTGGGCGAGGGGTTCGACATGCAAGCTGCCTTCTGGCTGTCAAATAACAAAGCTTGCACCCGACACCCGAGGCCAAATGATAATATTATTATTATTACCTCGAGGTCGGTGGTTGCTGACCCATAGATGAAAAGTAACTTTATGGAATACAAAAGGATATTGGATATCCATGTAGCCAGTAACCCACATAATCGATAAAGGCTGGTCTGTGGCCTAAAAGCGATCTCAACTAAAAAAAAAAAAAAAACGTATCCACATAATTGTGGGGCCAGATGAAAAAAATGCTTGGGTTTGAAAGGGATATAACCTGACATTGTAAACAATAAACGCCTCGCCTTGACTTCTCACAAAGCAGTGTAGCAACGTGCATTAAGAGGCGTAGTTATCTGAGCCACTCAGTCCTATTTTCTTCACTTCCCCTCTCTGTCTCATTTCCTTCATTTGGCTTCCATTACCTTCTCCGAGCTACCGTCACCCCACCTGCTGTTCATTGTGTTCAGTTCGAAATACTTCCATTATGTGCCCTGGGAATCCTGCCAAGCGCGGGAAATGTTGATCAAGTTGGAGGAAATGAAGCCTCACAAGTAAACCATCTTCATTACCAAGATGATAGAAAATGAACTTCACGTCATAACAGCATTGTTGTTGATTAAGGGGGTCTCCAGACACATCGTGATGGTGTCTATATGGGGGAAAATATTGTTTCATTGACACTTCATTTACAGACTAAGGATATATTTGGTGCTTTAATAATGATGATGATAATAATAATAATAATAATAATAATAATAATAAAAATAATATCTGAATTATATAATTAAGGCAATTATACAGGATGATAAATGCCGAAGATGCCAACTTGAACAGGAAATAATCCAACATATCACAGGAGGCTGCCAAGCACTCTCCTGTACTGATTACATGAAAAGAGAACAGAGACATTGCCGATCCTATCTCACCTTTCTTTTCTTTTTAACCTGACTGTACCTTACCACCCGACTTTAGTCGATATTTCGCGAACCATTTATCGTACAGACTTGTGTGAGGACACGTTTAATGGCCTTTTTTTCCTCTTTACCGTGAGCCATTTTTTTTAGATTCTCGCAAAAAAAGATTAATTTGGAAAGTAGAATATATTTTAAAAACAAGATGTTCAGTAAAGAACATATAGCCTACTTTCTCCTAAATGCATGGGTATTGTTATAACTCTTTGTCCTTTTCAAGGAGTATGATTGAATGTTGGTTGTAGTAGCTTGTTGAAATACAACGTGCTATAGGGATATTAAACATGGATATGAGGTGCCCTTTGCTAGTGCTACCTCTGTACCAAATTTCGTTCAATTCGGTTTCACCGTGTTTGAATTGATAGGGGGAATCGATTTGCACACATACTTGGCCACCATCTGCAAACTATTGGCTGATGTTCTTGCAGTTTGGTCAGAATATGTTTCCCACATAAAGATATGGTGTTGAAAAATTTGGTAGAGACTAGATTATTAGGTTGGTCGTAATTACATTTTAGCTTTTAACATTTGGGTGGCCGCGATTACGTTCCCGTCAAGATAGCGGTGATACAAAACATGACACTGAGGTGCCCTTTGCTAGTGCTACCTCTGTACCAAATTTCGTTCATTCGGTTCCACCGTGTTCGAATTAATAGGGGGAATCAATTTTGACATAAAGATGGCCGCCATCCGCAAACTATTAGGCTAATGACCTATTAGATTGGTCAAAGAATGCTCCCTCCATAATGGTATGTAGTTGCAAAGTTTGGTAGAGATCAGATGGTTATGTTAGTCGTAATTTAACTTAAGCTTTGAACATTCGTGAGGCCGCCATTACGTTTCAGTCAATATGGCGGCGATATAAAACATGACACTGAGGTGTCCCTTTGCTAGTGCCACCTCTGTACCAAATTTCGTTCCATGCGGTTCCACCTTGTTCGAATTAATAGGGGGAATCAATTTTGACATAAAGATGGCCGCCATCCGCAAACTATTAGGGTAATAACATATTAGATTGGTCAAAGGATGCTCCCTCCATAAATGTATGTTGTTGCAAAGTTTGGTAGAGATCGGATGATTAGGTTAATCGTAATTTGATTTAAGCTTTGAACATTTGTGTGGCCGCCATTACGTTTCCGTCAAGATGGCGGCGATATAAAACATGACACTGAAGTTCCTTTTGTTAGTACTACCTCTGTACCAAATTTCGTTCCATTCGGTTGCACCGTGTTCGAATTAATAGAGGGAATCGATTTTCACACAAAGATGGCCGCCATCCGCAAACTATTACGCTGATGACCTATTAGTTTGGTCAAAGGATGCCCCCCAACCAAGGTATGTTGTTGCAAAATTTGTTAGAAATCGGATGATTAGGTTAGTCGTAATTTGATTTAAGCTTTGAACATTTGTGTAGCCGCCATTACGTTTCAGTCAAGATGGCGGCGATATAAAACATGACACTGAGGTTCCTTTTGTTAGTACTACCTCTGTGCCAAATTTTGTTCCATTCCGTTGCACCGTGTTCGAATTAATAGGGGGAATCGATTTTCACACAAAGATGGCCGCCATCCGCAAACTATAACGCTGATGACCTATTGGTTTGGTCAAAGGATTCTCCCCTCATAAAGGTATGCTGTTGAAAAATTTGGTAGTGATCGGATGATTAGGTTAGTCGTAATTTGATTTAAGCTTTGAACATTTGTGTAGCCGCCATTACGTTTCAGTCAAGATGGCGGCGATATAAAACATGACACTGAGGTTCCTTTTGTTAGTACTACCTCTGTACCAAATTTCGTTCCATTCGGTTGCACCGTGTTCGAATTAATAGGGGGAATCGATTTTCACACAAAGATGGCCGCCATCCGCAAACTATTACGCTGAGGACCTATTAGATTGGTCAAAGGACGCTCCCTCCATAAAGGTATGTAGTTGCAAAATTTGGTAGAGATCGGATGATTAGGCTAATCGTAATTTGATTTAAGCTTTGAACATTCGTGTTGCCGCCATTACGTTTTAGTCAAGATGGCGGCGATATAAAACATGACACTGAGGTGCCCTTTGCTAGTGCTACCTCTGTACCAAATTTCGTTCCATTCGGTTCCACCGTGTTCGAATTAATATGGGGAATCAATTTTGACACAAAGATGGCCGCCATCCGCAAACTATTAGGCTAATAACCTATTTGATTGGTCAAAGGATGCTCCCTCCATAAAGGTATGTTGTTGCAAAGTTTGGTAGAGATCGGATGGTTATGTTAGTCGTAATTTAACTTAAGCTTTGAACATTTGTGTGGCCGCCATTACGTTTCTGTCAAGACGGCGGCGATATAAAACATGACACTGAGGTGCCTTTTGTTAGTACTACCTCTGTACCAAATTTCGTTCCATTCGGTTGCACCGTGTTCGAATTAATAGGGGGAATCGATTTTCACACAAAGATGGCCGCCATCCGCAAACTATTACGCTGATGACCTATTAGTTTGGTCAAAGGATGCCCCCCAACCAAGGTATGTTGTTGCAAAATTTGTTAGAGATCGGATGATTAGGTTAGTCGTAATTTGATTTAAGCTTTGAACATTTGTGTAGCCGCCATTACGTTTCAGTCAAGATGGCGGCGATATAAAACATGACACTGAGGTTCCTTTTGTTAGTACTACCTCTGTGCCAAATTTTGTTCCATTCGGTTGCACCGTGTTCGAATTAATAGGGGGAATCGATTTTCACACAAAGATGGCCGCCATCCGCAAACTATTACGCTGATGACCTATTGGTTTGGTCAAAGGATTCTCCCCTCATAAAGGTATGCTGTTGCAAAATTTGGTAGAGATCGGATGATTAGGTTAGTCGTAATTTGATTTAAGCTTTGAACATTTGTGTGGCCGCCATTACGTTTCTGTCAAGATGGCGGCGATATAAAACATGACACTGAGGTGTCCTTTGCTAGTGCTACCTTTGTACCAAATTTCGTTCAATTCGCATTCACCGTGTTCGAATTGATAGGGGGGGACACACATTCAGAGTACACACACTCACACACACACAGACACACACACACACACACACACACACACAGACTCACACACACACATACACACACACACACAGACTCACACACACACATACACACACACAGACAGACACACTTTTTCGCCCTGTGTTGATCTCATAAGTCTACTTTCATTTTTTGCAAAAATCGAAAGTAGGCTAATAATCGTATGTAGGTTTATACGAAAGGTGTACGATATACCCTTTATCGTTAGAACAAACCATTATATACTTTAGATTTATTATCATTTAGACTTTCACGGCCCGTGATACTATCCATAATGTTAAATTTTGGGCTTATGCCGTGTTTTATTATATCAAACTGACGCGTTTCGAAAGAAACCATGTCTTTCTTCCTGGTGAAAAAGACTTTTAATGTTTTTCAAAAAAAGTTTAATTTGGAAGGTATGCTATGTTTTTAAAACTATTAATCACAGAAAGTTGTATGTTTGAGTTAAATCAAAGGTATTAGCCCCCTTTAACCCCCCCAAAACAAGTCTATTGGCGGAACCTAACCAACACCACCAGCAGTTTCTTAATTTGCCGATATTTCTTAAACCAATAATCGGAGATGGTTATGTCAGGTGTCATATGACTCTGTATGACCTCCTCCTCCCCCCCCCCCCCCTCTTTCCCAAAACTGTAAGATCATCAACTTTTCCCCCCTGATAATTGAGGAACTTTTAATGTTAGAAAGGTGTTCTATAGTTCATTTTAAACGGTGATTTATTCTCTTTGCCGCGGATGAGTTATTTTTAGAAATTTGTCGAAGGACACGACTACCGGATTATTATTAGGTAATGATTGATCGATTGGTTACGATGGCTATTTCGACAGAGAGTTTCTCTAGGCGGGAAGTATGGTGAGAGGGATATTTGTAAAGAGCAGATTTAGGATGAAACACGGCTTTGAATTGTTAAATGAATGTAAGATTTATATATTCTGACCGGTAGCCAGCAGCAGACCTGGTGTGTGTAAAGCAGACTTTCGGACTAACTTTGCTGTCTAGTCTCCCACCGCAACATGATAACCGTTATCAAAGGAATTCGCGGAGCAGCGTGAGAACACATGTGACATTATCGCCGAGCCTAGCGAAGCATCCTGCATGGAGTAGTGGAAACTGCGAAGGAATACCATGCCGGACGTAACGCTGTTCCAATCTGCTTACATCCATCTTGTAGCACGGCCAAGCTCAGAATGAACGTGTAGGACGCTGGTACCTAGCCACCTGCACTTACAGTCGCCTTCTTTCGGGTGAATTCTGTGCTGTTTGCCGCGGGATTTGGAATGTTTACACTGGAATTACCGTGATTCTATATGTTCGAAAGATATAACATAGTGGTTGTAGGACATAACGTACCACTTGGCCGGCTGATTACTTGCGAAGAGTCAGCTAATGACCTTAAAATATTTAGGAGAGGACATAACGTACCACTTGGCCGGCTGATTACTTGCGAAGAGTCAGCTAATGACCTTAAAATATTTAGGAGAGGACATAACGTACCACTTGAAAGAGTGGGAAGTATTTAGGGTGCATGAAACCCTAACCGCACGGCCACTTGCTTGGTATTGCTCAATTAATCCAGGTAATAAATACGTGGGCAATAACATAACAAACTAACATAAAATATGATACGTTTTTGTATTCCCATCACACTTTATCCAGGCTTTGGACTGGCAAAATGTTTATAAACATTTTGGCATATTTAAAATCAGCTGTGGTTAAGCTCTGATCATTTTTAGTTTTCTTTACTAAGTTTTTTTTTTCTATAAAAAATGTTTTTGTGGGTTTTATATCCTAGCGAATAGCAAGTTCGTCATGGGATGTTTCATTCCAAGTTCTGCGAATATGACAGAGCTCTCAAGCAAGATTTCAAGTTTCCATTTTCTTCATACCGTTTCATTGTGCTGTCAAGACGTTCATCACACTTGACATATTTCTTCTTTCTCTTTGAACTTTCAATGTACAATTCGTACTTCATCCGTCGAAGTGCGCACATAAACCGCCCTTATTCGTTGTACACAACTCCATGTTACAATACCAAAATGTTTAAGGCCGCACAGTGTGATCGCTACTGATGTTTATGTGGTAATGAACCTGTAACTGAATGCCCGTTGACATCAAGTGGTACGTTATGTCCTAGCGTAAATATTTGGGGATTATGGGAAAACAGTTCTTAGGTAGATAACGACCTAGGTGGTACGTTATGTCCTCGAAAAACAAGTGGTACGTTTTGTCCGTGGTACGTTATGTCCGGACACCAACATAGTAGCCATGACTTATGGAATGACCCTCGTATGACTGGAAAATCCCTATATACCGGGTGAATCAGCTACCCCTAATATTATTGATTTATGCAGACCAACTAACGCGTATTGTCAGGAAGGTCGATATTTCTGTGCTTGCATCCCGTATGGTTCTAATGCACTGCATGCATATCGCGCAAACGATACTGAACCCTATTACGTTCCCTCGTATTAGTCTGTAATCACATTGGGCAAATTCGTGTTGACCGACTGAAGAGTTAAAAATAACAGTTTGTACAGGCAACACAGAGGGAATAACATGAAAACTGGACATTGTGGTTACTGTAGTTACTGCTGGAATCTACCTCGGCCACCAATTAAGCGTGAAGTTGCAGCCAAACTTGAGAGACATAAAGCAGAACATAACACTGATCATCTGTTACATGGTTACCAGCTACCACTTAGTAGGCTCAAATCTAGGAAGAGCTTCATGAGAACTACTACTCCCCTCACCGGTCAGCCTGGAGCAGCCAGATTATCTCAGTGGACAGCAAGATCTGATTGTAATGATTGGATGGCTCCTTCTGAGAACCTTCCTCCTGGTGGAAATCAAGTCTGGAGAGCGTGGAAGTCCTTAAATCGGCTCAGGAGTGGCGTCGGACGGACTAAGGACAATGTGTTCAAATGGGGCTTTTTGAAGGAATCTTCCACCTTGTGTGACTGCGGGGAGGAACATACAACTAAACACTTCATTAACTGTCCTGGATGTCCTGCATCATGTTCCACACAAGAGCTTGTTGATGCTTCAGACAACGCTGTTACTGTTGCACAATTTTGGGCTGATATTGTTTAGTTTGTCATTTAAGATTTGTGTTACATTGTATTATATTCTATCAACCTTTGGTTTGTTTCCTATATTTCTTTTTGCTGTGCTTATGACTCGAAATAAAATATAATCAATTAAGCCGAGAAAATCCTCTTTTTATGATTGTTCTGTCATTTAGTGTTTGTTCGTCCAAGTAAACCATGCAAAGCATATGCATTCTTACAGGAATTCAGTGTAGTTACCCCTTCCACCGAAATTGGCTGCGCCGAGTAGCGCCTCTCGCCTGCTGTGCGATCGGATCTCTGCTCAACCGGTTGGCATTTAAGGGTGGTTAAAGGTGAAAGATCCATCCAAGGAAACTCGTACTCGTAAAAGATTATTATTATTATTATTATTATTATTATCATTGTCTTATACAGTACCGTACATATAACACATTTCCGGTACGGGCTTCAGGGAACCAAAGTATATTTACTGGAACAGCCACTTCTAAGCAGGAAAGTCGCTACCCATGAACTTCCGAACGATTCGGGTTGTTGAAAGAACTACTGCCTTCTGCATTAGTTTGTACAGTTGCATATCCAGATCCAGTTCTTTAAGGCCTTGGAGCAAAGTAGGTGCGGTCTTTACCCATTCTACATACCATTGCCTTTCGACAGGGCCTGCCAACTCGCTATATTTGCTGATCATTTCTATGTGTTTTGACTGGAGATTCTTTTTGTTAGGAATCACAACATCAATCAAGGTAGTTTGATTCATTTTATTGCTGACAACCACCAGATCCGGTCTGTTGTGTGGTACCGATTGATCAGTCAGAATAGGTCGGTCCTGATACAACTTGTATTCATTGTTTTCAAGAACACACTCTGGCTGATATTGGTGATACGGAACTTTCTTTCCTTTTAGAAGCTGAAACTTATCAGCCAACTCCTGATTGAAGATTTTTGCAACTTCATCATGCTTTTGTTTGTGTTCCGTCGCCAAGAAATACCTACATGCAGCTGTAATATGCCGTATTGTTTCTGACTGTTGACAGCCGTAGCGGCACTTATCATCTGGTACAGCGCGATCTTTTACAATGAACTTGAGGTAGTTCCTTGTAGGGATGACTTGGTCTTGAATTGCAAGCATAAAGCCTTCAGTTTCAGGAAAGATCTGTCCTGAAGTGAGCCAGTAGCTTGATGCAGTTACATCAACATTTGCTTGACTCACCTCTTCCGTGCTTATTCTTATTCTTATTCTTTCTTCGATTCGGCCAACTAGGGACCACGTCAGTTCAACTGTCTCTTCTTCCGAGCTCTAACTACCGTCCAGTGTTCCCGCATTCGTCTCCGATGTTGTTCTTTTCTCTCTTGGGACCACGCCTTCCCTGTCTTCAACTTCGGCTTTTCCTGGAATCCTTTGTGCGTACGTAGTTTTTACTGAAGCGGAACACGGTCCTGCATATCTTTAGGGGAAATTTCCATTTCACGTAGATCTTTCTCAACTTCCGTGAACCATGCCCCTTTGGTTTCCTTATCTTGAAAGTACGTCAATATCCGTTTTGATATCCGTGCTTATTTTATTATTATTATTATTATTATTATTATTATTATTAACAATCAATGCTTTTCTGTTAGTGCACATTAGTGCTCCCACCAAATAGTTCGCATCTCTTCTTGAGAGGAGACGCTGGATCCATCTCTGGCAGCCATAAGAGGATGATGAGAAAGCGAACGAACTGCACAAGGAGTGACGCACGTAAGACTCAAGGACTCAACTGACAATCAACGAATAAAGATAATCGGATTAGCTACAAGACAAAGGACGTGAGAAGAGTAAGCTCCAAGTGAGCACACGATGTGACTTATGAGACACAGAGAAATTACAAGAGAATTACTAGGACAGTCTACACTTTAGTAGCAAGTTAACTTACAATGTACATTATTTTGAATTCCAAAATATTCAAAATAAAATAATTGATCGATAACCAACAATGAGCTAGGATTGATTTATTACACATACATTAATTCAGAAACTAAATTCATAGGGCATTGTTATTCACATAAAAAAATGAGATGAAATGAAGCACTAAGCATTAATTGAAACATAATGGAAAGCTGTACGAAAGAATCAACAAGTAGTTCCGTGAGGAACTATATGGCCTATTTTCATATATCCTACTAATATTAATTGCCTCTATCAACATACAAAATTGTCAGTTTGATTGCTGTAATAGATTCGTCGATATTGAGAACCGTCTAAATATTCTGGAAGGTCACCATGTTGGATTTTTATATTATAGGCCTTAGATTTATGTACTAATACATGAAGATTATTGTGTAGGTGTTTTATTCAAACTTCAATCGCATGGTTAGGAGACAAGAAATAAAAGTGGGACTTTAAAATTTCGCTCAGCCGCCATCTTGTGGTTATGAAAATAATTTAATGAATTAGATGCCAGTCGATACAAATTTGTATAAGGATATACCGTAACAAGTTTCACTGCGCTAGGATGGTTAAAACGCAAGAAACGTCCATTTGAATATTTAAATTTCGCGTCGCCACCATGTTGGATTTGTGCTCGCCAGGTTATTGAACGTCCCATAGGTGAACTTATGCTTTAGCATCTATACACTTACAAAATTTCAGTTTGATTGCTGTAGTAGATTAATAGAAATTGAGAACCGTCTAAATATTTCGGATTGTCGCCATGTTGGATTTTAATAATAGTAGGCCATAGAGTTATGTACTGTTAGATGATGATTATTGTGTACGATCATTATGCAAATGTTGATTTCGATCGCATAATTAGAACACAAGAAATAAAACTTAATTTTCGAAATTCACACAGCCGCCATATTGAGGTTATATAAACAATTGAACTAAGTTAGATACCAGTGCATTACAATGTGTATAAACATTTGCTGTACGAAGTTTCATTGCGTTTGGATCATTAAATCGCGAGTAAAGTCTATTTAAAACTTTCAAATTCGCTTGGCTGCCATGTTCGTTTTGTAGTTAACCGGTTTTTGAAAGACCCATAGATGAACTTCCAATAGTGCCTTTTACCTTCGTACAAAATTTTATGTTGATACCGGTAATAGTTTTAGAGATATAAAATGCCGGTGAAATATTTCGCACAGCCGCCATCTTGAGGTTATGTAAACAATTGAACGAAGTTACATGTCGGTGCATTACAATGTGTATAAACATATACTGTACCAAGTTTTATTGCGTTTGGTTGGTTGAATCGCGAGAAACGTCTATTTAAACGTCGCAACTTCGCTTGGCCGCCATGTTGGTTTTGTAGCTACCAGGTTTTTAAAAGCCACATAGGTGAACTCCTAGTAGTTCCCTTTAGCAGCGTACAGAATTCCAGGGTGATATCGGTAATAGTTTCGGAGATATTGAATGCTGGTGAAATATTTCGCACAGCCGCCATGTTGGATTGGTGAGACGTAACACAATATGAAGGGAACGGTCGGGGTCGCGCGGAATAGTACTATGAACTTACCGAGTTTCATTTAAATCGCTCCAGCCGTTTAGAAGTTATTAGGGGGACACACAAAAATCCTCACACACACACGCACACGCACACGCACACACAGACAGACACACGGACAAAAGGTGATCTCGTAAGCCTTTTTTTTTTTTTTTCAAAAATGAAAATAGGCTAAAAATCAGAAATATACAGTTTTCGTTGAAGTGTGCACAAATGCATAACTTGAATTATGACAGCTAATATTCAACTTCAATCAATGTCTAATGGCAAAGCCTTGTCGATTCAACCATTGTCTTCTGTCTTCTGCTTGTCTTTTCATCTCACAGTAGGAACCACATCCTACGTTTTGCATCGATACTTGAAGGAATTGCTCCATAGGTCGACCTCGTCCCTTCTTTCCTAAGACCTTTGCTTCTAGTAGATTGGTTAGAAAGGTATTATGACGCACGGTGTGTCCAATGAATTTAGCTGTTCTTCTATGTACTGTTACCATCAGCTGTTTCTTCCCCTGGATTTCTTGAAGTATACTTTCGTTTGTTCTTTTTTCAGTCCAACTTACCTTTAGCATTCACCTCCAGACCCACATCTGAAACGCTTCAAGCCGTTTCCTATCCTGTTAAATGTGAGCAGAAACTTGCAATTATAGTCTGGTGGGGTGTTTTTTAAATACAAACATATCTGTTGAGAAACAGTATTAATAATGACAAAACTTAAATGAGTATCTTCTTCTTCCTCCTCGCCTTTTCCCGTTACGTGGGGTTGGCTTTCTTAATCCTGAGGCGCCACTCATTTCTTTGGAAAGCATCATCAGCAGATAGACCCAATACTCTCATGTCCCTTTCGACATTCGTCATCCATGTTGTTTGAGGTCTGCCGCTCCCTCTCTTTTGCGTAGTCATGGAAAAGCACTTATTCACTTCATGATTCTCCGGTCTTCGCATAACATGTCCATACCACCTTAGCCTGGTTTCTAAAAGTTTCTCTGTTATAGGCGCTACTTTGAAACTGCCCCGCACATGTTCACTATCTTTGAGAGTAACTCCACCTGCCCAACGTAACATACGCATTTCATTGGTATGTAGCTTTTGCTCATTTGCCTTTGTAGTAGCCCATGTTTCACTACCATAGTGTAGGATTGGTCTTATGGCAGTTTTATAAACTTTCCCCTTCGTTCTTATGGGTATTTTCGGATCACATAAAACTCCTGTTAGTTCGTGCCATTTGTTCCACCCAGACGTGGCCGTATGGATTATGTCGGCGGTTACCGTGCCATCTTCAGCAATGACAGAACCTAGATATTTGAATTTTGTTACCGTTGGTAAGGTTTCACCATCTAGTTTAAGTTCAATATTTGTCATACTGGGTTTATTGTTGTGGAAGTAGCATACCTTATATTCAGTCTTGGTTCTACTAATGCGCAGTCCATTAGACTCGAGAGCTCTCCTCCATTGGTCTAAACTCTCCTGTAGGTCATAAATACTGTCAGATATTAATGCAACATCGTCAGCGTACAAAAGAGTATAATGGTAATTATTATTAAAAGGTGGAGTTCAATGTGTGGCTCTATCTCTTGGGTATAGAGGTGTGCGAATTATTAGACAAGATGGCAGTTTCCCAACATTTACTTTGTACGTTTAGTAACTTAACACAGTAGAAATGATTTGCAAGGCAGTGAAATTATTTGAAATGTTTAATCAACAGTCGTTGGGGTACGTTGAATCAGTATTTTCTCTGTGAGTTAATCTTCCCTTAGTGCCCAGCATCTCTTCTTTCTTTCTGATCTTCTTTTCCTCTCTTCTTCCGAGATGATGGGTTTGAATTTTAGTGTAGATTTGTCATGGAACCTTACATTTTTGTCTTTAGTAATTATTTTAGCTTTAAGATTGAGTTGTGAATTGTCTGTGAGTTTTAATTCTACTACGTAGTTCGTTTTCATTTTCTTTAAACCATGCGGATTCGGTTTTATGGTTACGGAAGAAATCAAAGATTTGTTTGGTTAATATACAATAATAGAGTTCATGTTATTATATTTTCTTTCGTTTCGGTCATCTATGGACCACGCTTCTTCCTTCCCCGATCCGTCACATTTGCTCAGTATTCCCGCATTCTTCTTGTGTGAGCTTCCTTCCCTTCTTCGGTCCACTTCTCGCCCATTTCCATTTTGGGTTATGGCTGAAAATTCTTTATTTCCCCAAGTTTCTTCTTCAAAGGGTCACGTTCCAAGATTTCATTTCTTATTATTGCATTCGGCCGTAAAAACCACCCGCCACATAGACTTCCATCGCATCTCATCCCCGACTCCGTTCAAAACGGGAAAAATAAGGGGTAGTCTTACATTTTTATTATTATTACATATTTACAGCTCATTGGTACAAAGTATTTTGTTATATGGAGCAGAAACTTGGACGTTAAACAGACAGGAAGCAAATAGAGATGGATTATTGGAGGAAGGCGGCAAGAAAACCAAGATTGGCTAAATTAAAAATACACTAATCAGAGAAATTATGCAGGTAAAAAATGTTCTAGAAGTGGTTGAAGAAAGAGGATTACATGTGAAAAGGATGCAGAATAGTAGAATTCCAAATTTAATGTTACATTGGCAAGATGAAGGCAAACGGAAACGGGGTAAACAAAGATAACAATGGACGGATGGTGTAAAGAGAAGCATGGCTACCAGAGGCTTCACCGAGGAAGATGCTGAAGACCGAAATTTGTGGAGGAGTAGAATATCTTTTGGTTGAAGGAAAACTACTGTATTATAGAATATTGTTAACAAAGAAAGAAGAGATTATTATTATTATTATTATTATTATTATTATTATTACTTAGTCACAATATTTTAATGTTCATTGTATCTCATTCCATCGAGCCTATCTTGACCAGACGTCTCATTAATGTTTCCTGCCAAGTGTTGAACAATAGCTATTATGCAGGAAGTGGTAGTGTCCGTGATGCAACTGCCTGCCAGATAGCGCATTGTGAGGCCGGACCTGTGGAACTACACAATTATTGCAGCTGGCAGTCAGAATATAATGGTGGAGGTCGTTAATAGTTCACAATGCTCTGTGCCTCAGATGGTTAAAACAATCACAACTGAATTCCAACTACAAATTTCAGAGAGAGAATGTAAACATTTGCGCAGAATAAACAAAGTACTGGTGGGACAGGTTTTCCCTAGCATCTCCGCGTTTTCCTATCCATTTTGTTCCAATAAAACTCATGTCAGTAATTGAGGTCCGTATTGACTAACTAGCCTCCGTGGCTTAGGCGGCAGCACGCCGGCCTCTCACCGCTGGGTCCGTGGTTCAAATCCCGGTCACTCCAAGTGAGATCTGTGCTGGACAAAACGGAAGCAGACAGGTTTTTCTCCGGGTACTCCGGTTTTCCCTGTCAAAATTTCATTCCAGCAACACTCTCCACTATCATTTCATTTCATCTGTCATTCATTTAATCATTTCCCCAGGGGAGTGCGTCAGGCCTCGGCAGCCGGCACAGTTCATATCCACGCCGCTAGATGGGGGCTTCATTCATTCCATTCCTGACCCGGTCGGAGACTAGAAGCAGGCTGTGGATTTTCATTCATTGACTAACTATATACGAATAGAAAGACAATAAAGGGATTCTGCCTTATCAATACTTATATTGAACCTAATCACAGGTTAGATAGATAGATAGATAGATTTATTTACCATGAACAGGACAGGCTCCCAATTACAGATGATATAACGAAGAGGGGAGCCTCCGTGGCTTAGGCGGTAGCACACCGGCCTCTCACCGCTGGGTCCGTGGTTCAAATCCCGGTCACTCCAAGTGAGATCTGTGCTGGACAAAACGGAAGCAGACAGGTTTTTCTCCGGGTACTCCGGTTTTCCCTGTCAAAATTTCATTCCAGCAACACTCTCCACTATCATTTCATTTCATCTGTCATTCATTTAATCATTGCCCCAGGGGAGTGCGTCAGGCCTCGGCAGCCGGCACAGTTCATATCCACGCCGCTAGATGGGGGCTTCATTCATTCCATTCCTGACCCGGTCGGAGACTAGAAGCAGGCTGTGGATTTTCATTCATTGACTAACTATATACGAATAGAAAGAAAATAAAGGGATTCTGCCTTATCAATACTTTTATTGAACCTAATCACAGGTTAGATAGATAGATAGATAGATTTATTTACCATGAACAGGACAGGCTCCCAATTACAGATGATATAACGAAGAGGCTGAGGAAGAAGGAGTTTTACCTTCGAAACATGTACCTGTGAGTAGGTTCAATATAAGTATTGAAAAGGCAGAATCCCTTTATTTTCTTTCTAATATCCAGTAAAACTCCCATCGACTTTCACTTCTCACCACTTTGTAGGCGTAAAACAGACCTCGCCAGCTAGGTGCAGGGTTCTCCCCACAAGGGGGGTAATCTGGTGCTGAACCCGTGAGGACTGGCGCATGGATATTTTGGATCAGAGACTTAAATAATGCTCTACGTTTTCGTTTCGGTCAGGCCTTATTTCCTTCCGCTTAAGCCATGGTTTCCTCCATAGCGGTACCGCTTTCTAGCGGCCGAAATGTGACGGTGAATGACGTCACAAAAACGTGTCTCATAGAAAGAAAGGCGAGTGGTTTTCTAGGAAGCGTTGATTACCACCGTCACATAACATTGCGGTGGCGTCATTCATATGACGGTGAATTTGAATTTGAATTTGAATTTATTGTTCCTCTTATACACGCCACTGAGGCTACAAAGCCTCTCTTCATTCAGAGGGCGGTTAAATACAATAGAATAAATGAAGAAAGAAAAAAACTTAACCTAAACATACAGTTGACAATAGAAGTTCTTGTTATTACATCCGTTCTCCTTGAATATGCATGTTTCGGTTCTGTGATGAGGTATGTGGAGCATTTGTGCAGTGTATCTATTCGCACGGTTATGCACTGCATGGGAGTTAATGTGCAGTAAATATAAGACGGAATTTTCAATTTTTTAGTTTTTATCACAGTCAGAGCCATGGCATACTGTCTTCGTGAGTGCGGTAGCAAACAGTTCGTCAACGTTTTTGTACGGTGTACAGTGTGTGCTGAATTCTATACAATGACTGATAAGATGATCTATTGGAGCATGAAAGAAGAGGGAACATTAATAGATTTCGTAAATAATCATAAGGCGTTGTATAATATGAAGAGTGGCCTTAAAAATACACAGATCTTCTGTTCAGGAGATATTGGTCTTTTGTTTCTGTTGTACGGCACTGAAGTTATGTCATCCTTTAGTAATTCAGAACATAATCAAAAAACATTGGTGTCAAACGAAAAATATCTCTGAATTTATCTTCATTGCAGTGCAGTTGACGAACTAAAATTTCATACACACCTTCTGTAGGACGCCTTTTTCAAATGTCACTTTCCCCCACACGTTCCCTATCGTCTTCGGATGACTGTTCTTCCAAAAAAAGCAAGTAGTTCTGTGAAGAACTATACAGCCTATTTTCATATATCCTACTTATGTTACCTGCCACTATCAACATACAAAATTTCAGTTTGATTGCTGTAATAGATTCGTAGATATTGAGAACCGACTAAATATTTCGGATGGTCACCATGTTGGATTTTATATATGTAGGTCATAGAGTTATGTACTGTTACATGAAGAGTTATTGTATACGTGTAGCATTCAAATTTCAATCGCATGATTAGGACACAAGAAGTAACGAGGAGCTTTCAAAATTTTGCACAGCTGCCATCTTGTGGTTATGGAAACAATTGAAATAAATTAGATGCCAGTGGATTAACATTCGTACAAGGATCTACTGTACCAAGTTTCACTGCACTTGGATGGTTAACTTGCGAGAAACGTCCATGTGAATATTTATACTTCGCGTCGCCGCCATGTTGAATTTGTGATCACCAGGTTATTTAAAGTCCTATAGGTGAACTTATGTTCATAGCCCCTATGAACATAAGGAAATTTAGTTTCATTGCTTAATAGATTCGTAGATATTCAGAGCCGTCTAAATATTTCGGATGGTCGCCATGTAGACCGTTAAATGTATAGGCCATAGAGTCTTGTACCATTAAAGGAACATTATTGCGTAGGTTCATTATTCAAACATTCACTTCGATCGCATGATTACGACAAAGGAAATAAAAACTTAATTTTATAATTCGCACAGCCGCCATTTTGAGGTTATGTAAACAATTGAACTAAATTAGTTACCAGTGTAGTCCTGAATACTGGTGCAATTTATATTTATTCCAGAGAATACTAGCTGAAATACGGAATGAACCTTTGCCGGCAACAGTGCTATGAACTTACCGAGTTTCATTGAAATTGCTCCAGCCGTTTAGATTTTATTAGGGGGGGGGGGACACACACACGAATCACACACACACACGGACAGAAGGTGATCTCATAAGCCTATTTTTTCAAAATTGAAAATAGGCTAAAAAAATCGCCATGTCAAGATCATCCATTTCTTATTTAACTTAATGACATCATGACGTCATGACACACACTGATAATTAGCTGTAGTTTTACACCATTGTTCACCGTCAAGACGGTCCCCAGTTTCAATACGTCATTAGCCGTCACATTACGACCGCTAGAAAGCCGTACCGCCACTGGAGGAAACCGCAGCTTTACAGTACATTCCTTCCTAGCCTTGAACCTCACCCTGTAAAATAAACATGTACATATATTTTTGAACATTCCAGTTATTTCTATATTATTATTATTATTATTATTTAAGTTCGGGTCAAATTTACCCATGGCGCCAGTCCTCGCGTGACAATTTTCGGCTTGCGTTAGTCGGGACAATCTGTAAGAAAATAATGGAGAAGATCCACCCATTTGTGTGCAGTACATAGCTCAACGTTCATGTTCATCCATGTTTAGGGTCTAGGGATACCTTGGTCATCAGCTCCTTTGTTCAAGGAAAGTAAGATGAATGCTTCGCCGCCACTATCAAAGACAATTATACTCTTTATACTGTTACGAGAATTATTGCCATTTCTCAGCAAGTTAAGTTTGAAAAATGTAAAAATACCTCATTTTACTGTATATTGGGAATAGTTCATAGGAAGACACCAGGTGTAAAATTACTTCATTAAAATAAGTACGACTACGACAAAACAGGTTGGGTCAGAATGACCCGGCGCCAGTCCTCGTGTTATATTTTTTTACGCAAGTTCACAGGGGTTAAGAACTCACTTTGCACCCAAAATTTGTAGTCATAGGTTAAAAATTATTAACATTTTGTACTTAGGGCTATTGTTAATTCTTCAGTCTTTTGACTGGTTTGATGCACCTGTCCAAACCTCCCTGTCCTGAGCTAATCGTTCCATCTCGTATAACATATCCTAACCTTGGTATACCTCTAAAGTTCTTGTCCTCGACCCTTCCTTCCATAACTAAGTTTCCTATTCCAGGATGTCTTAGTATGTGTCCTACCAACCTATCTCTTCTCTTCATTAGCAGTCGCCAGAAACATCTCTCCTCTCCCACTCGCCTTAATACCTCTTCATTTTTATTCTATCAACCCATCTGATTTTCATCATTCATCTGTAACACCACATTTAAAATGCCTCTATTCTCCTTTTTTCTGCTGCGCCAATAGTCTAAGTTTCACTTCCATAGAGCGCCACGGTCTAGACCAGTGGTTATCAACCGGTGTGCCACGGTACGTGTGAGGGGTTTATGATATTGCTAATAAAGGTAATTGAAGAAATTTGACTTAATAATTATTTCTTCTTCTTCTTTGTTTGATTTTGGCCTACTTTGGACCACGGGATACAATTGACTTGCTGATTAGTCCTTTTTTCTGCTCCCAGAAATTCTTCATTCTTTCACTGTGGATTCTCTTCCTTTCTTCCGACCAGATGTTCTTGGCTCTTCTCCTTTGCTTTTCCTGGAACCCCTTGAATGCATCAATCGAACCTCGAAACACCTCTCTATTCCAGATCTTATTTGGACTGACCCCAACTTACTCCATATCCTTTCTTATTTCATCTACCCATTTTGTAGTCGTAATATTTATTTATTTATTTATTTATTTATTAAAAAAAACTAATATACCAGATGAATCAGCTGCCCCTAATAATATTGTCTTATGCAGCCCAACTAACGCGTGTTGTCAGGAAAGTTGATATTTCTCTGCTTGCATCCCGTATGGTGCTAATGCACTGCAAGCATGTCCTGCAAACGATACTATAACTTTCCCCTCGATATGACTTCAGACCAACACGATGAAGATCAGATGGATAGATAGAGTTACAAATTAAGAGGTATTCAGACGAGTAGGAGAGGAGAGATGTTTATGTCGACTGATAGTGAAGAGAAGAGATAGGTTGGTAGGACACATACTTAGACACCCCAGAATAGCAAGCTTAGTTATGGAAGGAAGGGTCGAGGACAAAAACTGTAGGGGTAGACCAAGGTTCGAATATGTAAAACAGATGGCCTTGGATGTAGGGCGTGGTAGCTATGTAGAGATGAAACGATTAGCTCAGGACAGGGAGGAATGGAGTGCTACAGCTCACCAGTCTAAAGCCTGCAGACTCAAACAACAACTAGGTCTAGCAAATGTACACAAAGTTTGGCTTTTATGTAAAGTTTTGTTTTAAGTCGATCAACAAATTTAGGGAATAACTCATACAGACTAGTAAGTTGGGCTGCCTACCGTAACAGGAGTTTTGGTAAAACAGATATGAAGTCTCAACCCCTTGTGTCACCAAATCTCTGTTATGTGTAGTAAGACGATATATTTCACAAGCGATAGCTGCAGATTTACTCACTCGAAGCGTTTGCCTTCTGACTCAACCGTCCCGCTGCACACCTCAAGCAGATATATTGCCGACATATCAGGGGTTTAGAGAACAAATTTGCTTTCCCTAAGTTTCTATTACTATGGGCCCGAGTCTGAACACTGTTGGCTGGAAAGTTCTATAAATTAACGCAAATAGCATGTTGTCTAACTCGTATATCAGGATTACTGCCTAGCTCTAGGGGTTTAACGCCACAGTTTGACAACTATTGCTTGGAAGAATAGGCCTACCATAAATAACCCGTGGGAGTGTTTGAATCTTCAGTCTTTTGACTGATTTGATGCAGCCTTCCATGCTTTCCTGTCCTGAGCTAATGACCCGAATGTATTAAAATAACCCGAATATATTAAAATGATCCAAATGGCGCGATTACTGTATAGATCTATGGGATTAGCGCAAAAGTTTGATAATTGCTTGGAATATTACTATAAATAACCCGAATAGCACTATTATTGTTCGGATCTAGATGTTTCGCTTCCTGACCCGGTCGGAGACTGGAAGCAGGCTGTGGATTTTCATTTCATCTAGATGTTTCGCAAACCCACAGTTGGGGAATAAGAATGACCCGTTAGTTAGTTATTGTTGTTTTAAGGGGTGGAACTACGAGGTCATCCGCCCCTAAGAATTACCCGAATAGCACTATTACTATTACTGTTCGGATCTAGAGAACCTTTGAGACTCTTACACATGCCGATACAACACAATGGAAGAACTGATATAATCGGCTTTGCTATTTATCCCTGTTGATCCTCAAGGCACGAAATGTTTCGCTTCGTGCTTTTACAGATTCTTCTTTTTCACTGTAAGAATTATTATTATTAGTTCATTACTGTACGGCAGTATTCGACTTTTATCAGTTCTTTATCAATTGGAATTATTGATTATTTTACCGTGTTTAAGATTTCAAAATTCACCTTTACTTATGCCCGTGATTTGAGTTCAAACTTCAATCAGGGGTGCTTCCACCTGGTGGGCTTGGGTGGGCACGATTTCACCTATAATGATGCATTGCCCACCTGGTTGTCCACTAGATTGTTTTGTTGTTGTTGTTGTTGTTTCATTTAAGGGACCTGGGACCCGCGTACTTGGGTGTGTGTATTAGATATAATTTGTCTGATAACCTGTTTTAGAATAAAAATAGCATGATTTCTGTCGAATTAGTGAGCACTCACTATGTGATTGTTCCGCATTCCGGTTATTCTGATCCTGCGGTAAAATTTACATTTAAAAGAGGTTAACACATTTTTCTCTGACACTTCTAAATACCAGAATAACTGAAAGAGAAATAAAATAAAATTTCGTAGAGATAATATTAATCACACTTCAGTACATATCGGACATTCAAAACGTAAATGTGTGAACGTTCCGTAGTTGGAACGTTGTTTTTACATCATACTACGCCACTACACGTGAATAGTTCCCTACCAGCCATTCTCATTCCACTTCGTCGATTCCTGATGTTAGAGACCGGGCCCCAGTTAATAAAAAATATAAACATTCATTTCTTAATGTAGAGTAGAGAATATTTCCCTCCCAGGATGGCAATGCGATAAGCTCGCTTAGGAAATGACACTTTGAAACTAATAGCGAACAGGATAAATGCTATATTATTAATGCTAACTTACTAAATACTAGCTTGGACACTGTTAATATTAATTCAATGTAACCCGCCTTGACGCGGCATTATTTAGATGCGCGGATTAGAAATGCATGGTTTTAAATTAGTACAATACACACGTGACTCCAGTACCTCAGCGTCAGGTAATGTCAAACAGCGGTGACGCAGCGTCATGTTATCAAGTTACGGTTCCTGCTAGTACACAGAGTCACCGCTGACTTTCTGCGTCGTGGCTGTACATTGTTGATTGTTGATTCGTGCACACGTTCGTCAGTTATATACGGTGAGGAGCATGGATATTGAAATGGATGTAGAATTGTTTATTGAGGAAGTGATGAAATATCCTGAATTATGGGATGTTTCGTGCACTGACGACAAGGACAAAGTAGAGAAACGCAATGCGTGATCATCTTCTCTCAACTCTGTGAGCAAAGTCGTGAAAGATCCTTGGTGGAGTCACACGGCAACCAATGGATGTTCCCAGTACCATCTCTCTGTATTCAAGTAGTTTTTATAAACCATGTATGCAAAAACAACACGCCTTCTTCTGACCAATTCCATGATACTTTTATACGTGAAGTTTGCTGATGAGTATACGAGGATGAATGACGCGCGTCACATCTACGCTATGTGGGAATTGGTAATGTACCCGATACCTAATTTAGGCTATCGGCTACGCCAGCAGACATTAAGCTGTAGTTGAGGTTTTAGGAAGAATTAAGAAAAGATAGCGCACCGATCGCGTCAAGAGAATGTGAAGATGACGTAGGAGGTCTAGTATCAAGGAGGCATTGAAATCTGTAAGAAGATGGTATTATGGATAGAGATGTGAAGCTTTATTGAGATATTTATGGAATTATAATAATTAAACATCTTAGAAGAGGATATATAACATGCATTGTATGTGGAAATAATTTTATGGAATTAAGTTATTTTATAACGGAATAGCCGAGATGATACGGGTTCGAGACTATGACCGTGACGTGAGAGCACTGTGGTGGGGGACTATACCACGTGTCCGCCCCAAGCAGATAAGTGAGTGAAGACAGTGTCAGCACAGCCAGTCGAGCTCAGTCAGACGAGCAGGTAGGAGCAAGCTCTATAGCGCAGCGAGACGCACAGTGAAGGTCACGTAACATACAGAAACTGTCACGGAAAGGTGTAGGTGACAGTGCCTGCATCACCGAGCAGCGAAGGCCGAGCGGGTCATTGATCCAGGCGGGCTGGCCGAGGAAGCTATTACAGACGGCCGGGATATGTCAGAACCGCACTGTAAGCAGTTGAATACTTTATTTCAAGCTTCATTTCAACACAGTTTGAACATTGCTTTTACGAATAACCTTATAACTATGCTGTTCTATAACACATTCAAAGCGACTTTAACTATTTCGATTATACGGAATGTTGTTAGCATAGGCACTGATGGACATTAGATCGTGCATTAATAAGATTTATATCTTATGCAGTTTTCACGAATTACCTAATACAGACAAATACAGGGTGTTTCGTAATTTTGAACACTCTCAAGTAAAATTTTATTTTACGGAAGTGGAACATAGCAATCATTTGAGATTGAACTTACAATACTCAAACTGAACATTTAACGGAACAGTGGCGTATCTTAGAAGAGGAGTAGGGGGTCCGCTGTTTCCATGAACTTTTTCGAGAAGGAGTTGGACAATATCCGCTATGGGTAATCTGAAGTTCAACATGTCCGAGTAGACGCAAATAGAGACAAGATGGCACCGCAGAGCGATGGATTCGATTCCTGACGAGAGGAGTCCACCAGCTGATTCACTTGGGATTTCGAAGGCAATCGTCATTTCATGGATGGAACGCTATGCACGCCGATCTTTCGAGAAATTCTTTATGTAGGGAAAATCGACGATCTTGGAAATGTAATTACAGCTGATTATGAAAGGTACTGTAAGAGTTATGTCTACCTGATGCGATTATTTTCATGAATACTGGGCACACATGTATATTTTTCTAATAGGAGTGATATGATTATTAAGACATGGTTTGAATTTATATACTTCGAATTTGCTAGAATATGGAGTGACCATATGATATGGCAGGCATCATTATACGATATTCTCACCATTGATTGACTTTATTAAGCAGATGTTTGGTCTTTTAGACATTTTTCCAGCTAGGATATTTTTCATGAATAGTTTTTTTTGTGTAACGAGTATTTCGAACTCGTGATCTGCAATTGATTATCAGAAATTACTTCGTCAGTTCATTGCATACTAGCGAGTGTGTATTATTCATCAGTAGGGATTTTTTCCATTGGATTGTTTGGAGATGTTAAGAAGTTATTCACTTTAGTGAATGAACATCGCTTTTATATGACAACTAGAAACTTGTTGATTCCTATCTGGTACATTCACTCATACAGTCTACGAGATGGGGTCTTTCGTATTTATACGATTGTATGGTGGCTACTCATCTTACCCATCGTTCAGGGAACTATCATCCAAGTCGACGGGGCTAGGTCTTTCGTATTTATACGACTGTACGGTGGTTACACATCTTACTCGCCATTGAGGGACTCATTTTTATCATCCGAATGTACACGAGATATAAGTGAATCAAACAAGGAACTACTAGTCACATATCAGTCGAAATTTTGTTAAATAAGGTAATGATAAATGTCAACAGGATTGCATTTAGTAATTCTTGTTTGCCAATCCAATATTTTGTTGCTATACTCTTTTGAGAGTAATTTCTGTTTAACAGCTGTTACAGCTGATGCTTTTGATGATTTTTATAATTGTGTTTGATACCTTTGAGAAGGATTTAAAGTAATTGAATCTTGTAAGATTAATCATTAATGGTCAGATTTATTTTAAGGCAGATCAGTATTGCAGATTTTGATATGAGAGATTATAGCACATTGGTGTTTTTCTGTGATGTGAGTTATTAAAATTTGTAAGAGAATTTATGCTATTTGAAAGCAGATCTTAAATTACTGAAGTAATATTTTCCAATTGTTTAAGAAGTTGTCTAGATGTGATCAGAGTAATTACAGTTAGTGGAGATTGTGTGCGTTGATAATTTGAAGCCAGTTATATATTTTTTGTAGATCATGCAACATGGTTAAGTGGAGTTTGTGGTAGGCATTTTGTGGAAGTTGCCATGTGATAGTTGCAACGTTGATAATGTATTTTGAGGCGGACATGAGGTCGTCGTACCCAGTCTAGCGCAATTGTTGAGATTCATGCTGTATGTGCTGAATATTTATGGAGTTTTTGTGGAATAATTCTTGTATTCAAATGTGATATTTGAAGTATTGAAGAAATGTAATGTCGTTGTGGATAGTTAGATCCAACGTGATGTCGTGGAGACAATAATATTTTTGGCATGATAATTAAATACGAGATATAACTTGGAAGTAATAAAACTGTAAGACAACGTTCTATAAACCATATTAAACATTTTGTTAAGAAATTAAACAAATAAATGAAGTTGATAATACAAGATTTTCTGAAAATAATAATTAATAAAATAATAATCTGAGATTTAAGCATATTAACGATCTGACCTAATGAAATAAAAATCAGAATGACTAGATGAAATAATGAAAAACTAAATAACCAGATGATTGAAATTTAAATAATTCGATAAATTAAATTTTGAAATAAATCGATGAATTAAATAAGTGGATGAATTAAAGATTGGATAAATTAAACTGATTGAAATAAATTAATAAACGATTGTAATGATAATGAATAACTGAATTAGAAGGTAATAATTAATTAACGAAGCTGATGATTAATGAATTTATATTGAATTAAATAAATTTAATTGAGAGATAATTTGAAGGAATTGCAACTTGAGTTGAGAATTTGAATGATGTAATGGTGATGAATTAACGATTATGACAGGGATATGTAGAATTTTGAAGTGAGAATTAATGTGAGGAATATTTAATTTTGATGATAACGATAATGATGACCAACGAGAATTTGAATTTTCTGTAATTCACAGATAAGTGATTGTTAATGACGATGTAAATAGTGTAAATTATTTATTCAATGTGTAGGAACATTTGATTAACATGTTCAACATTCAAATTATGCCATGCAAACCATAAATTTACGTGATATTTAATATGTGTGATTATTATATGTGTATGTTTAGACAGATTAATAACTTAATTAAATCCACATTGATGTTAAATTAAAGAGAAATTAGGTCTCAGGTTTCATAAATGTCAGTGACGAAAGACATAGTGCTACAGTGATCCTGAGAACCCAAGAGAACTTTATAAATTTTTCTTGTTATGTGGATAAAAATAATTTTGAATTAGGAAAGAGATGATTCGATTTTTGGACAATGACAATTTAACTTTGGCATTCGACCATACTCTTAGGTAGGAATTATATTTAAAATGTCTGTCTGACTATCAAAGTAAAATAAATTTGTTTTTATCTTAGTTGTGATCTGATGATGGTGTGATGTTCCTTTTTCTTTCCTTGTCTTGAGTAAGGCTTATCCGGAAAGGAAGTGGTTTGCTAGGAATTCAGTTGATGGCGCCCATTTATATTTGCATTATTTCTATTAACTTAAGCCCGTAACGACCCTAGAAATACTTTGTCTCGTGATACCCACTGCTTTTTCGATAACTCAGCTGAATTTCCGACACATTCCTTATTTGACTAGAGGTTCATTTAACTCCGCTCTGTCCCGGAACTCCAGGAATGCGATGCTATAGCAGATGGGTCATCGCATCCCCAGGACGAACGGGTACAGAGAGAGAGGGAGAATTGGCTTTATCCAACTAGTGGGGCTTTTCGATTTTGTTTATTCTATGGAATCACATCAGATTTAGATTACTGAGAGATTGATCTCAAGTTCATTTAAGTGTGTTACAAAATTTATAATACTTAGTCAGACAATGTACTTGTGTGCCCAATCCAGTGTTCATGTTAATCGTATTAGTAATATCATGTTAGTTATAAGACATTTTTTCCTATACCCAAGTGAATGCAGGAATTGAGACATTGTGATGTGTTGTTGTCTAACGTCTCTATATAAACCCTATATTGAAAATATAATTATGTTGCCGGAAGATTTAGCTAAGGTGTTAGGAGAGTTACAGACGGGTATGTCTGGTATTGCAGAAACTATTTCTAAGATGGAAACTGAAGTTAAAGAACAAATTAATAATTCAGAAGCTAGATTAGAAGCTAAATGTAAAGAGAATGTACAAGCATTACAAACTAGTAATGAAGAAAATTTAAAATCATTGCAGACTAGTACTGAAGATAATTTAAAATCATTAGAGACTAGGTTACAGTCAAATAGCAAAGATGAGTTGATGTTATTAGAGACTAGGCTACAGTCAAATAGTGAAGCTAACTTGAAAGACAATTTTAAGTCATTGGAAGAGAAATTACAGTCTCGTAGTGAAGAAACTAACACTGAATTAGAAAACAAGTTAACTAGATTAGAGAATAGCTTAACTTTAAAGAATAATGAGATGCTGAATACTTTACAGTTAGACATAATTGCAGTAAACATGAAAGGAGAGGAAAATGTTCAAATATTAAGAAAAAATATTATTGACTTAGAAAGTAGAGGAGAAGAAAATATTTTTACTTTAAGAACTGACGTTATGTCCATACAGAAAGACATTAAATCAGATGTATCGAAGTTGAGATTCGACATCGATGGTTTAGTGGCAGATGTAGGCAAAATTCAAGATTGGTCTACCGAAGTATCTTTCGAGACTAAGATTAAAGGTCTAGAAACGAATCTAGGTAACGAGATTAAAGATTTAAAGACAGTAATTGGGACCATTAAAGAGGAAGTCTTGGGAGAGGTCAATTCTAATTTAAAATCGTTAGAAAATCAATTGCAGAAAGATATTAGGAAGATAGACGACGATATAGAGCAAAAGGTTAATGAAAACTTAGCTTTGTTTAAAAATAGAGTCGGTGCAATCGTGGAAGAACGGTATAGTGAGGTCGATGCCGAAGCAAAAGAGAAACGTGAAGGGTTAGATGAAAAATTAATCGCAGGTATGGCAAACTTAGAAGCGAGGTTTACGGAAAGCAAGGAAGCGATGAAGATAGATTCAACTCTATTTAGAACAGATGTTGATCTGTTAAAAGAACAAGTCGCGTCAGTAAAGAACACGTGCGAAGGAAAAATTGACAAGTTAAGAAACGACTTAGACGAGTGTAACAAAACGCAGGATGTTACATCGTTAGATGAGTTGAAGACGCAGGTCAAGACCGTGGAAAAATTAGCAGAAGACAGGATAACTAAACTAGAATCCATGTTTAACAGTTTCACCAGTCAGAATATCACATCAGGGGAAACATTGATAAATCAAACAGCGATAGACCGCAGTATGACGAATCAAGAAGCGAGCATGGGAGAAGACCGTCAAATGCAACCGAATGTGACATTCAAAAGGGCTAGTTCAACCCCTCAGGATAATCCAAGATCGAATAGGAGTACGTTGGGTCCAAGCGAACGATACTCAGGTCCAGTCACCATTATTAGGAACCTGGATGACAAGCCGAGAAAGTTTTCGGGAAATACAGGAGTCACACCAGTCGAATTTCTGCGAGATATTCGAGACTACATGGCGGAACACAGGGTAGCCAAAGAAAGAGAGCTAAGGATAGTCGAACGCGCCTTAGATGGATCTGCACTTACGTGGTTTAGAGCGTTCAGAAGCAATTTTGCGAACATGGAGCAATTTGCCATGGCTTTCTTGAGGAGATTCTGGAGTGCCGAGGATCAACTTAACGTAAGAGCGGAGATGTACTCAAAATGCTATTCTACGTCACATCCGACGCTTTATGCCAACTATTTCACGTCACAGCTGGCTAAATTACAGTTCCTTATTCCTCCATTGCCAGAAGAAGAGCTTTTGCAAGTTATAGCGAGACAGTTACCGATTGAGGTACAGCGATCACTGATAGCGTCGGGAGCCAATACACTGGAACACTATGACGACATTTTGCGGCGATTGGACTATACAAGCGCACAAGTTACGCCGAGAAGTAACAGAAACGACAACAGAAACACGCAAGAAGTGAATGCGGTAGTCGTAGACAATGCAGTTCAAACGGACAGAAGGGATTCCTGGGAAAACCGACGGAACGAAGGGAATCGAGGAAACATCCGTAACGCTCGAGGAAATGATCGATATAGAGGACCATATGAAAGGCCATACGATCAAGAAGCGAGAGATAGCCGATATAGGAATTATAACCAGAATTCCAGATATCAGGACAGGAATCGATATAACAATAGATATCGGGGCAGGAATAACTGGAGCCAAGGTCAACAGTATAATGGGAACGACAGGCAGGATGGCCGAAGAGACGATCCTAACGATAGACGGGATAATCGTGGACATGAGAGGTCGAGACAAGAGGATAGACAGCCTAGTGCACCACTCGAAGAGACAGTGAGAGATGTCAATCGAGCAAGCACGAGTGAAGAAAGAAGAAATAAACGTCAGAATAACACGGAATCAAGATGTTAATCATTGGAAGTCAATCATCATTATTGAGAGTCAGAAAGAACCATCATGCTGAGTAAGGGAATTATAGAGCTATCGTGTACATGTATTATATATATAGAATGCCTGAGAGTGTATTTTTTTTCTCAATCCTGATTAAAAAAAAGGAGATGTACGGGAGAGATGTACCCGATACCTAATTTAGGCTATCGGCTACGCCAGCAGACATTAAGCTGTAGTTGAGGTTTTAGGAAGAATTAAGAAGAGATAGCGCACCGATCGCGTCAAGAGAATGTGAAGATGACGTAGGAGGTCTAGTATCAAGGAGGCATTGAAATCTGTAAGAAGATGGAATTATGGATAGAGATGTGAAGCTTTATTGAGATATTTATGGAATTATAATAATTAAACATCTTAGAAGAGGATATATAACATGCATTGTATGTGGAAATAATTTTATGGAATTAAGTTATTTTATAACGGAATAGCCGAGATGATACGGGTTCGAGACTATGACCGTGACGTGAGAGCACTGTGGTGGGGGACTATACCACGTGTCCGCCCCAAGCAGATAAGTGAGTGAAGACAGTGTCAGCACAGCCAGTCGAGCTCAGTCAGACGAGCAGGTAGGAGCAAGCTCTATAGCGCAGCGAGACGCACAGTGAAGGTCACGTAACATACAGAAACTGTCACGGAAAGGTGTAGGTGACAGTGCCTGCATCACCGAGCAGCGAAGGCCGAGCGGGTCATTGATCCAGGCGGGCTGGCCGAGGAAGCTATTACAGACGGCCGGGATATGTCAGAACCGCACTGTAAGCAGTTGAATACTTTATTTCAAGCTTCATTTCAACACAGTTTGAACATTGCTTTTACGAATAACCTTATAACTATGCTGTTCTATAACACATTCAAAGCGACTTTAACTATTTCGATTATACGGAATGTTGTTAGCATAGGCACTGATGGACATTAGATCGTGCATTAATAAGATTTATATCTTATGCAGTTTTCACGAATTACCTAATACAGACAAATACAGGGTGTTTCGTAATTTTGAACACTCTCAAGTAAAATTTTATTTTACGGAAGTGGAACATAGCAATCATTTGAGATTGAACTTACAATACTCAAACTGAACATTTAACGGAACAGTGGCGTATCTTAGAAGAGGAGTAGGGGGTCCGCTGTTTCCATGAACTTTTTCGAGAAGGAGTTGGACAATATCCGCTATGGGTAATCTGAAGTTCAACATGTCCGAGTAGACGCAAATAGAGACAAGATGGCACCGCAGAGCGATGGATTCGATTCCTGACGAGAGGAGTCCACCAGCTGATTCACTTGGGATTTCGAAGGCAATCGTCATTTCATGGATGGAATGCTATGCACGCCGATCTTTCGAGAAATTCTTTATGTAGGGAAAATCGACGATCTTGGAAATGTAATTACAGCTGATTATGAAAGGTACTGTAAGAGTTATGTCTACCTGATGCGATTATTTTCATGAATACTGGGCACACATGTATATTTTTCTAATAGGAGTGATATGATTATTAAGACATGGTTTGAATTTATATACTTCGAATTTGCTAGAATATGGAGTGACCATATGATATGGCAGGCATCATTATACGATATTCTCACCATTGATTGACTTTATTAAGCAGATGTTTGGTCTTTTAGACATTTTTCCAGCTAGGATATTTTTCATGAATAGTTTTTTTTGTGTAACGAGTATTTCGAACTCGTGATCTGCAATTGATTATCAGAAATTACTTCGTCAGTTCATTGCATACTAGCGAGTGTGTATTATTCATCAGTAGGGATTTTTTCCATTGGATTGTTTGGAGATGTTAAGAAGTTATTCACTTTAGTGAATGAACATCGCTTTTATATGACAACTAGAAACTTGTTGATTCCTATCTGGTACATTCACTCATACAGTCTACGAGATGGGGTCTTTCGTATTTATACGATTGTATGGTGGCTACTCATCTTACCCATCGTTCAGGGAACTATCATCCAAGTCGACGGGGCTAGGTCTTTCGTATTTATACGACTGTACGGTGGTTACACATCTTACTCGCCATTGAGGGACTCATTTTTATCATCCGAATGTACACGAGATATAAGTGAATCAAACAAGGAACTACTAGTCACATATCAGTCGAAATTTTGTTAAATAAAGTAACGATAAATGTCAACAGGATTGCATTTAGTAATTCTTGTTTGCCAATCCAATATTTTGTTGCTATACTCTTTTGAGAGTAATTTCTGTTTAACAGCTGTTACAGCTGATGCTTTTGATGATTTTTATAATTGTGTTTGATACCTTTGAGAAGGATTTAAAGTAATTGAATCTTGTAAGATTAATCATTAATGGTCAGATTTATTTTAAGGCAGATCAGTATTGCAGATTTTGATATGAGAGATTATAGCACATTGGTGTTTTTCTGTGATGTGAGTTATTAAAATTTGTAAGAGAATTTATGCTATTTTAAAGCAGATCTTAAATTACTGAAGTAATATTTTCCAATTGTTTAAGAAGTTGTCTAGATGTGATCAGAGTAATTACAGTTAGTGGAGATTGTGTGCGTTGATAATTTGAAGCCAGTTATATATTTTTTGTAGATCATGCAACATGGTTAAGTGGAGTTTGTGGTAGGCATTTTGTGGAAGTTGCCATGTGATAGTTGCAACGTTGATAATGTATTTTGAGGCGGACATGAGGTCGTCGTACCCAGTCTAGCGCAATTGTTGAGATTCATGCTGTATGTGCTGAATATTTATGGAGTTTTTGTGGAATAATTCTTGTATTCAAATGTGATATTTGAAGTATTGAAGAAATGTAATGTCGTTGTGGATAGTTAGATCCAACGTGATGTCGTGGAGACAATAATATTTTGGCATGATAATTAAATACGAGATATAACTTGGAAGTAATAAAACTGTAAGACAACGTTCTATAAACCATATTAAACAATTTGTTAAGAAATTAAACAAATAAATGAAGTTGATAATACAAGATTTTCTGAAAATAATAATTAATGAAATAATAATCTGAGATTTAAGCATATTAACGATCTGACCTAATGAAATAATAAAAAAATCAGAATGACTAGATGAAATAATGAAAAACTAAATAACCAGATGATTGAAATTTAAATAATTCGATAAATTAAATTTTGAAATAAATCGATGAATTAAATAAGTGGATGAATTAAAGATTGGATAAATTAAACTGATTGAAATAAATTAATAGACGATTGTAATGATATTGAATAACTGAATTAGAAGGTAATAATTAATTAACGAAGCTGATGATTAATGAATTTATATGGAATTAAATAAATTTAATTGAGAGATAATTTGAAGGAATTGCAACTTGGGTTGAGAATTTGAATGATGTAATGGTGATGAATTAACGATTATGACAGGGATATGTAGAATTTTGAAGTGAGAATTAATGTGAGGAATATTTAATTTTGATGATAACGATAATGATGACCAACGAGAATTTGAATTTTCTGTAATTCACAGATAAGTGATTGTTAATGACGATGTAAATAGTGTAAATTAATTATTCAATGTGTAGGAACATTTGATTAACATGTTCAACATTCAAATTATGCCATGCAAACCATAAATTTACGTGATATTTAATATGTGTGATTATTATATGTGTATGTTTAGACAGATTAATAACTTAATTAAATCCACATTGATGTTAAATTAAAGAGAAATTAGGTCTCAGGTTTCACAAATGTCAGTGACGAAAGACATAGTGCTACAGTGATCCTGAGAACCCAAGAGAACTTTATAAATTTTTCTTGTTATGTGGATAAAAATAATTTTGAATTAGGAAAGAGATGGTTCGTTTTTTGGACAATGACAATTTAACTTTGGCATTCGACCATACTCTTAGGTAGGAATTATATTTAAAATGTCTGTCTGACTATCAAAGTAAAATAAATTTGTTTTTATCTTAGTTGTGATCTGATGATGGTGTGATGTTCCTTTTTCTTTCCTTGTCTTGAGTAAGGCTTATCCGGAAAGGAAGTGGTTTGCTAGGAATTCAGTTGATGGCGCCCATTTATATTTGCATTATTTCTATTAACTTAAGCCCGTAACGACCCTAGAGATACTTTGTCTCGTGATACCCACTGCTTTTTCGATAACTCAGCTGAATTTCCGACACATTCCTTATTTGACTAGAGGTTCATTTAACTCCGCTCTGTCCCGGAACTCCAGGAATGCGATGCTATAGCAGATGGGTCATCGCATCCCCAGGACGAACGGGTACAGTAAGCATGGAGACGCGGCGTCCTTTTGCCGCTGGTGTGCATCGGGCCTTAATGTTAGACAAGTGTTTTTCGAGCTGTTGACACGTTTGTACTCTAATGCCAGTCGCGCGCGTGCTCGCGTAAGTTTTCAGTGGGATCTAATTGTCTAGTAGACTGATGGAAGTTTCGCAATGGACAGACTAACCGATAAGGGCCGATTGTATAAACATCGCTTGACTGGGGATCAAATTAACTCGAGTTCAAAATGTGAACAAAGTTCAGTCGTCATCCATGTTGTATAAAACTATTCGCGGGTTCCGAGATCCCAGTTCAACTTGATCTCAAGTTCAAGGATTTCAATATGGCAACAGCGCAAAATAGTAAGAATATTCACGTATAGAGTGCACTAAACTCATTTCGCCGAGTGATCTTCAGCTTTTTGTTTGTTTATTTTTGTATATGTTAACCTCAAAAGAAAGTGTTTGACATGTGTTGGGGAAAACTTATGTAGAACATATGCTAAGTGCACACCAGGTTTGTCTGAGCGGGAATGTTAAGACAAAAAATGTAACATAAAGACCATTTTAGTACCGGTAACCGGAAAAAGAATGTTCCATGGACTTCAAATTCGCGGCCGAAATTTCGCAAAGGACTTGCAACCGAATCCATGAAGGTAGGTGAAGTCAATTGATATAATTATTTACAGCTTTTAAATGTAGATGCGATTACATTGCTAAAAGATATATAACACGGTTTTAAACCATTTTTTTTTTTTGTTTCTTTCAGGTTCAGATTTGATTAGGCTATAGCTAGCTGATCCAACCTGGTCCTGCCTGTGCTGAAAGTGAGATCACATGAGAATTGTGGTCTCATACAACTTGTGATTTTCATACAAATCACTGTGTGTGCTTCCTCCTGTATGAAATCCTTGAAGGTAAGTTCCTTGCACATAATTTACTTACCGGTATGTTGTATAGTATGTTGTATAGTAGGGTATTTCTCTGCCCCACCTATCTACCTAACCTGAAAATATTCTACAATAGCTGAATTTGGTCCATGCACCAAGTTTTATGCATTAATGAAGTGAGTTTCAAAATGTAGATAGGGAAATATCATGTTGATACCTGATATTAGGACCCTGAAAGTCTCCATAAGTTTAATATTACATCAATTACACTGTTAGGCCTATATAATACATGCTAACACAAGTAGGCTAGCTCATTCCTCAAGGTAAGTTGGCTACTGGTAGTGAACACTGAATCAGTAGCCTAGATATTATAGACTATCGATTGCTTAGTTTATTTGCGTAGCATTGCTTGAAACTCTTGTCATTGTATCACAATGGATAACAGGCTATCCTCTTTATTGGCAACCAAGGGCCCTAAATCTTAAAATAATCCATCCAAAAATAATAGACTAGCATGCATTGCTAGGTTTGGAACGTGTGGTATCCAAAGGTTTATTTAATTTAGGTCATGGTATAGTGCAGGTAATTACAGTAGAAGGTCTTACACTCCAACTATTTTTACAACACATGACCCAACAGCTGAAAGCCTCCTTGGTCATATATGCAGCCATGAAAATCCAATTCCTGAAATATACTGCAGCCTACCTCTTCTTCCTCCTCTGGTCGTACTCCATTCATAGGGGCAGTAAATTACAGTGAATTCTTTATCATGTATGCCAGGGATGAACTCGTGCTCACAATTCAGTGTGACCAGGCATTTCTGTTCAGTTACACTGTAGCCACTGCCCAGCTCTCCACTTCAGTGTTGTGGAGCCAGCTCATGAGTATTGTTTTAGATCCCTTATTTGGGGGTGGTAGGATCTAAAACGGAAGAGTTATTGTGTTGATTTAGAAGGAAATGTCTAAAAGGGGGTAGCTTCCCGTAGTCGGGCAAGCTGACCAGTGTAGAGTGTTGTTTTAGTGTTGGGGTGCTCCTATAAATAATGTAGGAGTGTTTTAGGGGATGGCACCCAATGCAAGGGTCACTGTGCTGGTCGCTCAGCTGTCTGGTTAGATAATCGACTTGTACTCGTCAGCTATATGGCGCGGGCCGCTAGCAAGCAAGCCGGTGCGGGAATACGATGTTGCTTGCACTAGCAAGTATCTGGCTACTATAAGTCACGTCTAATAGTGACGGATAGTTCAGGAAGGGAGTTAGGGCGTAAAGAAGCGTGTAAACAGTAATGCAGGTGTATGTACTGACCAAGTGTTTATTGGTCAGTAATAATGGATATGTGAGTCCCTTTTAAGGGATGTAGTGATGTTACAATGTAAAAGTACAATCTGTGGGTAAAGGTTACAAATATAGGAGATCTGAACACTTGCTGACTCACTCACCTGATGATACCAGCGTAGCCTCCGGCCGTCACGTTGAAAGGCTGATAACTGAGAGATCCCCTGACCTCCTTAGGACCCCTTTTTATATTCTTCGGCGCTATGCTGTCAGAATTGTGATGGCATAGCTGCCCTAGTTAATAATGTGTCGCTGTGTGTAATAATTGTGCAAGGATTGAGCTGCTTTCTAGAATGGCAAGCTGTCCTTGCGGCGTTGATGGATGTTGGTCTGACTTTACAAGGGTTGCCAGTTAGGAGATTTAGATAGATGATGGGGGGATGGTCTCCAAGGGGTGCATACCCCTGGGGTACTGTACAGTATCCAAGAGCCTGAACATTTTTGCAGCCTTCGCTGGCAATGGCTACAATAGCTTACTGATGAACAGGTCATGTTAAAGCAACTTGATACCTATCTCTGATAGGGTTTAAGCAGTCTTTTTTTTTGTTTCAGCTTCATTTTAAGGATTAGTACATGGTCATCAGCTCCTTGCACTGGGTTTTATGTGGAGTTTTGACTTTATTTGAGATACAAACTATTTGGCCATACAAACTGAAAAGTTTCAATAATTTAAATCTATATAATGTATATAGAGTATTGTATTGATTAGATAGGTCATGTTACCATATTCTAAATTTAAGAAAACCTTGACACAGTACTGCCCAACGCTAGGTCTCCTTAGCATGCTGCAGTAGAGAGGCAAACTTATCTGTTTACAGGAACTATGCTGAGATTGCTATTTATGGACAACATAAGCACAATGGTTCAGTAGCATGGTTTACGACAGTCTCAAATTAAATTATGGCAACATTTTGATATAAAGATAAATACGCCTCTGTGAAATTTGTTACACCTGACTACATTTAATTGAAAGGGGGAGGAATGAAATCTTCTGATGCTTTCTGTTTTATTACGTCAGCATCAAACATAGCAAGAAGGTACTAATTCCCTAGCAATAGGCAAATAAACTTAAAACGTGCACTACCGTATTAAATAAAACAAATTATTTAGCATGACTTTTTCCTAGACTTTTACTTATTAGTTATTTATACTGTAAATTAGTGCACTTTATGCCCTAAGGCTAAATGAATGCTTAACCATGGTGAGAATTCAGTTGCTAAGTACACTCCACACATCATTTGTTATTTTCTAACAGGTTGCAGGTAGGTTTGGAGGAGCCTTTAACAACACAGAGCAAGCAGAAGCCACTGTGTGGAGAGGACAATGGGCAAAATGAAAGAATAATTAGAATATGAAATATTGAGCAGGCAGAACTTGAAGGAAATGAAATGTACTAATGCATTATTTAGTAAAAATAAAATAAAAGGTTGTAATGTTATTCTGAACTAGTTGTTAATTCTTCAGGCCCTGTTAGTTCCTGAAATTGTTGCCACAATATTGTCTTCCATTGACTTAACAAGGTTACACAGAGATTAGAGTACCAAGTCCCTAACACTCATTTATTTTCTCTCTACAACTGAGCATAAAATCTTGTTATGTGCATATAAAAAATGTTTGTGTTAAATGTGCAACATGAGACTGGTGAAGACTGCAGATATGCTACAAAATTGGTCGAGGGGCATTCAGCGTTATTGATCAAGGTTAATGTCCAGTACAACAGTTATCATTTGTAATGCACTAACAACTTTAATCAGAAATATGTTGTTTGCCATTTAATTACAGTTGTCATGTATGGGACAGTCGAAGCCAAGCTATTAATTGCTTGCTTATTGACTTTCTTGAAATGTGGTTAACATAATAACATTCGAATTGGGTAGGTTTTGGAGAACTTACTATGAAGCAGACCACTGTTTTATTGGAGGTTTCAGGTTCACTTCTCTTTCAAAAAATAGTTTTTAAATATGGAGTTTTATCACTTTAAAAATTAAATGTTAGAATATGATATCAAATGGTTGTTGGAACATCTTGGTCAACAGCCCTGTGAACTTAGGTGTGTGTTGATTTTGTCTGATAACTTGAGGTGGCTGTAGTAGTGTACTGTACCAGTGTGTAGCTGTAATAAAAACAGTGGATTTGGTAAGTTTTCTATGGATGATATTTTAAGGAAAACCTGGAACAAGTTTGGGGTAGGTGACCCAGGACTTACAGGTACCCGTAAATGGCATTCTAGCATTTGCCTTGGTATGGTATAGTGTGGGTACCCCTGAAGAGCCACACTCAGGATGATCAATGTCATCACTGGGATTAAAATCTTTGGACTTGTTGCATTTCCACATTACAGTCTTGGACCATGGCCCGATATAGGCCTACTCAGCTAAGCTGCTGGGTTGACATATGATTACACGCAGATAGTTTGGGTGGGTGGATAAATGAAATGTTGAGTAGGTAGAAACTGAAGAAAATGAAATGTGCTAAAGCAATTTTTGGCCCTGAGAGTTCCTGAAATTGCTGCCACAATATTGTCCTGCATTGACTCCTGTAGGGTGCGAGTTATTGAACGGGGTATTCCTTCTTTGGGGGATTTGTACTCTCTCCACCCCTTAAAACATTACACCTCAATCAAATACATTTTATATCCCTGCCTGAGATAACATCTATCCCCAATCAAAGAAAAATGATTTCCACAAAGAAAAGAAAGGAAATTGTGAATATACACCCTATATGCTACAGCTGGTGATCTATTACAGTATTGTTTTAGCATTTTCTTGTTAATGTGATGCAGTTGTACAACACGGGGCTCTCCTCAAGTGCTCGGAGGCACAGTCCAGGGGATGGTTGGATGACCTGGGTCCATTGACACCACTGGTATTTGGAAATAAAACACATGAACACAGTAAAAGGTGGGGAGTGGAGAAGTATGGAAGCAAAATAGGATAGATGTAAATGTTAAAAAACATTTTCTCAGTACAAATAAATTCATATACCTAGCAAAGATTTCTTGATCAAACATTTAACTGATAAGTGATTTACTTGGCGATGACTAGATTCCGGATTTCGGAGCGAAATGCTTATAAATGCTTTTATCGCTGAAATACTAGTTTGCTTACGTATTTTGTGATTTTTTATTATAATAGCTTATTTTACATAAAACATGTAAATTTAAAAGTAAATTTTCACTCATAACAATCATTTTATCATTCAAGCAATTCGTCCGTCATTTTATATCTACTAATAAGCAATACGGTATAACTGTGAAAGGGGGAACCCCCAGGATGTTGTGAAATAACACTGCGTATATGAAATTGCGAGAGAAACTTGGGATACCCCGCCGAATATCTGCTGCTACGATTAGGCTGCCCCATCCGGTATCACCATGTTGTCACTTGGTTGGTAAATCCCCCGTTTCCCAAGCTCTTAGGGCACAGATTGCTGATACAAGCAGTATTCTTCTTTCAGTCGTGCAAAACGTGTCCGTGTAATAAAGCGTATATGATCGCGATCAGTCATGTACTGTAGTAAGTTACGGAAAGCCAGGCACAAAAACATCTCAATCGGCTTTGTTGCGCAAATAAGCAAACAGTTTGGGTGTGACATATTTAACGAAGACGGTATGTTCTTACCTAGGTATTTTGCTTGGTGTGCGAAAAACGTGTTTCTACAAAGAAAAAATATGACATTGTACAGCATTGTACGCGACATAAGGAGAGGGTTAAGAATAAATCTAAGTTAAATCAGCGACTAATTACAGGCACTGTAGGCGAACAATCGAATTCAAGTGATACATTTTTCAAAGACTTGTGTTTAGCATTAGTGAGTTTGAACATTCCATTGTGGAAATTTTAATAATGAGCAGCTTCGGGGATTTTTAGAAAAACACACAAACAGAAGGGCGCCGCACGAATCTACATTGCGAAATCACTATTTGCAACAGTTATTTTGAAGACGTAATTTATCATTTTCGGGATCAACTAAAGCCCGAAAATATATGGATTTATATTGATAAAACCACAGATAAAGGAGGACAATGTATATGTAGTGCTGTAGTTGGTGCTATGAAAGCAGGCAGTAGATCATATATTCTTACTTGATCCAGTAAATAATTCCACTATTGCAACTTTTTCAATTACACGATATGACAATGTATTGTTATTTCTCAGTGATGCTGCACCATATATTGTTAAAGCAGGAACTGGATTAAAAGTCCTTTATCCTAAGTTAGTTTACCTGACGTGTCTTGCTCACGGTTTACATTGTGTTGCTGGCAGGGCCGGATTTTAGAGTATGCCACCCATAGGCTAAAGTCCATTTTCCGCCCCCTCTATAGTTCATATTTGCTTAATACATTTTTCTTATACAACAAAAGGATAGATTTCATTGGCGTTTTCATCTTTTTTAAACATATAGTTCATTTAGTTTAGATTAAACTACAAGTTTAATGGCTTACATAATAAATGTTATACTGAAATTAGTCATCTTCATGACTTTTTTTACTTACTTCTTTTAAGATTCGTTAAAATTTAAATGGGTTTCGAACTTAATTAATTAATTTGTTCTTGGAGATCAGTGATCACTATTTTACACATATTTTTATATTTTATTGCTAATTGTTACGTGCAAGTGCACGTCCCAAGAGTTTTCAAACATGTATTTGCCCATGGAATTCTTGAAATTTAGAAAAGACCGCTTCGTCGCTCAGTTCCGCCTGTGACCACGAGATGGTAGCGGCAGTCGGACTTTGTAAGGTCTGCACGTGGTTTCTGTTTCTCTCCGATAGGTAGCGTGTGCTGCGCCTTATAAAACTCCTTATACGCATGACATAATTGAAAGACAATTACATTCTTCGTCATGAAACAAATGCCAGTGTATTCATGATACCGCCAAATTATGTACTTATTTATGACATTGTTGTTTGATGTGTCAGTCTCTGATTGGACAATAAATTTTACATGAAGGCAGTTCTGCACTTGACACGCAATAATTCTCCGCCATTTTTGTGGAGTCCATTAGCTGTCGTCAAGAAAACAAGACAACAAGCCGGCTGCTGGTCCAAGAGTATCTATCCGTTGCGCTAGGGGCCTTGCCCCTAGCTTTTTCAAAATGTGAATACTTATTCAAGAAAAAGGGAACGCCTGTGCTACATAAGGTTTAATTTCATCGTTCCGCCGTGAAGAGGAAATATGCAAATTTAATCGCAACTGGATGCGAACGAGTGCTGTCATCTACACGAGGCATGTGCCGTGTGGCCATTTTCAAGGCAATATAGTGCCGCACTTTTATTGTATTTAAAATGTGTTAGTTTTTTTAAATTATTTATTGTGTCTCCACTGCGAAGGACGTAAGGTACGTTACATTATTTTTCTTGATGTTTATTATTGTTATGGAGCTCCGATATCATCTTATAGTAATATTTTAATTCTGTTCCTCATTTGTTTTATAGGCCTAATTTTATTTCTGTTTTAATTACGTTTCCTGATTTATTTTAATTTTGTTATCTTTCTTCGTACCTTATGGAGACACATTTCTAGTTTATTTTACGTTTAAATTTTTACTTATTGTCTTCTGCCAATCTTATGATTGATATAGTATTCAATTTAATTTATTCATGATCCGGTGCATTTCACTGTTGTAATAGTATGTAGACATAATTGTTTTCCGCCGTTCATTTCCTTACGCTGATGTTTAAATTTAATTTTATTTATTATTTGCCGTAATTTCGATCAGGCATGCGGTCTTCGGTTTAGTGGGCATGTTTTTGTTTTATTTTGAAGAGATGCATTCTGATCTCAAAGTCAGTCTCTAGGCGTCCACCGCGAAGCTCAAACGTGTTGTGTTAACTTAAGATATTTTTTTTTATTTAACCTTATCGGTTTAACATTGTGTTTTTCGTAATTGTTCATGTGTTTTCTCCATCATGCAAATTAATGGATTGTTTCCTGATTCAGTTTAATTCAGTTAATTTAACTTTATTTCCGTTTCTGGTGAAGGTGCTTTTTATATTTTAACATGGATCTACGCATGCCGGATCGCTATTGCATTCCCTTGCAAATTGTCAAGCCCTTTCTCATTATGTTATGCATGTAATATTTATTTTAACCTTTGGGTTGTTTTACATTTTAAATTTTAATTTAAGTCTTTTCTTTTCTTGGCCTTGCAAGCAAGCATGTTTGGCGGTCTCTTGCATTCCTTGTAAATTATGGTGGCTGATGCATGTTTTTTCTCTGGTAGAGGTGTTCCTTATATTTTAACATTAAATTATTTGTAAATTTTTTTTTTTTATCTTTTGTTGTGGCATTATTTCACCGGCCGCAGTTCTGTCGGTTAGTGGGGGGTGTCTGTTGAATGGCCTGTGTGTGTTGTCCCCTTCTCCATCTCCCTTCCACCCCTTTTGGAGCTCTTCTGTTGGGACATGTCATCTGGAGGTGATGTTGCTGCGGAGGTGACCCGGACCTCTCAAACAAAGGTAAGTTGGGCCCGCCCATTCCCGGTGTCGCAGTGGTGAAGCAGAGCGTTGGTTATCGAGTTACCGACGTGCTGCTGGCCAAGCGGCGGTATCATTAATCCTGGTGGCGCAGTGGTAGCAGACCGAGCTCGAGTTCACTTCCGTAACTATCCCCTCCCCAGTACCCGCAGGCTGTTTTATGGACCCCTCTAATGCTGATGGGTCGGTTTTTGGTGGGATTTTGTCAGGCCAGTGCACTTAATGTTATGTTTTGCTAATCCTTGCCGTTTGTTTTATTTCATGTTTGCCTCTGGATATCCATGTGGTACGCTGTAAGTGTCCTGTTCTGAGCGATGTGTTTCCTGCTGTAGTTTTATCCTGTTTGTGTGCAACATCCCCACTGAAGATGAAGCCCGGTGAGTGACTGACATGTGTTCTTGGCATGGGAAATGGGATTTCTTAATGTTCTGATAGCCTATATGCTGCGTGTGAAGGCATCCTGGAGCCCCGTCGGAATCTGGTAGCCTGATGTTTTGTGCCTATTTTTGTAATTTAGCTCCCTGTTCTCGAGCCAAGCAGGTGGTGACGTGTACTGTTCTGGACAGCATGGTGCATGATTTGGTGTAGTAGGGTGGCTGTGTTCGAGTGTCAGCCTAATCTTTGGTGTTGGTAATTGGTGGTTGTGGTACTGTTGTGAAAGTGTAAACTGTCCTTGTAATTCCTGAAATTTTGTTTCCTTCTATATTGGCTGTCTGCATTCTGTGTTTTCCAAAATGGCCGAAAACAATAGTGTTTTCAATTTAATTGACTTAAGCGATAACCTTGTGAATTTAGAGAGTTCTTCTGGGGTTGAACGTGAATCACCTCTGGTTACTAGGTCTGAGGTTTTGGGATCGATTACCAGTAGTAGTTTGCCTGCCCCTCTGTTGCCTGGCGCTGGCTCGTCCATACCACTTAATCCTGCATACGGTCATTCTTCTCATGTTAGGTCACCTAATGATTTCCTGGGTCCTGCCGACCCATTGCATCCCAGTTCTTTCTCTAGTAATATAAATGTTTTGTCGCCTGTAGAGGGTGTGCGAGCGGGCTACCCTGGTAACAATGTCCCTTTTCCTAATGCTACATTCTCGCCTGCCGTTAATTATGGGTCGATTCCTCATCCTATTTCTGGTTTCTTAACTAAATTAAAGCATTTCAACCTTGATGACGTTACCCAAGTGGTACAATTTTTAAAGCAAGTGGTCGAGTTGGGCAACCATGCCTCGATTTTTGGGATGTCGGAAATTCAGATTTTCCAACTTTTGTATCCAGTTGCATCCGGTATGCTGCGCGATAAGCTTGTTGAAGCTATCCACCTCCGCATGTCCTTAGCCATGTTTATTAGGGAAGTGTTGTGGTTTTTTGTCCCTGCAAGCGCCCTAAGTGCTCTCGAGCAAAAGTTCCTTTATCGTGTCCAAAGGCTGGACGAGTCCCTTAGCGACTATGTCAGCGACATTAAGGTGTATGCCCAGGTTTTTGCATCCCCTTTAACAGAGCGACAGTTGGTGTCATCAATTGTAAATGGGTTTTCGCCTCAATATAGGTCATACATGACTATGTGTACCAGGCCTTCGTCATTTGTCGAGCTGAAACAGGTCGTTAGAGGCTATGGCTGTGAAGCATGCAGATTCCCTTCGGGTAGCTAATGTTCCTCCTCCTTCCTTGATGTCTTGTCCCCCTCCTTCCTTGATGTCTCGTCCCCCGCCAAAGGTTATGTTTCATCCTCGACCCAACATTAAGTGCCACACGTGCGGTGGCCTGGGACATGTCAAGAAGGTGTGTCCGAGTAACCAGGCTGAGTATCGCCAATGACGGAAAGTTGAGGAGACCAATTCGGTTGTTACTTCCAAGGATATTCCTATGCGTAAGAGTTTGGGAAAACCCTGTGAAGTTTCTGGTCGTCCTACCAATGATAGTCTTGATAACTCGTTGAAAACTAATTCATCATGTGCTAATTCTGCTTATGTCGCTGGCCTACCTAACCTGTCGGTGAGCAATGGCGTGGCAAGTCAGCCTAATTCTAAACGTTGTGTGAAACCTGTGGTGCGGGTGTCCTCGTCACCTACTTGTAATCGTGTTAGAGTGAGTAATGATTTTGGAATTTCTCCTGTGGCTAAAGGAATATCCCCGTTTATTGAAATTTGTGTTAATGACGAGCCCGTTTCTGCGTTGCTTGATTCTGGTAGTGTCGCATCCTTTATAAGCGAGGACTGGTTTTTATCTATGAAGAGTGTTTGCAAATTTCCTGAGTTAGAGCCTAACAATGAATCTTTTATTTCGGCAAATTGTTCAAACTTAAGTATTTTGGGTAGTATGACAGTCAAAATTCATATTCTAAATTTTTCTTGGAAATTTAAATTTTTGGTTGCCAGAAATCTTTCTTGTGCTGTGGTCATTGGAGCTAATTTCATGTCACACGTTGGTATGCTTCTTGATTTTGGTGCTCGCAACTTATGGTTTAAGTTTAATCCACAGAGTAAATTATCATTTAACCCGCTTTTATCTTCTCATGCTGTCAATTCTGTTAGTGAACCTATGACTATTGAGGATCTCGATCTGGAAAATTTAACGAGTCTTCAAAAGGATGCCATTAAGAGGTTATGTCAGGAGTATAGCGATGTATTTACTGACAAGCTGGGTGTAACCCATTTGATGGAGTACAAGATTGAGCTAACCGATTCTGTGCCGGTGCGTTCCAGCCCGTATCGCCTTGCCCCGCCCAAGATGGCTGAACTTCGTAAGATTATCGATAAGATGTTAGAAGAAGGTGTAATCCAACCCTCTATCTCTGCCTACTCATCCCCTGTATTTCTTGTGTCAAAACCTAACGGTGGTTTTCGGCCGGTGGTCGACTATAGGGCTCTTAATCAAAAAGTTGTTTTGCAATCCATTCCTTTGCCGGACCTTCACACATGTTTTAGTTGGTTTCGCAACGCGAAGGTGTTCACGATCCTCGATTTAAATTCTTCCTACTTCCAAATTCCCCTCTCTCCTGAATCCAGGCATGTTACTGCTTTTTCCACTGACTGGAAACTGTTTGAGTATGCCCGTGTCCCGTTTGGCCTATCCACCGGAGCCGCTGTGTTGAGTAGACTTCAGGACAAGGTATTTTCTGAAATTAAATTCAAGTTTGTGTACCTTGACGATGTGGTGATCTATTCTGAGTCCTTCGAGGAACACGTTGATCATCTGAAAATTGTTCTTGATCGGTTGCGTGACGCTGGCCTTACCGTCAAATTGTCCAAGGTTTCCTTTGCCAAGCCCAAAATTTCCTTCTTGGGACATATTGTTTCTGAATCTGGTATCTCAGTGGACCAGTCTCGTACGCAGGCCATCAGAGATTTTAAACCACCCAAGAACGCCAAGGGTGTTGCTCGTTACGTTGGTATGGTGAACTTCTTCCGTAAGTTTATCAGTAACTTTGCCGACCGTGCTGCTCCTCTAAATCAATTACGCAAAAAGGCTGTGAAGTTCGAGTGGGGTCCCTCTCAGCAGGCAGCCTTCGAAGATCTTAAGCTTGCGCTCTCTAACGCCCCTGTGTTAGCCATTCCGGATTTTGGGAAGCAGTTCATTGTGCAGACTGATGCGTCTGGTCGTGGTGTTGGTTGTGTTCTACTGCAGGAATCTGATCTGGGTAGGCAACCCATTGCATACGCTTCTCGTACCTTAACGGACGCAGAGAGGAAGTATTCCATTTACGAACTTGAGGGTTTAGCTGTGTTGTTCGCTCTAGAAAAATTTCGTATGTATCTTGAGCACACCAAATTTCTCCTTGAGACCGATAACCAAGCCTTGAGCTGGGTCTTAGGGAAACCCCGCAAAACTGGTAGAATTGCTAGGTGGGCAACTAGGATTCTGTCGTTCCAGTTCACTGTCCAACATATTCGTGGGTCCGAAAATGCGGTAGCTGATTCTTTAAGCCGCATGTACGAGGAAACAGCTGAAGAGGATGTTCAGGAATGTGAGCCCGTAAACCTTGTATCTGCTGTAAATTGTGTCAATGTCGTTCTCAGCAATTCCCCTGTGCTTTTTGAGGATGTGAGACGATTCCAGAAAGAAGACCCTTCCTTATCTAGCCTTATTGACCGAATCAATCCTGGTGAAGTGATCAAGCCCTACTCTCTGAAGGACGGTGTATTGTGTTGTTCGTCTCGTCATGACCGCCTACCTAAAATTGTGCTCCCGTCGGTCCTCATTCCGGAAATCTTTCGTTACTATCATGAATCTCCTATTGGTGGCCACCTAGGAGTATTCAAGACCCGAGCTAAAATCAGACAGTTTTTCAATTGGCAAGGTATGGATGGCGACATCAGGAGGCTCATTAGGAATTGTGCTGCATGCAGTATTAGCAAACCTCCGGTTTCTACTAAGGTTGGCCTGTTGTCATCTGAACCGGCATCTAGACCCATGGAGAGGCTTTTTATCGACCATGTTGGACCGTTCCCTCGCTCTGGTCGGGGAAACCAATTTGCGCTTGTTTGCACTGACGGTTTCTCCCGGTTTAATTGGATTTTCCCCACCAGACAGGCTACGACCAGTTCCGTCATAAAGTGTCTTAATTCCATCTTCTCGTCTTTTGGGCCGTGTCAGTATCTGGTGTCAGATAATGCCAAGTGCTTTGTATCTCATCAGTTCCGTCAATTCTTATTTGATTATGCTATTTCGCACGTAACCACCACTCCCTATTTTCCTAACCCGTCTCTCGCTGAGCGAGTCAATCGTAATCTCCGTTCTGCTCTGATAGCTTTCCACCACGACGACCATTCCAAGTGGGATTCTAATTTGCATTGGCTCAATTTTGCTTTCAACACCGCCGTGCATGAGAGCACGCAAGCTACACCTTTTTCGTTAATGTTTTCCTTTATGGCTAATTCTCCGTTGTCCAACCTGTGGAACCTGCACGATCTCCTTCCTGACAGTTTCACGCCCGAGGATATGAGGGCGAAATTCGACAAGGCTAGAGAGAATATTAAGGTATCCCATGACCAACTTGCCAGGCGACACAATGCCTGTCGCAAGCCAGCTGATTTGGAAATTGGTGATGTTGTGTACGTCCGCAATTTCGAGCCCAAGGGCGTCAGTAATCTTGTCTCAAGCAAGTTAACCCCTCGTTTTAAAGGCCCATGTTATGTAGAGGCATTCTTGACCCCTGTTACTCTTCTTGTTCGAAACCCTAAGGCCAAAAAAATTTCTAGAGTGCATCTATCACACATCAAGCGAGGTGGAGAGATGTCTAATGAGGAAATGCTACCGTGAATTTTGTAAAACAAATTTTGTATAATGTAGAGTATCCCTAACCTTCATTGAAGTCTTCAGGTATCTGTTCCTTCTGGAATTTTGAACTGTATATGAAAACTCTGATGGGATACAAAATGTAAATTTGGGGAAGTTCCCATTGTAACGGTAAATTGTAAAAGTGTACCTAATTTTGATGTTTCATAGGAGATGCTAACATGTAAGTTGGGCTCGGTGGGAGACCTAACTCATGGTAACCTTGTATTCCTGTTCCCTTTGGGAATTGTAGTGGTCATTCCTCTACCGTAGTTCCTTCTAAATGTATAGTCGTCTAACTCATGTAATCTTGAAATGTACTTCGAATCTGTAAAAAGGTAAACTTGTTAATGAAATTATGTAAGAACGGATCTAGGGCATTGTCAGAAATTTTTTCTTCATATAAATTCAACTTTGTTTCTCTTTGTAAATGTAGTAAGAATTAATAATTCTGTAAACTTTTTTTTGAAATTTGATTAACTTCTATTTTTGTTAATGGCTGCCCACGCGTCGAATCATATTTTGCACATTGCTTCCACCTACTTCGTCTAAAGCGACCTACATTGGACTTATTGAAAATGTATCTAACGTGTCTCGGACTATGAAAGCACTGCTGGTGCTGGTGTTCGGCATTTCTGAAGATTTTGGACACAGTGAAGCTGTTGACTAAGTGGTTTGCGAGGTGATCAATTATCCCTTCACTGATAATCTGACCCTGCATTCTTCCTAACCAAAACAATGCGGTTTCATCCATCAATTGGAGTTAACTGGTGAACATTATCTTCGGGAAACATCTCTGGTGAATCGACAAGTTAAGGAGTACTGTCTATGCCTAGGCATATTCGTGAACCGTGTTCACGCTTAAGGGAGGGAGACTGTTACGTGCAAGTGCACGTCCCAAGAGTTTTCAAACATGTATTTGCCCATGGAATTCTTGAAATTTTGAAAAGACCGCTTCGTCGCTCAGTTCCGCCTGTGACCACGAGATGGTAGCGGCAGTCGGACTTTGTAAGGTCTGCACGTGGTTCCTGTTTCTCTCCGATAGGTAGCGTGTGCTGCGCCTTATAAAACTCCTTATACGCATGACATAATTGAAAGACAATTACATTCTTCGTCATGAAACAAATGCCAGTGTATTCATGATACCGCCAAATTATGTACTTATTTATGACATTGTTGTTTGATGTGTCAGTCTCTGATTGGACAATAAATTTTACATGAAGGCAGTTCTGCACTTGACACGCAATAATTCTCCGCCATTTTTGTGGAGTCCATTAGCTGTCGTCAAGAAAACAAGACAACAAGCCGGCTGCTGGTCCAAGAGTATCTATCCGTTGCGCTAGGGGCCTTGCCCCCAGCTTTTTCAAAATGTGAATAATTATTCAAGAAAAAGGGATCGACTGTGCTACATAAGGTTTAATTTCATCGTTCCGCCGTGAAGAGGAAATATGCAAATTTAATCGCAACTGGATGCGAACGAGTGCTGTCATCTACACGAGGCATGTGCCGTGTGGCCATTTTCAAGGCAATATAGTGCCGCACTTTTATTGTATTTAAAATGTGTTAGTTTTTTAAATTATTTATTGTGTCTCCACTGCGAAGGACGTAAGGTACGTTACATTATTTTTCTTGATGTTTATTATTGTTATGGAGCTCCGATATCATCTTATAGTAATATTTTAATTCTGTTCCTCATTTGTTTTATAGGCCTAATTTTATTTCTGTTTTAATTACGTTTCCTGATTTATTTTAATTTTGTTATCTTTCTTCGTACCTTATGGAGACACATTTCTAGTTTATTTTACGTTTAAATTTTTACTTATTGTCTTCTGCCAATCTTATGATTGATATAGTATTCAATTTAATTTATTCATGATCCGGTGCATTTCACTGTTGTAATAGTATGTAGACATAATTGTTTTCCGCCGTTCATTTCCTTACGCTGATGTTTAAATTTAATTTTATTTATTATTTGCCGTAATTTCGATCAGGCATGCGGTCTTCGGTTTAGTGGGCATGTTTTTGTTTTATTTTGAAGAGATGCATTCTGGTCTCAAGGTCAGTCTCTAGGCGTCCACCGCGAAGCTCAAACATGTTGTGTTAACTTAAGATATTTTTTTTTTATTTAACCTTATCGGTTTAACATTGTGTTTTTCGTAATTGTTCATGTGTTTTCTCCATCATGCAAATTAATGGATTGTTTCCTGATTCAGTTTAATTCAGTTAATTTAACTTTATTTCCGTTTCTGGTGAAGGTGCTTTTTATATTTTAACATGGATCTACGCATGCCGGATCGCTATTGCATTCCCTTGCAAATTGTCAAGCCCTTTCTCATTATGTTATGCATGTAATATTTATTTTAACCTTTGGGTTGTTTTACATTTTAAATTTTAATTTAAGTCTTTTCTTTTCTTGGCCTTGCAAGCAAGCATGTTTGGCGGTCTCTTGCATTCCTTGTAAATTATGGTGGCTGATGCATGTTTTTTCTCTGGTGGAGGTGTTCCTTATATTTTAACATTAAATTATTTGTAATTTTTTTTTTATCTTTTGTTGTGGCATTATTTCACCGGCCGCAGTTCTGTCGGTTAGTGGGGGGTGTCTGTTGAATGGCCTGTGTGTGTTGTCCCCTTCTCCATCTCCCTTCCACCCCTTTTGGAGCTCTTCTGTTGGGACATGTCATCTGGAGGTGATGTTGCTGCGGAGGTGACCCGGACCTCTCAAACAAAGGTAAGTTGGGCCCGCCCATTCCCGGTGTCGCAGTGGTGAAGCAGAGCGTTGGTTATCGAGTTACCGACGTGCTGCTGGCCAAGCGGCGGTATCATTAACCCTGGTGGCGCACTAATGACTATCTTTTGCATAATTGAAGAACTGTGTTCAATTTGAATTAAGTTGCCCTACATGGTGAAATGAAATTACACAAAATGTAGTTAATTACTGGTTTATTTGTTGAAAAATATACAAACTTCTCTAAAACAACTCACCCCACGCAATCTTGATGTTCAAATTTACATAGCTTTCTCGCCTTCTGGTGCAGAAACGTACAGCATATCGAAGAGAAATTCACTCAAGAAGAACTTTGGTGTCTTTCACATGTTCCTGTAACGTCATGCGACGTTGAGAGATCATTTTGACTGCTTAAAACATTCTTCACTGACAAATGCACGAGAATCACGCAAGAAAATCTCAAGACCTTCCTCGTGTGCTGTAATAAGCTTACGTAAGGTAAGATCAATATATTTATGATTTAATTTTTATTTTTATTTGCTTATTTTTGAGCTTATTTGTTTCATTTTCGTCCTTATATGCTTGCTTATTTCACCATTTGATTTTGCTTACAAATCAGGGCTCTAGTGATGACAAACACGGTGATGAAATTGTTGGTGAAAATGACAATTCAGATATAGACTTAGCTTATGAAAGTGATCATATCAGCGATACCGATCAGGACAGATGCGCTTCAAAACACGAAGTTACTTCCGCCAGCGAATCTGAACATGAAGTTGAGGAGGATAATACACCGTTAGGAATGCGAATTGATGTTTATCATGGTAAGGATAGTACCATGTGGTACAAAAAGTATCATTTCCCAACTGGGCTACCCCACAACTTAAAATATCGTTATTCGTTTACCAGCTCCCAAAGGAGAAGCTCGGAATTCAAAGACTTCTATTGATTGTTTGGGGCTAATTGCATTTGCTTTGAAAAGAGAGGAGAGTGATAACATATGGTGTTTCATAATGATAAACTGTTCGGGTAAAATTTACCCAGCACGCGCCCATACGTTACAAAGCAGAGCGCGCGTCCTGACGGGACATGGAAGACAAGCTGTTACATTTATATCTGAAAAACTAGTCACTGAGATTCGCATAATGGCAGTATTTGTTAGCGTAACTAAGGGAGAATGTTTCTAGCCTTTACCTCCATTGGTCGAAGTGGTAGCGATACATTTGTCCGAGGGGTGAATGGACAGACAGTTGAAACAGCCAGAGAGTGCCATCTGGCTGACAGTGATCTAACTTGTTAATAGCTATCTTAAATGGTGTGGATTATTTAACAATATTAAATTATCTATACTAGAAGCCAAAACAGCAATGCTGTTCACGTGTAGGTTGAGCGTTCAACAATGTGTACAATGCTGTAAGTTAGAAACTTAACCTACGATAGATGAACCAATATGTAAAGTAGGTATATCCTCCACATTATTCAGAATATTTAGGTAATTAACCCTTTAATGTAGACTAGCATTAACGTCGCGGCTTTTCCCGCGAATATTCTAGTTGTAAAGAGTACACTTTGCAAAATCTCAATCATGAATACTAGCCTATGACTGATTTATCCTTGGTATGAATAATCAGACTTTATCAATTCAGCTACTGGTGCAGTGGTTAGGGGTTTGTCATTTCTTCATAGGTATATCAGAGCGAAGATAGTTTTCTGGGAATATCACGGACACTGTTAATTTAAGAGCCTTTAAATGTGGTTTTCTGAGACCCTTTATAGTCGGGTGAAAAAGACGTTTAGTACCACACTCACAAGAGAAAATTGCGTGAAAAAAATCTCTACAGTGCCCATTAAGCGCATTATACTGTATGTATTGATGAATTTTACAGCTTAATTTGGTTCAGTGATAACCTTATAACCGTCTGGAAACTTTCACAGTAATGTAATAATTGGAATTGCATTGCGTCTTACAGAAATAGATGGACCTGTGAGATTCTGTTACCATGGTTACCGTGCTGCATTCTTTCATTATTTCATTGTAAATATACATGTTTTAAGGTATTTATTTAATTGTGAGGCATTTAAAGAATAAGTGAGTGCGTTTCGCTTACGCATTGGGTTATGCTGAACCTGTTGGTACCCCATATGTGTAGGTTGGTGTTAATGGGACCTTATTTTCGGTACAAAACTTGAATGGGACCTTAGCAGAATAATATAGAGAGGGATAACATATCGTCATATATTTAGGAAAGAAATATGCATTCAATGCTCTTCTTTCATTGTCAAGCAGGCCCGAAATGTAAAAAAATCATGGAGAACCAAAATTCTTCCATCGCGACAAAAGATCAGCAACAAATATATTATCTCTGTAAGAGTCTGTGATGGACATCCATTCCTCGAGTAACTTTGCCCATCACTTTTAATCCATTGGCATTCGAAACGTGTTAGGTAGATTTCATTAGAAAGCTAACTATTGCAATGGGTACCATGTTTCGACTTCCGGAAAATTTCGACATATCTTCGCGTTTCACATCCCCCAGACCCCAAAACCACCGTCAGTTCAAAAGTGTATACATAATTTATGTATGTATATAGTGTGGTCCACCCGCCCCTTATTATTTAGTTTTATGAAACTCAACTAACATCGCATTTCCCCCGATGGTCGATATTGCTCTGCGCTCTGACTGTGTGACAGCAATGTGATTGGGTCATGGGTCTAGCAAAGAAAAACCGACCTTAAACTATGATCTCGAGATTAACGGTCACGTTAAACTACAAGCTTCCTTTTTTAACATATGACTTACTGCTCCTTGAAATAACACACATACACGTAATACGATCTAATCAATAGCTTACGCCACGTGATCTGTAATAGTAGAAAGTTAAATCAACACCATAAACCGTGATTGAAGACTTTGAGATGGACTTAAACCTTTGAGGTGGGACTGCTACAGTAACTAGAACACGTCTAGCGTGCAGTAAGTACCATGTGTTGGTGGCTGAGGGTGTTAAAGCCTGACCGTACGAGGTGGGCGCGAGCGGGTAGAATGCTGCTTCGAATCCAGTAGTAGGCGTACTTTTTTGAACGAAAGTCCTCATTCCATTTAGTCGGGATGTAACTACATTGCCACATTTATTGCCTTACGATGTATTTTTGTGAAGAGTACACTTTGCTGATTTATAAAGGGACGAACGAATTGGTACGTTATGTCACTTGTCCTGTAATGGCAGAAAATTAACATAACATATCGAAGTGTTGCTCCGGAGGTCCGGGTTCGATTCCCAGCACAGCCAAGAAATGTAATACTTGTCTGAGGGCTGAAATTGGGTACACGTAGCCTCGTGAAGCAAATATGAGAAGAAGTGGGTTCGATTCCCACCTCAGCCACCCTGGAAATGGTTTTCCGTGGTTTCCCACTTCTACTCCGGCCAAATTCCGGGACGGATTCTATCTTAAGGCCACGGATGCCTCCTTCCCAATCCTTAATTGCAAATACACACATCATTAAGAGTCCGCAATAACTCAGGTTATCAGACATATTCTACACACACACCCAAGTACACGGGGCTAAATGATCGCGATGTTCTATCCCCTCAAATGAAACAAAACAACAACATATCGAAGGATATTCTGATCGCCAGTGCTTGCATCGAAGTATACGTATTCCTTAGAAATTCCCATTGTATTTTTAGCATACTTTCGATTTTTGCAAAAAATGAAAGTAGACTTATGAGATCTACACAGGGCCAAAAATTGTGTGTCTGTGTGTGACTGTGTGTGAGTGTGTGTACTCTGAATGTCTGCCCCCCCCCCCCTATTAATTCGAACACGGTGAAAACGAATTGAACGAAATTTTGGACAGAGGTAGATCAAGTAAAGGGCACCTCAGTGTCATGTTTTATATCGCCGCCATCTTGACGGAAACGTAATGGCGGCCACCCAAATGTTCAAACCTTAAATCAAATTACGACTAACCTAATCATCCGACCTCTACCAAATTTTGCAACAAAATATACTTATATGGCGAGCGTCGTTTGACTGAACTACAAGGTCATCAGCCCATTAGTTTGCAGATGGCGGCCAAGTATGTGTGCAAATTGATTCCCCCTATCAATTCAAACACAGTGAAACCGAATTGAACGAAATTTGGTACAGAGATACCAATAGCAAAGGGCACCCCAGTGTCATGTTTTATATCGCCACCATCTTGACGAAAACGTAATGGCGGCCATCCTAATGTTAAAAGCTTAAATCAAATTACGACCAACCTAATAATCTGATCCCTACCATATTTTGCAACATCATACCTTTATGTATAGAGACTCTTTTGACCACACTACAAGGTCATCAGACCAATAATTTGCGTATGGCGGCCATATAGGGGAAGGTGGGCCACAGTGAGACAGAAAAAAAAATAGTATACTGTCTTATTTTTTGATATATGAGAATGTCTTTATATACTGAAATATAAGTTGACTGTTGCTCATCAATTTCATACCCTTAGAATTTCCAAAACATCCACACGTTTCTGTAAAAATAATAAATTGTGAACATATCGCCCACCCGTGGACCACACTGAGACACAATGAAAAGAATTTATTTTGACAAGTTAAATACATAGATAAACACTAAAACAAATAATTAATGCCAGAAAACACTACAGCACATTCAGATTCCCAAAATTTACAGAAAATTTGAGATATGACTTTTGTCTATTTGTTTTGCCATATGCACGGGATACCGGCCACAGTGATCTGTTGCCTTTCGCGGGGACTGAAGCAATATCTGCACCCTATGGGTAAAAAAAAGAACTGCCTATCATTTTTGCTCTTTTTCTTAAAAATTTTACTTAATAATTTTCATCATCTAAATCTCATTTCACTTCCCCGATGCAAAATCTTGAGTGTTTCCCTGAAAATTTAACCAGAACGAAGTCACCTTCCTTAGGTTTGCGAGCAAGTTCATTAAATGTTAGGAGCTGGATTTCTTCATTATCTGATGAGCTGTCTGAATTAGAAGAATCATCAACATCATCATCCATGGAAATGGCTGTAGCTATGGCTGCCTTTGGCTGAACAAATTCTTCTTGCAGTTCTTTAGATTTTTTAATTTTTATTTGTGGACTTAAAATCAAGCTTTATTTCTTTCTGGGGTGTGAGTTGGTTGAAAGATCTCCCCTTTTCTCTCCTAGAAGTTGACTCTGCCCTCTCCTCAGCTTTGGGGTAACTCCGTATATCTTTCTCACTGTCTCACTGTAGCCCACCCTACTGTGCCTCACTGTGGCCCACTTGCGACATGCAAAAACAATTATGTCTACTATCTCACCTACAATACTGAACAAGCTGACAATTCCAATAATTATTTAGTAATATGTATGTATTTCGACCATATTATATTCATTAATGTACAATGATACACATAACTATTTTTTAAAAAAAGGAAGAAAATTTTACTTTTCTTACCTCAAAAACGAAGATGTTGTTTATCTCCTACATAACATGCTTCTTTCAAAGAGTAAACAGGATCAAAATGTCTGCTACCAGGAGAGCCAACCTCTAAGAAATATTAAAAAATGTCCCTCTTTCAAAAAAAAAGGATTTAATGAGCTTGTCTCACTGTGGCCCATGTCTCACTGTGGCCCACCTTCCCATATGTGTGCAAATCGATTCCCCCTATCTTTTCAAACACGGTGAAACCGAATGGAACGAAGTTTGGTACAGAGGTAGCACTAGCAAAGGCCACCTCAGTGTCATGTTTTATATCGCCGCCATCTAGACGGAAATGGAATGGCGGCCACCCAAATGTTAAAAGCTTAAATCAAATTACGACCAACCTATTAATTTGATCTCTACCAAATTTTTCAACAACATACCTTTTTGTGGGAAGCACCTTTTGACTGAACTACAAGGTCATCAGCCCGATAGTTTGCAGATAGCGGCCATGTATGTGTGCAAATCGATTCCCCATATCAATTCAAACACGGTGAAACCGAATTGAATGTTTTTTTTACAGATGTAGCACTAGCAAAGGGCACATCATATTCATGTATAATCTCCGTATAGCACGTTGTATTTCAAGAAGCTACTACAAACAAAATTCAATTATACTCCTTGAAAAGGACAAAGAGTTATAACAATACCCATGCATTTAGGAGAAAGTAGGCTATACGTTCTTTACCGAACATCTTGTTTTGTTATTAAATTTTAACAAAAAGTCTTAGCATATCTTTACGCCCGTATCACACGACACTCGCTGACAAGGAAGCTGCTGTGATCGCTGGTACAAAATCTTGTATGATTCTGTTCTCTTCGTCAGTACACCTGCTTGTATGACCGGAGTGTATCACACGCTAGTATTTTGTACGCTACGTTGTATGAAATAAAAGCGAAGGGCTGATATTTGAGGGCATTATTTGCAGTTCATTCGCCTTATTAACGCAAAGCGGTCGCGAAACTTGCTTTAAGTAAATTAGAAAACATGCCAGGTACTGAATGAATGCATTCCAATCAATATTTAAGATCTAACTGCAATAATTGAATATTTTACCATACGCGTTAATAAGAAGTGCAACAAAAACGTCCAGAGTGTGTTGGAAATGTGTGCAAGTGTTATTGCTCCCGCTCGCTCTTTCGAAAATCCTGGGTTCAAAATTATCCAACGGCAGATTTTTAAATTATTTTTAACTATTTTATTATACCCTCCGTAACTCGTACAGTAAGATTTCAACTTGGTTTTGTTCACATTATCTACGAAGACGATAGGGAAAGTTATTTTCTTGTCTCATTTAAATGTTTTTTTCCTAAATACTGTTCAAAACCATGGATGGATACTATTCGTTATAATTATTATTTTTTTAGTCGATTTTACCCTTCAGGTTAGGTTTTCCCACGGACTCAGCGAGGGATCCCATCATTACCGCCTCTACGGGCAGTGTCCTGGAGCTTGAAACATCTCTTCCCGTGGCTCATAATCACCAGATTCACGGTCACGTAAAACTAAAATCTTCCTTCCTTCCTTTGAAACATCTCGTCTGGGGGATACAACTGGGAAGGTGGGATCATCACCTCGCCCAGACGGCCTCACCTGCAAAGCGAACAGGGTCCTCTTGAGGGATGGGAAGGGAGGGGAAGATCGGGAGGGATAGGCAAGGAAGAGGGAAGGAGGCGGCCGTGGCCGTACGGTAGGTACTGCCCCCGTAAATTGAATTATATTGAGACCACGGTGGCTGTATTGGCAAATATGAAGAAAGTTATGGCTGTCATAGTTGCGACGTGGATATTCATGACGTAGGCACGGATGACGCAGACTTCACGCAAGTAGGCTGCTTGAGCTGAGATTCTTGGTGACGTCATGATTTTGTTCGAAAAGATCTGAGATTTACGACGCAGTCGCAGGGAAACATGGAATTGTGCTAAGGAAGAAGTTACGCGATTGGAGGAAAGACTCGAACCAATGAACGATAGTTTGGAGGGAGACGGAGATTACTGAAACTACGATATTTAATTACTTTTGGAATGCAGAATTGTGGAAAACTATTTTCAGTTATGGCATTGATTTGGAATTTTGAAGACATTATTTTTGAGTTTTTGAAATTTGAAAATCCGTCAAGTATTGCCAAAGTTAGAAATTCTAGCAATGACGGAGAAACAAGCTATGGAAGGGATGGATACGCCCCTTAAGAAGTTGATAAAAGGCCTTGCACAGCAGAGAGGAGCTCTCATAGCTCATGTGTCTCATACCGCATATATTTCTGATGTCATATAGTCGTTTTCGAGTGAATAAGTGAAGAAAGTCATCTTTAGCGCGTGTGGTATAGCCCACCGCATCGAACGAGCTTCGAGCGTGCCGTAGTTCCATTTTACGGTGTTTGAAACTAGGCGAAGTTGAAACGCACACATTTTCAAGTCTACAAGATAATATATCAAGAGTTGACTAATGCCTTTAAGCTACATCTATTGTGCAGTACTATATTAAAGTGTGTAGAAAGGTTGAACATTTTCAAGATTATAATTCGAAATATATTGGCATTTTAAGACGGCAGACAAAAGTGATTTTCTCGCCACCTGAGAAGCACTTTTATACCTTCACATTCTACGCTACGGCTGACACGTGTAGTGCAACCGTGATACTACATATTGTTTTTGATGATATAACGCTGCATTCTAACATGGAACAATATAATATGGCAGTTCTTTCAACTATTATAACGGAAATGGAGATGGAAGGCTAAGGACTTCAATGCAATTGGGACATATATCAATGGAGTGAAATAGCAGCATGGAACTTCGCTAATCGTCTTTCTACAAAAGCGAGCATGTAGTGAATATCCAACTACACTCATGCATCGTGGTCCAACGCTGAATTATATCAAATGGCAGTGGAAACATATTCATACTCCACAAATATGAATATTTCTACGGAAATAACTGCAATAAACTTCATGGCGAATTTCTACCAGAACTTCAGGGAACTATCAAGAGAGGCCAGGGTGGACCCGGCTCACAAAGAAGAGTTTTGCCAGAAGGATGTCTATCGTCTACATGGAGCAGTGCAATTTCCGGAGGAGGAAGCAGTTCTATTCTCCGAGGGCGCTGGTTCCAGGTTCGAGGTTGGAGCACATCTTTTTGGTGAAATGGAACCATCACCAGTCTTCTTTGGAAGATTTTCCTCTGGAACTTCAATCAACAGATAAGGTAGTCGTGAACGTTTCTTGTTTTATTTGAGTCATTTAGCGATATCTGAGCAACCATTTTTCTCATATTTTCTGTCCCATATATATTTTGCCCCATATTCTTGTTTGATATTTCTGTACTCAGTACACTTCGATGATTTATGCTTTTTCTACGATTTATTAAGACATTGTTATGTCATTGGCATAGTTAAATAATTTTGGATCAGTTGAGACTGATATTTATATTCTTTCAGTAATTTGCATATTTTAGTAGTCACGATTTGACTGTAAAGTTAATGATTTTCTATGGTAGATTTGAATTCAGACAGCGTGTCACTTTAGTAAAGTAATTCTTTTCAGTAAATTACTTTGACCAATTTTCTGTCATCCTCAAGAAAGAAGAATAATTAAAAGATTTTAGAGCGTTAAAATCTATTTCTGCATCGACGATCTTGGAAATACTAGTCGTTTTATGAACATGATTGCAACATAGACATTTATCGTCAGTTCTAAAATACCATGGCATTATAGACAATTTTATGAAATATGAACTTTGATTACGATTTATTGAATACACTATAGTAATGAACATTTGATAGGAGTTTTTCTCAATACTAGATTGGAACAATAATGTTTGCATTCCACAGTCTAATTGTATTCTATTCGACTATTTATGCAGTTTAGATGAACTTTGATTGAAGATAGTATTTTTATACTACGATACTTAGGAGATATTAATCTCAATTTTGATAGACCAGAAAGGCGTATATAATCATATTTGCTATTAAATTTATTTGTGATTGGCAAATTTTTACTTCATATCGATTCATGAATGAAACCCACGAAGGTTAAATAAATAACAGTTTGAAACAATTAATGAATATAAGAATTTTTAAAGTGGAACTATGGATGTATAATCGTTAGTTCAGTGGACATGTAAAAGTCGCTGATGAATAATGCCCTTGAATAAGTGAAGGAGATTCCCACAGTAATAAGAATGAAGTTAATGAATTTGTAAGTGGAGGTTTTTGTGTATGGATTGTGGAAGATTTTTATGCCATATATATTGAAATATATGATGAATTCTGGGCCTATTTTATGCAATTTTGTGCATTTGAGCGAAGTATTTTTCGGCTGAGTTTATTGTCCAGGTCCTTTGAAAATTAATCATGTGAAATTACTGTTAAAATTAACAAGAGTGTTAAATAATTTGAGATAACGATTTTGAATGGAGGTTACCGTCACAAATAATAATAATAATAATTATTAAAACTTATTAAACCTGAATATAAGCATAAATATAACTAACCTTCATTGGTCGATTATATTAACCTGATTTGAGTAATTATCAACCGGATAAACGTGTGGTTTAATGTATTTCTAAAATAAATAATATTAATATTGTAAATAATTGTGTAAATATCTTTAACAATAATGTGAAACGAAAGGGATTAATAGAGTCGTGTACAGATTTTTCAATTGTCATTTGACAATATTATAAACAATTTATAATTGTTATTAACAATTAATGAGCATTTGTTATAAACATTAAGAGTTTTGTTAATATACAGTACTCTAAAGAACGCTAATTATACAAGTGGATTATACCATTAAACAAGTTTTGGGATTATTAGAGTAATCCAGTAACATGTGATTGAAGCATTTAAAAGATTTGCGTTTGAGTTGAGTTGAGGACATTTAAAGCGTTTGAAAAGGAGCTAAGCTCTGAGGTTACGAGCATATGCTAAGGCTGACTGGACAGGTGGGTCCGTTTGACGACGTGGGCATGCGACTTGATGTAGGGTGGATCGCAGCTGGCCTGACAACTGTATGTTAGGGGCCAAGGTCGACTATACAACAGGCTTGCAGTTTTAAATAAAGTGTGATGTTTATGAAAGAGGAAAACAATTGCTACATGTCTCGCCCCAACTCCCGCATCCATTCCAAGTGTGTTACTATTATTACGTTCTTTTAAGCTAGTGAAAGATAAAATTTTGTATGTAACGTCTACAAGTCCTACAGGAGGACATGATTATATTGACGATGGCTTCTGATTGCCACGTGTATTGTGTTGAATTTTTGTTAGAATCATTCCCTTTATGTGAAATAAATTATTGTACAGTTTAAAGTTTCTTGTTTCCGTTTTGGTTCATTTTAAATATCATGGTGGAGGTTATTGTGTGGGCATACTTTAAGTGATCCAGTTGGCAACCCATACCCGAGATTAATTTGAAGAGGTAAGTAAAGTTAAGTATGAACCCCCGTATATTTTGGTGTGTTCCACAATAATTTCTTTTTAACTGCTGTGCTCTAATCTCGATAGTATCTGTCAGTGCCATTTTCATTGATGTAGCTGTGCCGGTGCGATTGATTATTGGCAATCCGATTGAGGGGCGGATATCTGACAGCCTACTATCCGGATTTACGGGGACAGTAGGATTGGCGACCCTGAAACGTGGGGCTCGATCAGAAGGATTGACACCGCAATTCGGTAGAGCACGTTCAGCAAAACATTGGATTACCAAGTTATTGCAGTAGAATTGGCACCGCAATTTTGTGGAGTGTTCGAATAACATTGGATTACCAAGTTATCGATGTCAATGGGATTGTGAAGACTCAAATAAAGAGGTTGATTCTTTGTTAGACGTCTTTGCCAATTGTAGAATTTGAGAGTGTGATTATATAGGCATTAAATGTTGTGTTGTATTAGGAAAATTACACTCAGAAAAGATCAGATCTTTAGGCTGGAAACTTAGAAAAATCGCCTATGATCTGGTATCTTATTTTATTTGACCGGCTTATGACATGTTTAGTCATATTAAAGATAAAATTAAATTATTTGGATTGTAAATGTAAATTATTTGTGTTAGGATATTTTAAAATGAACCAAAGAAATTTGAACATGTGCTTGAGTTTATTTCAACATAAAATGTCTACGAAGATTAATTATCTAAATTATAAGTTAGATTTAAGACAGAAAATTGCTCAAATTTATATATGGTGAAAGATGTTGCTCAGATGTTGTTATTTTGCTCTGTTTGATGTATGTCCCTAAAGCAGTCTATTCTTAAATATTATTGAAATGGCAGATGAGAGTATGAAGAAGATGTTGGAGGAGATGTCCAACAGTTTGTCGGCTAATTTGTCTATTAGGCTGGATGAAAGTGCGAAGGAGTTGAAAGCTAGCATGAATAACAGTATGAAGCAGATGCTGGATGAAAATTTGAAAGTTCTTCAGACCAGTTCTGCAAACTTAGAAAATGATATGTCGCGTTTACAGATCAGTACCCAGGGAATCGAGAATGCTGTAAGTGACATTCATAAAGATGTTTCTGATGTTAAGACTGATGTTTCTAAGGTACAGAAAGATCTTACTATGTTGAATCTTGATGTTGCTAATGTCCGGGGTGATATTTCCTGTGCTAGAGCTGAAGTAATTGTTGTTAGGAACGATGTTGCAACTGTACAAGATAAGGTTGAAGAGGTTCAAAGAGAGATTATAAATGTTCGAACCGATGTGTCAAATGTTCAAGTAGACATTAATAACATTCATTCCGATGTCAATGAGATGCAAAGCGATATAACTAAGATACAAGTAGAAGTTAACACTGTTTTTGTAGACATTGCTAAAGTTCAAACTGATGTTAATAAAGTAAGAGAAGAAATAGAAACTTCAAAAACACTTTGTACTCGTAACATTAGTGCATTAACAACTAGGTTAGTTGACGAGTCTGTTAGGACAACAGCTTCTTTAGCAGGTTTAAAGTATGATGTAGAGGTCATGAGAACCCAAGTCTTAGATCATAATCGTTTACTTAAGGAAGACATTGAAGTAGATATTGCGGAAATGTTAACTGCAAATGTAACGGTGTGGAAAGATGAATTGAACAGGTCAAGTGGGGAACATGTCACTCAGATTCAGGAACGAATTGAAAGAAAACTTGCCAGTACACAAGTAGACATAAATAATGAAGTAGTTCAAATTCGGAAAGATTTGAGTATAAGGATGGATTCGCTATCCGAAAAGCAGGTAGAGGATAGAACGCAAATAGGTCAGGACGTGCAAGCATTAAAAACCGCGTTAGAGGAACAAATTCATAAGGTTGTCTCTGATGTTAATGAAACTACGAGCAAACTTCAGAATTTGAAACTAGGAGAAGCCAGCATGATGGAAACCTATAAAGAAGAGTTGATTAGGAAAGTCATCACGGATATCACAGACAAGGATACCGAAGGATTGACTGGTGAAGAGGAGAGAAATTACGTGAGAAGAGGTAACCTTAATACAGAAGAGAGAGATATTAGTCCTGAGGAACGTATATCCAGATTCAGGGAAGAAGAAGAGGATCGGAATATTGAACCCGAATGGAAGTATCGTGATAGTGGGAGGAATTATATGGATTCATATCCGAGAAATGTGACAGTCATCCGGAATTTTGAAGACAAACCTCAAAAATTTAGCAATACTGATAGTCTAACACCGATAGAATATATCAGGAACCTGAAAGACTATTTCATTGAAGCTCACATTCCCAGAGAAAGAGAGATGAGGATAGTGGAGAGATTTCTAGCTGGAGGACCCCTTGAATGGTTCAGAGCATTTCGCTACACCTTCAGTAACTTTGACGAATTTGCAGAGGCACTGATAAAACGATTCTGGTCCATCGAAGCACAGAATTCATTAAGAGCTGAGGTATACTCGAGGAAGTATTCAGGTACTCTTCCAACACGGTACGCTGATTTCTTCACGAGCCAGTTATCACGCTTGAGATTTTTGCAACCCCCATTGTCAACAGAGCAGTTGATAGATGCGATTTCACGTATGCTGCCTGTGGAGGTGAGAAGACTCATCATATCGTCAAACATCAGGGATTTGACCAGTATGGACGAATTGTTGAGAAGGCTTGACTACACGAGTCCAATGCCAAATGTGGTACAAAAAGGTCAGAGGCACGAATTCAAAGACATCAATACAGTCTATATGGATCAAGTTCAGCAAACTGACAAGCCCAATGAAGAAAAAACTGAAAATGTAGGTCCTCACAGGAACCATCACTTTCGCAACCACAGATCGCAAGGTTACCGTCCATATCAACAAAGAGGAGGCTGGATTAACAATAGAGGAAATTATAACAATGGAAGAGGTAGATACTACAATAACCAGGGCTACAATAGGAATTACAATAGAAATTACCAGAATCGAAATCAGAGTTCTCAAGGTCAGGTTATGACACCCGGCAAATATCAAGAGAGAGAGAAAGAAAGTCAGCAGTATCTTAAGGAATTACGAGAGAAGGAAGCTGAAAACCAAAAGAAAAGACAGGATGTAGTGATCGATCCTGGTCCTTCTACAAGCCAGCAGAACTTTGAGATTGGTAACACAAAAAAAAACGCCGATTTCTCAACGACAGTGAGAAACTATGAATACATTGCCACACCACACCTAATTACAATTAATGAAATTTATGAAGTAACTGATGAGGATTTATTAGAAGAGAGGGGAATCGTCAAAGAGGAGAGACCATGTGCATTTCCTATTATTTCTGTACTGATAGTTGGCCAACAGTACAAAGCTCTTATGGATACCGGCGCAATTATTTCTATCATTTCTGATGAATGCTATCAAAGTCTGTTAAAAGGAGAAAACATGACAGTTTTACCAGTTTCTACCGTCAAAATGAGAGGAATTTTCCAAGACAAGGCAGTGAAATGCAAGATCCAAGTGTTGTTGAACTTTGAAATTAATGGAAGGAATTATGAACAGATCTTTATTGTGGTGAACAAGATCCATTTCAATATTGTGCTAGGAATCGATTTTATATCGAAAGTTGGAGCCATTATTGATATGAAGAATAGGATTATTAGCTTTAATGATGGGTACATGATCACAGAAGAGATCGAAGAACAGGACGTGAAAAACAGTCTGGAGATAGACCTTAGGGAAGAGATTTTAAATACCATTATCAATGAAGTGGAGAATCTAACAGAAATACCCAGTAGAAAAACTGAAGGATTTGAAGAAATTCAGGGGGAATTTGAGGATTTGATAAAGGAATTCCAAGATATTTTTGATGAAAAGCCTGGATTGATTAAAGACTATAAGTACAAGATAAGGCTGACCGATGAAACCCCTTACCAAAAGAGAATATACCCCATACCTGAGAAATACTATCAAGAAGTACGAGGGTTGATCAGAAAAATGGAGGTAGACGGGATTATTAAAAAACAGGCGTCGTCTTACATAAACCCCATCACTGTAGTGAAGAAAAGTAATGGTCAGATACGTCTTTGTCTCGATGCTCGGACCATCAACTTGAAGATTCTTCCAGAAAATGACCGACCACCTAAGATTAGAGATCTGCTTCGAAAGTTCAAAGGGAGAGAGCATGTTTCAGTGTTCTTGATTTGACATCTTCGTTTTACCAAGTTCAACTGGAAGAAGAAAGTATGCAGTACACTGGATTCATATTTGACCAGACGTCATGGGTCTTTGTGAGAATGCCTTTTGGAATGGTCAACAGTGGACCAGCACTTATTCGAGCACTTGATAGCAAGCTCACTGACGAAGTAAAGGAAAATGTAATCTGCTACATTGACGATTTAATTGTATCTTCACCCAACGCCGCAGAACATTTAGTGCATTTGAGAAAGTTGTTTGAAAATTTAAGGGAGGCCAATATCAAGGTCAATTTTGGAAAATGTCAATTCTTGAAGAAGGAGATCAACTACTTGGGGCATACGATTGATAAAGATGGATATCATCCAAACATGCAGAAAGTAGATGCGATCACAAGGTTCCCAAAGCCAACTAAGGTGAAACAAGTCAGAGAATTCGTAGGCGCATGCCAATTTATCAGCAGCCACTGTCCGAGATACTCTGAAATTTTGGCTCCTCTGTATGACTTACTCAAGAAGAATAACAGATGGAAATGGAGTACAGCAGCAGACGAGGCTTTTGAGAAAGCAAAGGAGATGCTCAGAAACAACGTTAAACTGGAGTACCCAGACTTTGAGAAGTTGTTCTATATTGAGTCTGATGCATCAAGAATAGGCATTAGTGCAGTCTTATACCAAAAAGACGAGGCAGGCAACAAGCACTACATTGCGTTCACTAGTCGAAAGTTAAAGAAACACGAGGAAAACTACTTTACGACAGAACTAGAAGCGTTAGCTTTTGTAACAGCTTTGCAAGCGTGGAAAAAAATGCTGCTGGGACACAAGGTTATCATTATTACAGATCACAAAGCACTTCAGTTTATGCTGCAAACTGACATGTCTAGTGATAGATTGACACGTTGGGCTTTGTTCACCCAACAGTTTAACGCCACTATCGTTCATCAGCCTGGGAAAGATAACTTACTGGCTGATGCTTTATCACGTAACCCTATCAAAAATGTGCAGATACACCATGTACAATTGGAGCAGCAAGATCAAGAGACCGTTAGGAGGTTAGCCCGAATCGGTGTGTCACAGAAGAGACACGCTCCAATCAGGAAAATGTACAGGTTCCTCAAGGGTTACATGGACAATACTGATGTTGACTATGCAGCTACACAGAGAGAATCACGACACTTTGTCTTGAGTGGAGACATCGTATGTAAGTATGCTGACTCTGCGCATACAAAACTCCGAATAGTCGTGCCACCTAAACTTATTGTCAATTTAGTATGGGTAGCTCATCACGCAACTGGACATGCCGGTTTAGATAAAACTCTTGATACTCTTAAAGAGAGGTTTATTTGGACTAACATGCGTTCCAGAATTGCTAATGTCATTCGTTCATGTGATAAATGTCAAAGAGCAAAGTATGCTTCCGCTCTATTAAAAGGAAAACCTAAGGCTATGATTCCTTCTAAACCAAATGAACTCATGGCGACGGACATATTTGGTCCCTGTCCGAAGGGATACCAGGGTAATCAGTTCCTGTTGGTTACCGTGGATGTCTTCTCGAAATTTGTAACAATGAGTCCCATGCAAAAAGCTAACACGAGGAATGTTGTAAGCAGACTGGAACATGCTGTATTTCCAAAAGCTGGTAAACCAGAATATCTACTATCGGATCATGGAGCTCAGTTTACATCCTTAGAATTTGCTGCAGATATGGAAAGGCTTGGTATTAAGCACTTATTTTCAAGCGTGCGCTATCCGGAATCGAATTCTTCAGAAAGATATATGGCTGAATTTTCGAAATTTTGTCGAATTTTCTGTCCGAATGATCATTCTGGTTGGGTGAGATTTGTACCCCTTATTGAGGAATGTCTAAATTCTACAGTGCAGGAGAGCACAGGAGAGGTGCCAATGAGACTTCATCTAGGAAGAAACCCAGAAAGGCCGTGGGATAATCTTTTTAACCACATTCCTAGAGATCCCGACTTAGGAAGGCAGCAGAGAATTGACAGAGCGAAGGAACAACTCCAGAAAGCAGCAGAGAAACGATTGAAAAGAGTAGCTTGAAAACGTTTTGGTGCTCCCTTAGAAATTGGAAATCTAGTATTACTACGCAGACCTGTCAAGGCTGATGTGAGTAAGAAAATCTACCCCAAGTTTGGAATAGTATTCATGGGTCCGTTCAGAATTACGAATGCTTATGGAAACAACTGTTATGAACTCTACGATGATGAGAATAATGTCGTATATGGCAAGTTCAATGCTGGAAACTTGAAGAAATACTATCCAAGAGTAAGCCAATAATAATTCAATTTCGTGTTCAAGTGAATTGAGATATTTATAACACAGAGTTTAAAAACAATTTGCAACTGTTTTTAAAACGTGGTGAAGGGAGAATGCCCCCGTAAATTGAATTATATTGAGACCACGGTGGCTGTATTGGCAAATACGAAGAAAGTTATGGCTGTATTAGTTGTGACGTGGATATTCATGACGTAGGCACGGATGACGCAGACTTCACGCAAGTAGGCTGCTTGAGCTGAGATTCTTGGTGACGTCATGATTTTGTTCGAGAAAGATCTGAGATTTACGACGCAGTCGCAGGGAAACATGGAATTGTGCTAAGGAAGAAGTTACGCGATTGGAGGAAAGACTCGAACCAATGAACGATAGTTTGGAGGGAGACGGAGATTACTGAAACTACGATATTTAATTACTTTTGGAATGCAGAATTGTGGAAAACTATTTTCAGTTATGGCATTGATTTGGAATTTTGAAGACATTATTTTTGAGTTTTTGAAATTTGAAAATCCGTCAAGTATTGCCAAAGTTAGAAATTCTAGCAATTACGGAGAAACAAGCTATGGAAGGGATGGATACGCCCCTTAAGAAGTTGATAAAAGGTCTTGCACAGCAGAGAGGAGCTCTCATAGCTCATGTGTCTCATACCGCATATTTTTCTGATGTCATATAGTCGTTTTCGAGTGAATAAGTGAAGAAAGTCATCTTTAGGGCGTGTGGTATAGCCCACCGTATCGAACGAGCTTCGAGCGTGCCGCAGTTCCATTTTACGGTGTTTGAAACTAGGCGAAGTTGAAACGCACACATTTTCAAGTCTACAAGATAATATATCAAGAGTTGACTAATGCCTTTAAGCTACTTCTATTGTGCAGTACTATATTAAAGTGTGTAGAAAGGTTGAACATTTTCAAGATTATAATTCGAAATATATTGGCATTTTAAGACGGCAGACAAAAGTGATTTTCTCGCCACCTGAGAAGCACTTTTATACCATCACATTCTACGCTACGGCTGACACGTGTAGTGCAACCGTGATACTACATATTGTTTTTGATGATATAACGCTGCATTCTAACATGGAACAATATAATATGGCAGTTCTTTCAACTATTATAACGGAAATGGAGATGGAAGGCTAAGGACTTTAATGCAATTGGGACATATATCAATGGAGTGAAATAGCAGCATGGAACTTCGCTAATCGTCTTTCTACAAAAGCGAGCATTTAGTGAATATCCAACTACACTCATGCATCGTGGTCCAACGCTGAATTATATCAAATGGCAGTGGAAACATATTCATACTCCACAAATATGAATATTTCTACGGAAATAACTGCAATAAACTTCATGGCGAATTTCTACCAGAACTTCAGGGAACTATCAAGAGAGGCCAGGGTGGACCCGGCTCACAAAGAAGAGTTTTGCCAGAAGGATGTCTATCGTCTACATGGAGCAGTGCAATTTCCGGAGGAGGAAGCAGTTCTATTCTCCGAGGACGCTGGTTCCAGGTTCGAGGTTGGAGCACATCTTTTTGGTGAAATGGAACCATCACCAGTCTTCTTTGGAAGATTTTCCTCTGGAACTTCAATCAACAGATAAGGTAGTCGTGAACGTTTCTTGTTTTATTTGAGTCATTTAGCGATATCTGAGCAACCATTTTTCTCATATTTTCTGTCCCATATATATTTTGCCCCATATTCTTGTTTGATATTTCTGTACTCAGTACACTTCGATGATTTATGCTTTTTCTACGATTTATTAAGACATTGTTATGTCATTGGCATAGTTAAATAATTTTGGATCAGTTGAGACTGATATTTATATTCTTTCAGTAATTTGCATATTTTAGTAGTCACGATTTGACTGTAAAGTTAATGATTTTCTATGGTAGATTTGAATTCAGACAGCGTGTCACTTTAGTAAAGTAATTCTTTTCAGTCATCCTCAAGAAAGAAGAATAATTAAAAGATTTTAGAGCGTTAAAATCTATTTCTGCATCGACGATCTTGGAAATACTAGTCGTTTTATGAACATGATTGCAACATAGACATTTATCGTCAGTTCTAAAATACCATGGCATTATAGACAATTTTATGAAATATGAACTTTGATTACGATTTATTGAATACACTATAGTAATGAACATTTGATAGGAGTTTTTCTCAATACTAGATTGGAACAATAATGTTTGCATTCCACAGTCTAATTGTATTCTATTCGACTATTTATGCAGTTTAGATGAACTTTGATTGAAGATAGTATTTTTATACTACGATACTTAGGAGATATTAATCTCAATTTTGATAGACCAGAAAGGCGTATATAATCATATTTGCTATTAAATGTATTTGTGATTGGCAAATTTTTACTTCATATCGATTCATGAATGAAACCCACGAAGGTTAAATAAATAACAGTTTGAAACAATTAATGAATATAAGAATTTTTAAAGTGGAACTATGGATGTATAATCGTTAGTTCAGTGGACATGTAAAAGTCGCTGATGAATAATGCCCTTGAATAAGTGAAGGAGATTCCCACAGTAATAAGAATGAAGTTAATGAATTTGTAAGTGGAGGTTTTTGTGTATGGATTGTGGAAGATTTTTATGCCATATATATTGAAATATATGATGAATTCTGGGCCTATTTTATGCAATTTTGTGCATTTGAGCGAAGTATTTTTCCGCTGAGTTTATTGTCCAGGTCCTTTGGAAATTAATCATGTGAAATTACTGTTAAAATTAACAAGAGTGTTAAATAATTTGAGATAACGATTTTGAATGGAGGTTACCGTCACAAATAATAATAATAATTATTAAAACTTATTAAACCTGAATATAAGCATAAATATAACTAACCTTCATTGGTCGATAATATTAACCTGATTTGAGTAATTATTAACCGGATAAACGTGTGGTTTAATGTATTTCTAAAATAAATAATATTAATATTGTAAATAATTGTGTAAATATCTTTAACAATAATGTGAAACGAAAGGGATTAATAGAGTCGTGTACAGATTTTTCAATTGTCATTTGACAATATTATAAACAATTTATAATTGTTATTAACAATTAATGAGCATTTGTTATAAACATTAAGAGTTTTGTTAATATACAGTACTCTAAAGAACGCTAATTATACAAGTGGATTATACCATTAAACAAGTTTTGGGATTATTAGAGTAATCCAGTAACATGTGATTGAAGCATTTAAAAGATTTGCGTGTTAATATTTGAGTTGAGTTGAGGACATTTAAAGCGTTTGAAAAGGAGCTAAGCTCTGAGGTTACGAGCATATGCTAAGGCTGACTGGACAGGTGGGTCCGTTTGACGACGTGGGCATGCGACTTGATGTAGGGTGGATCGCAGCTGGCCTGACAACTGTATGTTAGGGGCCAAGGTCGACTATACAACAGGCTTGCAGTTATAAATAAAGTGTGATGTTTATGAAAGAGGAAAACAATTGCTACATGTCTCACCCCAACTCCCGCATCCATTCCAAGTGTGTTACTATTATTACGTTCGTTTAAGCTAGTGAAAGATAAAATTTTGTATGTAACGTCTACAAGTCCTACAGGAGGACATGATTATATTGACGATGGCTTCTGATTGCCACGTGTATTGTGTTGAATTTTTGTTAGAATCATTCCCTTTATGTGAAATAAATTATTGTACAGTTTAAAGTTTCTTGTTTCCGTTTTGGTTCATTTTAAATATCATGGTGGAGGTTATTGTGTGGGCATACTTTAAGTGATCCAGTTGGCAACCCATACCCGAGATTAATTTGAAGAGGTAAGTAAAGGTAAGTATGAACCCCCGTATATTTTGGTGTGTTCCACAATAATTTCTTGTTAACTGCTGTGCTCTAATCTCGATAGTATCTGTCAGTGCCATTTTCATTGATGTAGCTGTGCCGGTGCGTTTGATTATTGGCAATCCGATTGAGGGGCGGATATCTGACAGCCTACTATCCGGAATTACGGGGACAGTACTGCCCCCGTAATTGAATTATATAGAGACCACGGTGGCTATATTGAAAATTATGAAGAAAGTTATGGCTGTCATAGTTATGACGTGGGTAGTCATGACGTAAGAACGGATGACGCAGACGTTATACCAGCAGGCTACTTGAGCTGAGATTCTCAATGACGTCAGCATTTATTCGAGAAAGATCCGAGATTTACGACGCAGTCGCAGGAAACGTGGAATTGTGCTGAGGAAGAAATTATGCTATTGGAGGGGAGGCTCGAACCAATCAACGATCGTTTGAAGGAAGACGGAGATTGCTGAAACTATGGTATTTTTAATACTTTTTGGAATGAAGAATTGTGGAAATCCATTTGCAGTAGAGGCATTGATCTGGAATTTTGGTGAAATTTATTTCCTGTTTTTGAATTTTGAAAATCCGTCACGTATTGACGAAGTTGGAACTTCGAGCGATGACGCAGTAACACGCTATGGAAGGGATGGATACGCCCCTCATGAAGTTTATAAAAGGCCTTGCGCAGAAGAGAGGAGTCTCAATCGTCAGATCTCATATCGCATATCTCAAATCGTCAGATCTTGAGTGATTATATAGTCGTTTTGGTGAGACGTCGAGTGATATTAGTAGAGAGAGTCGTCTTTATAACGCGTGGTGAAGCCACCGCATTAAACGTGATTCGAGCAGACAAGCAGTGCAAGTTTACTGTGAGTGAAAACTAGGCGAAGTTAAAACGCACATTATAACGCGTCTACAAGGTTAGCTATGAACAGTTAGCGGTTGCCTATAAGCTAATTCTATTGTGCAGTGCTACATTAAGCAGTGTAGGAAATTTGAACAATTTCGAGGAGTTATTTTAGAAGATATTAGCAATTTTAGACGTCTGACAAAAGTGATTTTCTCGCTACCTGAGAAGCACTTTGTATCGCCAGATCCTACGCTACGGCTGACACTGCTAGTATAACAGGGAGACTTCTGATTGCTTTTGTGACACAACGCTACAGTATTATGGAGCAGTTTAATACGGCAGTTTGTTCTTCTATTACCATAACCGAAGAGAGGATGGAAGGCTAAAGGACTTTGATGCAATTGGGACATACATCGTTGGAGTAAGATAGCAACATGGAACTTCGCTAATTGCCATTCCATACAAGCCAACATGTGGTGAACAACCATCTACACCCATGTTTCGTGGCTCAACGCTGAATACTTTCAAACAGCAATGGAAACGATTTCATACTCACTGAATATGAATATTTCAATAGAAATTACTACAAAAACTTCATGGCGATTTTCTACAAGATCTTCAGGGATTTTTCAAGAGAGGTCAGGGTAGTCCCGACTCACAAAGAAGAATTTTGCCTGAAGGATGTCTTTCGTCTTCATGGAGCAGTGCAATTTCCGGAGGAGGAAGCAGTTCGATTCTCCGAGGGTGCTGTTTCCTGTTTCGAGGATGGAGCTCAGCTTTAACTTGGTGAAATGGATCCATCAGCAGTCTTCTTTGGGGAATTTTCCTCTGGAACTTCAATCGGCAGATAAGGTAGTCGTGAACGTTTATTGTATTTGAGTTTTGTAGCAATATCTGAGCAACCATTTTCCCATATTTTCTGTCCTCATGTATTTTGCCCTATATTCTTGTTTGAGATTCCTATTCTCAGTACACCTTGATGAGTTATGCCTTTTTCGACGATTTATTAAGACATTGTTATGTCATGGGCATAGTTAAATGATTTTGGATCAGTTGAGACTGATATTTAGATTTTTCAGTAATTTGATTATTATTTCTGTAGTCCCGATTTGACTATAAGTTAATGATTTTCATGGCAGATTTAACTTCAGACAGCGTGTCACTTTATTAAAGTAATTTCTACCCCAGTTTAATTACTTTGACCAATTTTCTGTCATCATCAAGAAGGAAGAACATTTAAATGATTTTAGAGCGTTTAAAATCTCTTACGCTGTCGACGATCTTGGAAATACTAGTCGTTATTTGAAATTGATTGCAACACAGACATTTATCGTCAGTTATGAACGACCATTGCATCATAGACAATTTTATGAAAGATGAACTTTAATTATGAATTTTTGAATGCATTAAAGTCTTGAACTTTTGTTAGGAGTTTTTTCTCAATTAGAGATTTGAATAATAATGTTTGCATTCCACAGTCTAATTGGATTCTATTCGACTATTTTGCAGTTTAGTCGCACTTTGTTTGATGATAGTATTTTTATACTACAGTACTTTGAAGATGATAATCTTAAATTTTGATAGACCAGAGAGGCGTATATAAGCGTATTCACTATTAAATTTGTTTGTGATTGGCAAATTTTTACTTCATTTCGATTCATGAATGAAATCCACGAAGGTTAAATGACAACAGTTTTGAAACAATTAATGATTATAAGAATTTTTGAAGTGGAACTATGAATGTATAATCGCCAGTGCAGCGGACCTGTTGAAAGTCGCTGATGTATAATGCCCTTGAAGTAAATGAAGGAGGTTCCCACAGTAATTAATGATGTTAAAGAATTTGTTAGTGGAGGTTTTTGTAAATTCTGTGGAAGATTTTGATGCCGTATATATTAATATATGATGAATTTTGGGCCTATTTTTAATGCAGTTTTGTGCATTTTTTTTATAAGCGACGTATTTACCGCTGGAGTGTATTGTATTTGTCCTTTGAAAATTAATCAAGTGAATTTACTGTTATAATTAACAAGAGTATTGAAAGAATTTGAGATAAGATTTTGAATGAAGATTACCGTCACAAATAATTATAATTATTAAACATTTATTAAACCAGAATGTGACATTAATATGTATAACTAACCTTCATTGGTCGATTATATTGACACGATTATGAAATTACCAACCGGATGAACATGTGGTTAATGTATTTCTCAAATTAATAATTTGAATAATTTAAATGTTAATATTGTAAATAATGATGTAAATATCTTTGACAATAATGTGGAACGAAAGTAATGTTAGAGGCGTGTCAAAAATTATTTTTGTCTTTAACTATATTATAAACAATTTCTAATTGTTATAAACATTTATGGGGTTTTGTTATAAACATTTAAGAGTTTGTTTTATACTCTAAACAATGCTTATTAAACATTTGAATGATAATTTAACAAGTTTAGGGATTGTCAGAATAATCCAGTGGTATGTGAGTAAAGCATTTGAAAGATTTGCGTAACAATATTTGTGATGTCTTGCGGACATTTAAAACTTTTGAGAGTGCTGGATTCTTACGCAACGTGGCTTGACAAGTGAGCCCATTTGACAGGTGTACGTCAGGTTGAAGGGTAGATGGCAGCTGGCCAGACAACTGGTTATCAGCGGACGAGGTCGTCTGCATTGTGGCCTTGCGCCTATAAATACAAGTGTCATGTTTATTAAAAGAAACCAAATGCTCTATACATGTGTCTCGTCCTGACTTCCTTTTTCCAGTCCAAATGTGTTCTAAATGTTACGTTATTTTGAGCTCGTGGGAGCTAACATGTTGTATGCTAACTTTGCAAGTCCTATAGGAGGACATAGTCAGATTGACATGGGCTACTGATAGCCACATTTATTTTGTTGAGTTGTTAAAGTCATACCCTTTATTTGAAATAAAGCTTTTGTACAGTTCAAAGTTCTTGCCTTCGTTCTGGTTCATTTTTAAATGTCATAGTGAAGGTTATTGTGGGAGCATACTTTAGAGATCCTGTTGTCAACCCAATCCCCGAGATATTTATAAGAGGTAAGTGAAGGTAAGTATGGACCCCCGTCTATTTTGGTGTGTTCCACAATAATTCCTTGTTAACTTCTGTGCTCAAATCTCGGTAGTATCTGTCAGTGCCATTTTCATTGGTGTAGCTGAGCTGGTGCGGTGGATGATTGGCAATCCGATTGAGGGGGCGGATATCTGACAGCCTACTATCCGGGTAAACGGGGACAGAAGGATTGGCGACCCTAAAACGTGGGGCTGATTCAACATAAGTGGATCACCAGGTTGAACGCCAGTAGGATTGGCAAACCTAAAACGTGTGGATCGATAGACTCAAATAAAGAGGTTGATTCTTTGTTAGATGTCTAGGCCAATTGTAGTATTTAAGAGTGTGATTATATAGGAATTAAATGTTGTATTGTAGTAGGAAAATTACACTCAGAAAAGATCAGATCTTATACAACTTGAGAGAGGTTAAATAGGCTGGAAACTTAGGAAAATCGCCTATGATCTGGAATCTTATTTTATTTGACCGGCTTATGATATTTTAGTCATATTAGAGATTAAATTAAATTATTTGGATTGTAAATGTAAATTATTTGTGTTAGGATATTTTAAAATGAGCCAGGGAAATTTGAACATGTGCTTGAGTTTGTTTCAACATGAAGTGTCTTCGAAGGTTAATTATAAGGTAGTTATAAGTTAGATTTAAGACAGAAAATTGATCAAATTTATATATGGTGAAAAGTGTTGCTCAGATGTTGTTATTTTGCTCTTTTGATGTATGTCCCTACAGCAGTCTATTTTTGAAATAATATTGTAATGGCAGACGAAAGTTTGAGGATGATGTTAGAGGAGATGTCTGGTAACATGAATAGCAGTATGAAGCAGATGATGGAGGAAAATGCTAGTAATATGTCTGCTAGCTTGAATGAAAGCATGAAGGAGATGGAAGCTAGGAATACTAGTCGAATGGAGGAGAATGCTAGTAATTTGAAAGCTAGCATGGATGAAAGTTTGAAGGTTCTTCAGACTAGTTCTGCTAACTTAGAGGATAATATGTCGCGTTTACAGATTAATACCCAAGGAATCGAGAATGCTGTAACTGACATGCGCTCAGACGTGTCCAATGTTAAAATAGATGTGTCTAATGTGCATAAAGATCTTACAATGTTGAATTTAGATGTTGCTAATGTCCGAGGTGATATTTCTTGTGCTAGGGCTGAAGTAGTTGTTGTTAAAAATGATGTTGCGACTGTCCAAGACAAGGTTGAGGAAGTCCAAAGAGGAATCCAAAATGTTAGAACTGATGTGTCCAATGTTCAGGTTGATATTAATAACATTCATTCGGATGTAAACGAGATGCAAAGTGACATAAATAAAATTCAAGTCGAAGTCAACACAGTTTTCGTAGATATTGCTAAAGTCCAAACCGATGTAAATAAAGTCAGGGAAGAAATAGAAAATTCGAAAACCCTTTGTACACGTAATATAAGTGCATTAACGACTAGGCTAGTTGACGAGTCAGTTAGAACGACAGCATATTTAGCAGGTTTAAAGTTTGATGTAGAGGTCATGAGAACCCAGGTATTAGACCATACTAGATTACTTAAAGAAGATATCGAAGTAGACATAGCAGAAATGTTAACGGCAAATGTAGCAGTATGGAAAGACGAGTGGAATAGATCAAGTGGGGAACATGTAACCCAAATTCAAGAACGTATTGAAAGAAAACTTGCCAGTACTCAAATAGATATTAACAATGAAGTAGTACAGATTAGGAAAGATTTAAGCGTCAGGATGGATTCGCTATCCGAGAGACAAGTAGAAGATAGAACACAATTAGGTCAGGATGTGCAAGCATTAAAATCTGCATTAGAGGAACAGATTCATAAAGTTGTCTCTGATGTGAATGAAACGACGAGTAAAATGCAAAGTTTGAAGCTAGGAGAAGCTAGTTTGATGGAGACCTACAAAGAAGAGTTAATCAAGAAAGTCTTAACGGAAATCACTGACAAGGATACAGAAGGCTTGGCTTGCGAAACCAATAGGAATTATGCCAGAAGATATAACCTAGATCCAGAAGAAAGAGACGTGACTCCTGAAGAACGTATATCCAGATTCAGGGAGGAAGATGACGAGAGGAATATGGAACCTGAGTGGAACTACCGAGATAGTGGGAAAAACTACCCGGATTCATATCCGAGAAATGTCACAGTCTTCAGGAATTTTGAAGACAAACCACAAAAATTCAGCAACACTGACAGTTTAACGCCTATAGAATATGTCAGGAACCTCAAAGATTATTTCATCGAAGCTCACATTCCCAGAGAGAGAGAGATGAAGATAGTGGAGAGATTTTTGATTGGAGGACCCCTCGAATGGTTTGCGCATTTAGATACACGTTCAGTAACTTTGACGAGTTTGCAGAGGCGCTAATCAAACGATTTTGGTCCATCGAAGCGCAGAATTCGTTAAGAGCGGAGGTTTATTCAAGAAAATACTCAGGTACTCTTCCAACGCGGTACGCTGATTTCTTTACGAGTCAATTGTCCCGCTTGAGATTTTTGCAACCCCCTTTGTCAACGGAGCAATTAATTGATGCGATTTCTCGTATGCTGCCTGTGGGGGTGAGGAGACTAATTATTTCATCAAACATAAGGGATTTGACCAGCATGGATGAATTAATGAGGAGGTTAGACTGCACAAGTCCAATGCCTAACGTAGTACAGAAAGGTCAAAGGCATGACTTCAAAGAAATAAATACGGTATATATGGACCAAGTCCAACAAACTGACAAGCCAGATGAAGAGAAAACTGACAATGTAGGTCCTCACAGGAATAATCAGTTTCGAAATAACAGATCGCAAGGTTACCGTCCGTACCAACAGAGAAGAGGCTGGAACTATAATCGAGGCAATTACAACAATGGAAGAGGCAGATATTACAACAATAATAGTTATAACAGAAATTATAATAGAAATAACCAGAACCAAAATAGAAATCAGGATTCTCAAGGTCAGGTTATGACACCCGATCAGTATCAGGAAAGAGAGAGGGAAAGCCAGCAATACCTGAAAGAACTACGGGAAAAAGAAGCCGAAAACCAAAAGAAAAGGCAGGATGTTGTAATCGATCCTGGGCCTTCTACGAGCCAGCACAATTTTGAGGTCGGTAACACAAAAAAAAACGCCGATTTCTCAACGACAATGAGAACTTGTAAATACATTGCCACACCACACCTAATTACAATTAATGAGATATATGAAGTTACTGATGAAGATTTGCTAGAAGAGAGGGGAATCGTCAGAGAGGAAAGACCATGTGCCTTACCTATTATTTCTGTACGGATAGATGGCCAACAATACAAAGCCCTGATGGATACTGGTGCAATAATTTCCATCATTTCAGAAGATTGTTATCAAAGTCTGCTAAGAGGAGAGAATATGACAGTTCTACCTGATTCTACCGTCAAAGTGAGAGGGATTTTCCAAGATAAAGCAGTGAAGTGCAAGATTCAAGTGTTATTGAACTTTGAGATCAATGGAAGGAATTATGAACAAATCTTCATTGTGGTGAGCAAGATCAATTTTGATATGGTGCTTGGAATCGATTTTATATCGAAGGTCGGAGCTATTATTGACATGAAGAACAGAAGTATTAGCTTTAATGATGGGTACATGATCACAGAAGAGATAGAAAAACAGGACGTGAAAAACAGTCTGGAAATAGACCTTAGGGAAGAAATTTTGAATACCATAATTAATGAAGTGGAAAATTTAGCAGAAATACCCAGTAGAAAAACTGAAGGATTTGAAGAAATTCAAGGGGAATTTGAGGATCTGATAAAGGAATTCCAAGATATCTTTGATGAAAAGCCTGGATTGATTAAGGATTATAAGTACAAGATAAGGCTGACAGATGAAACCCCTTACCAGAAGAGAATATACCCCATTCCTGAGAAATACTATCAAGCAGTACGAGGGTTAATCAGAAAAATGGAGGTAGACGGGATTATTAAAAAACAGGCGTCGTCTTATATAAACCCCATCACAGTAGTGAAGAAAAGTAATGGTCAGATACGTCTTTGTCTCGATGCCAGGACCATCAACTTGAAGATTCTTCCAGAAAATGACCGACCACCCAAGATTAGAGATCTGCTTCGAAAATTCAAAGGAAGAGCATGTTTCAGCGTTCTTGACTTGACGTCTTCATTTTATCAAGTTCAACTAGAAGAAGAGAGTATGCAGTACACTGGATTCCTATTTGACCAGACGTCATGGGTCTTTGTCAGAATGCCTTTTGGTATGGTTAACAGTGGACCAGCACTTATTCGAGCACTTGATAGTAAGCTCACTGATGAAGTGAAAGAAAATGTAATCTGCTACATTGACGATTTAATCGTATCTTCACCCAGCGCCGCAGAACATTTAGTGCACTTGAGGAAGTTGTTCGAGAATTTAAGGGAGGCCAATATCAAAGTGAATTTTGGAAAATGTCAATTCTTGAAGAAGGAGATAAATTACTTGGGGCATACAATTGATAAAGATGGATATCATCCAAACATGCAAAAAGTAGAGGCAATCACGAGATTTCCAAAGCCAACTAAGGTGAAACAAGTCAGAGAATTTGTAGGCGCATGCCAATTTATTAGCAGCCACTGTTCGAGATACTCTGAAATTATGGCTCCTCTGTATGACTTACTCAAAAAGAATAATAGATGGAAATGGAGTACCGCAGCAGATGAGGCTTTTGAGAAAGCAAAAGAGATGCTCAGAAATAACGTGAAACTGGAGTACCCAGACTTTGAGAAGGTGTTTTATATTGAGTCTGATGCATCAAGAATAGGCATTAGTGCAGTCTTATACCAGAAAGACGAGGCAGGCAACAAGCACTACATTGCATTCACTAGTCGGAAGTTGAAGAAACATGAGGAAAACTACTTCACGACTGAACTTGAAGCGTTAGCTTTTGTGACAGCTTTGCAAGCGTGGAAGAAAATCCTGCTGGGACATAAGGTCATCATTATTACTGACCATAAAGCACTACAGTTTATGCTGCAAACTGACATGTCGAGTGATAGATTGACACGTTGGGCTTTGTTCACCCAACAGTTTAACGCCACTATTGTCCACCAGCCTGGGAAAGATAACTTTCTGGCTGATGCGTTATCACGTAACCCTATTAAAAATGTGCAGATACACCATGTACAATTGGAGCAAGAAGATCAAGAAACCGTTAGGAGGTTAGCCCGAATCGGTGTGTCACAGAAGAGACACGCTCCAATCAGGAAAATGTACAGATTCCTCAAGGGTTACATGGACAATACTGATGTTGACTATGCAGCTACACGGAGAAATTCACGACACTTTGTCTTGAGTGGAGACATCGTATGCAAGTATGCTGACTCTGCGCATACAAAACTCCGAATAGTCGTGCCACCTAAACTTGTTGTCAATTTAGTGTGGGTAGCTCATCACGCAACTGGACATGCCGGTTTAGATAAAACTCTTGATACTCTTAAAGAGAGATTTATTTGGACTAACATGCGTTCCAGCATTGCCAAGGTCATTCGATCATGTGACAAATGTCAGAGAGCAAAGTATGCCTCTGCTTTATTAAAGGGAAAACCGAAGGCTATGATTCCTTCTAAGCCAAATGAACTTATGGCGACGGACCTATTTGGCCCCTGTCCGAAGGGATATCAGGGTAACCAGTACCTGTTGGTAACCGTGGATGTTTTCTCAAAATTTGTAACAATGAATCCCATGCAGAAAGCTAACACGAGGAACGTTGTAAGCAGACTGGAAAATGCTGTATTTCCTAAAGCTGGTAAACCAGAATACCTACTGTCAGATCATGGAACGCAGTTTACGTCAGTGGAATTTGCAGCGGATATGGAAAAGCTTGGCATTAAGCACTTATTTTCAAGCGTGCGTTACCCAGAATCGAATTCCTCAGAGAGATATATGGCTGAATTTTCGAAATTCTGTCGAATTTTCTGTCCAAATGATCATTCTGGTTGGGTGAGATTTGTACCCCTTATTGAGGAATGTCTGAATTCTACAGTGCAGGAGAGCACAGGAGAAGTGCCAATGCGACTTCATCTAGGAAGAAACCCAGAAAGGCCGTGGGATAATCTTTTCAACCACGTTCCTAGAGATCCCGACCTAGGAAGGCAGCAGAGGATTGACAAGGCGAAGGAACAACTCCAGAAAGCAGCAGAGAAACGATTGAAAAGAGTAGCTGGAAAACGTTTTGGTGCACCCTTACAAGTTGGAAATCTTGTATTACTCCGCAGACCTGTCAAGGCTGATATGAGCAAGAAAATCTATCCCAAATTTGGAATTGTATTTATGGGGCCGTTTAGAATTACAAACGCTTACGGAAACAACTGCTATGAACTCTACGATGATGAGAATAATGTCATTTATGGCAAGTTCAATGCTGGAAATTTGAAAAGATACTATCCTAGAGTAAACCAGTAATAATTCAATTTCGTGTTCAAGAGAGTTGAGGTACTTGTAACACAGAGTTTAAAAACAATTTGCAACTGTTTTTAAAACGTGGTGAGGGGAGAATGCCCCCGTAATTGAATTATATAGAGACCACGGTGGCTATATTGAAAATTATGAAGAAAGTTATGGCTGTCACAGTTATGACGTGGGTAGTCATGACGTAAGAACGGATGACGCAGACGTTATACCAGCAGGCTACTTGAGCTGAGATTCTCAATGACGTCAGCATTTATTCGAGAAAGATCCGAGATTTACGACGCAGTCGCAGGAAACGTGGAATTGTGCTGAGGAAGAAATTATGCTATTGGAGGGGAGGCTCGAACCAATCAACGATCGTTTGAAGGAAGACGGAGATTGCTGAAACTATGGTATTTTTAATACTTTTTGGAATGAAGAATTGTGGAAATCCATTTGCAGTAGAGGCATTGATCTGGAATTTTGGTGAAATTTATTTCCTGTTTTTGAATTTTGAAAATCCGTCACGTATTGACGAAGTTGGAACTTCGAGCGATGACGCAGTAACACGCTATGGAAGGGATGGATACGCCCCTCATGAAGTTTATAAAAGGCCTTGCGCAGAAGAGAGGAGTCTCAATCGTCAGATCTCATATCGCATATCTCAAATCGTCAGATCTTGAGTGATTATATAGTCGTTTTGGTGAGACGTCGAGTGATATTAGTAGAGAGAGTCGTCCTTATAACGCGTGGTGAAGCCACTTTGATGCAATTGGGACTTACATCGTTGGAGTAAGATAGCAACATGGAACTTCGCTAATTGCCATTCCATACAAGCCAACATGTGGTGAACAACCATCTACACCCATGTTTCGTGGCTCAACGCTGAATACTTTCAAACAGCAATGGAAACGATTTCATACTCACTGAATATGAATATTTCAATGGAAATTACTACAAAAACTTCATGGCGATTTTCTACAAGATCTTCAGGGATTTTTCAAGAGAGGTCAGGGTAGTCCCGACTCACAAAGAAGAATTTTGCCGGAAGGATGTCTTTCGTCTTCATGGAGCAGTGCAATTTCCGGAGGAGGAAGCAGTTCGATTCTCCGAGGGTGCTGTTTCCTGTTTCGAGGATGGAGCTCAGCTTTAACTTGGTGAAATGGATCCATCAGCAGTCTTCTTTGGGGAATTTTCCTCTGGAACTTCAATCGGCAGATAAGGTAGTCGTGAACGTTTATTGTATTTGAGTTTTGTAGCAATATCTGAGCAACCATTTTCCCATATTTTCTGTCCTCATGTATTTTGCCCTATATTCTTGTTTGAGATTCCTATTCTCAGTACACCTTGATGAGTTATGCCTTTTTCGACGATTTATTAAGACATTGTTATGTCATGGGCATAGTTAAATGATTTTGGATCAGTTGAGACTGATATTTAGATTTTTCAGTAATTTGATTATTATTTTTGTAGTCCCGATTTGACTATAAGTTAATGATTTTCATGGCAGATTTAACTTCAGACAGCGTGTCACTTTATTAAAGTAATTTCTACCCCAGTTTAATTACTTTGACCAATTTTCTGTCATCATCAAGAAGGAAGAACATTTAAATGATTTTAGAGCGTTTAAAATCTCTTACGCTGTCGACGATCTTGGAAATACTAGTCGTTATTTGAAATTGATTGCAACACAGACATTTATCGTCAGTTATGAACGACCATTGCATCATAGACAATTTTATGAAAGATGAACTTTAATTATGAATTTTTGAATGCATTAAAGTCTTGAACTTTTGTTAGGAGTTTTTTCTCAATTAGAGATTTGAATAATAATGTTTGCATTCCACAGTCTAATTGGATTCTATTCGACTATTTTGCAGTTTAGTCGCACTTTGTTTGATGATAGTATTTTTATACTACAGTACTTTGAAGATGATAATCTTAAATTTTGATAGACCAGAGAGGCGTATATAAGCGTATTCACTATTAAATTTGTTTGTGATTGGCAAATTTTTACTTCATTTCGATTCATGAATGAAATCCACGAAGGTTAAATGACAACAGTTTTGAAACAATTAATGATTATAAGAATTATTGAAGTGGAACTATGAATGTATAATCGCCAGTGCAGCGGACCTGTTGAAAGTCGCTGATGTATAATGCCCTTGAAGTAAATGAAGGAGGTTCCCACAGTAATTAATGATGTTAGAGAATTTGTTAGTGGAGGTTTTTGTAAATTCTGTGGAAGATTTTGATGCCGTATATATTAATATATGATGAATTTTGGGCCTATTTTTAATGCAGTTTTGTGCATTTTTTTTATAAGCGACGTATTTACCGCTGGAGTGTATTGTATTTGTCCTTTGAAAATTAATCAAGTGAATTTACTGTTATAATTAACAAGAGTATTGAAAGAATTTGAGATAAGATTTTGAATGAAGATTACCGTCACAAATAATTATAATTATTAAACATTTATTAAACCAGAATGTGACATTAATATGTATAACTAACCTTCATTGGTCGATTATATTGACACGATTATGAAATTACCAACCGGATGAACATGTGGTTAATGTATTTCTCAAATTAATAATTTGAATAATTTAAATGTTAATATTGTAAATAATGATGTAAATATCTTTGACAATAATGTGGAACGAAAGTAATGTTAGAGGCGTGTCAAAAATTCTTTTTGTCTTTAACTATATTATAAACAATTTCTAATTGTTATAAACATTTATGGGGTTTTGTTATAAACATTTAAGAGTTTGTTTTATACTCTAAACAATGCTTATTAAACATTTGAATGATAATTTAACAAGTTTAGGGATTGTCAGAATAATCCAGTGGTATGTGAGTAAAGCATTTGAAAGATTTGCGTAACAATATTTGTGATGTCTTGCGGACATTTAAAACTTTTGAGAGTGCTGGATTCTTACGCAACGTGGCTTGACAAGTGAGCCCATTTGACAGGTGTACGTCAGGTTGAAGGGTAGATGGCAGCTGGCCAGACAACTGGTTATCAGCGGACGAGGTCGTCTGCATTGTGGCCTTGCGCCTATAAATACAAGTGTCATGTTTATTAAAAGAAACCAAATGCTCTATACATGTGTCTCGTCCTGACTTCCTTTTTCCAGTCCAAATGTGTTCTAAATGTTACGTTATTTTGAGCTCGTGGGAGCTAACATGTTGTATGCTAACTTTGCAAGTCCTATAGGAGGACATAGTCAGATTGACATGGGCTACTGATAGCCACATTTATTTTGTTGAGTTGTTAAAGTCATACCCTTTATTTGAAATAAAGCTTTTGTACAGTTCAAAGTTCTTGCCTTCGTTCTGGTTCATTTTTAAATGTCATAGTGAAGGTTATTGTGGGAGCATACTTTAGAGATCCTGTTGTCAACCCAATCCCCGAGATATTTATAAGAGGTAAGTGAAGGTAAGTATGGACCCCCGTCTATTTTGGTGTGTTCCACAATAATTCCTTGTTAACTTCTGTGCTCAAATCTCGGTAGTATCTGTCAGTGCCATTTTCATTGGTGTAGCTGAGCTGGTGCGGTGGATGATTGGCAATCCGATTGAGGGGGCGGATATCTGACAGCCTACTATCCGGGTAAACGGGGACAGTACCATCCTGGCATTTGCCCGAAGGCGAAGTGGGAAACCATGGAAAACCCCTTTGAGGATGGCTGAGGTGGGAATCGAACCCACTTTACTCATTTGGACCACCCGAGGCTGAGTAAACCCCGTCCCAGTCCTCATACCACTTTTCAAATTTCGTGGCAGAGCCGGGAATAGAACCCAGGACGTCCGGGGTGGCAGCTAATCACGCTGTCTACTACACAACTGAGGCGACTCTATTCGTGATAATTAGAATTTTAATAGTTCAATATTTATAATAATATGACACGTTCTGTAATTACTGCCTTGCTGCGAGGCTCAGCGGTAAGGTTCTCGCTTGCTGTGCCCAAGGTTGCAGGTTCGTATCCTGGCGCAGTCAGCTGGCATTTGAGGGTCCGCAAATGCGAGGGAGCCGTGTCAGTAGATTTACTGTCAAGTTGAAGATACCCTTCGAAGCAAAATTCTGGCACCCCATTGTATCTAAAAGCCAGAAGAGTGAAAAGGGACGTGAAAACCATTAATTTGAGATCATTGAAAGAACACTGCCACTATTGATTTGTACTATATTCGCGAGGATGTACTCAACGGTAAAGTTGTACAATGGACGTAAAGGAGCAGGTACTAATGTTTTTAGGATAACTGTCATATACGCGTTAGTGGGGTTGCCTTCCTCCAAAAAAAATAAGGGACTGGTGGACCACACTGTATATATATATGTATATCAGTTTCTTGTGGACACGAGAAACTGCCGTAATTTTGCACCAATCACTTTGAATTTTTTACCGAATATGTATACCTATAAAATCTCGGTCGAGTTCGTTACTGGGCTAAATCGGCCAAAGGGGGTGAAAATGGGGGGGCTTTTTTCGAAAAAGTGAAATATTGCTATAACTCTCTTAATATCTGAAATATCGAATCCGTTCAACGTTCATACTATGTGTCGGATAAAGCCCAAAAATTTATGTTTGAAGAGTTTTTTATAGCACCAACCATTGACCATAGGGGTGGGAAAAAGTGGGTTTTCGGGGAAACATTAATCATATCTCTCTTAATAGGCACAATATCAATACCTTACAAAATGGACAATATTCCCCTAATAATTACCTAAAACTTTTGTCTGAAAGAATTTTTGATATGACCCACCATTACGCCAGGGGATGAGAATGTTTTCGGAATTATAAGAAAATGCCAAGAGCTATTGATCACTTTCGTGATGTTTATAGTGCGTTTTTCTTTTGTGCCGCATTTGTCAGTTAAATGCTTTTGAGACCACCGAACGAAAACATATGTACTTATTCATTTCTGTTAACATTATAATGTTTATTACTAGTGTTTAATCTCTCTCTATATATATATCTAAGACTCTTACCTCAGCGTGTTAATAGGTCATGCGCCTCCAGCTTACGATCGCATACTGAAAAGGGTGTCGACTTGCTTGCTGCCTTCCTGTATGACTGACGTCACAGCTTGCCCTGGCCAATCATCGCCCGCCAGCTTGGCTTCCAGACGTTTCCATGATGTTATTATTTAAGTGGCGGCGTTTTGCTCTCCATCAGCATTCCTTCTTCAAACCTTCTACGGTCTTCTTCAACTAGCGAGAGGCATTCGTGCCTTCCGCCCTTCTCCGGGGCCTTCTAAACTTCAGGCCTAATCTGCATTTATGAGTGAAACTACCAGGAAACGCAACAGCAGAGAGCTTCAGCACTGAGAAAGTGCATTCTACGTTTTTACTCCAAACCGCAAGAAGCTGCATCAAATCGCAGTTCTAAATGCCATGTTATTTGGCATTCAAGAAATAGCATCAAAACCTAACGATGTTAGCCAATGTACAGCGCTGGTCGCCCTGGCGAAGTTATTTTCCTGATGCTGGACATTTCAAATTCTACTACCAAAAAATCTAGTGTTGGCCACGGCAGTCTCCGTCAGCATGCTTCTAGTCATCGCCACTAAAGATAAGTTTGTGCCTTTTTTATTATTATCTTAATCATCTTCGTTTTAAGTGTTTGCTAGCAAGTGCAAGAATATTAAATTTGTGTGTGCATCAAGCAGAATGAACTTTTGAGTAATAGCCCATGGCTGGGCCAACCTAATTAAAATTAATGAACATTTGAAACTGCCCCAGGCGGGCCAGCATAACTAATTTTTTAATTAAGGCTTTATTAATGTGTTTGCAAGTTTCACCCTAAAAATAAAAGTATTGTATTTACTCTCAATGTTCAGTCTAGTATTGAAAGAACCAGGCCGCATTTCCTTAGCCCAATCCTTTCAGTCTAATCTTCTCTCAAGGAAGTTATTTTGTCCAGGCCTTAAGCCTGATGCTGTCCTCCCGTTTATGTTGATGAATCTGGGCTGTTCTCCACATAACCATTTTGGTGCCTATAACCGGGATGCTTGTAAACATTCTGTTTAACCAAATCTTCAAATTTCTTAATGTTGGAACTGATTCAAAATTTAAATGCCATACTGAACATTGAGTGTGTTAATATTTTAAAAATTGTGTTTTCTAATCTACTTCGAAAGTTTCAGCTCGAGTGTATATGGTTGGCACTGAGAAGGGAGACAAACAGCAGGCCCGTATTTCACCGCAGGGGAAGCCGCACTCTCTTTTCTGGCAGACTGTCAACTTCTTCCGAAGCAAGGTGTACCAGCTCACAGTATAGTCGTGAGTACACAACAAACTTTCATAATGCCGATTGACGAGAAACTCATTAATGCCAGAGCTTCTGTCAAAGGCAAGTTAACGCGTTTTCGCACTTTTCTAGATGAGCTCCCGGAAAAAGAACGTAATAGTGACATAATTTCTCAAAGACTGAAAGGTTATGAACAGGCCTTTGAAAAATATGATGAGATCCAAAGTAATATTGAGACCAAGGATCCCGATCAGCAAAGTGACCGTTGTGAGGTTGAAAATCTATATTATAAGGGGTTCGCAGACGCGAAGCAGCTTTTAAGAAGTTTAACATTGCAGGAAAAGCAGGAGAAAATTCCTTCAGAATCTTCTTCTTTTCCTTCCCGTGTTATATTACCGAAAATAGAATTACCTAAATTTACCGGAGATGAAGCTACATGGGAACCATTTTTTGAATTATTCAATTCATTGATTCACGAAAACGATTCTCTTCCTTCAATACAGAAGTTTCATTATTTGCGTTTGTCCTTGCAAGGCAACGCACTTAAACTCATCCAAGAGCTTACGTTGACAAATGAAAATTATGAAGTAGCTTTGGCACTTCTCAGAGATCGGTTTGGGAACACTCGTTTAAAAACTCAACGTCACATACAGGGTTTATTCAATTTACCTATTGTTCAAGCTGATAATCTTGCCTCGCTTCGTAATCTGATCGATGCTGCGGAACTTCATATTCGTGCGCTTGCAAATTTGGACCAACCAGTTGACCATTGGGATCTATTTTTGATTCATCTTATTTCTGTTAAATTAGACACTAAAACTTTAAAAGATTGGGAAGCAGCTCTGTCGCAACATTCATTGTGTACCTATGAAGCTATTATTAAATTCTTAAAGGCGAAATGCCAAATTCTCTCTGCTGTAGCCAGCCAAAAGAGTAGCTCTACCTTCAAACCTCCCTCTAATAGTAAGGTCATCAGCCCCACTCAGAGAGTACTAAGGTCACATGTCTTTTCTACCAATATTCGGTCTTCCAATCAAGCACAAGCTTGTGTTTTGTGTCAACAACCACATAACTTGTACCAATGCGCTCAATTCAAATCTTTATCTGTGGATGAAAGACGCAAATTAATTACCACCCACAAGCACTGCTTTAATTGCCTATCAGCGACACATATGATAAGCAATTGTCGTTCTGAACAGTTATGTTTTCACTGTAAAGCAAAGCATCATACTCTCCTGCATAGGCATGAAAGATCGCGGTCATCAGCAACCAATAGTTCATCCGCTAAATCTCATTCTGAGACTTTGCCGAATAACGCTCAGTCTTTTACTCAAAGCTCTGTTTCGTTCAGTAAAACTCAAGTTTTATTGTCCACTGTCCAAATTCTAGTGAAGAATGTTCACGGAAAATGGGTTTCTGTAAGGGGATTGTTAGATAATGCTGCAACTAACAATTTTATCAGTGAATCGCTAGTTCGCAAGTTAGGTCTACAAATATGCCCTACTTCTATAGAAGTTACATGAATTAATGGTTCCAAATCGCAAACTCTGAGTTATGCTAAAGTGGATGTAAAAGATTCCAATAATCTTGGCATTCATTTAAATTTAGATTTTTTAATTATAAATTCCATAGGTAATGACACCCCCATTACTTCTTTTCAAGTCCAGGGTTGGAATATTCCGCATCATTTGCAACTTGCAGATCCGAATTTCAACAGAGCTTCATCTGTAGAAATTCTTTTAAGTGCCAGCATTTTTTGGCAATGTTTACATCCGGAAAAGGTTAAAGTTGCCCGTGATGTTTTCTTTCGTAGAACTGATTTTGGTTGGATTGCCACTGGGCAAATATACCACAACCCCGTTCAACAAAAATCTCATTGTTATTTTGTTGGTGCTGATTTAAATCAAGAATTAATTAAGTTCTGGGACATTGAGGATATTCAAGTCACCTCACCTCATTCTCTCAATAATGAGATCTGTGAAACACACTACGTAGAAACCACTGTTCGCACTACTGAAGGCAGATTCGTGGTTACTCTTCCTCGCATTTTTAACCCCCCTGTTATTACAGAATCACATTCCAGAGCTCTCAAAGCTTTATTCGCAATTGAAAATCGCTTTAAAAAAGATGCTCTCTTAAAAGCTCAGTATACTTCCTTCATGGAAGAATACGAATCAGCGAATCACATGGAAGTCGTTGCAAAATCTGAAGAAATTAGTAATCCTCCTAAAGAAATAGTATATCTTAATCATCATCCGGTTTGGAAAAATTCTTCCACCCGAGAACAGATAAGAGTGGTTTTTAATGGGTCATCTCCAGATGCTAATGGTGTTTCTCTCAATGACACTCTGCATTCTGGACCCGCTATTCAGACAGATCTTACTTCAGTTTTACTTAACTTTCGTCTATTCCCCATTGCTGTCCTTGCTGACATCAAGCAAATGTATAGGCAAATTCTAGTAAATTCAGAACAACGTGATTTGCAAAGAATTTTGTGGCGAGACGACAATGCAAAACCTATAAAAATATTTCGTTTAAGAACAGTGACATACGGTCTTAAGCCGTCTGCCTTTCTCGCAATACGATCTCTTCACATGTTGGCCGAACAAGATGGTCATCTTTTTCATCCTCTAGCTTCTGAAGTTTTGAAAACTGCATTTTATGTAGATGATTTTCTGTATTCTTTTCCTAGTATCTCTGACGCACTTCTTGTTTGTGAAGATTTAAACTCTCTTCTTTCCGGTGGTGGGTTTACCCTTCATAAGTGGAACTCGAACTCAACCGAATTTTTATCTAACTTTTCACAAGTAACTCCTGTTGACAAATGTGTTGCGCTTCCTACTGAGGAATCAGCTATTAAAACCTTGGGTGTTTTTTGGTCTCCTTCTTCAGATACCTTTTGCTATCAGGTACACTTATCTGAGTTTCACCCTCAAACGAAAAGGCAATTATTATCAGAAATAGCAAAAGTTTTTGATCCCTTGCAGTACATTGCTCCGGTGGTTATTACTGCAAAAATTTTCTTGCAAAAACATTGGTTATTGAAAATTGGTTGGGATGAGGAGGTACCCTCCCCCCTTTTGGATGAGTGGTTGAAATACCGCAAGAGTTTGTTAGATCTTTCTCAAATTTCTATTCCCCGCACTTTAATTTCGGACCTTTCATGTCAGTATTTCGATTTGCACGTATTTGCAGATAGTTCTGAAAAGGCATACGGTTGCTGCGCCTATTTAGTAGGCCGCTCTTCCAATACTTTACCCGGATTTTCCAATTTAATTTGCGCAAAATCAAAGGTAGCCCCACTCAAATCCATATCTTTGCCTAGATTGGAATTATGTTCTGCTGTAATGGCTGTGGAATTAGCCAGTAAATTAAAAATCAGTTTAAATTTCAAATTTTCGACCACATGGTTTTGGAGTGATTCTTCCATCGTGTTAGCTTGGCTTTCAAAACCTTCTTCGCATTGGACCACTTTTGTGGCTAATCGCGTTTCTAAAATACAAGAGTTGTCTCATTTTGACCAATGGAATCATGTTCCGGGAAAAGAAAACCCCGCTGATATAATTTCACGTGGCTGCTTGCCCAAGAAATTAATTTCTCTTAAATTATACTGGAATGGTCCGGCGTGGCTCAGTCAGGATTTCTCTTGTTGGCCTCGTTCATCTAATCCACTCGCAGAAGATGTTCCTGATGCTCGCATTGTTACCGCTTCCCTTTTTCTAACTTCTATTGCTACTAGTCTGTTTCAGCGTTACTCTTCATTTAATAAATTAATTCGTGTGGTAGCATATTTATTTCGATGGAAATTTCTTGTTCTTGATCAGCCTGTGAAACCGCAACCCTTTCTCACTAAAATGGAATTGGAATTTGCTACTCGTAGAATCTTGTTTCTCATGCAACAAGAAGTATTCTTTCTTGAGTATCAGACGCTTTTAAGCAAAAAAGCTTTACCAAAGTCTAGTAGGCTGTTACCTCTCACCCCTTTTTTGGACCAAGATGGATTAATAAGAGTGGGGGGTAGGCTAGAATATTCTAGTTACTCAGATGAGAAAAAACATCCCATTATTCTCCCTTCTAGACATCCTATTACTACTCTTATCGTAAAGAAATTTCATTATCAGAATTTGCACGCTGGCACCCGCACTTTGCTTTGTTTAATTCGCGAGAAATATTGGCTCATTAACGGTGTTCATGAAGTTTCTTCTGTTATTCGGAAATGTATACCTTGTTTCAAATCTAAGCCCCCGCCAATCACGCAAATTATGGGAAACTTGCCATATTTTCGTTCCGAACCTAGTAAGCCTTTCGCCCTAACGGGTATCGATTATGCCGGTCCTTATGTCTATCAAGTTAATTCCCCTTTATCTAAGCGAAAGTTGTTAGGTAAACTTTATATTTCTTTATTTGTGTGCATGGTGACAGGAGCCATTCACCTTGAGTTGGTTACAAGTGCTTCTACTCCTTATTTTATAGCAGCCTTTTCTAGATTTGCCGCTAGAAGGGGTGTTCCTTCTGAGGTTTTCTCAGATAACGCAAAAATTTTTGTTAGTACTTTTGATCTTTGGAAAACTGCGCTTACCGCCCCTTCTGCTAAGGAACAGTTTTCTAATTTTTCGCATGCTAAGGGATTCAAATGGCATTTCACTCCCCCATACGCCCCCCATCATGGTGGTCGTTGGGAATCTTGCATAAAGCTCACGAAGAGACAGCTGAAGAAAACCCTTGGTTCAGCCATCCTTTCCTATGAGGAATTCAATTCTTTAATTATTCAGGTTGAGGGTATTGTAAATTCTAGGCCGCTCACGCCTTTGTCTAATGATCCTAAGGATCTTCTTCCCTTAACACCTGGTCATTTTTTAATAGGCTGTTCTTTAGCTTCTACGCCTCCTTTGCTGAGTCGACGCTGTGATCTCAGGTTGCCTATTTTCTGGAGGAAGTTAGACTCTTTGCGAAACTCCTTTTGGCGCCGTTGGAAGCTGGAGTATCTCGGCTCACTTAACAGAAGAGAGAAGTGGCGGCTTTCCCAGCCTGATGTGCGAGTGGGAGATATGGTTCTTTTGCGAGATCCAAGTCCCCCTCTCGTATGGAATATTGGTAGGGTAACTCACTGCCATTTGGGTCGGGATAATCATGTGAGAGTTGTAGATGTTCTCACTAGTAAGGGTGTCTATACTAGACCAATTTCTATGGTTGCTATCTTGCCTGTTGAGGCTTAGTGTCATCTTCTTTATTGTTGTTCACGTTTTTGTAACTGATTCTTTGATTGTTTTCTTTCGGGGGTCTCGGAGCATGATCACTTTCGTGATGTTTATAGTGCGTTTTTCTTTTGTGCCGCATTTGTCAGTTAAATGCTTTTGAGACCACCGAACGAAAACATATGTACTTATTCATTTCTGTTAACATTATAATGTTTATTACTAGTGTTTAATCTCTCTCTATATATATATCTAAGACTCTTACCTCAGCGTGTTAATAGGTCATGCGCCTCCAGCTTACGATCGCATACTGAAAAGGGTGTCGACTTGCTTGCTGCCTTCCTGTATGACTGACGTCACAGCTTGCCCTGGCCAATCATCGCCCGCCAGCTTGGCTTCCAGACGTTTCCATGATGTTATTATTTAAGTGGCGGCGTTTTGCTCTCCATCAGCATTCCTTCTTCAAACCTTCTACGGTCTTCTTCAACTAGCGAGAGGCATTCGTGCCTTCCGCCCTTCTCCGGGGCCTTCTAAACTTCAGGCCTAATCTGCATTTATGAGTGAAACTACCAGGAAACGCAACAGCAGAGAGCTTCAGCACTGAGAAAGTGCATTCTACGTTTTTACTCCAAACCGCAAGAAGCTGCATCAAATCGCAGTTCTAAATGCCATGTTATTTGGCATTCAAGAAATAGCATCAAAACCTAACGATGTTAGCCAATGTACAGCGCTGGTCGCCCTGGCGAAGTTATTTTCCTGATGCTGGACATTTCAAATTCTACTACCAAAAAATCTAGTGTTGGCCACGGCAGTCTCCGTCAGCATGCTTCTAGTCATCGCCACTAAAGATAAGTTTGTGCCTTTTTTATTATTATCTTAATCATCTTCGTTTTAAGTGTTTGCTAGCAAGTGCAAGAATATTAAATTTGTGTGTGCATCAAGCAGAATGAACTTTTGAGTAATAGCCCATGGCTGGGCCAACCTAATTAAAATTAATGAACATTTGAAACTGCCCCAGGCGGGCCAGCATAACTAATTTTTTAATTAAGGCTTTATTAATGTGTTTGCAAGTTTCACCCTAAAAATAAAAGTATTGTATTTACTCTCAATGTTCAGTCTAGTATTGAAAGAACCAGGCCGCATTTCCTTAGCCCAATCCTTTCAGTCTAATCTTCTCTCAAGGAAGTTATTTTGTCCAGGCCTTAAGCCTGATGCTGTCCTCCCGTTTATGTTGATGAATCTGGGCTGTTCTCCACATAACCAGCTATCAGTGGTTGCCATGGCAACACTACTAAATTGATGACGGATGAGCCATCGGACGTTGCCATGACAATGCACTTATCAGATTCAGATTTCCATCTGACTAAGTGTGAAACGTCTTCGGTGACGTAACTGGTAGCACGCTGAACTTCTATGCCCAAGGTCGCGGGTTCAAAGCCGGCCGAAGTCGTCGGATTTTCTAGAGCGCTAAACATCCCTCAGTATGCTTTCCTTTGGAGGGGAAGTTCCAACGTTCGTTGCGAGTTGCTGGTTGCGGTGGCATCTAGTAGCCAAGTTCACAGTTAGGTGTCGTTGATGGTAGTATCTGGTAGCAACATTAGGAACTACTGCTTGAAATTGACCGTCTGCAGTCCTTACCTGAATTACAGACTAATACAGCCATCACAATTCACACCGTTTATCAGACAGATTCTACACTCACCCAAAGTACACGGGGTTACATGACCGCGTTGTCGCAGCCCCTAAACTGAGGAACCAACCAAAATCTCTGCGGGAAATATAATTTTTCGTGAAGAAGTAACAGACCGTTACTTACGGTAGTTACACATCAGTGTCGAAATCTTGCATAAGGACAGTGTGACCACAAGTATAAAAATGGACCCCAAATGACAAGAAGGTTACCGTCCCATAAGACAATAAAATGTTTAAAATATGCATAAAATGACGAAAAACAACGTTAATTAAGCTCCAATTATAAAATACTTTCTCGCAATAAATGAGGTCTGATCCTTCTACGAAAACCTGCATATTCTGCCTATTTTCGCCTATCCCCAAGTTTGTCCGGTGAAATATACCTCCGCCTTCCGGCGTGCCGAGAGGACTTTTTTTTTCAATGCAAAGGTACTCAACGAGCTAATACTCGACGGAAGTATCAATGAACGGCTACAGTACGGGTTATGTGATTAGTCAAAAGGAGTGTGATTTTACTTAAGAAATTGCTTTATTTATTTATATGGGTATATTAACACTAACTTTAATTTGATAGGCTAGAGCAGCGCTTTCCAAACTTTTCCTCACGGCGACACCGCATTAGCACACCCAATTCTACATGACACCTATTTTTTTTTTTTAATTATAAACGTAGGCTATTTTAACAAAGGAGATTCATATTAAAGGAATTTGAATTTTCCATAGTATATATGTGATTTTGCAAGTATGATAGGCTATATTAAACACTTTTCTCATACAGTAGATCCAATACTTGCACCTTGATGTTCCAATTCAATGACTGCTAAGGGCTTGGCGATCATTACAATTCTGTTTTATATCGGATCGGATGCAGGACAAATTCATACGCATTTCCTCATCTAACATTCTCAAACTTCCACGTTTAACTGTTCTTGTATTAGCCATGACAGAAAAAGCACTTTCACATGAATATATCGTAGAAAACTGCAACAAAACGACGAAGGCTCTTTTACTCAGGTGAGGAAAATCTTGTTGAATGGAAACCCAGAAGCAGTCTAATTCTGACCCTTGGTACTTACGTTTTAAGTATGGTTATTTTTAAGTTCCGCCAGTTCCTCCTCTTCGATAAGTTGAAGTTCCCAAGAGCTGGAGAGTGAAAAAGGATTTCTTATCCAGTCATATTTGTTTACATTTAGTGTTGGAAAATATCCAACCGCCTCGATTTCAGTTGCATTAAATGAGCGCGAGAATCCTTCCTTATTGAAGACTTCAGAACACACCTGAACCTGCCCAATACCAGAGCATGGGAAAATCTCCTAACAACACTCAACAAAAAAAAGAGAAGTCACCCCTTCAGAATTCTTTGGAATTGGAGCTATGATAGACCGGACATGGACAACATCCAGCTTCGAGATGAGGCACGTGTTCACAAGACTGGCAGTACATGGTTTCCACCATCTAATTTGTAACAACACCTCTTACCATGAACCGACAGAGACATGTAAGTGCGAACTATGTGGATACATGTGTGAACGTTACCATCTAGAACTCTGCACCAAAAGAACAAAAACAATTAAAGAATATGCAAACCAAGGCCCAAGCGCACGAGTACAGTGCATTATTATATTATTATTATTATTATTAAATGATTGTGAACCAGTGGTTGTATTTTGTCACTAATTGGATATTTAGATGTTAATGGAAACATCTCAAAATTGCTTTCATTTGATTTTTTTCTCAACCATACACAGACTTTGTCCCTTAAATCGGATGTTAGTGGCAACCTTGTGCTTATCAACATCTCCATCATTTGATTTTTTTCTCAACCATACACAGACTTTGTCCCTTAAATCGTATGTTAGTAGCAACCTTGTGCTTATCAACATCTCCATCACGCGACTAATACTCCGAACGAGGGGAAGCAAGTTTAATATTTTCTCACAGGGTCTTTATTAGTTTTCTATCCTGAATTTATAAGTACGACGAATCTCACGACACCCTTGATGGTAGCACGTGACATCCTGTTTGGAAAGCAGTAGGCTAGAGACTATCACCCCTCCTCTTTACAGTATAAAATAATATGTAATATTTGTTGAAATAAGTGTGATAGTCGCATATCACCAATTCATTCTATGCATTCATCTTAGTACCGGTATTTAATAACATGAAAAGAGATCGTAAATTCACATTCGTCACAATTTTAAGAATGTCCAAGTTATGTAGTATACGAGATCTTTGAAATTTTTGATATTCTATTGCCATATAATGAATGCAAATATCGTCACCTGTGTGCGCACCGAAGCTGATAATTCTAGCGCAGCCATCACTGCAATTTTCGATACACGAAAACAAGCCATGTAATAAAGATTCAATATAATTAGATTACAACTACATGATACAAGTCATAAAGTGTTCACAGCTGGTAGGAGAAAAACAACAAGCAACTACGAGTGTCACTTCTTCGAAAGTTGAATGCTTATCCAGCACAAATACAGCAGCACCGAGCAAATATGACCAACTTGCCCACCACTTTTAGACCGTTGGCAGCACTGCCTAGCAATTGAAAAACAAAATATGGCGTTTAATGCTAGGAATACGCAACTCCGAACTTCGCCCAGCGATTGAAGAACAGGCCCTAAATACAACGCCTTTCTACGAGGAAAAAAGTCAAAAAGCAAGATTTCTACGGCAATGAATCACCCATAAACAAGCAGAAGTGTTGAAGCAACGTTTAAAATAGAGATTGATGAATCCAACGTGAGAAAACATCGATTATTCTGCTGGTATCTTGCTATAGTATTCTTTAGTTGACTATTCTAAGTGATAATCTGTTATCGCTTATTTAAACTAGGTTTTGAAGCTCCCAATACCAAGATGTCTCTTTTTAAATACCAGTCACTGCTAATGTTATATCAACCCCTCCCTAATCTTCATAAGAAGGCAATAACTAAACAGATGGACCTCATACAATAACAACCATAAAACTGAACAAAATAGTACATTAATATAATATAATGTGTACTCACACTTGGTACTCCACTCCGGCTCGCAGTTCTGCCAAGGAAGTACGCTGTTGAAGCTGGCGAACATGTAGAAGATGGTCCACGCGATGATGAGGTTATAGTAGAGCATGACGATGGCCGACACAATCACCATACCGTAACCGAGTCCGCGACACAGTGGACAAAACTTCTTATAGATTGCGACGGGACCGAGACTAGCGTACTGACCGAATGACAGTTCCATGAACATGAGTGGTAAGCCCGCGATCACCAACATCACGGTGAATGGAATGAGGAACGCACCTAAAACAAACAGAAGAGACATGTTTGTTAGGTAATATAAAACTGTGGCGTAGCCTTAATACTAGGAATAATCTGAAAAGCAAGAAGTCTACGACAAAGAATCACCCTCAAACCAGCAGAAATGTTGAAGCAATCTATAAGCAAGTGTCTGCTGCTTGGTGATGTATTGTTGTTGCCTTTCAGTCCGGCTCTCCATTGAGGCTACACATGTCTTCATGACAACGTATAACTCCGTCCTCCCAGGGTTGCCAATCTAGCTTCTTTCCTGCTAAATATAGATTTTGACAAACTGAGTCTGGCACCAGATAATTATAAATCTGGGGGTTAGAATACAGTCTTTTGGAATCAAAAATCAAAAACAGGAATTGATATTACTGTAATTAATAACATAAATAAATATTTCTTAAAATAAGCAATGATACTTGCAGACGTTTCTATAACTCAAGTTTTGTGGGAAGTCGGTTTGGTATGGTTGTGATTTCTTGGTAATGTACCGTTGTTGCCTTTCGGTCCGGCTCTCCATTGAGGCTACACACGTCTTTACGAGAACGTATATCTCCGTCCTCCCAGGGTTGCCAATCTAGCTTTTTCCGCGCTAAATATAGCTTTTTGCAAACTGAGGTTGGCACCAGATAACTTTAATTCCAGCCTAGTGGGGCAATTAGCTTTATTTCTTTTCTTAGCGAGAGGGATATTACAAATAAATTTATCTAGGTATAATTAAAAATAATAATAATAAGGACCAAGATAGTTCTATGGATATACTGGCACGAATTTGGGGATCGTTGTTAACTTCTTGAGTGTGAGATAGCGGAGTTGCTTCATATCACTATGTCCTGCGATTCCCCGAATTACGGTTATTCCCCAGTTACTATAACCCATGGTCGATCTTGGTTACGCTACTGACACTATGAAATTGAACACCGTAGAATGTAGTTTAAGGCGGCTTCGGTGGCGTAGTCGGTAGCATGCTGAGCTTCTATGCCCAAGATAGCGGGTTCAAACCCGGCCGAAGCCGTCTGATTTTTTAAGAGCGTTAAAAATCCCTCAGTATGCCTTCCTTCGGAGGGGAAGTAAAGCCGGCGGTCCCATGTCATAGATTTATGGCATGTTAAAAAACCTTCCACTAATTACACCTATGTGAAGCTAAATTGGATAGGTTAAGAATGTAAACAACGCTCTTAGGTTTCTACGTTCGTTGCCAAGAGCCGACTGCGGTGGCGTCTAGTAGCTTAGTTCTGAACTTGGCCTACTAATCGTTGACGGTGGCGCTTGGCGGCAAAAGTAGGAACTATTTGAAAAATTCTCTAAGTTGCAGTTTGTACTTAAATTAAAAACAGATAACACACACTAATACAGTCATCACAATTAACACCGGTTATCAGACAGATTCTACACACACCCAAAGTACACGGGGCTACATGACCGCGTTGTCGCAGCCCATAAACTTAAGAACCAACCAACCAATGTAGTTTAATTAATGATTACTCGTAGTCTACATGTTTCGGTGTACAATGACACCCTTATCAGCGTGGATTGATTACTTAATTAATCTTAAACTATATTTGCAAAGACAAAAGTGAAAATGGATACCGTATCCTTACAAAAACCATTACAATATTAAATAAAAAGAAAGCTCACAAAAATGAATTATAAAACATATAATATAAATAAGAATAGAGTTTCTATAAATCTACCATATTTTCCTCGTTCTACTTTTTCCATTCGTATCTTACTCATCGTTTTCACACTACAGACGCTGTAAATAATAGCACGTTCAGTCGCATTTATAACATACATCATCTCTCAAATAGAAAACATAATAACATTGGAAATAAACACCAAGCTTGTTAATAGTTATATTTTGTTTCATTTTCGCTCCAACGCTTGCGCATTAGACGCTACGCGACCCAGCTGACAACTGATCCGAACCAGACACTATAGTATTGCCGTGCAGTGTACTTCCGTCTCCGTGCTAACTCACATTGTTTCCGGGGATCCACTCGCTTCGGCTGAGTAATAAGCATTAATTTGATATCAAATTACAATCCATCCTGCTAGTCTGGCGAATTAGATGTACGCTAAAGCACTGACGTGTTGACAGAATAGGAACCTGTTTGTCGTGCTAGCTCAGACTTGGAACAAAGCAGTGCTGATCCTTGGCTTGCTTAAGGTCTACCCACAATGCGCTGTCGGTAGACGGTAGTGGGCAGACGGTAGACGGCAGATGAAGTCAGAAGTCGGTAGTTCACAACATAGCCACCCACAATGCGCAGTCGTTAAAATGCTAGGAGTAAATAATAACTTGACTTTCATTTATTCCTTGAGAAGGTTGTCATTGTCGACAACCTAACCTAAAATTTGCAAGGATGCATGACTTGGAGCGGTACGGTTTATTTTTATTGCTGCTAACTGGTACAGCATTGTTAAAATTGAGGAAAAATACTCGTACATCCAGTATCTCCTCTTGTAAATAATTAATAACAAATCCAACTCTGAATTAGGCCTACTGTTTTTGAACAGAATTGTTTTTGTGTGGCTGGTCATTTTTGATTGAACGCCCGAGGGCTCCCAACACGTTCAATCTATTACTACATCATTTCCTAATTTATTTTTCGTCATTACAATATGTATTTTGGCTAATGTCAGTACCGGTAGGCCCTACTTTAGAAAATGTTTTCGTACGATAAGCTCTCGTTCAGCGTTACCGTCCGCTGCATTACATTTGCTACAAAGGAAAACATTATAATCAATGAACAGTTTCCTTTTAGATACTTGGACTCACTCATGTCATACATCCAACGGCGTTCCCTCACAAGATCAATTAATATATCTTCTATCCCAGTCATTATATTTTTATATACTGTAATTATGCGAAGAATATATCGCGAATACAACTAGTCAACTACACAGCTGATGACGACAAAGTGACGCCATCTTGTGATCTTTTCTCATTGGCTCTCAAATATGCAGTTGGCTGTCAAAGATAAAATTGGCGACAGCCGACTACAAGCTGTCGATTGTCAACTATCTACTACCGACAAGCAACTTCACATTGCGAATGACGCCATAAGAGAGCACGGGTCAGCCTTCAACTACAGTCTGCCGTCTGCCCACTATCGTCTGCCGACAGCGCATTGTGGGTAGAGCTTTACTCCGTATGTGACCTCATACTTGAGGTGCGTCAGAATAAAAACCAATAATTCCACTTTTGCTGTATTCCGTATTTTGTGGTTCTTCTTAGAGAAGTATTGAGTTAAATTTACATTTGATTTCAAATAAGATGCTACAAACGCATTAGTTAATGTATACAGGGTCTTTCATATAAAGTAAGAACGGCGAGCGGCGGATTTGTTATCCGTTGCTGCAGTGGTCTTGGCTGAGCGTGTGGCGCGCCACGGCCCCCCAGCTGTAGTATTGAAAGCGCGCACATACTTGACCTTGCAATAATTGTGCAGGTGTTCAGTCGCCAGTCTGAATTTCAGATGCTAACATGGTGAGACAGTTATCATTACTACATCGTATTTGTGTATGTAAAACTTATTTTAAGTACGAGTCGGCTTGGTGAGTACGTGACGCATTTGCTCAGCAATATCGTGATGAAGTGCCACCTTTACTAGCACAGATTCATGTAATTGAAAATATGTTTGACACTACTGGCTCAGTGCTCAATAAAATACATAAAATAAAAGATCAGAAACATTACAGTGGCAGAACTCACTCACGTTAGTTAGAATGTGGTTACCATATACAAAGCCTGTAAAACCCAGGAAGGACGACACTTCCAGCATCTTTTATAAGGTAATATTTCATATAGGATTGTACACACGCTTAAAGCAGGGGGGCACGGCGCGCCACAAGCTCGGCCAAGGCAACCGCAGCAGCGGATAACAAAACCGCTGCTTGGCGTTCTTACTTTATATGAAAGACCCTATGTTCATTCAATTTTATTGGCTAAGGCGTAATAAATGTATTAATTACCCATTCGTATTTCATTTAGATTTAACGATATTAGAGAAGCTCCAAAAACAACAACTCTCTACGTAACAAATTGTTTTGCACACCAGAATAAATTCCCTTTCTGCAGCATATTATATTAAACCACTGTACTAGGCGATTTAAAAGTTAATATTAATATTTATATTAATATTTATAATAATATTAATAATAATAATAATAATAGTAATGCAAAACTACGACATTACAACACAGTTGTTTTGCCTGAAGACTTGCACGCGGCAAAAATCACAGTCATTAGAGGAATGACGAGAATTCATGATATTGGGAAACAGGAACGAACAATTCTTATGAAAATCCATGGCGCTGTTTTCCTTGATGGAATTTAGGTCAGGAGACCAACAAATGAACTTTATGAAAATACAGACACAATTATAGATAAATTTAGGAAGAGACGTCTGCAGTTCTGTGGACGGATGGATGAGAACAGACTCACTAAGAAGAGTTTCCATATCGTGAATGCAAGTAAATTAAAGACCAGTTGGATAAAATAAGTACATGAGGACATTGAATTACTTAAAATCCCTGAAGACGACATTAAGGACAGAGAACAATTTAGAAATAAAATCAGAAACCCGAAAACTGTTCAAGTCCCATGGAAGGACACATCAGGAAACAAGTAGTTCCGTGAATAACTTTACGGCCTATTTTCATATATCCTACTTATGCTAATTGCCTCTATCAACATACAAAATTTCAGTTTGATTGCTGTAATAGATTCGTAGATATTGAGAACCGACTAAATATTGCGCATGGTCGCCATGTTGGATTTGTATATATGTAGGTCTTAGAGTTATGTACTGTTACATGAAGGTTATTGTGTACGTGTAGTATGCAAACTTCAATAGCATGATTAGGACACAAGAAGTAAAAACGAGATTTTAAAATTTCGCACAGCTGCCCTTCTTGTGGTTATGGAAACAATTGATAAAAATTAGATGCCAGCGGATTAATATTTGTATAAGGATTTACTGTACCAAGTTTCACTGCACTCGGATGGTTAAAATGCGAGAAACGACCATGTGAATATTTATACTTCGCGTCGCCACCATGTTGGATTTGTGAATGTCCTATAGGCGAACTTATGTTCATAACCTCTAAGAACATTAAAAATTCAGTTTGATTACTGTAATAGATTCTTAGATATTGAGATCAATCTAAATATTTCGGATAGTCGCCATGTGGATTGTTATACAGTATGTATAGGCCATAGAGTCATGTACCATTAAAGGAAAATTATTGCGTAGGTTCATTATTCAAACTTTCACTTCGATCGCATGATTAGGACACGAGAAATACAAACTTAATTTTAAAATTCGCACGGACGCCATCCTGAGGTTATTTAAACAATTGAACTAAATTAGATACCAGTGTATTACAATGTGTATAAACATTTCCTGTACCAAGTTTCATTGCGTTTGGATCATTAAATCGAGAGAAAGGTCTATTTAAAATGTTCAAGTTCGCTTGGCCGCCATATTCGTTTTGTAGTTAACCTGTCTTTGAAAGTCTCCTGTAGTGCCCTTTATCTCCGTACAAAATATCAGGGTGATACCGGTAATAGTTTCAGAGATATAGAATGCCGGTGAAATATTTCACACAGCCGCCATCTAGAGGTTATGTAAACAATTGAACGAAGTTAGATGTCGGTGCATTACAATGTGTATGAACATATACTGTACCAAGTTTCATTGCGTTTGGTTGGTTAAATCGCGAGAAACGTCTATTTAAAAGTCGCAACTTCGCTTGGCCACCATGTTGGTTTTGTAGTTACCAGGTTTTCAAAAGTCACATAGGTGAACTTCTAGTAGCTCCCTTTATCACCGTAAAATATTCCAGGGCGATATCGGTAATAGTTTCGGAGATATTGAATGCTGGTGAAATATTTCGCACAGCCGCCATATTGGATTGGTGAGACGTAACAAATTTTAAAGGGCACGGTCGGGGTTGTCCGGAATAATTCTATGAACTAACCGAGTTTCGTTGAAATCTCTCGAGCCGTTTATAAGTTATTAGGGGGGACACACACCATCACACACAGACAGACACACGGACAAAAGATGATCTCGTAAGCCAATTTTTTCATAAATGAAAATAAGCAAAAAAAAATTAACAGAGGAAAGGAAGAAAAAGCACAGTGAACTAATGAAGAGGTTTTGGGAAGAAAATAATACAGGAAAAGGAAGTGAAGCTGTGATTGGCTCAAGTTCACACGTTTTCTTGAAGGGGAATAATGGGAAATAATAATAATAACCCTAGGAATACCAAACAATTTTTAATTTCATAATTAACCAACGGGGCGTGAGGGTACTGGTGTTTAAATGCTTCTCTACCACATTAGACAGTAAAATCTGCCAACCAAGCACATCATTGTGAGTCATTGTTAGTTAGTAACAATAAGTAATAAAGCTCAACAATTGCCGTGTCTTGTGTGGGGTTTCGCCTAGGAACACCAAGCTGGCGCTTTAGCGGGCTCTTGGTGTCCCCACCCGGACCCCACAGGAGTAGCGAACTGTGCACTACCTCCCTTCTTATGAAGGACACGTGCGTCTCTTAACTGCGAGAGCTAAAAGCTCAAACAGCCTTTCACCTCCCTATAAAGGCTCCCAAAAATATGGTATATTGGCTTTCACGGCCCATGAATTAATTATTATTTACAACCCAGGCCACCATGTTTCATGTGGGGTTGCATGTTTTTAAGTAACGCTGCGAACCCATAATTTCATTCATTTTAGAATGTCAATCTCAGGGTTTTGGTTGGGAAAGAGTTTCTTTTTTCGAACATCTTAATGTGATGAAGTAATTGCCCCTGTCATTTGTTTAATATCAAATTAAATTTAAATTTTCTTCGGTCGAGAGTTCAGATAATTACTTACCTTGTCCTAAATTACAACAAAGAAATAAAGTTCTACGTGTGCGTCGACATGGTGACGAAGTGCTTGAAGTAGTCAAGTCCTGGATTTCTGTAAAAAGGGACGACTTATTGTTCCCTGGTACGAGCAAATGCAAATTGAAGAAGATCTTATCTGGGCATGTTCCAGGTATTTTGCTCTTTCCTGCTGTTCTCTGATTTTATTACAGCTGGTTTCTTGTGAATGATGCTCTCACTCACCATCGTGGCAGTAACCAGTGCACGGGCAATTGTTTCCACGTTCGAGTGAATAACATCTGGTGGAGGTGTCATCCAAACTGCTGGTCGGGTAGGAGATGCCTCCTACCAACCTATTGGTGATGGTTCAGTTGCGACAGATGATGGAAGCTGTCTTTAGTGAGCTCAGTCCAAACTATTTGCATGCATCTTCCGAGAGCAACGGCTGACCCCCTGGTAGGCGATTCGCAGAGGAAGACTGAGCCGATTGAGAATCGTCTCAACTTTCAACTTCGCCCGTCGGCCCTCTTCGCGCCCCGTTGGGCGCCTTCGCACCTCGTCGGCTGTCTTCATGGCCGGTCGGCTATCTTCGGCAACCGTCGATTTACTTCGTGGAGATGGAAACAACTCAGAACCCTGTGGTCACTTAGGTAACACAAAGTTAGTAAAGAAGAAGTAAAGAAAGCAAAAGCCTAATATTTTAATGTGATGTCCCACTAATCGTACATCAAGCAAAATATTACGTCAACAATATATTTTGATAATTAGTTCATTATTAAATATTTAATATTTTATTGATGAACTGAATTGTACTAGCACATCTGTGCGTATTCAAAATTAATTGCGCAGCCAATGGGAGATGGACACGGAGAACGATATAATATAATATCGTATGGCCTCGGTGCCGGGTGCAAGCTTTGTAATTTGACACCCAGAGGGTAGCTTGCATGTCGAATTTCGTTTTTCCTTGAATCACCATGAAAGTCAAGGAGGTTAGATATCTAAGCTCCTTGAACACTATAGCGCTTTCTAGTAGAGAAATGAGGAACTTTGTGTTGGCGGAAACTCCCGAGATTAATTTTGCCATTATGAACACGGCCTACTGAATTCAAATGGGTTCTTTGACATGCCAACATCGTATGACATGCGTGTCGTATTTTTGACGCCTCTCAACAACAAAAAAAACCTCATTACCCACGGCCAGTAGCGAACCTGCAATCTTGGGGTTAGTAGACCGACACGCTATCCACTCACCCACCGTGGCAAGCTACGGAGAACGATAATGAGTTGCCACTAAAAATTGATAAAGGTGGTTAACTAGATCATTTATATGTTGTGATGTGCTCTGAGGAACTGTTGGTAATAAGTTGGAGCGCGGGGCGATCTTCAATTGTTATTGTTTCACTTAGTCGCTGCTGCCTGTTAAGAGCATCTGTAAGGGAGCACTGCGCATGAGCAGACCACCTGCTCAGTGTTTTTATGAAAACAAAAGTAAGTAGGGGCCGGTTCAACCATCTCCGGGCAAAGGACCAGGTAACTTGCCCGCGGAATAAACTGAGATTTCCGTTCGACCTTCAGCAGGTAGTACTGCCAGGAGGATAGATTTTGTTTATCGGGTGGTGTAAACAATCGGTCGCTCCGAGAGGGCGATAGAGCTTTGCCAGCCGGGTAACGCTCCAAAATGGCCGACGAACGTTTGCCTAATGCGTAATTTAGATGATTTGCGGTCTTCTGCTTAATACAGCCACAAAAGCAATGAACGTCCCATGTTAGAAATAGTATCTTGCATCTTCAAAAAACTTATTAATATTTGAAGCATTCATCATGTTATCATTTGGTTGTATACTTATAAACACTGCCGTGATTGCATGTCAGCGTGGTCTAGTGGTCAGCGTTGGTCTCTGTGGATCTTAACGTAATAGGTTCAATTCCCCTTCGGCATTTATTTCTTCCTGCCACTCCTTTATTATTAATTGATACAGCATGAACCAAATAACACCACTTAGAATAGATATAGTGCCTACTTTGTTTACAAGCATATTTATGTTTTAATTCTTTTTTCTTCTTCTTAGTCATTTACCCTCCAGGTTGGTGGAACCCACGGACTCAGCGAGGGAACTCACCACTACCGCCTCTACGGGCAGTGTCCTAGAGCTGGGAACATCTGATCGGAGTGGATACAACTGGTGAGGTGTGATTGGCACCTCGCCCAGGCGGCCTCACCTGCAAAGCGAACAGGGGCCTCATGAGGGAAGGTAATGGAAGGTCAAAAAGGAAGCTTGTAGTTTAACGTGACCGTTAATCTCGAGATCATGAGCCACGGGACCTCCTTTTTACGTGGAATCCGAACCACAGGACATGGCATTTCACATCGAAAATCTCACATGCATTGACCGGGAATCGAACCCGGACCGCCTTGGTGAGAGGCATTCAGCTAGACCGCTGAGCCACCACGCCCCCTAATGGAAGGTCAGGATGGATAGGCAAGGAAGAGGGAAGGAGGCGGCCGTGGCCTTGAAGAAGGTACCAACCCGGCATTTGCCCGAAGACGAAGTGGGAAGCCACGGAAAACCAATTCGAGGATGGCTGTGGTGGGAATCAAACCCCCTCTACTCATTTGGAACACCCGAGGCTGAGTAGACCCCGTTCCAGTCCTCATACCACTTTTTCAAATTTCGTGGCAGAGCCGGGAATCGAACCCAGGACCTCCGGGGCGGCAGCTAACCATGCTGACCGCTACGCTACGGAGGCGACTTATGTTTTAATTCAACATTTAAAAAAATGATAGTTCGCCTTATTATGGATGGTTTTGGGGGCATTTTAGATCTTCTCCCTGTAGACGAAGATGAATATTTGATTGTCAGTATCATTGTATCTCTGCCGTGACCCAGGTCAACAAAGAGGTGGTGAAATATCTGGCTACACGATCTCACGTATGTATATCTTGGCTTACATGTCCTACATCCTTTTTTTACTTCGCAAAATATAATAATCCTATTAACATAACAGTACATTAATGTGCCAAAAACTTAAACCAGATGTGAAACGGAAGGGTTCCGTTCCCTATGCAATAAAACAATGGTTTGGAAATGCTGACTTGCTGAATTATAACATTGTATATAGGTATATATCTCAGTCCTACTGAAACATTCACTATGAATGATTTTAACTGACAATATTAGAATAATAATGCACTGGTAACAAATAAGAACCGAGGCTTGATAAAAACACTTTCCTATTAGAGGAACCGAACTTCAAATCTCATACTCCGAAGCAATCAACTCTAAACGCATAGCCACTCTTATCATTACGTCCGTATCATTAAGCCCTATGAACTCTTTTTTATGTTACAGTAATTCGTTAATATTACAATACCGTGATGAGACGAATCCACCACATTAGGTTACGACAAAGATCTTTGTTATAGGACACATCTCAACTCTTACTGTTGGTGATATTTCATATCCAATACATTTGAAATACGGTATATTTAGCGGTCTTAATGCAATCGAAAATAGGGGACACGCCATTGGCTCTGCGACTCCGCTGCACAAAAGCAGGCCTGCCATCATTAGTATTTCACTGTCTATTTCAGGGTAGCTGCCCGCCGCTCATACGGACGTGGTAGAACGCAACCAAAGTTGCCAGAGATTTTATGCTGGCAGATAGTTTATCTCCCATGCAGCTACCAGCAGATGAACCCGGAGATGGTGGAACCGGCCCTAAGTCATCAGCATTCTACAATGGGATACTAAAGCGACAAGATCTGTATAGCCCGGGTCCGCCTCGGAGCCCAAGGGAAATGCGGATAGCCTATGTCTCGTAAGATACTGAAACATCAAGAGAACTCTCTTGCACTAAATTTGGTGAACTTTCGGTAAATTTAAATGGAAATGTTTTAGCTTTTGATGAGGCTAGGTGACGTCTGGACCTCGCGCTGTGATATGAAATAAACTTTAGCTTTTCAATATGGCTTGATGATCGAGCATGTTTATGCTCAGCATATTTAATTTTAATAGATGTGTGATTTTTTATTTCTTATTTATTTGACTTGGGCCCATGATTGATATTTATTAGCCCAATGATTGTGTTAGGGTAAGAAGCCTTTTAAAAGATAGGAAAAAGCGCATGCGTAACTATAGGGAATTTTAAGATTTCATCATTCATGATGTGATTTTATTTTCAGATTATAATTTAAAATATAAACGAAAAATAATATCCTTTAAAGATTTAAATTGTAATGATCAGGTTTTTGGAGAGGGAAAGGATCTTGATAATTAATAATGGCAGACGGTCCTTTGTTTTCAGTTTGTCAGATTGTGGTGTGACTTCGGTCAGGTATTGACCTAATTATACAGCGTTCTTTGCCGCTGCTTAAAAGGAATTGTTTAGAAACCAATTGGAAAAGATTTTTTTTAAATCGTGATTTGAAAATCACGCAAGCTGAGATTGATGTTTGCATAAGATACTACGTTCCACATCTAACTTTTAATTGTTGCCCGCCATTGGGATTTCTTTCACGTATCTTACCCCTTTCAAAAAATATTCATTTATTTTGTCACCCTTTGAACCCTTTCTTTTATTTGGTATATTCGAATAGTACTTGGCTAAGGATAGGTAGAGGCTACATTGGACTTCTGAGTTCCACCTCCAGCCCATCCGCTTAACTGGACATTTTCCGAAAGTCACCTTTCTCCTTGTTTCACGGTTGCAGTTGTAATTGAAATAGGGATAGGGGCAGTGTACCGCCTGTTCGGTAGCCGAGCTATTCTTAGGGGTCGTTTATCGAATAGGGGGCGCACAGCCTTGTTGCAGTGAACCATTCCCGATTGTATCACCGTGTAATCGTTATCTTTGGAAGGAGGCCAGTTTTCAGCGTGATATGTATTTTTGGAGCTGTTGACTGCGAACTTCGGAACATCTCTGGAATGGATAAGTCTGATCTTGTTTATATTTATTTGAAAAGTATCCTCTTGCATGACTTACAGAAGAAGTATTGGTTCCTAAAACCTGTCCTCCAATTGTTCAGTGTTAATGTGTCCTGGGTCTCTTTCAAATATTAGAATAGGTTGGAGATCTTTCTTTTGAGGTTATCTTGTCTTGATTATGTTCCTCTCTTTTGTAGACATTCATAGTGAGGGATCACGTTGGTGCTTTTAAATGGGGTTAACATTTAAGGGACTCTTGTTGGTTTATTTTTCCTCTGTTGTCTTTTCATATTATGTATTGTTTTCCCTGCGTGTGTATTCGTTGTTTAGCTGAATAATTAAATTACTAGGAGGATGCGAAGTTACTTTGGGCGTTACCCTAAGGCGACGATGTTATGTTGATGAAGATCATTAATGCGGTATGTGGTTTGTTGTTTGCTGTTTGTGTTATTTTGTTTTGTAGGGTAAATGATTTAGGGCCTCGTCATCCTGCTGGAATTTCTTTATAGGCTTGTTTTATTATCTTGTGGGTGGGAAAATGTTATCAGTCATTTGAGGGTCTGACTGGATATGGGGTCTTTGTAATTGTTTTCTTGCGTTTGTTTTATCCAGTCAGAAACAACGTGTGAACTCACTAAGTTAGTAAATGAGGTGTATCGTTCAAACTTTCAAGTTATGATATGTGTGTTCGAATTCAAGTATCCGGAGACTGGGTTCGAGGCCCAACTTGCCCCCTGTAAGTTGAACAAATCTCATACCTTCGTCCGAAAAGAAGATTTATTCAGGAGGTATTTGAAGTAATTTTGTTGTTTACCTTTGGGGTAATTCTTATGTTCTTCCTTTGTAGTGGTTAACTTGAACTGTACTATTCTTCTTAAGGTTTGTGTAAGCCTGCCACGTCATGTTATTCTGTAGTTTTTTGTGTGCTCACGCGGTTTATTTGCAGTTGGTTGTGTTTACGTGTCGTTTGGTTTCCTGGGTCGTTGTGTTTTTGAAGTGGCATATGTTGATTTAAAGGGGGGTTATACAGATCATGGGTTATATGACTTCGTAAGCTCCTTAGAATATCTCTTCTAACTACGTTCTTGTAGTTATACTGTGGTGGGACGAAGATATTATCTCAATTATTGTTAATTATTATTCTACTTAATTGTCCCCTTTATTTTGAGTAATTTTCGTATGATCTCCAACCTATTCTGGTCATTGCCTTAGGGTATCTCATATCTTCTCTTCACTTCTATCTTTCATATGTTCTTTGATTGTATTTTGTGTTTACTTATGATGTGTGTATTTTATTTCAGCCCCGAAATCATCTTCATACTCCATTTTCATGCCTTCCTCGTTCCCCCTTTGTTACTGTTCTTTAGTATTAAATTTATCTTTTGATTTTAGACCTTTACATTAAACGTGTTATCATTTCATAGTTGATTCTCCATCTAGTTCGTAATGTACGAGTGAGCTCGACACGAGAATGTTTTTGGTCGACATACGCGTCTCTGGATGCCATAATAATTATAATAATAAAAATTATAACTTGGCATCCACTGAAGAAAGTATCACAAAATTACAGACCTACATGGAACCACTACAACAAAACAAAGTATCTTCATCAATGCCAAACTACGACACTATAATACAGTATTATCAGAAGCCTTATACACTTCAGAGACGACAGCAATCAAGGGAAGAACAAAAATAAAGAAACTAGAAAAACAAGAAAGAGAATACTAAGAAAGATCTACGGGCCAGTTCAGAAAGAGGGAATATGGATAAAGAGACCGACAATAGAACTATACAAACACATAGAGACGACTACGAACAACTTCAGAAATAGGAGGGCATCATTGCATGGACACATACATAGGATGACCGAAGACAGACTGACCAAGAAAAAAAATTATTATAGTGTTTAAGCCATTTTCAGTGTTGCTTTAGCAAACGAAAGTTTGATGCTTTTCAGTCGGTCAACACAAAGCATCAACCTTTTTAATATAGTTAGGAATAGTACACTGAAAACCAATTGGGTAAAATAAACCGTGGAAGACCTCAAGAACCTAAACATCTCTACTGAAGACATGCCTGACCGGAAAATATACAGAGAAAAACTCAAAGAAACAGAAAATGCCCAAAGAAAAAAAGAAAAAAACATGAAAGAAGAGGACAGAAGAGAGAAAGGGAAGCATAGTCAATATATGAGACGTTTTTTAGGAAGAAAGAAGAAAGGAACGGAGAAAAACATGAAAAATTATTTTTAACGCTCTCCTTAATGGGGAATTAAATATTAATAATAATAAATCATTGGAACGAAGCTATTATTTGGGACTTTACACTCTGCTTGTTCCCATTCCCACTTAATTCCTGTGTGTATTTTCCTGGCTGTATGGTCATTGAGACCTTTATTTAATCATCTGTTTCACTGATGGCTTGTTTTTCTTCATTACGAAATGCGCCATAAATCCTGAAATAACTCGCTCGATTATGATTTGTGGTGTTCTGAAACATTACCATTACACACACCATTACCGTAGTTTACAAATGATAAATGTCATGCTAACGACAGTGAAGTGTGATCTGTAGGGATGTTCTGGTACAAGCTAATTGATGGGTCCGGAATGCAGGGAAATCGAGTTCGAGTTCCAATAACGGTTTCATTTTCAACTCCTACTCTTCAAATCAGTGACTATTTAAAGGGTGGCTGCAGTATAAGGGGGCGTGGTGGCTTTTCAGTGGTCAAGCTGCTTGACTCTCCCCAAGATGGACTGGTTCCAATTCCCGTTCAATGCATGTGAAAATATCACGTCCTGAGGTTCGAATTTCACGTAAAGACGGAGTATCAGTCCACAGTTCATAGTTCTCTGCTCAGTGATCCTCCGCCGCAAAGTCCCCAGCTAGATTCCCGCTTCATAGTACCCCATGTTTTTACATGCGTGTCGCGTCGAACTCAGGGTCTTCAGCACTGTCCGCTACTGTCCCCGGCTGCTTACAGGTGTCAACCACTGTTGAACTCCACTCAGTGCTCTCGACTGCTAACTTGAATCGCCCTCACCTCAGGGAGACTTTCTATACCCGCTAACGAAGTCTCCGGCAAATTTCTCGCCAGAACTATTGGCTGATGACATGTGTCCAGAATTGTCCCGCCACGTCAAATAACCTGCGTGCCTCAAAAAGGGGCTATTGTTTCCGAGAACAGCTCTGTGGTCAACTAGCAAGTGGCTTCACGTGAAGTTGGTCCTCTGTCTTCCAGTCCGGCAGAACTGTTGCTATATCAAAGTTTCTACTTATTCTTCATGGTTATAAAATGTATCGTACGCTGGATCAAAATCTCGTAAGTTTTATAACATGGATATGTTTTTGGCTGGCGTAATAAGATCTAAAAGTGTGATGGTCATCTTGGTTTCCCATATGGTTACCAAAGCAACAAGTATTCTTCAAATCCAAGTTTAAAGACCATCTAGGCCTCCTATACGGTTACCAAGGCAACAAGTATTCATCATCCAAATCTGAAGTTTAAAGGCCATCTAGGCTTCCTATATGGTTACCAAGGCTACAAGTATTCATCATCTAAATCTGAAGTTTAAAGACCATCTAGGCCTCCTTTATGGTTACCAAAGCTACAAGTATTCATCATCTAAATCTGAAGTTTAAAGACCATCTAGGCCTCCTATATGGTTACCAAGGCAACAAGTATTCATCATCCAAATCTGAAGTTTAAAGACCATCTAGGCCTCCTATATGGTTACCAAGGCTACAAGTATTCATCATCTAAATCTGAAGTTTAAAGACCATCTAGGCCCCCTATATGGTTACCAAGGCTACAAGTATTCATCATCTAAATCTGAAGTGTAAAGGCCATCTAGGCCTCCTATATGGTTACCAAGGCAACAAGTATTCATCATCTAAATCTGAAGTGTAAAGGCCATCTAGGCTTCCTATATGGTTACCAAGGCTACAAGTATTCATCATCTAAATCTGAAGTTTAAAGACCATCTAGGCCTCCTATATGGTTACCAAGGCTACAAGTATTCATCATCTAAATCTGAAGTTTAAAGACCATCTAGGCTCCTATATGGTTACCAAGGCTACAAGTATTCATCATCTAAATCTGAAATGTAAAGGTCATCTAGGCCTCCTGTATGGTTACCAAGGCAACAAGTATTCATCATCTAAATCTGAAGTTTAAAGACCATCTAGGCTTCCTTTATGGTTACCAAGGCAACAAGTATTCATCATCTAAATCTGAAGTGTAAAGGCCATCTAGGCTTCCTATATGGTTACCAAGGCTACAAGTATTCATCATCTAAATCTGAAGTTTAAAGACCATCTAGGCCTCCTATATGGTTACCAAGGCTACAAGTATTCATCATCTAAATCTGAAGTGTAAAGGCCATCTAGGCTTCCTATATGGTTACCAAGGCTACAAGTATTCATCATCTAAATCTGAAGTGTAAAGACCATCTAGGCCTCCTATATGGTTACCAAGGCTACAAGTATTCATCATCTAAATCTGAAGTGTAAAGGTAATCTAGGCCTCCTATATGGTTAGCAAGGCTACAAGTATTCATCATCTAAATCTGAAGTGTAAAGGCCATCTAGGCCTCCTATATGGTTACCAAGGCTACAAGTATTCATCATCTAAATCTGAAGTGTAAAGGCCATCTAGGCTTCCTATATGGTTACCAAGGCAACAAGTATTCATCATCTAAATCTGAAGTTTAAAGACCATCTAGGCCTCCTACATGGTTACCAAGGCTACAAGTATTCATCATCTAAATCTGAAGTTTAAAGACCATCTAGGCCTCCTTTATGGTTACCAAGGCTACAAGTATTCATCATCTAAATCTGAAGTTTAAAGACCATCTAGGCCTCCTATATGGTTACCAAGGCAACAAGTATTCATAATCTAAATCTGAAGTGTAAAGACCATCTAGGCCTCCTATGGTTACCAAGGCAACAAGTATTCATCATCTAAATCTGAAGTTTAAAGGCCATCTAGGCTTCCTATATGGTTACCAAGGCTACAAGTATTCATCATCTAAATCTGAAGTGTAAAGGTCATCTAGGCCTCCTGTATGGTTACCAAGGCAACAAGTATTCATCATCTTAATCTGAAGTGTAAAGGCCATCTAGGCCTCCTATGTGGTTACCAAGGCTACAAGTATTCATCATCTAAATCTGAAGTTTAAAGACCATCTAGGCTTCCTATATGGTTACCAAGGCAACAAGTATTCATCATCTAAATCTGAAGTGTAAAGGCCATCTAGGCCTCTTATATGGTTACCAAGGCAACAAGTATTCATCATCTAAATCTGAAGTGTAAAGACCATCTAGGCCTCCTATATGGTTGCCAAGGCAACAAGTATTCATCAACTAAATCTGGAGTGTAAAGGCCATCTAGGCTTCCTATATGGTTACCAAGGCAACAAGTATTCATCATCTAAATCTGAAGTGTAAAGGCCATCTAGGCCTCCTATATGGTTACCAAGGCTACAAGTATTCATCATCTAAATCTGAAGTGTAAAGGTCATCTAGGCCTCCTATATGGTTACCAAGGCAACAAGTATTCATCATCTAAATCTGAAAAATATATCTATGATTCGATATTTCTCAGTGCAGCGGAGGAACTTTAATTAAATGTTGTTTTTCTTTGCATGGAATCAACCTCACATTGTACCTCGTACGCATCATGGTGCATATCGCACTTATTGACGTCTATTCTGAACTCGACTCCACGAGTGAGGGCAGCTCACTCCTTAAACTGAACGTTTATAATCTATTTTAATTTATTCATGACATTTCTTAACGGTGTTTAAAATTCTTAACTCGGTTCTTAAAACTTATCCACCTACTTCAAGTAAAGAAAAAGAGAAAAAAGTAAATTCATCTTGCTACCGATTGTTTGGTTAAAAAGTTAGAAAGGCTCCATAGAGGTAAAGAAACCTGCTAAGCTTTTAATGAAGACTTCAAGTCGTAGTCTAGATATTTCTACGTTCCTTTTCTCGACCCTTAAATTGACCTTGAATCCATGCTAGCGTGTACAATCTTGTATCCCGATCAAATACTTTAATGTATCCTAATAACAAATTTCATCAACCAAAGAGGCTGTTTATCTTATGGCTAGAGCCACACAAGACTTTTCAGACGATCATAACGGAATTGCTGTTGAATATCTTATAGTTGTTCTTCATGGTTTGAAAAGTCTCATAAGCTCAAAATACCAGGTTCACACTTCTTTTCTTACTGTAGACTAGTTGTTAATTTATTCATTTGAGGGGCTTGGGACATCTTGGTCATCAGCCCCATGTGGTTGGGTGTATGTTGAATGTGCTTGATATCCTGTATTCCTGTGATAAAGCTGGCCCCGTGGTGTTGGAGTAGCGCACCTGCCTCGCACTCAGAGACCCTGGTTTCGATTCCCGGCTCCGTAAGGGATTTTAAAAACTGACATGAGGGCTGGAACGGGGTGCACTCAGCCTTGTGAAGACAAGTGAGTTACGGAGACCAAGATAACGAGCGAGAGGACTCGACGCGCTGACCCTATAATCTGCACACCAAATAGCTAGGCTGCTTTCGCTTGGTAAGTCATGGCCCTTCATGCGCTGTAGCACAATGGGGTTTGTTATCCTGTTCCTGTGATTTTCTCTGTCATGTGGCCTTCTGAAAGGCCGGGTCAGGTCTCTCTAGTCGACGCCCATGGGCGACCTGCGCGCCGGGATGGGAGATGAAATGGATGAAGATGAATGAAACTGGGCAAGGATGTGGAAGGAAGCAGCCGTGGCCTGTCAGAAGGTACCTACCAAGCATTTGCCTGGTGTTGAAAGTGGATAAAGCACGGAAAACCATTTCAAGGGCGGCCGATGGTGGGACTCGAACCCACGTGTTTACCGAGTCAGCGGAGAGCTTGGCCCCATAACCTAACGCTGCGCTTTAGCGAGCGTATCCACCGCAGTCGGTTCCTGTGTGCAACTGGGGTTGGCGCTCCGGGACTTGAAGTAAGGCACTATGCCGACATTGGCTGGCCTGGAGGGAGTGCGGATAACCCCGGGATATACGCTGCTAGCGCCGGGATTTGAAACTGCGATTTCCGGATTTGCTGCACCTGCCCTTCAGGTCGTGGTGCACGATTTACCGAGTAAGGCTACGCCGAGAGGTCATACGATACAGTGGCGTTATCAGCAGAGATTCAGGGTTGGATAAGGTTAATTGTAAAAGTAACTCAGTTAAAGTTACAATGATTGATGAAACGCACGTTACGTCACCGTTACTCTTATCTAAATATTTAAAACACTAAGGTGATTTTTGTTGAGAAAACGTCTCAACCAATTGACTTCGTAATGCATTCTAATGAGAGTTCTTGGCATGTAGATTTGCAGAGTGTCTGTACAAGGAAAATATAATTATGTCAGGGTATATTTTTAAATTAATAAAGAAAAATGTAATATTTGTCGCTCCCGCGCTTGTGCACAATGGCTCTATTCCACCAGAGAAATGTTGGATCCCTCCGCGTATTACTGAGATATTTGTTTATGAGATTTAAGAAGGGGAGAAATATTGTTGTGGCTCTATGGCTCAAACCTTTAGAGTAAGTATATGTGGAGGCAAATGGGCTCAGAGCGATAATCCTTCGACTTGATTTTACACCTTCCGATAAAACACTTCATTTTTCCAATTTCCAATTCGCTTTGCGTACTTTATCACAATCAATAAAGCTCAAGGGGAAACTCTGGAACGTGTAGGTCTCTATTTGCCTCATCAAGGTTTCAGTCATTGCCAGTTATATGTTGCGAAGTCGATCTTTCGACGCCCTTAAAGGTGCAACAGTGTCAAAAATAATCGTTCAAAAATGCCTATAAGAGAATCATTCAGTAAATATTTTCCCAATGCCCGTCATGTTTTGACGGTACCAACTAGTATAACATTTTATTTTAGAGTCTGACAACGATTTGCATTTGCCAGAACACACAGAATCGCACACAAACGATAAATAATTGAAAATGAAAATCCACAGCCTGCTTCCAGTCTCCGACCGGGTCAGGAATGGAATGAATGAAGCCCCCATCTAGCGGCGAGGATATGAACTGTGCCGGCTGACGAGGCCTGACGCACTCCTCTGGGGCAATGATTAAATGAATGACAGATGAAATGAAATGATAGTGGAGAGAGTTACTGGAATAAAATTTTGACAGGGAAAACCGGAGTACCCGGAGAAAAACCTGTCTGCCTCCGTTTTGTCCAGCACAGATCGCACATGGAGTGACCGGGATTTGAACCACGGACCCAGCAGTGAGAGGCCGGCGTGCTGCCGCCTGAGCCACGGAGGCTTAAACGATAAATAAATAATGATGTATATAGATGCGATACATACCGAGATTCCAATATACATACGGGGTACGTGGTGGCACAGCGGTCAAGGGTTCCATTCCCGGTCAATGCATATGAGATTTTCAAAGTAAATTTCCATGTCCTGTGGTTTGGGTTCCACGTAAAACGGAGGTCCCATGGCTCATGATTGCGAGATTAATGGTCACGCCAAACTACAAATTTCTTCTTATTTTTTCCAAAATGCGCGCGAGTTACACTTCTTCGTTTGTTGATTTTGGAGCTTTGCGACATCATGGTATTTTAACCCCGTGTACTTTGGTGTGTGTAATTTGTCTGATAACTTGTGTTATTGTGATGGCTGTATTTGTGTGTGTGTTTGTTATTCAGATGAGGATGGGAAAGGAGGCACCCGTGGCCTTAAGTTAGGAACCATCCCGCCATTTGCTGGAGTAGAAAAGGGAAACTGCGGAAAACCACTTCCAGGACGACTACGGTTTTGCCTCACGAGGTTAAATGTACCCCGTTTCAGACCTCAGACCAGATTTGAAATTTCCTGGCAGAGCCGAGAATCGAACCAGGACCTCTGAGGCAACAGCCAAGAATGCTAGCCGCTACACCACAAACTGGTCACGAGGTACAATGCAAGGTCGTCCCCCTGCAAATAAATTACAAGATTTCGATGCAGCGTACCATCTAAATAACAGAGTTTAAAAAATCATTTATTCTACTAGGTTTGACCGTGTCTTTCGCGAAGTTTCCGCAAGGTACACCAAGACAGGCTTATGAGTGGGCTCTTGCTGCACCCTAGATTACAGGAATTTCGTTATTTATTATTTTATTATCTCGTGTAAATCCTTTTCAGGATTAGGGAACCACCCATTACAATTGGATACAATTCGTGTTCATCAACTTCCAAAGGCAATGCCTTGTCTGCGCAACCATAGTTCCCTGTCTTCAGCCCCTCATTTTATTGCATAGTGGGAACCATAAAGAAGAGTCAGTGAAATGTTTTCTCGGTCGTCCTCAGTATTTCTTCCCTGTGACTTTTCCTCGTAGGATATAAGTTAGGAAAGCGTTATGTCACAGAATATGGCCTGTGAATTTATCTTTTCTTTTATGGATCGTAAGTCTCAGTTCTCTTTTCCCTTGAATTTCTTGCAAGATGCTGATGTTAGTCCTCTTTTCAATCCATTAAACCCCATCATTCTACGCCAGACCCACATCTCAAACGCTTCAAGTCACTTCCATTTCTGACCTCCTCTCGTCAAAAATTCACATCCATACAGAAGCACACACCATACAAAGGATATGACACATTTCTATTTAATTGCAATATCCAAATTTTTATTAATCAAAAGATTGTTCTTATTATTGAACGCCCGTTTAGCAAGCACTAATCGCCTTCTTATCTCTTTACTACACCTTTACAATTCATGTTGACCGACTGATATATAGGGCTAGGATTTTTAGGTAAATAAATATTTTTCTATGTAAATACATATTTGAAGCATTTTTCGTATCTTTATATATATAATTCTTCGACACGTGTGTATGTGACTGAACTCCTCCTAAACGACTGAGCCGATTTTGATGGAATTTGGTGTGTATATTAGGGTGGGTCCATGTATGGTTTAGATTCACAATCCGACCCGGTAGGTGGAATGAACACAATTTTAGAACCACAATTTACACACAATTTTAGAACCACAATATACAGTCAAAAACAGTAGTCATGGAAACCACTAGCCTTGGCCTTCGTGAAAGCTGATGTATTTGGACGGTTTGTCTCTGCATGTTAGAGCCACCTGGTCGCAACCTGTGCAACTACCGCCATTACATACACACCGCCCGTGGCGAAAAGTTGTGTTTTATACCATAGGTGGCAGTGATGTCGAATTCTACTGTTTGTCTCTGCACGTTAGAGCGTTTCAAAGTCCCGTATTGTGCCCAACTCTAGGAATGGGTATTCCAAGATTCAGACACCTAGATATCAAGGGAAAGGCTGTAGCCGCTTTTGAAAGTTGAGATATTTGAATATCGCGCTACATTGCTTCTCGAAGCATTTAGAAAGAATTTACCGATAGTTGGATGTCAAGTGATGTAGCGAGTAATAGCAGAGGTCGAGGCTATTTATTGATTAAATAGTTAACCATGGAGCAGAGACTTGAGACTGGGATCAGATTACTGGCACGGCCAAATGAAAGAGAATGCAATTAGTATCAAGTAAATCGGACCAGGGATACGAGAGATATGAGGATTTCTAGATTACAACGTGATGACGCGTGACCCTGGCAGTTTTGAATAAAAACCGGCTGGCCCAACCAACTTCAGCTCACTTCAATACAAGCATTTGCCTAGCAAGTTGCTACGACGCTGAGCCAAGGCACATGGTTGCCGGATCTACGCAGAAGTTCTTTTCAAAGTCGTGATAGTCACGAAAGTGCTGCGCTACGAGGTGGAACTTAGTAAGTTTACGGCGAGGAGAATCACTGAGGTGATTGATTCTTATACAGACATTGGTGGAAATATTTTTATGTTCACATGTACATATGCTAGACTTTGTCTAGGAATTAGTACTTTGTCACAGTCCAGTAGTAACATAATACTTGGATGTTTAAATCCATTTCAAGTCAGTTTTCATATTTGTAACTAGTTAACCACTTCGATCTGTCAGTACACTGAAGACTAGTCTATAACGGTGGCGTTCATTAGTCTACGCAAGGGAAACTACAAGTTGCTTAGCGCATGGTAGATGGTGATATAATAAACCATGCCCAGGGAACGATCTTCAGAACAGCCGTTGATTGCTTAGACTGTCAGTGATTTTCTTGTACTGATAAGATTACCGTGAGTTATGTTACAACTGACATATCTAATAATAGATCACTTAGATCTAACCCCATTTAAACAAACTGTTATGGCTTTGATAGAAGCCCATATTAAAATGGAACAACAGTTATTTCAAACGTCAAGAGATACTACCACTATGTCTTACTAGACGGATTGTGGGTATATAATGGCGGCCGATACAAGGATTGTACATGCTTGTCCGATAGGGCATATCTATGGATAAATCTGGTACAGACCAGGTTTACTACACTTCAAGACCATCAAGAAATGTAAGCCACATTTGAATTATTTTATGCCTAGTTAATTGGAACAAACTATTTTTTCTGCAGATGACCAACACATTTTATTTTTCTTCGTATTTAAAGCTTGCAATGATTTACGCAAGACTTATTAGAGTTATTCTGAGTATTTTCAGCACTCAGAACAGTTTAGGATCGATGACCGAGCATTTCGAGAATTTATTTGAATATTTCATATTTTTGGGAAACCACGGAAAACAACCGATGTAACTGTAAAAGTTAAATTTATTTTTGTTAAGGAATGGATATTTTTTCCATATTCGAAGATTCGAACATGTGGATTCTCACATAATGAGATGATAATTAAACACATTTAAAATGATATAATTAATAATAATAATAAAAATTCACTAATAATAATAATAATAATTTTCATAATTTTTCTAAATAATTCTTGGATATTATATTTTATAATAATCATATGTATTGAGAAAGAGCCTATGAAGTAGTTTAATCATTTCTAGTTTGGAACAGGAGATTTTCCGAAGGAGAGTGGTTAGCGCAAGCCCGCATTCAACCAACATGTCAGTTCTGGTTGAACAGTTGATATTTGCATTGAGCAAAGTATATTTTTCAGATAACACGGAGAGGCATGAAACGGGAAGCAAATGATAATTGTATCAAATAGGATATTTTTGTATTTATATAAAATCATGACGTAAATACACTCGAAAGTGAAATAAAGCTTTTCATAAGTATGGTAAATTCACGGGTTGAACTGAATGGTAAAATAAAATAAACTTGTAAGTTTATTAATCTTCCAGTGTTGATAACAAGCAGAGGCTTGATTTATTGTATAAATTTTGGGAAGAAAATTTATATGTGTGGAGTAGTTGAAATGCCATTCCCAGGTGCGCATGTGTAAGTCGCAGGAATGAAGAGGTTTTTTCGAGCATCAATCAAATAGCAGGTTCGATGGCTCAGATTTATAGTAGGAGTATTGGAACTACACATTTCGTCGTATGAATGACCCGAAGGTTATTTCTTAGAAACCATCAGTTCTTATTTCAACCTTGTTTACGAATTCCATTTAGACTTTGATTTTGCTAGAACCCGGATTTGTCATGATAGTAGTTTATTCTTCTTCAGAGGAAGACCTTTGCCGTTGTTGTTGTAATATTGTGTTCTTACACAAATAATAGAATGGGCCACTGCCAATTAAAAATAATTCTTTAACCACGAATAATTTGAAGGATATTTTCAATCCTAGTGCCATGAACTAAATGAATTCATTATAAAACTTCAATTCTAATTTCCGCATTCTGTCGAAGAATTGCAAGTTGTGAAAGTTGCTAAAAATGGCCATGAATATAAATATTTTTATAATAATGATTCCAAGTGGAAAATTGAATAGTTGAATGGTTCAACCATTTATTGATCAAGTTGATGATTCAGAAATCATAATTATATTTTGTTAGGAACTTGAAGTTCATAATCGAGTCACTTCTCGAATGTTTAATGTCAGAAGAACAATTAATTGTTGTTGTGCTTCGCACAGTTCTTCGATGCTATGCTCAATGGTCAAATACTTTTCAGATGTTATTAATATGTGTAAATAATTTGTATTGCTTCAATGATGATAATATGTTTCGACAATATATTTTTGAAACTGGAAAAATAAGTGAAAGTTAAAATTCTATGAACATTTATTCTACGAGTGTTAATATCATGTAAATAGTCAAACAGTGATCTACGATATTTCCAGTATAGACAATTAACTTTGAACTGGAATTAAATATTAATAATTTTGGAACACAGTCTACAGGACTATTAATCGGACTTGTGTTTCCAAAAAGATTGTCAAATGTGTTTGGAAAATTTCTGTATATTGTGTGTAAATAAGAGTGTGGATCGCCACACGTGGATGATGCTGCTTTGATCATCCTTGCAGTCAGATTTTAACTTCAAAATAAACTGAGATAATTTTACCAGATGTGTCATACCCAATTAAATCTCCTTCTATCCTTATTGTTGCATTGAGCCAAAAATCAGTAAAGCATTTTTTCATTTGATGTCGTTTTTGCGATTTGCTTTAACCCATCTGGCGCCCCGGGATATTTTGATTCTCGTGCTGACTGATTATTGGTAAAATGCATATGTGGTCGTGCGGACTCCGGTCTAAACGGGCACAGTATGCGTTCATATACCGTTCATCCGATTGCATTAAACTTGGGTGATATGTTGAGTGAGCTCAAGGGAAGGGGTTTGGCTTAGTAAATCCATTTTACAATAGATAGCGAACGAATAGATTCAACAAATGTGCGACGACGCGCGAAGCGTTTCAAAAAGGTCCCGTATGCGTTCAAATACCATTCGTCCGATAGCGATGAAACTTGGGTGAGATGTTGTGTACACTCCAGGGAGGGCTTCTGGCTTAGTAAATCAATTTCATATTAGGTAGCGCACGACTAGATTCAACAAATGAGTGACGACGCGCGAAGCGTTTCAACAAAATCCCGTATAAGTTTATATTCCATTCATAGATTGAGATGAAACTTTGATGAGTTGTTGTGTACACTTAAATGAAGGCTTCTAACTTAGAAATCCATTTCACAGGAGGTTGCGCACGAGTAGATTCAACAAATGAGCGGCGACGTGCGAAGCGTTTCAACAAAGTCCCGTATGCGTTCAAATACCATTCGTCCGATAGCGATGAAACTTGGGTGAGATGTTGTGTACACTTACGTGTGGGTTTCTAACTTAGTAAATCCATTTTACAATAGGTAGCTCACGAGTAGATTCAACAAATGAGCAACGACGCGCGAATTTTTAATCAAAGTCCCGTATGCGTTCAAATACCATTCGTCCGATTACGATGAAACTTGAGTGAGATATTGTGTACACCCTACGGAAGGTTTCTGGCTTAATAAATCCATTTTACAACAGGTAGCGCACGAGTAGATTCAACAAATGTGTGACGGCACGCGAATCATTTCAACAAAGTACTGTATGGGTCCATATACCATTTATCCAATTGCGATGAAACTTTGGTGAATTGTTGTGTTCACTCCAGGAAATGTTTCTGTCTTAGTAAATCCAGTTTTTAATAAGTAGCGCACGAGTAGATTCAACAAATGAGCGACGGCGCGCGAATCGTTTCCACAATGTCCCGTATGCGGTCATATATCATTCATCCGATTGCGATCAAACCTTGGTGAATCATTGAGTACACGCTAGAGAAGGTTTCAGGCTTAGTAAATCTATTTTAGAATAGGTAGCGCATGAGTAGATTCAACAAATGAGTGACGGCACGCGAATCGTTTAAAGAAAATCACTTATGCGTTCATATGTCATTCATCCGATTCCGATGAAACTTTGATAAGTTGTTGTGTACACTTACGTGAAGCTTTCTAACTTAGTAAATCCATTTCACAGTTGGTAGAGCACGAGTAGATTCAACAAATGAGTGACGACGCACGAATCATTTAAACCAAATACCGTATGCGTTAAATGCCATTTATCCGTTTGCGATGAAACTTTGGAGAGTTGTTGTGCACGCTCCAACGAATGTTTCTAAATTAGTTAATTCAATTCACGATAGTTTAGAGGCTGTTAACAGAAATTGAAAAAAATATTGTGTATCCAAAAGCACTTCAAGAAACAAAGTTACAACACTTTCTTTGATTGGCAGGACAACGTCTGCCGGGTCAGCTTGTAAATACATAAATTCCTGCTTTTCACTTATTAGCACATAAAAATACATAATATTTACATTTTTAAAAATCAGTATGCTAGATCATTCAGTATATTGCATTTTTGTTCTGTGTTACTTCAACGGGGAAGAACCTGTGAGCTATCTAATCTTCATGCAGAGCATATGTTAGCTTGCAACTGTGTTATTCTTAATTTGTCGCCCCGTGCCACTCACTGTGGAAGCCGGGGATTTCCTTGTCCATAGCCATATTGCACCACGTACTAGACCTCCCCTCCCCCAGCTACCTGGAACCAGTGTCACTCACATGCAGTTCATTTCTGGCACTGTGAAGTGTAAGGCAGTTCTACGATGCCTAAATTAAATACAACTACAAGATATCGTCTGTTGCAGAATTTAAAGATAATTTTACTACTAATGGCGGCGTTCTGTTCTGCCAACCATGTGGGAAAGCAATCAAGGCTGAACAGCGATCTCAAGTTACACAACACCTCAAGGGCAAGAAACTTATAGCCGCAGTTTCGCGCCTTCAGAATAAGTGTTTCGCGATAATCGTCGGTCATTTGTGATGGACAACCTGAAGATGTATCTCGTTGTGTATTGTAATTCTTCAGCAGTTAGTGGGACATAGAATAAATTACATTCATGAGTACTGCATATTGTTTATAATGTCATTAATAAACTAAATTATAATTAAATATTTTTACTTTCTTGTCACATATTTCAGGTAATTTTAATACATAAAAAAAAAATATTTTCCCTATTTTTAGTAGCTAAAAATTCGAGCCCTACTGATAAACATTGAATTATTTGTCACAAGTGGTTTCCATTCTCAATCCTGCCGTGTGACTGGAGATAATTTAATCTATGTTGGAATGTTTATAGTTCACTTTGTTCTCCTAGCATCCACCAATGATATTGTGGAGGTATTCACTGAGATGGAGGTAGCAAGGCTGATTGATTTTCTAGTGTGCGCAGTTTCGTTTCTCGAAGTGATTACAGGAAACGAGGTAATGGAGTTTTCCAGCTCTCCCCGTATCCAGGTCAAGGTCTGAGCTGCTCAACTCGGTCTCCGTGGCAGCGAATGTGCAAGAATTATATTTAAAAAAATGAAGTCTCAAATTCTAGACTAAGAGCGCTGGGTGTTTTTAAAAGTATATAACTTATTTACCCTTCATAAGATAGTCCGCATTCGACTCCTGGCTCTGCCAAGAAATTTAATTCTGGTCTGAGGGCTGGAATGGGGTACACTCAGCCTCGTGAGACAAAACTGGGAAGAAGAGAATTTGATTCTTATCTAAGCCATCTTGAAAGGTGATTTCCGTAGTTTTTCACTTCTACTCCAGGAGAATGCAAAGATGGTTCCTAATGTAAAGTCACGGCCGCATCCTTCTCAAACATCATCAGAATTACAACTACACACACTAATACAGTCATCGCAATAACACGGGTTATCAGACCAATTCCACACACACACACACACACAAGTACACTGGTCTACGAGACCACGATGTCGCAAAGACCCTAAATCAATCAACAACAACTCTCTTAAAAGTAATTTGTTCAAATTTTGTAGAAATAAAAATTGTTGGAAATTTAAAGTCCAGATTCCGGGAAACTCTGTATAAACTATCGTTTGTGCTTTTTCTCAGGTTAAACCCTAGAACAGTAGCGCTAATTGCAACGTTATTATCGGTAGCACTTCGCATCGGCGACGACTAAGATTCTAGAAACTGATAATAAATACCATCTACGTCAACTTTTATTTGTATGTCTATGCTAACAGAATGGAGACTGTTTTTGAATAATTTTGTTTGACTTTTGTTAATGTTATTTTGGAATTTGACTGACTTTTCGATGAACATTTTAGCTGGTTTTCACTAATGTATACTAATTGGTTCTTTTTGTAATTTGACTAATTTAGATTTTTTGTGTTGTTTCAGATTTTAAGTACTTTTCGATAGTTTTTATTTTAACTTTTGAACTATTGTTTTTGGTCAAATTGTGACTAATGTTGATTGACTTTTGGAGTTTTATGGATTTGGACTAATTTTGATTGTCATTTAGGGTTTTATGGATTTCGACTAATTTTGATTGTCATTTAGGGTTTTATGGATTTTGACTAATTTTGATTGTCATTTAGGGTTTTATGGATTTCGACTAATTTTGATTGTCTTATGGGGTTTTATGGATTTTGATTAATTTTGATTGTCATTTGAGGTTTAATGGATTTCGACAAATTGTGAGAGTCTTTTTTGTGTTTTATGGATTTTGACTAATTTTGATTGTCTTTTGAGGTTTTATAGATTTTGACTAATTTTGATTGTCTTTTGGAGTTTTATGGATTTTGAGTAATTTTGATTGTCTTTTGAGTTTTATGGATTTTGAGTAATTTTGATTGTCTTTTGAGTTTTATGGATGTTAACTAATTTTGATTGTCTTTTGAGTTTTATGGATTTTGAGTAATTTTGATTGTCTTTTGGGTTTTTGACTAATTTTGATTGTCTTTTGGAGTTTTATGGATTTTAACTAATTTTGATTGTCTTTTGGGGTTTTATGGATTTTGACTAATTTTGATTGTCTTTTGGAGTTTTATGGATTTTGACTAATTTTGATTGTCTTTTGGAGTTTTATGGATTTTGACTAATTTTGATTGTCTTTTGGAGTTTTATGGGTTTTGACTAATGTTGATTGCCTTTTGGAGTTTTATGGATTTTGACTAATTTTGATTGTCTTTTGAGTTTTATGGATTGTAACTAATTTTGATTGTCTTTTGAGTTTTATGGATTTTGAGTAATTTTGATTGTCTTTTGAGTTTTATGGATTTTAACTAATTTTGATTGTCTTTTGAGTTTTATGGATTTTGACTAATTTTGATTGTCTTTTAGAGTTTTATAGATTTTGACTAATTTTGATTGTCTTTTGGAGTTTTATGGGTTTTGACTAATGTTGATTGCCTTTTGGAGTTTTATGGATTTTGACTAATTTTGATTGTCTTTTGGAGTTTTATGGGTTTTGACTAATGTTGATTGCCTTTTGGAGTTTTATGGATTTTGACTAATTTTGAATGTCTTTTGGGATTTTATGGGTTTTGACTAATTTTGATTGTCTTATTTGGGTTTTATGGGTTTTGACTAATTTTGATTGTCTTATGGGGTTTTATAGATTTTGACTAATTTTGATTGTCTTTTGGGGTTTTATGGATTTTGACTAATTTTGACAGTCTCTTTTGGGTTTTATGGATTTTGCCATTTCTTTTTATTTTTGTTTATTTATTTAGACTAATTTGCTTTGTATTTTAGAACTGCCAAACACTGATGGGGATTGGACAAAAGAAAGAGGTGGGGGAACAGAAAGTGTATTCCGCTTTCGTCACAGAGACGAACACTGCCATTCTAGGGTTAAGGAGATTTCTATCAATGATATGTTATAGCCTTACGGTACTTTCTATTTTAACCTCTTATAGGTCAGTGATCTGTATACTTACCGCCTGCTTTAAGGACAATTTATATTGTCAAAGAACCTGATGGTTGAATTTTTCAGTGTTTATATTTCTGAAACCGAATATTATAGCTAACGAGCTTGCTGAATTATTTTCAATAATAATTAAAATTAAAGAGTAAAAAAATATGATATTAAAATTAGAATTAAATAGCCTCATAAAAAATTAAAATTATGATAAATTTATAATCCTAATTTTCAGATTATAAAAATAATTTAAAAATAAAAATGATCAAAATAAATATGAACTTTAAAATGATGAAGGAAACAAAGATTAAAATCAATAATAATAATAACAATTAAGCTAAAATAATTAATATGAAATTAAAATAAATACAACTAAAATACAGGGACAATGGCCCCTCTATTCCGCTTCTTAAAACAACAATAACTAACTAACTAACAAATAAAATATCTTCAATAACATTCTACCCTATAAATGTTTAATGGCCACGGTTTAGATGTTTTACGTAGCCTTTACCGAGTTGGGGAGGTATGGCACGGTTCCCCAGGTCAGTAAGCACCGAAACACGTGGACGAAGTACGTGGTTGAGGAGAATACAAGAGTCGCCGGGGTGCCAGCATTTTTCCCTGAAGGAGATCATCGACGTGCCAGTTAATCTACTAGAGAGAATGTCGCAAATTCCCAAGTGACTGAGCCATGATTTGATACAACAACCTTGGGTACATCAGGCGAGAGACTAAGCCCGGTATTCATAGTCGCCAATTATTTTCAATCTCCGATTGAATCTCTCATTGAGTGCAGATTTCAATTCATAGACGTCAAACAATCAACGATCGTTGCTTCGTCCTCAATCTCTGATTCATGAATCTGTGATTGACCAATCTCCGACTTTTATGTATTCATAGTCGTTAAATAATCATTGATTATTTGTCAAGTATTCATAGTCGAACAATCTCTGATTATTCGTTGAAATAATCTCAGATTCATCAATTACGGTCCCGACCGTAATTATTGGTGTTACGTTGCTGCAGACAAAACGAAAGGATAACCTCAAAAAACCTACTCGTTTGCGTTCGAAATGGATATTGTTTAGTATATGGTGGAAGTTATGGAGGAAGAGGAGCTAGAAGTTATGGTTGAAGAGGCCGTGGCAGAATTGAATGTTCGGGCTCCTAAGCGGTACATCAGAGATGCTCAAAATCCACTGGAGTTCTGTTCTGAGGAAGAATTTCGACAACGGTTCCGCTTCACCAAAGATGCAGTGCAGAACTACATTCTGCCACGATTTGAAGAACCTCTCCATAAATATAATAACCGTGGACTGCCAATTGCACCAATTTTTCAATTACTGCTTGCCCTTCGATTTTATGCCATAGCGTCCTTCCAGGTATGGAAATGTTATTTTTGAATATGCATACATTGGATAACAACATTTCCATTAATAATAAATGCAATAACTCAGTTTTAACTAACTTATATTGTGGTTTGCAGGTTGTTGTGGGTGATTTGACTGGAATATCCCAGGCAACTGCAGGCAGAATCGTAGCTCGTATTTCAAGACTACTGGCCCAACAGTTACCACATTACATAGCAATGCCTGGCACTGCTGCGGAACAAGCCACAACAAAACGTATGTTCAGTGAGTTGCAGAGAAGAAGGGATCGTCCAGACGACAGGGCCATACCGAATATTTTGGGTGCCATAGACTGCAGTCATGAGAGGATAACGTCGACAAAACTCCAACAGATTGGTGAAGCGTACCGAAATAGGATATCCTATTTCTCTTTGAATGTTCAGGTAGGCTAAGTGAGAAGCAAACAATAGTGTGTTACAATACCAATGTTTAAAATTGGGAGCTGCTGTTAACTAGCAATGTCTGTTTCTATTACAGGCAGTTGTTGGGCCTGGGATGGAATTTGTCGATTTAGTACCCAATTGGCCAGACAGCATGACAGCAGAATATTTCAAAACAGCCGCATTCGTCACCGATTCAGCACAGGAGAATTGCCTGGAGCTCTGTTGGTTGATTCAGGCGACGGGAGTGAGCCATTCATGTTCACTCCATTTCTCGATCCTGAGACAAGACCTCAAGTATGGTAAGTCTTGCCTTTTCCCCTGCAATTATGTGGATCCAGAATTTATATCTTACATGAGAATTTACTGGAATGTGGTTAATGATTTAGGTTTTCCTCTTTGCAGGGACAATAGAGCTCAGAGGAAGGGGAGAAACATTGTTGAAAGAGATTTTAGAGTGTGGAAAAGACGATTTCCTTGTGTTTCTAAAGAATTGGCCACTAAGCTTGAGACTACAACATCCATTATTATTGCCACAGCTGTCCTGTATAACATTTCTCTAAATGTTAATGATATTTGGACTGAATACGAAGAAGAGCACCCTGAAGAAGTGCCTGTACAACCGGCATGGAATCTCCCTGCAGATGGTCTGGCAGCACACAAGAGATCTAGCGTCTGTACTTTCAAGATGATGGAACGTAATGTGGTTTGTCTTTATAGAAAAGGAATTTTAAAGTTTGGACTAGTGGCACTATTGTCATAAAACTTTCAATTCAATAGAGCAAGTCTTCATGTGTATGCTAGGCTGATGTTCAATGTTTTTAAAGTGTAAACTACTGAAACTGTGATATTCACGTTGTCATGTACAGGTATTCGTGATGTGGTAAACCAAACAATACTCCATGTAATTAAAATACGTATTTAATTCTCACAAGTTTCACATTATTTGGCTTCAACAACTCAGGCATGATTTTTTCGCATTAACGATAAACGTGACGAAAAGTATTTTGAAGCGATTATGCGATATCATTACAAATCATATATTTCTGGTTGAGATAATGATTGCGAATTAAAGCGATAAGACAATTTTAAAGCGAAATTCAATTATTTCGCGATAAGCGCGATATTACAGCGAAATCTTTAGTGAATAACGAGCTAGAAATGCTGTTTCAAGATTACCGGTATGTATGAAAAGAAAGGGAAAAGCGAACAAAGACTCATCAACAAGACGGAAATATCTGTTATCATTAATGTTCTGGAAAATCTCTTTAAGGCATGGCATCAAAGAAAAGGGTTAGGCTCCAGGCTTCTTGCGAAATGAAATGTATACAATATTTTTTCTTGGGGTGGCTGGTAATCCCACACCAGCACAGCAGAGATAACCCGTTTGCGAGTGAAGAACTTAATGCCATAGTGTCGAAAACAAAGAACTGTTTTCATATGTCAAAGGAAATCAAACACATGTTTCGTTCCTACCTAGACGAATACTTCCCAGATATGGCAATTTCATTGTATCCCGAGCCTGTGTTCAGTAGATGGGGGAGTTGATTTAAAGCTGCCTCTTACACACATGCTAATGTAGATAACCTCCACTCATTTTTCAAACAGTGCCATTGAAACCTGTACCAGTGGTAAACTTGTTGGCAGAAATGGAAGATGCCAGATTTTGCAAACTGGTAAAATCCCAAGCAGCATTAGTTTTTGAAGATTGAAAGTTTATTGCAGACGTTGTTTTGGAATTAGAAGGGTCTTAATTAATATCCATATTCTCAATTGCTTGTTTCAAAAACACAACTGAAGGATATAATGAATGTAATTGCTTCTGGCCATGTTGGTGATCTACTTAGTAAGATTATTGAAGGGTTTAGTGAATGGTTGAAAAGTGAAGCGACTTTCCTCTTCCAAAATGTTAGTATCTTAGTTGTAAAGAAAATTGAAAAGCACATGTCCCCAAGTGATGCTAGCATTTTATTTGGACTATTGAATGATTTGTTTCATCCAATTAATGTAATTCAATCAAACTATACAACTGTTTCGTCACTGAGTGAAAAAGTACAAAAACTGTCTGGCTTTTAAATGTTGAAGCAGTCTGATATTATTGCTGGGTACAAATTGAAGAAAATTCTAGTCAACAAGTTGAAATAATTCAGTCACAACTGCACAAAGTCGGCTTCTGCTCGGCTTATCCCTACGGAAGTGCGTTCCATTGAAAGATTTCCAATCACTTTCCCGATTGTCACCGCCTTCTTCGCGCTGGTTTCGATGCCGAACGATAACGTACTCATAGTACCTCAAATAATCTATGATTGAAGCTGCAATTCATGAATCAGAGATTGGCGCAAATAATCGGAGATCGACGAATCAATGATTCATGAATAACAGATTGTTGGACGACTATGAATACATGCGACGAATAATTGGAGATCCACACATAGTCACTGATTCAGGAATCAGACATTAGAGAGCAAATAATTGACGATTATGAATACCGCCCTTAGTCTGGAGTCTAGTGGTGTCAAATCTGCGTCTTTTTTTTTGTTTGTTTACTGTTTAGCCTGACTGTCCATACATTTCTGAATACATTTACGTTCGATTTATAAAAATCAGACAGCTGAGAGCTGACTGCAGGATGATCCTCACATCCTACGTGGAGTAATCGCCACCTACATATTATGTACCTCCTTCTTCGGGATATTGTTCTCAGATTGCATTTTCGACACAAGATGGTATCACGTTCCTCTACTTTGTGAGGCGTGGTGGCGCAGCGGTCAAGCTGTTGGCCTCTCACCAACGTGGACCGAGTTCGGTTCCCGGTCATTGTATGTGAGATTTTCGAAGTGAAATGCCATGTCATGTGGTTCGGATTCCACGTAAAAAGGAGGTCCCGTGGCTCATGATCGCATGATTAACGGTCACGTTAAACTAAAAGCTTCCTTCCTTCCTTTTTCTCTACTTTATTCCTAAAGGAGTTCATGAATAGACCTAGTACTGGTACACAAACTGGCGATAGGCTACGGACCGCCACATAGCATTAGTTTTTAAAGCCGTGACCTCCAGTTGTGTTCTAATTGTGACAGTAACAGATAATTATAGTTTGTTTAACTTTTGAATTGAAGTTACCATATTATTAGATTTATGAACATGTTTCTTGAAGTAAGAGGGCTATAAGTATGAAACCACACAACTTACTCTTCATACGCAAACAATGCAAGTAGAGCAGATTTATGACAATCTGTTCCTTAGAATGGTAAGTACCTGACTTACAAACACGGAAAATTCGGCTTCTATTTTAAAGAAATGAATCGTATTGTTATTTAATTTATATGTGATCTCTCAGAACTTCAGTCCTTGGACTGAGCTTCTCAGCTGCTGAATATGCAGCACCAGTTTGTTTTTTTCTCCACATTCCAAAGAGGTGGATATAGCTCTGAATGAGACTTCCAGGATTGTATCTGGGTGTCTTAGACCAACATCACTACAGAGGATCTACCCTCTTATTGGAAATTCTCCACCTCATGTCCGAAGAATGGTAGCGGCAGCATCTGAGGAGAAACCGCAAGAAACCGATTCAAGGCATCCACTTTTCGGCCAACAAACAGCCCGACAGAGACTTAAGTCCAGAAACGGCTTTTTGAGGGGAGTAACAGCCCTCGAAGGCTCACAAGAAGCTGTCCGTGTGAAGATATGGAAGACAGAGATCACAGACCCAACTATTCCTATATCAGAAACAAGATGTTCAGCAAAGAACATATAGCCTACTTTCTCCTAAATGTATGGGTATCTTTATGACTCTTTGTCCTCATCCCTAAAACAATCACCCCAACCACAATGTATTGTTTGTTTTCTTTTATATTGATAATAAGCCAGTAAGTGTCAAGATCAATATTATATACTTTATGATGATTGAATAACAAAACTACTAACTTATTGTAATGCATTCACGTCCGTTAATCTCTATATTAAGCCAGCCTGCAAAATTAAGAATCTTCCGCCCCAATCATCTTCCGCCCCAATCACAGTAGGTGGTGCTGCGACCTATCAGTGAATTAATCTTTATCTTGTACGCCTATGCACTGCCATCGTAATGTACTACGATGGCAGTGTTCTATGGGTGTTGAATGAGTAGGCAGTTTAAAGTAGCCAAGAGGGAGGCGATCCAGCTGGCAGTGTTTAAAGGTATTCGGAGCGCGATCGTGGCTAATAGTTGAACTACCAGTATTACAAAATTGCCATACTTCAGGAGGCCAGCTCAGGCATTTACACAGCGTTATGTTTGGAACAATATTACCCACATAACCCACAAGAGGACAGCACCGTACAGAGGCATTAAGAAGGCTGTGGTTAATGACAACGTGTATCTAGTTCTTCTATTCTCCTTTTTCTAATGTCTTCTGTTTATGTGCGATGCTGGGACTGTGATTTTATTAATATACGAGTGTATACTTTATCCTCTCCTTTGAGCTAAATGACATTTTATTCAGTATCTGTGGGAAAAGCTCGTGCACATCATTTGTAAAAGAATTCAAGAAAAAAAAACCTAACTGTAGCAGTATTCGATCCCCAGTCAACTGCGTGTCAGACTAACATGCTAGCCCAGAGCTAACCGTATCCATGACGTCAGGTGTTCTTAACTGACATATTAGATACAAACTGTTGGCAAATAATGACTTTAAATAAACGATTTCTTCACTGCAGTACATCTTCATTAATGATCATTTCATACAAAGTTTATATTATTGTATCAGTACGGTATATCACATACAACATACTAAAACTACTGAAATATAAGACAGGCACATGAGGACAGCTGCCATCTTGTCGTGTGACACAAACGGCTCAGCTCTTTTAAGCCACTCATACTGTATAATATTATAATATTAAATTATAATAAATAACGGATCACGACCTTCAGGATAGCTTAAACCCCCCTAGGCTCGATAATCGGAATTGGTGGGTCTTAAGCTATTTATTGAAATGGTTGCATAATTCACACGGCCGCCATCCTGAAATGGCATGGCCGATGACCTTGAATTTTGGGTGAAAGACGCGTCCTATATAAAGGTATGTTGTCACCAAATTTGGTAGAGATCGGATGATTAGTTTAGCCGTAATTTGATTTTACGTTTTGAACATTTGAGTGGCCGCCATTCTGTTTTGGTAAAGATGGCGGCGATATAAAGTATGACACTGAGGTGCCCTTTACTAGTGCTACCTCTGTACCAAATTTCGTTCAATTCGGTTTCACCGTGTTCGAATTGATAGGGGGGGGACAGACATTCAGAGTACACACACTCACACACACACAGACACACACACAGACTCACACACACACATACACACACACACACACACACAGACTCACACACACACATACACACACACATACAGACACACTTTTTTCGCCCTGTGTTGATCTCATAAGTCTACTTTCATTTTTTGCAAAAATCGAAAGTAGGCTAAAATTGGCACCTGGTCACAACTTGCCATATGGAATTTGGAAATCATTGAACAGGCTGAGGACGGGGCTTTCACGCTGCGAGAATAATCACAAGAAATGGAACATGCTCGTCAACAATGATGAGTTCTGTGACTGCAGCATGTTACAAGATCCAGAACACCTGCTGATCTGCCCCTGGATGGGGGACATATGTTCAAAAGACGATCTTTTGGCTGTAAATGCTAATGCTATAACTGTTGCTACTTACTGGCAAAATCTCATTTGATTCGGACAAGGAAAATAAAATAAATTTATATGTGAGACCACATCAGTGCTAATCTGCATTGTATTGATTAACATATATTATCCCTCATCCATGATTTGTTGAAGATATTTTAGTGGCCATTTTGTCTACCAAGTTTACTTAAATAGCCTATGTTAAACTTTTAGCGTTGGATTAAATAAGATTTTCGTCCCCTTTTAATGTTGCGACCCGCAGTTAACCTTTGATACGAAGTAGAGGAATAATTTAAACTGGCGGAGCCGTGCGATAACTCTCGCACAATGGGTTGTGTGCACCCCATGTGTACAGACTACCCGCCCGGCCCTAGTGCTATGCGGACTATACGCGCAACAGTTCCGCCAGGGCCTATCGTCTTCTTTATTTGTTTGAAAGAACTTTATAAACAAAAAATATATTTCCGTTTACTTTTCAAGAAATGCAAGATTTTTCCTGTAGCCTACTTTTGAGACGATTTGGAAGATTTTGGTACAAACCACACCTTCTAACTCCCTCTGGTTTAGGAGCTTGAGTTTTGTGAAACATACACCTTAGCGTATTATTATTATTATTATTGTTATTATTATTATTATTATTATATAATAAGATGTGTCTTGCACGTCCATGGGTATTTGATATTAATAATAGCCTTTATTGCAGCCAGTTGGCCATATTACATGTTACAGATATGTACACTTACTAGATACTATGGTTCGCTTCTAGTCCTTACTATAAGCCACTATTGATAAAGTTCTGTTGGGGCATGTCGTGATATGGTACCTGCCGCATTCGTTCCTACACAGCTCACATATACACCTCTCATCCGGGTCATGAAATGTCTTTCGTGAGCAGACCTTATGGTGGAACCCATGAACTGCGAGTCTCGTCACGACGTGTCTCATTTCGGATATGGGTTGCATCCATCTTTTGTCCACCATGGCATCAGTCGCGTAGAATTCCTTCGGAATGTCAAGCCTTTTGCTTTGCAGATCCTGGAGTAATTTTCTGAAGCTTTCTGTGGAAGGCAACAGTAAAAGTGACCGAAGGTCCTCTATTAGGAACGTTTCTCTCGCCAGTTCATATACCAGCCGAGATTTGGCTGACTTGGAGACTCCGAGGGCTCTTTTGAGGAACCTAGATTTCACCTTTTCGAGTTCCTCCAGCTGTTTGTAGTTGAGAAACTCCCATGTAAGCTCCAGACCGTATGTTAGTACGGGTATGACCTTGGCTCGGAAGAGCATCATTGCTGTTTCCAGCGATATTTGGGTAATATGGCTTATGTCGTTTATGGCCTTCACTGCTGCGGCCGCTTTCGCTCTTGTATGCATTCTGAAGCTTCGGCCTGTTACCTGGAGCGTGAGGCCGAGGTATTTGAAATTGTTTACTTTCTTCAGTTCCTTGCCGTTGCATAGCACTTGGTCTGATTCCGCTGACCTGCCCCCGTTCCGGAAGACGACCATCTCAGTCTTGTCCTCGTTGATTGTTAGTTCGTTTTCCAGGGCCCATTCGCTTAGTATGTTGATTGCATCTTGCAAATCCTTTATCTGTTCTGAGGCGATTGCCATGTCGTCTGCGTATATATACAGTTTGGACTTAGTCGATTCCTTTATTTTGTCTCCTGCATCGTGTGAGAGCGCATTGAATAGAATATTGTACTGTATAAAAAAGGACTGGAGACGCATAGATTTCTGCAAATAATAGTCTGGTGGCTTGCACGCTATTCTTTGCTGAGGAATTGCGTGTGTAGGGACAGTTAGCTGTTGAATCGATGACTTTCTTGTGATATCGAAGAAGTTTCTAGAGGTATGTAATCATGTTATTCTCCCCAGCCAGTAATATGAGTCGCGATACTTGAAGTAAGTACCGACATTAAGTACAGCATTATTTTGCTAACAGGTGGCAACATTTTAATTACTAAGGCTGTGTATTTTCACAGGAAGGTAGTGTGGGTAGCGTGGGGAAGGAAATACAGCCGAGGTGTAGAAAAGCCAATGCAGTGAATTCTCAGTTGCGATCTGCAGCGTTTGGTCTAGAGTCTAGACGATTGCCCTTGACCTTGAAGCTTGCGGGTGAGCCTGTACTCAGTCACTCTCTAGCCCTATGGCTTCACATTTGTCACCACCGGTCTGATGTAATGAAATTCCAGACTTGAGCACGTGATGACACCACCGTGCAGACAGTACAGTCCACGTTAAGTATTGTGTGACGCGGAAGTACACGTTACATAGTTACCAACAGAACGCCATTATATTTGCCAATGACTGTACTTCAGCAGTAGTGTGAGATAGCTTTGTCAATCATCTGACCGCATGGGGCAGGTGACAACAACACAGGTACTGTAGCAACTCACCTCCAGGCTTCTATTAAGATTTTTCACTCGTCTAAAACAAATGTCCTTCCTGTAACCGAGGAAGATGCTGAAGTGCGAAATTTGTGGAGGAGTAGAGTATTTTTGGGTTGAAGGAAAGCTACTGTATTGTAGAATATTCCTAATAAATAAAGAAGAAAACCAATAGCATTATTATTATTATTATTATTTATTTATTTATTTATTTAATAATAACTGTTTCATAATGCGTCTAGCGAGATGCACTTCTTGTTTTAGTGGGCTTTATGATTATTATTATTATTATTATTATTATTGAAATAAACTTCTGAAATCTGCCTTTTCCTTCGAATAACCCTGCAAATTTAGTGAATAGCGGTCGTGAAAAGGAAACCTTGTGAACTTTGAATGAAATGGAGCAATTACGGTTTTTCAGATTCGAATTTGAGAGAATGCTGCTCAGCGCTGGGGGTGAAGTGCGTGCCTGCTCCCAGGAAGCAATAACCTGTGACTCAGCTTATCTTGACGGGCTGTAATTGAAATGGATTAGAAACTCTGAAGAGAGTTCCTTTCACAGCGAGAATGAGGGAGAATTAAGCCTCTGCAGGTCACAGAATTCAAGCCCTAACACAGCTTAAGCGTCAGAGATATTCTCTAGAAGCTTCTTGTCTGAGCATTTGGAAATTTTGGTTAAAACTTTGAATTTTGTATTTATTCCGGACGCTTATTTTTTAAAACTTCCTCATATCGACCCTATGTCTCAGAGCTCCAATCCACTCCGCCTGCAAGTTTGCCAGGCTAATTTTGATTGGTCCAGCTTTCGTGTGCGACAGCGACATTGATTGGTTCAGATTTCAGGCACACACGGGTTCAGCCGTGCTCTCGTTGAAATGTCTTGGTCCATTCCTGTGTGTAAAGGTGCATTCTGAGGATGAATCTAAAATAGTACATTAAGCAACGAGCCTATAATGGCAATAATTAAGACACGAGTATGTTTATAAGACGAGTGAAGTGAGTTTTATAATTCCCATACGAGTGACTTAATTACCATTATAGGCGAGTTGTATACGACTGTTATGTTCGACGCTAATTATAACTATTTTATGTTCGAACATAAATATTCATAAATATCTGTCGAGATTTCGCCAGTTTTATGTACTAACAGAGCGCATAGGACGCAGAGAATACCTTGTACTGTATTTGCCCATGCCCTCCTCAAATACCCCATTATGACACTAGGCCACGCAGTGACATTAAAATAGGAGGCCGTGGAAGTCAGCGCAGATGCGATGCTATCCTTACATAATTGCTCACACAACTGTTTCTTGAGCTCTGATTGGTGGCAGAAACTGTTTCATAATGAAAAATAGTGTTATAATGACCCTCATTATGATACAGTATTCTGACATAAGTTATAGACTAATATTTAAATTTCGACATCGTCGAACATAAAATAGCTAATATACAGAGCGGGAATTAACGAATGAGCAACAATAGGTTAACCTATCCAAAAGGATATTCACCTACATTAGCAATTTAAAGTCCACCACAAAATGGGTTGAAACAACATGTTCAGTAAAGAACATATAGCCTACGTTCTTCTAAATTAATGGGTAAAATTTTAACTGTCCTTTTCAAGGAGTATAATTGGATATTGGTTGTAGTAGCTTGTTGAAATACAACGTGTTATACGATTATTAAACATCAATATGGTGTGCCCTTTGCTAGTGCTACCTCTGTGCAAAATTTCATTCAATTCGGTTTCACCGTGTTTGAATTGATAAGGTGAATCGATTTGCACACATACATGGCCGCTATCAGCAAACTATTGGGCTGATTACCTTATAGTTCAGTCAAAAGATGCTTCCCACAAAAAGGTATGTTGTTGCAAAATTTTGTAGAGATCAAATGATTAGTTTGGTCGTAATTTGATTTAAGCTTTTAACATTTGGGTGGCCACCATTCCGTTTCCGTCAAGATGGCGGCGATATGAGACATAACACTGAGGTGCCCTTTGCTAGTGCTACCTCTGTACCAATTTTGTTCTATTCGGTTTCACCGTGTTCGAATTGATAGGGGGGGGGGGGGGGGCAGACATTCAGAGTACACACACTCACACACACACTCACATACGAACAAACAGACACACAGACAGACACACAATTTTCGGCCCTGTGTTGATCTCATAAGCCTACTTTCATTTTTTGCAAAAATCGAAAGTAGGCTAAAAACACGATCAGATATCAAAGAAGTTGGCATTACTCAAGAAGATATCCTCATCAAATCGTTGTTTCGAGGAAGGTTCATAAATTTAAAGGGTTTCAGGAAAAACCAAGCTCAAAAACCAAGATCGGTCTGAAGAAAGAACGAGGAGACTCAGCGAACGCATGAGAGATTCTGGGAGGAGAAGAAGAGATTGGCAAGTCGGCCGAGGGTTCAACGCGGTCCACAGTAAGCCAAAATTGACAGAAGAAGAAGAGTGGGAATTAAATTATTTTGTTTCATTTGAGGGGCTTAGACATCGTGGTTATTTATGCCCGTATAATTGGATGTGTGTAGAATTTGTGTGATGACCTGTGTTATTGTGGTGTCTGTAGTAGTTGAAAGAGAAAGCCTTGGAGGGGCTATCTGAATATCATAATTACAGTGGAACGCAATGGATGGCAGTAAAAACTTCTCCAAGCCCAAAGAGATAGGTTATTTATTATATACTTTAAGTTTATGTCATGATAAATTGAATTTCCCTTCACAGAAGGCAGTGTTATTTTTGAAATAATGTGTGATCTGAAATGTTGTACTGTGGTTCAACGACGCAGGTGTGAGTTTTTAATAAGAAAATAACCAAGGAACAAAAGTCACTGTGCTATATCTGAAACCCTGCGAAAATGGATAAACCCGCGGATATCCACAAAATTCTTTGTCATGCGGATATAGTTTGCATGGATAGCGGATAAGCTGTGGATAATATTTGGATTAACACTGGAGTAGTCGCGCGGATTAGTATTGTAATCCAGGGGTACAATTTATGCTGCAACTAAGGAGCAGTCATCTACCTTCCGGTCAAGTGGCAGCGCTCAAAACAAACGCATCGATTTTTGGTGGAATTTTTAAATTGTTTGGATTACAATAGTAATCCGCGCGACTATTTACGTGACTTTTTTGTTTCTGAAGTAGTTTCTTGTTTTTGTGTTTTTAGCGCTTCTTGTTTATATTTTTCATTAAGACTAAGTGGCAATTATTACATTGATAGCCCCCCAGGGGCTCACATCTAGTGGGACGTGGGTTGGCGACCACGGGGCCCCAGCTGAATCCGCCATTGCTTCCATTTTCTTGTGCCAGGCTCCTCCCCGTCTTCTTTCCTGTCGACCTCACTTGGTCAACTCTTGTTCTCTTCCGACCCCGACGGTATCAGGGTATCCGAGGCCTAGGGAGTCTCTTCCTTTCCCGCCTTAATTGGCCCTTGTCTCATCTTTTCTGATACCCTCCTTTTGCGAGGGGTCAGCCTTCTTTTTCTTTTCATGTTATCTCCTGCCTTCTGCTCAAGGCCCTCAAGGAGGCAGGGTGTATGTAGCCCAACCACATCTGGTGCACCCTAGATATTGCTACACCCTCAGGGGCTCACGGCTGGTGAGTTCGGGATTTGGCGACCCCGAGGGATTTCCTGAGCTGGGTCCGGTTTTCCCCTTTTATTCATTACCTGTGGGACGGACCCTCTCCTCTTTCACTTTCCTATCTGCCTTTCATGGCTCTCCTTCCTTCCAAGTCCCTGAACCCGCATTCTTCGAGGGTTGAGGGCATTTCTTTTCCTCTTGTCCTTTATTTGCTTCATCTCATTTTTCACTATCACCCAAACCATTAGGGGCCGATAACCTAGATGTTAGGCCCCTTAAAACAACAATAATCATCAATACAATGATCGATGAGTAATGTCTGAGTTAAATAGTGAACAAATACGCCGCTGGCTTGCAGAAACTGAGAGTGATAATGAAAGTGTTATTGGAGTATCTCATGGAGATGAAGAAGATGACTTCATTGAAGAAAGGCCTGACACTGAAAGTGGCGGAAGCAGTTCAGAAGAGAGTTTCCAGGAAGACAGAAGACAAGAAATTGAGCTGGATTGGCTTGACCGAGAATTTTACCTTGGAAAAGACAGAACTTCATGAAGGTACCTAGAGCCGTTAGAACCTAGAACTTTACGAACAAGGCGACATGGAGAAACCTGTATAATATATTCAATCATATAGTGTTTGTTACTCTTATCCTAAATATTACTATATGAAACAACTTGATTTGTATCAGTATTTTTTTTTTGTCAAAATATTCAACTACATAGGAAACATATGTAAATATAAACTTAACTTTGTATTTTTGTTATATATAAAATTATAATCTTGAATAGCATTATTGTTTATCGCATATTCCCGTGGCTCATGATCTCAAGATTAACGGTCACGTTAAACTACAAGCTTCCTTCCTTTGTTTATCGCATAATTGTGTCTCATAAAAACCCTTAGCCCTAATAAATAATAATACATTTTAAAATAATTAAAAATGGTATTAAAATATCTATTTTAAAATGGATTACAATAGTAATCCGCGCGACCACTAATGTTACTAAATTTCACGCGACTACTGCAGTGTTAAATTTGCGTCTAGTTTTTAGAATACAATCCGAACTTTTTGAATATAATTACTAGGACCCGGATGTTTATAACATATCATATCTTGCCGTTAAGTATTTCTTTTTCATGACTAATCTAAGATGATGATTTACGCTAATCTTATTCAAATTATGTGAAAAAATGAAAATCCACAGCCTGCATCCAGTCTCCGACCGGGTCAGGAATGGAATGAATGAAGCCCCCATCTAGCGGCGAGGATATGAACTGTGCCGGCTGCCGAGGTCTGACGCACTCCTCTGGGGCAATGATTAAATGAATGACAGATGAAATGAAATGATAGTGGAGAGTGTTGCTGGAATGAAATTTTGAGAGGGAAAACCGGAGTACCCGGAGAAAAACCAGTTTGCCTCCGTTTTATCGAGCACAGATCTCACATGGAGTGACCGGGATTTGAACCACGGACCCAGCGGTGAGAGGCCTGCGTGCTGCGGCCTAAGCCACGGAGGCTCTATTCAAATTATATCATTAAGCATAATTAACACTGAACTGAAAAGGGTTGCAATTGTGGCTGTATAACATTAATTTTAAACATAGCACTTGACACACAAAGCCTAGGGAAACAACTTTCTCCTGAAATGTGTTGCTTTAATACTTTATCTTCTTCTTCTTCTTTATCTTATCCCACTTCGGGGTCGATGTTTCTGGCCGTTCTTTTCCACTTTTTCCTGTCTCGCACATCATCTTCCTCTAACTCTTTCACCTTCAGGTCTTCTCGGATATTGTCAGTCCACCTTATTCTGGGTCTGTCCCTATTTCTCGTTCCATCTACAACTAGGTCCCTTACTCTCCTCCCTACATAGCTTTCGTCCCTTTGCATAATATGCCCTACCACAACAGTCTTTTCTCCTGGATTTTCTTCGATGCTTCTGTCATTTTAACAGTTCAACTGATTTTCTCATTTTTGATGCGGTCCTTCTTACTGACACCACTCATCCATCTAAGCGTCTTCATCTCCGTCACATCCAGTTTATTACATTGTGACTTTGTTGTAGCCCACGTCTCTGCTCCGTATAACATGGCTGGCCTTACTGCTGTCTTTTAGGCTTTTCCTTTCACTTTTATGCTTTATCTAATTAAAAATATTATTGTAATGCCAGAAGATACCGATAACAAACGTGCGGATGCGGATAACGTTATGCATATCTACACAGAGCTCTCGGGATGTAATGGAGGAACTATTTGTTTCAACATGGCTTCCTGTCTTATATCTTTTATCTATGGAAGCTACATGCCATTGTTTACACATTCCTTCTTTCTTGACAAACCTTGCTAAAGTCAAAACCAGTTGTCTCGAAACGTCGGTACTTAAAATTTCCACTCGAACTAATAGCCCCAAAGATATATAATGGATGTAATTGGTCGACAAAGTTTACGTAACAGCCGGTTTTTCATTCTTTTTTTACGTAACAGTAATGCAAACAAGCTTTAAATCCGAATATTTTGGTACTTCTTCTGTGTGGATACAAACTTTATTTATTCCTTTATTCATTCATTCTTTCATTTATTTGTTTTTATTTATTTTAATTTTAATTTTAATTCTAATTCTAATTTTATATTTAATTTTACATTTAAATTTTATTTTTATTTTTATTTTTATTTTTATTTTTAATTTTAATTTTATTTTAATTTTTATTTTTTATTTTTTTATTTTTTTATTTTTTTAATTTTTTATTTTTATTTTTATTTATTTTTGTTATTTTTATTTTCATTTTCATTTTCATTATATTTTATTTTTTATTTTTATTTTTATTTTTATTTTTATTTTTATTTTTATTTTTATTTTTTTATTTTTATTTTTATTTTTATTTTTATTTTTATTTTTATTTTTATTTTTATTTTTATTTTTATTTTTATTTTTATTTTTATTTTTATTTTTATTTTTATTTTTATTTTTATTTTTATTTTTATTTTTATTTTTATTTTTATTTTTATTTTTATTTTTATTTTTATTTTTATTTTTATTTTTATTTTTATTTTTATTTTTATTTTTATTTTTATTTTTATTTTTATTTATTTATTTATTTTGAGTGACCAGGAAACGAACAATGGAAAGTGATTTAGACGAAATACAACGCAAATCCAAAACTGAACAAATCTGCTATCCTGAGTGCCTACCGCGTAGGCTATACACCTAAGTAAATGCAAATGCCAACCACGATATCTCAAATCAATTTTTATTAAATTGTCTTTTTATCTAGCGCGGACGAGCTCTCTATCTCTCTCTTCTCTCACTCTTGTGATTGGTATAACGCTACTTGAACATTCGTTTAATTAAGCTAAAGATAGAAACGCTCCAGTTTAACACTTACTTACTCATAAAATTGCTCTGCTCTGTGAAACTCCAGTTTTTATCCCTCACGCACGTAATCAAGTGACATACTCCTGTGTCCACAAGACCAGGAATCTCCCTAATGGAATGTCCACGGTAATTTCTTAAGTGCTCTGCCAGACGTTCTCCATGTTTTCATCCAACCGCACCCAATGTTCCCATCTCATTATCCGAGCGCTGTAACGAGCCAGTGCGCTTCAAAGAAAGAATTCTGGACCAGAGAATAGCATTTAATTTAAAAATATGAATATGAAACTTGTAAGAGCCCTTTTTTCCCTCTCCACATTAGATGGTCTCTGAGGAAGGTACTGGCAGAGAGAAGAGGCTAATTGAATACGTTCATAAAATATTATTCTGTAGAATTTACCGACAGCGTAACTGAACGTAGAAAATAGGGCTGTGCATAACATTCTAATATTTGATTAATTATACTACCGTACCTCGAATTAAATAAATAAATAAATTGAGGAAAAGACGGCTACAGTTCTAGGGACACCTGTGGAGGATGGATGAAAACAGACTCACTAAGAAACATTTTAACATCATTAATACAAATAAATTAAAGACTAGTTGGTTGAGAGAAACACACGAGGACTTGGAACGATTCAAGATCACCGAAGACGATATTAAGGACAGAAATCTATTCAGAAAAAAAAATCAGTAACAACAAATTCGAACAAGTCTCAAGAAGAAAAAAAAAACAATAGGGAAACAAGTAGTACCGTGAAGAACTAAAGCCTATTTTCATACATCCTATTTATTTTAATTGCCTCTATCAACATACAAAATTTCAGTTCGATTGCTGTAATAGGTTCGTCGATATGGAGATCCGCCTAAATATTGCGGATGGTCGCCATGTTGGATTTTTATATATGTAGGTCTTAGAGTTATGTACTGTTACATGACGATTATTCTGTACGTGTAGTATTCAAACTTCAATCGCATGATTAGGACACAAGAAGTAAACACGAGATTTTAACATTTCGCACAGCTGCCATCTTGTGATTATGCAAACAATTGAAAAAATTATATGCCAGTGGATTAACATTTGTATAAGGATTTACTGTACCAAGTGTCACTGCACTCAGATGGTTAAATTGCGAGAAACGACCATGTGAATAATTATAATTCGCGTCACCGCCATGTTGGATTTGTGATCACCAGGTTATTGAAAAGCCTATAGGTGAACTTATGTTCATAGCCCCTATGGACATAAAAATATTCAGTTTGATTGCTGTAATAGATTCGCAGATATAGTGATCCGTCTAAATATTTTGGATGGTCGCCATGTTGGATTGTTATATGTAGTCTATAGGCCATATAGACATATGCCATTAAAGGAAAATTATTGCGTAGGTTCATTATTCATACTTTCACTTCGATCGCATGATTACGACACAAGAAATAAAAACTTAATTTTAAAATACGCGCAGCCGCCATCTTGAGGTTATGTAAACAATTGAACTAAATTAGATACCAGTGCAATACAATATGTATAAACATTTTCTGTAACAAGTTTCATGGCGTTAGGATTATTAAATCGCGAGAAAAGTCAATTTAAAACTATCAACTTCGCTTGGCCGCCATATTCGTTTTGTAGTTAACCGGTTTTTGAAAGTCACATCGATGAACTTCCAGCAGTACCCTTTATCTCCGTACAATATTTCAGGGTGATACCGGTAATAGATTTAGAGATATAGAATGCCGGTGAAATATTTCGCACAGTCGCCATCTTGAGGTTATGTAAACAATTGAACGAAGTTAGATGACGGTGCATTACAATGTGTATAAACATATACTGTACCAAGTCTCATTGCGTTTGGTTGCTTAAATCGCGAGAAACGTCTATTTAAAAGTTGCAACTTCGCTTGGCCGCCATGTTGGTTTTGCCGTTACCAGTTCTTCAAAGGTCACATAGGTGAACGTTTAGTAGTTCCCTTTATCAACGTACAAAATTCCAGGATGATATCGGTAACAGTTTCGGAGATATTGAATGCTGGTGAAATATTTCGCACAGCCGCCATGTTGGATTGGTGAGACGTTACAAAATTTGAAGGGCACAGTCGGGGTCGTCGAAAATAGTGCTATGAAATTACCGAGCTTCATTGAAGTCGCTCCAGCTGTTTATAGGTTATTAGGGGGAGACACACACGAATCAATCATACGCACACGCACACACAGACAGACACACACACAGACACACGGACAAAAGGTGATCTCATAAGCCTATTTTTTCATAAATGAAAATAGGCTAAAAATGGACAGAGGAAAGGAAAAAACACAGTGAATTCATGAAGAGGCTTTGGGAAGAAATGAGAAGAGGAAAATAAAGTGAAGCTGCGATTGGCTCAAGTTCGCACGCTCTCCCTAAGGGGAAAACACCGATTATAATAATAATAATAATTATTATTATTATTATTATTATTATTATTATTATTATTATTATTATTATTATTATTATTATTATAAATAACCGGATAATCCTTCACGTATCACCGCCTGAAATGACCAGTGTTCTGAACTTTAGTAAAAAAGTATGAGAGTGTAAATGCAACTGATTCTACGTGGAAGTTATAAAAATAGCAAAACCTCTTCACACCTGTAATTGGCGAAGTCCCACCATCCACAATGAATGACGTGTGAACTTGCGGGTAAGGTATCGTAACACGAGAGTGCTCTGAGCCTACGACCTTTGCACACACAGGGGATTCTTGTATCTTCTAATGCTACAAGATACATCTCAACTGATGACTGCTGTCATCCTGCAGAGTGGATGTTATTTTACGGATGCCTGACTCCATGTCAGGAAAAGGACGGGATGCAAGGTTGATGTCTCATCGGTAGTTCTACCGGAAACTTGAGGGGGAATACCGCTGGGAGACCAGATTGTGTAAGGAAACAAGATGTTCTATTGCCAATTAATTCGCTCAAATATTTGCCACTTGTAAATGTTGTTGTTGTGTTTTGGTACAGCGCTAATTGGCTATTTAATTCTTCAGGTTCATTCTGGCTCCGCATTGATAAAAATAATTGAGTAATAAATGGGTTGAAAGCTCCGCCTAATCAATACTTTTTATTAAATAAAGATCACTGTGTGGTCATTGGTGGGACATGTTTCAGGGCCTAATTGTTTTTGGCTCCTTCATCAGCCGATATCCCTCCCCATATTATTCTGCTAAGGTCCCATTCCAGTTTTGTACCGAAAATAAGGTCCCATTAACACCAACCTACACATATGAGGTTCCCACAGGTTCAGCATAACCCAATGCGTAAGCGAAACGTACTCACTTACTCTTTAAATGCCTCACAATTAAATAAATACCTTAAAACATGTACAGGTATATTTACAATGAAATAATGAAAGAATGCAACAAGGTAACCATGGTAACAGAATCTCAAAAGTCCATCTATTTCTGTAAGACGCAATGCAATTCCAATTATTACATTACTGTGAAAGTTTCCAGATCGTTATGAGGTTATCACTGAACCAAATTAAGCTGTAAAATTCATCAATTCATACAGTATAATGCGCTTAAGGGGGTCAAGGGGCACTCTAGAATTTATTTGCGCAACTTTCACGTGTGAGTGTGGTACGAAAGGTCTTTTTCACCCAACTATAAAGGGTCTCCGAAAACCACATTTAAAGGCCCTTAAATTAACAGTGTCTGTGATATTCCCAGAAAACTAACTTCGCTCTGATATACCTATGAAGGAATGACAAACCCCTAACCACTGCACCAGTAGCTGAATTGTTAAAGTCTGATTATTCATACCAAGGATAAATCAGTCATAGGCTAGTATTCATGATGGAGATTTTGCTAAGTGTACTCTTTACAACTAGAATATTCGCGGGCAAAGCCGCGACAGGTAATGCTAGTGAATAAATCAATGTCCAAGACACAAGAAATGTATAGCTTACCACACTAAACAATCCCTTGTTAAACCTTATATGGTGCACCATAAAGAAGGATGGGAAATTGAATGCAAAAATCAACACAATATGATAGCCACTTTTTAGCCTACTTTCGATTTTTACAAAAAATGAAAGTAGACTTTGAGATAAACACAGGGCGAAAAATTGTGTGTCTATGTGTGTGTGTGTGTGTGTGTGTGAGTCTGTGTGAGTGTGTGTACTCTGAATGTCTGCCCCCCCCCCCTTTTACCAATTCGAACACGGTGAAACCGAATTCAACGAAATTGGTACAATGGTAGTACTAGCAAAGGGCACTTCAGTGTCATGTTTTATATCGCCGCCATCTTGACGGAAACCTAATGGCGGCCACCCAAATGTTCAAAGCTTAAATCAATTTACGACTAACCTAATCATCCGATCTCCACCAAATTTTGCACAACATATATTTAGCCTATATGGCGAGCGTCTTTTGACTAAACTACAAGGTAATCAGCCCAATAGTTTGCCTATGGCGGCCATGTATATGTGCAAATCGATTCCCCCTATCAATTCAAACACGGTGAAACCGAATTGAACGACATTTGGTACAGAGGTAGCACTAGCAAATAGCACCTCAGTGTCATGGTTTACTTCGCCACCATCTTGACGGAAAAGTAATGGCGGCCACCCAAATGTTCAAAGCTTAAGTCGAATTACGACCAACCTAGTCATTTGATCTCTACCAAATTTTGCGCAAAATACCTTTTTGTGTGAAGCATCTTTTGACTGAACTACAAGGTCATCAGCCCAATAATTTGCAGATAGCGGTCATGAATGTGTTCAAATCGATTCCCCATATCATTTCAAACACGGTGAAACCGAATTGAATGATTTTTTTCAGAGGGTAGCACTAGTAAAGGGCACTTCATATTCATGTTCAATATCCGTATAGCACGTTGTATTTTAACAAGCTACTACAACCAACATTCAATTACTCTCCTTAAAAGAACAAAGAATTATAACAATACCCATGCATTTAGGAGAAAGTAGGCTATAAGTTCTTTACCGAACATCTTGTTTCACATCATATTGTGTTGATTTTTGCATTCAATTTCCCATTCTTCTTTATGGTGCACCATATAAGTTTTAACAAGGGATTGTTTAGTGTGTTACGCTATACATTTCTTGTGTTGGTTGGTTGGTTCCTCAGTTTAGAGGCTGCGACAACGTGGTCATGTAACCCCGTGTACTTTGGGTGTGTGTAGAATCTGTCTGATAACCGGTGTTAATTGTGATGACTGTATTAGTGTGTGTTATCTGTATCCAATTCAAGTAAAGACTCCAGACATTCTACTTTGTCTTTGATATTCATATCGGCTGATGAAGGGGCCAAAAACAATTAGGCCTTGACAATGACCACACAGTGATCTTTATTTAATAAATTATTGATTAGGCGGAACTTTCAACCTATTCATTGCTCAATGATTGAATTCTTGGTAATCAACTCCGTACTTTTCAGCGTATGAATACTGTGCAATAATCTGTGTTATTGTGGTGTTCGTAGACGTATAAGTAACCGAGTGCACTTGGTGAAAGTATTTGCCTCAGTAATGTTATAAACAAGATTCTATCCCAGTATTTACCGGAAGAAATACTTTTTTCCAACGACTATTTTGTCTCGTTGTTTGTATGTATTTCGATTACAATTCATCCGTCTCTGTACATTCACTTTCAGTAACGTTAACATGATATTATGCTGACGTGTGTGATGTTTATGTGACCGAGTTATCTGCTGACATAGCTCACAGTGTAGCCACTAGTACGGGTAATAACTTTCACTATGCTTTCTGTGCAACCGATGGCCAAATTGATGACTCTGACCCATCCGTTATCGCTCGGTTTCCGCTCTATGACGGAGGTGACATATCCGCCGTTGGGTCATTAATCTACCACTGAAACTGGGTGGAGGTGCCACACCGCGTCAGACACCTTGCTTTTTATAATGTTGGTAGTTGGTCATAATCTGCGCTGCAAGAAGGACCACGCTCTATTTATTTGCCATTGGTACACTAAGCCAAATTATGGTGTTTGAAGCCATTTTTCAGTCTTGCCTTAGTAAACAAACGTTTGGTTCTTTTCAGTCGGTAAACATGATTGTACCCAAATAATATCATGTATTGTTTTTAGGATTAGGGAATAACCCTTTTCATTTGGGTACAATCGTGTTGACCGACTGAAAAGCACCAAACTTTGTTTCTTTATTGTAGACTAAGCCTTGCAAACAGAACTTATAGAAGAAACATGTTTGAATGGGTGATACCTAACTGCGCTAATGGATTCTATCCACGGGTGTCAATTAGGAACCTAGATGTTAAGCCCCTTAAAACAACAGTTATCATCATCATCAATTTGGAAAATCCTAACAGGAGAAGTTGCCTGAGGCGTGTTTCACTGCCCCCCCACTCCACTCCAAAATGGACGTGAAGGTAAATATTGTCGGAATGTGTCAACCTGCGCTGATCATCACGATGTTCTTCACCATCTACTCTTGTTCTCTCAAAGATTCTTTGGCAAGTTTTGGCATTATTTCAAATTCCAGGATTTCTTTAGCCTTGCACTTAAAGCTCAAGTTCGATCATTTTCTTTGTAGGTTTATGAAGTGTCTTGTGTGGGGTTTCACCTGGCAATACCAAACTGGCTCATCAGTGGGTTCTTGGTGTCCTGCCCGGCCGAGCACTGGCCGTGAAAGCTAAAATATACCATCATTTCCTTTATATTTCATAGTTACTATTCAGATCTGCACATTTTAAATATTTATTTTGTAACTTCGTAAAAATGTCTTCGTAAGCAAGTTATAGCCTGCACTATGAACTTTAAAACGATATCGCGGGAACCAAATTCTTATATATATTCTGCTACAAAAGAAGGAGCATTCGTAAATAAATGTTCGAACACCTACACTTTTGTCCCCGTTGTGACAACTCACACAAAATGTATAGTCTCCTATAACTTGCAATTCTTCACCTCTTGGACTGTACATGAATAACGTGTTAGCTGTACTGATTATATCCAGGGAAACTCCAGGGGTTCCAGGTGTATGTAGCTGTCACTCAACTCATGGCTTAACCAATATTTCAGGAGAGGTTGCCTACCCCCACTCTCGTCCCAAACCCATTAGCGTGAGCTGACTGGACTGTCTGGGTTTAACTCAATTAGCGCAGTTCAACCATCCCGGTTTGAATTGGCAACTAAAAACTATCACTTGGGGCGCTGCGGTCGGTCCAACATGGCGGAGATTGGTAAGATAAAACACTCAATAACACTGGATTGCTATGGAACACTATCGTATTATGCTGTTATAATCAGTAAATGTGATCCCTAAATTACTGACAGTCTTATATTATGTATAACAGTGCGATACACGCGATCTAATTTGTGTGTTCCACTGGATTTTATGTGTGAATTACGCACTATCAAGTATTGATTGTCTGCTCGGATTTGTTTTTGTGCATTTCGAATCATGACGCTGTTACGTTTCAAAGTTATATTCGAGTTTGGTAACTGCACCATAGACTCCTGAAATATTACAGAAGGGGTAGAAGTGTTATTTGCAAATATGTCTTGTGAAAAAGTAGCCTACACAATGATGAAATATTTTGGTCAATTTACGCTCTTGAGGTCAAGACGTCGCTGTTCCGCCCCTCGTGGTTACAAGAGAAATCGAAAGGAGAACTCTTAGAATAAACATTTTCAATGTTCTTCAATGTTCTTCAATGTTCAGAATGTTGCAAAATGTTTTATCACTGTTTCTTTTCTGTCAAAGGCAATTAGGACCTATTAGTCCATTATTATTAGATGTACGCCGATGATGTCATGCTTGCAAGCGAGACCCGTAATGATCTAGAGCACTTGGTCAACCTCTGGAATGCGAGGCTCTGTGAATTTGGACTACGGCTCAACCTCACTAAGACTGAGTACCTTGAATGTGGTTCCCAGACAGATGGGACCTTCATAGTAGATGGCACCCCACTACCAAAGGCTTCACATCTCCGATACCTTGGCTCCGCTGTGAGACCTGATGGTGACACAGTCTCGGATGCCCGTGCAAGAGTGAATGCTGCATGGATGAAGTGGCGCCAGGTCACAGGCGTTCTCTGTGACCGCAAGATCCCTTTGCGCCTCAAAACTAAGATCTATAAATCAGTCGTCTGCCCTGTTGCTTTGTATGGAGCTGAATGCTGGCCTAATACAAAGAAACATGAACAAGCCTTGCACTCAATGGAGATGCGGATGCTACGATGGTCCTTGGGAATTACACGGCTGGATCATATTAAGTTCGAAGATGTCCGCAATACTCTTGGAATTGCCCCGATTCCAGCCAAAATGAGGGAGACTCGGTTGCGTTGGTACGGGCATGTAGCCCGAGCAAATACTGAGTCAATTGTAAGCAAGTCACTTGATCTCGAGCCTGATGGACAAAGACCTCCAGGACGACCAAAAAGGCGTTGGATGGATACCCTACACGACTATATGCGCATCGTAGGTCTTCGTCCTATAGATGCAGCAAACCGCAACAAATGGAGAGCGAGGTGCAGAGTGGCGGACCCAAAAAAATAATTGGGAACAACGCCAGGAAGAAGAAGGAGTCCATTATTATTAGATTATTATTATTATTACCTTAAGTTGCCAGACTGTCCCCCAACGTCCACACCAACTATATTCCAACTCGTTCCTGATCTCCGTATTTATTCGTTATGCCAGCTTCCGGCCATTGCTATTTGCATCTTTCGGAATATAATGTAAATTTATATCCGTAGCCCTTTTATACATCGGCTTCAGCCGTAAACTGAGAAATATAGCCTACTTTGCTTTTACTCATTTTGTATTCTAACAATGAAAAAGCTCATTATTTGTGTATAAAAACACAAACGAATTAACTCGCCCATACAAGAAACAATACAAACTGTCACCACGTGGTAGATTTATCCTACTTGGTGAGATTCTTATTTTCACCGCTAGATGGCACACCAGATAGCTGGAGTTGCCAATACCATTTCAGCCATCCTAGAAGTGGTTCCTCATTTGTACTCCAACTAAATTGTAGTGAAAGAAGCCATTTTTCAGATTTTCTTAATTCTAATAAAGAAAGCTTTTGAGTCGGTCAAGTACATAAAAAGTGTGTTAGCTTGTAGGGTATGTAACGTTTTGTTTCTCGCCTATTGTAACTGGGCATAATTAGTGTTGACCGACTGAAAAGCTCTCTTTATTAGACGCCAGCTAACTTAAATGCCGGAAAGGTTCCTAACTTAAGGTCAATGCCACATCGCTCCCAATCCTATTCTCAGTGGTTAACACAACCAAATTATCGGGAAATGTGATACAATCTGATAAACAACTAGGCCTACATATGATTCATCATCATCATCATCATCATTATCAGTTTATATGCCTGGTGGCAGGTTTCCTCATGGTCGGTCTCTCCACCTTATCCGGTCTTCAGCAGCACGTTTCATCAGCTCATATGATTTATATATTTATTGATCGCAGCCAATGGCCATACAAGAAAAGAATGTCTTAAAAATGAAAAGCCTCCCCTCGGTTACACAGCTGTCATTCCTTTTGCACACAATGTGCATTATTGTCTAGCGTAATCACACAATGATTTCGATCGATTTTTGCAAAATTGCAAGTGGTATCTGCCACACCGAACATCACACAGTTTACACACACACGAATCACAAGGTTCATGAAATCGCTTATTGGTGCAGACCGCATGATGGAAACCATGGCATGCAAATCTGGTGACAACATGTTTCAACTCGTACCATAGTCCAGTGCCTATTCAGCATCGCGTCAGAGCTGTAAAATTCCCACCATACGTCTGCTCTTTTTTGTTCTCGTCTGCTTATAGTGTCTTGGAAAGCGGTAGTTGATGGCAGAAACATTCTATTTCTGATCTCTTGTAACAGATAGTCTTCCTTAGATAGTAAGTATATATACGAGTCTTGAACGAGTGAATTTCGAGACACCAAGCGTTCTCTTGAGGAAAGCGGCCTTCACTTTCTCTAGAGTTTCTAGATCACTCACTTTCAATGCTATGAAAAAGAGCATAATAATTGCTGGAGATTTAAACCTCCCCAAAGTAGACTGGTCTGGTGAGTCAACTAGCTGTGGTCAAGCTCAGAGCGCTGCAAATAAATTCTTAAGGGAGGGGGGATTTTCCCAAGTAGTTGACTTCCCAACTAGAGACAATAATACCTTAGATGTTTATCTCGTAAGGCCTGTAGAGCTGTATATTAACTGTCTGAAAGTACCAGGAATTAGTGACCATTCTGGGGTTGAATTAAATATTAGATATGGTGACGTTACAAAATTAGACTCTGATGTAGCGAAAAAGATCATATTCCAGTATCACAGGGCGGATCAGGGCAAGTTTCAGGGGTATTTGAATGAGCTATTTGTAGGATGGGCATCGGAAGGAAATCACATTAATATCCTGTGGACTAACTTTTTGAAAATTTTAAATAGCGCTGTTGATAAATTTGTCCCATTTAAATTGCTGAAACAAAACCCAGACCCTGAGTATTACACACGAGAAATTAGGAGACTAAAACGGAAAATTAGGAAATTATACAATAAAAGACATGATAGTGACAAGTATATGTTGAAATTTAAGTCCTTATCAAGAGAGCTCGTCTTAAAAAAGAGGGCTGCTCATGACAGTTATATGCAAGGTTTACTTGGTTCGGGAGGGGGTGGGTGGAAAAAATTTTACAGTTATGTTAGGAGAAGAAAGGGAAATTCAAATAATTTGTCGATGATAATGTCCGGTGACGGTAAATTAATTACTGAGAAACAGGCCATTGCTAATGAATTAAATGTCTTTTACGGTAGTGTGTTCAATAAATCCAATAGCTGTGTGTTGGACCTTAACGACGAATCAGGGGCTCCCCTGTTCCAAATAAACCAGTCAGCAATTGTAAAGCTAATACAAAAACTGCGTTTCAATGTATCAAAGGGTCCTGATAATATTGTTAGTGAAGTACTTAAATTAGGAGGTAGGGCCGTGGCACGATACTTGGAGGTGATATTTAATGTGTCCATAAACAATGCGCAAATCCCAGATGACTGGAAAAGAGCTACGGTAGTCCCAATATTTAAGGGAGGGAGCAGACTTGAATTGGGCAACTACAGGCCGGTTAGCCTTACGTCCATCGTTTGTAAGCAGATGGAGCATCTCATTTGCGACTACTTGAGGGAACAGTGGGAAACATTATCATGGTTTAATGATAGGCAGCATGGATTTCGGAAAGGTTACTCATGCGTGAGTCAGATGCTATCACTTTTTCAAGACATTAGCGAATCGTTAGACCATGGAGTTTCAGTCGACGCCGTGGTGATAGATTTTGCGAAGGCATTTGATGTCTTGCCGCATGACATGCTACTCCATAAATTAGCTTCGACGAAGATTGATAGAAGAGTAATTTTATGGATCCAAGAATTTTTGACGGGTCGTTCCCAGAAAGTGAAAGTTGAAGGCGTATTCTCGGATGAAATTACCGTAACGTCGGGTATCCCTCAGGGCAGCGTAATCGGAACTTTGTTGTTTTTGGCGTTTATAAATGACTTACCAAATGGAATTCGCAGTGACTGTCGATTGTTTGCGGATGATTGTGTAATATATCGAAAGATACACGACTCACAAGACAATGCAGTGCTGCAAGAGGACCTGAACCTGGTCTATAAGTGGGCGATTGTAAATAAAATGAAAATAAACACAAGAAAATGTAGTCTCTTAAAAATAGGGAAAGTGCGAAGGCAGGATTTTCAATATAACATTGGCTCGGAAATACTTGTAGAAGAAGATTCTTGCAAATATTTGGGCGTTCACGTAAGGAATGATATGAAATGGAGTAGTCATGTAGGATGTGTAGTTTCAAAAGCTTACAAATCCCTGCACTTTGTAATGAGGGTATTAAAAGGAAGTAGTACCTCTGCTAAAGAATTAGGCTATTTGTCACTTGTAAGACCTATTCTGGAATATGCCTCGGCGGTTTGGGATCCATATCAAGTAGGGCTCATCAATGAGTTGGAAATGGTACAAAGAAAGGCCGCTAGATTTGTGCTCAGTGACTTTAATCCCAGGAGCAGTGTGAGCCGTATGTTAAAGAAACTTGGGTGGGAATCACTGGAGGCTAGGAGGATGAAATCTAGACTCTACGCTATGTACAACACGTATACAAATCAACCAGCATGGGGTGAGCTTAGCAAACGATTGGGAAAGCCCACTTACATGGGTAGGAGCGATCATCCTTTCAAAGTTAAGGGCCGACCACAGCGAACAAATTATGGTAAATATTATTTTGTAAACCGTGCCATTGATAACTGGAACTCTCTACCTGCCGCAGTCTTAGAGCCTTTTCCCAAACATATAGGTGTGTTTAAGAAAAGACTGACTATTTGTGTAAATACTCCAGTTTAATTGGTGTATAATTGTTATTGAATTGTTATGTATAATTATGTATTGTTATGTATAATTATGTATTTGTTATGTATATCCAATTTGCCACCGGGGGACACACCCCCCATTGCAAATAAATGAATGAATGAATGAATGAATGAATTGATCCCATATAAGCTCAATTCCATACGTCAAACCCGGTATTATTTTTGCTCGAAAGAGTTTCATTGCGGTAGTCAGGACAGTTTTTCTGGTTTTGGAATGACTTTCATAGTTCTAATCGTTGCTGTTGCTTTTTCTCTAGCATGAAAAGAGAAGGTGGTCCGTGTAGTTTGAAGGCAAATGCCTAGATATTTGAACTGATTCACAATGGCTAATTTGTTTCCTCCTAGGAATCCAGCATCTGAAACCCTCTTCTTCCTATTCCCTTGGACTATCCCTTCTAATGCACTTTCACCAAACCATCTCCTCTTAGGCAGTGTCCAATCCAATTCATTTTTCTTTTCCTTCTCTTCTTTAGCATCATCCTTTCTTCTCCTACTTTCTTTAATACTTGCTCATTTGTCACTTTGTCCCTCCAACTTATCCACTCCAGTCTTGTCCACAACCACATTTCAAAAGTATCTATTCTTCTCTCGTCTTCTTTCCTAAGCGGCCAAGTTTCCGCTCCACACATTGCTACACTCCAAACAAAACATTTCACTAATCTCTTCCTTAGGCTTACTTTCATTGCTCCACAAAATAATTTAAAGTTCGAAATTTAATGTTTTTCAGTCGGTCAACACAATTGTACCCAATTAAAATGGGTGACCCCGAATCCTGAAAAGAATTTACCTACTTGACATTAGTAAATACACTATGCTGACCAGTTTTGATCGTTATGCAATCATCATCAGTTCCTTTACACTTAGACTATTAAATCTATGTCTACAAGTATGAGTTATGATATTTACAATTTATACATTTACTAGCTCTGCCCGGGAACAGTTAACAATGCATTACGTGATAAGAGCTTTTTTCGATGTCAATCAACTACGACCTATATCCGTTATAAGTCTCGGCTTGATGGGTAAAAATCACTGACTGGACTATTCATTATATTATCATGTAGATGCATGTGCAACGAGTTCATGTCAGGCGTAATTTAAGAATGGCGAGGTGCATGAAACACAAATCCCCCTTCCTTCCAATCTAAAAACACTTATAGTGGGCGATGTATTCAAGATAGAGATATGCTCTCACGGACTTTTTTGTTGAACTTTTCATGCTGAACAATTCTTACACTCATAGTATAGAGATATTTTTAACGTTTTGCCCAGCGTAAGTTTAAAAAGCGCACGGACGCCAAGTTCTTGTTTTACTTTTTCACTGAAATCGTCACTGCTTGGCTTCCTTTGGTCATAAATAAATTATTTTCAACAGACATCTTCCTTGAGATATTCTTTACAGAATGGTGAAAACCGCGTCAAAATCCATCCAGTGGTTCTCGAGATTAACCGTGACATCGAAGAATCGGGGAGTTAGTTATGTACCAACAGTAAGTAGAGATTTAGTTGCAGTAGTAATAGGAGTGCAACTAGTCAAGATTCGTTAGTTACTCGTATATATGCATTTTTGTTGAGATACTAAAAGTGGTGATTGACTTTCAAGTTTGCCTGCTTAGTGTGCTTATTTGTTTAAATGACCAGATTATTGTGTATTGTGCACTTAGCTGTTTGAGTGGTGTGGTCCATTCCCGCGCTGCTGCCAACACTGGACTACTTGTCAGCGCGGTGTATAAGATAATATAGGCAATAATTGATTTCCAAATCGACCCTTGCGCGTAAAATGCTAATTAAAATAGCCCACACAATGTTCTTGAGTAATGTGACTTCCTTACATCAGGGAATTCACGGCGTTGTGTTTTGTCCCTCGTCTATAATTATTGCTACCTTTGACATTTCCAGCTTATGTAGAGGCCCTTAATTGGGAGCCAAACTTTGCTTATTAACAGTGTGACGCTGGAAACTCCTGTTTTAGAGAATATTGTTACAGGATGTGGAGTACAATTGGCTCGGATCTATTATACGTACACTTGCTCCTGGAATTAGCACTATTTAGACTAGTATTTCTATCCGCCGTTGCTTGGGCTAGGGATTTGAATTAAACGAGCAACACCGTTGAAGTATATACCAAAATCAAAGCACTATCTATAACCAACGCCGTTCAAGACACATTCAGATTCCCCCGTAGCTACAAAATGACATCAAGAAACGAACACTGGAAGTATCTAATTGAGCAGAACTCATCAGTCTGTCAACACGAAATTGTCCAAGGACTGGGCGGGGTAAAATGCATATAACATAAAATAATGAAAAGATCCACAGCCTGCTTCCAGTCGACCGACCGGGTCAGGGAATGGAATGAATGAAGCCCCCATCTAGCGGCGAGGATATGAACTGTGCCGGCTGCCGAAGTCTGTCACACTCTCCTGGGGAAATGATTAAATGAATGGCAGATGAAATTAAATGACAGTGGAGAGTGTTGCTGGAATGAAATGTGTGACAGGGAAAACCGGAGTACCCGGAGAAAAGCCTGTCAGCCCTCGTTTTGTCCAGCACAAATCTCACATTGAGTGACCGGGATTTGAACCACGGACCCAGCGGTAACAGGCCGGCGTACTGCCGCCTAAGCCACGGAAGCTCCATATATAACATAAAATAATAATAATAATAATAATAATAATAATAATAAATGCGAATGAAAGAGTACTGGGCCAACATTAAAATGCAGAAGAAACAGTTCACATGACGTGGTCCTTAGTTGGCCGTAACGAAGGAATAATAATAATAATAATAATAATAATAAAATTTCGACACTACACGACTGTCATTAAACCCGAAACACTCTACGCCAGCGAGACCTTGCAGGCTGTTCCAGCCGAGCAACTCGCTCGTGAGCAGCGGAGTACTCGCCGCCTTACGTGAATAAACCTGCAACATGCAATACAGCCCTGCTGTGGGGGGCTGCCGTCACTTCGCGATGGATACATCAAGACAGGCTGGAAGTGCATGGACTTGTACCATGACCTTCTTCCAGTGACGCATTGGCTATCACCCCCAGTCCCTCTCCAAACTACTCCGAGCATTACTGCTGAGTACTCGCGTGTACTCAGACTCAAACTCGTGGATTTGGAACAGCCTGCAAAGCTCAACTACAAAGGGGATCTCGAAAACATCAAGAAGACGGAGAGAAAACTCATCCGGACAATCTTGGGTCCTAAACTCACAGCTGAAGGATATCGTCTACAGTCGCACACAATCACAGAGAGATACTCCAACATCGAGACAGATTTCCGCAAACGACGACTGAGGTTTTACGGCCTCATCACGAGCCTGAATGACGACCGATTAACGAAGAGAATTCTGACATACTTAAGAAAACTTATGTGACAACAGTCTGGGTTACACAGGTCCAAATTAATCTCAGAAGTGCCAATATCACACCAACACACATCGAAGATAGAATTACATTCAGACATAAGATACATAGTTGGGAAGTTACACCTGAAGATCGACCAAAGTGAACGGGAAAACGATGGACGGAGGAACGTCGAGTTCTTCATAACGAAACAATGAAGGAGTTTTGGAACACCAAGAAATACAGCAGCAGATCCTACGGATCTAAACAACTTAAATAATTAAATACATAATAATAAGTAAAATATGTAAAATAAACACTCCAGCAAAAAATTAAAATGTATTAGTAGTTGTTGCTGTTTGAGTCTTCAGTCTTTCGACTGGTTTGATGCACCCCTCTATGTCTCCCTCTTCCTGAGCTAATCGTTTCATCTCTACATAGCTACCACATACTACATCTGAAGCAATCTGTTTAACATATTCTAACATTAGTCTATCCCTACAGTTCTTATCCTCGAGCTCTCCTTCTATAACTACTGTAAGTTTGCTATTCCTATCTCTTCCCTTCATTAGCAGTTGCCAGAAACATCTCTCCTCTCCCACTCGTCTTCATACCTCTTCGTTGTTACTCTACCTAAAAATCTGATCTTCATCATTATCCTGTAACACCACATTTCAAACGCTTCTATTATCCTCTCTTCTAATATGCCGGCAGTCATTGTTTCACTTCCATAGAGCGCTATGCTCCAGACAAAGGCTTTCAAAAATACATAAATCTATATTTGATGTCAACAGTTACCGTTTCTGTAGGAATGCTTTCTTTGCTTGAGCCAACCTACCTTTTATATCCTCTTTGCTTCGTCCATCACTGGTTATTTTGCTTCCTAAGTAACAGAAGTATCATACATCCATTAGCTTTACACCTGCCAATTTAATGTCAAGAAGGATTTATGATTTCTTTCGACTATATTCCATTATTCCTGTTTTTCATTTATTGATTTTTAACATGATTCCTTCCACAAGACAGAGTCCATACCATTTAAAAATGTATTCAAATTCTCTGGTGAATCTGCTAAGATGACGATGTCATCAGCAAGTCTCAGACTTGAGATTATTCTGCTTGAATTTTTGGTTGGTTGGTTGGTTCCTTAGTTTAGGGGCTGCGGCAACGCGGTCATGTAACCTCGTGTACTTTGGGTGTGTGTAGAATCTGTCTGATAACCGGTGTTAATTGTGATGACTGTATTAGTGTGTGTTATCTGGTTTTTATTTCAAGTAAGGACTGCAGAATTTGAATTTTTCAAATAGTTCGTACTTTTGCCGCCAAACGCCACCGTCAACGACTACTAGTTCAGAACATAGCAACTAGAAGCCACCGCAGTCGACTCCTGTCAACGAAGTTAGGAGCTAATAAGAGCGTTGTCTACATTCTTAACCTATATAATTTAGCTTCACACAGGTGTAATTAGTGGAAGATTCTTTAACATGCCATAAATCTATGACATGGGATCGCCGGCTTAACTTCCCCTCCGAATGAAGGCATGCTGAGGGATTTTAACGCTCTTAAAAATCCGACGACTTCGGCCGGGTTTGAACCCGCGATCTTGGGCGTAGAAGCTCAACATGCTACCAACTACGCCATCGAAGCCGCCAATAAACACAGTTAAATAAACGGCCTACCAAGTTACCGCTGCCCATCCATTTGGCCTGCGTATATTGGGGTGACCCGTGATCAGCGCATTGGGTCCCCTCGGCCGTTAATTTCGGTTTTCGTGATCGGGTTACTCAATTGTCCTCACCCCGTTCCAGCCCTCACGTCAGTTTCTAAAATCCCTGACGGAGCCGGGAATCGAACCCGGGGCCTCCGGGCGAGAGGCAGGCGTGCTACCCCAACACCACGGGGCCGGCAATTAGCATATTTAAGGAGAGCAAATATTGCCTAAGAGTATGAAGTTCTCGGTGACAATTTGATGACGTATCATTATGTAAAATATTTACACTCTCGTTGCAATCAGATTTTATACTAACAACTAGCTGTTATGCCCGGCGTTGCTCGGGATCACAATTGGAAATTAAGAGATCTTATATTTGCTCGCATTGTCGTATTGTGTGCAACCTGGAGGAAGGTCGTTGTTATAATAAGCAATATTAATGACACTCAAAGTCCTCGAGCGTGATTTCCATCTGATAAAAAATTGTGTTGAAGTTGTTAAATAGGAGGGTACTACGTCTATATACTGCTTATAGATTAAGCCTGATGTTTCGCTAATATAACTGAATATTTAAGGAGCCTACTTCAGTAATTGTATGCATTATTAACCTAACTAACACATTTTAAGGGCCATTGATATTATTTTTCTTAATTGTATTAGCATTGCGTGGTGTTTCGAACAGCAACAGTTCAAGTGGATAGTGGATGTCCACAGATAAACGCTTAGAATCCCAGATTCATAATAATATATGCATTTGATTATGGAAAATTGAATACCGGAAATATGATATGCATACTATATATCATCTAAGAATCCACCTACAAATAAATAATAACTACTCATACAAGTGCAGAGAAATCTCTTTGGCCAAGAGACAAACTAAACCTTTTCTAAACACCATATCACCCAGATGACCAAAACTGGAAGTGAAAACCATACACCAAAATAACCCAGATTCTATGTGATGAAAAACTTTGACGAAAAAAATTATATGATTAGTAACAAATCATATCTGAAGCTATAATTACCAAAATTCTCCTTCCTCAGGTGAAATCAATACTGAGACCATTTTACACGAAAAACAAAACACGTATTATAATTTTTTTTTTTAGCGTATGGCTTTTAGTGCCGGGAGTGTCCGAGGACATGTTAGGCTCGCCAGTTTTGTAGCTGCTTCGAGACGGACACCCAATGGGTGAGCTACAAGTACCGTTGGGGAGGGAAGGAGGGAAGTTGGAATGTAAGGACGAGGAGTTGGAAGGTAGCGGCTGTGGCCTATAGTTAAGGACCAACCCCGGCATTTGCCTGGAAGGAAGATGGGAAACCACAGAAGACCATCTTCAAGGTTGCCGGCGGGGGGATTCGAACCTCCTCGCCTCCCGGATGTGAGCGACTGCCAACAGTCATGCCGCAACGATCTCGGCTAACTCACCCGGTACGTATTATAATAAAAGACCCTAAAACAAAAAAGAATCAAATAAAGTATGGTTATAGGCAAGATGAAATACTGTTCTTTCAGCTCATACTGAGAAATAATAATGCCTCACCGATGTTTTAAGACCCCATCCTCGTGATGACGCCCCTGAATGAAATTATAAACCTGGTGGTGCATGCAAATTCAGTGTTTAACTCTAATATTTACAACTTTTATAATTAATTCAAAAAAGAACTTCTTCCTCACACGAAGTAATGATAATAATCTTGATGTATAGAGCTATAAACGACCTTTCGTACGACATATCACACGAGTAAATCGAAGGTAAATATAATAGGGCACCCCTTGGTCCCCTTAAGTGCATTGCATGTCTTGTTGAAATTTACATCCTAAAAGTGATTCCGGGATGTTCTTATAGCCATTTGAAAATTTTGAACGAAATCTGTAGAGTCGTTTTCAATTGATGGAGGAACAGACAGACAGAAGGACAAAAGTACAATAATTTTATATACAGTATATAGGGATTGGGCATTAATCTTACGTTTTGCGCAGTTTATGACAACTTTTGCTACACTTTAAACCTAGAAACCTATTTTAAATCCTAAAAAGAACTTTTAAAAACGTAAAAATCTGGTCCGTAGTGATACGTTATGATTAGAGCTCGGATTTTTAGGTAAATAAATATTGTTTTATGTTAATACATATTTTAAGCATTTTTACTATAAATACAAAAATTCTTGCTTTTCACTTATTAGCACATAAAAATATATAATATTTAATTTTTTACATCAGTTTGCTAGATCTTTCAGTTTATTGCATTTATGTTCTGTGTTACTTCAATGGGGAAGAACCTGTGAGCTATCTAATCTTCATGCAGAGCGTATGTCAGCTTGCAACTGTGTTATTCTTACCTTGTCGCCCCATCCCACTCACTCTGGAAGCCGGGGACTTCCTTGTCCATAGCCACATTGCACCACGTGCTAGACCCCCTCCCGCAGCTACCTGAAACCAGTGCCATTTCTGGCACTGTGAAGTGTAAGGCAGTTCTACGATGCCTAAACTAAAAACAACTACAAGTTATAAGTTAGTCTGTTGCAGAATTTAAAGATACAGTATAACCCCTCAAATCCGAACTAATTGGGGCTGTAGCCTGTTCGGATTTCAATTTGTTCGGATTAGCCGAAAGATATCCATAACATAATGACCAGCCCTCGTATAGGACTGTAGCGTACATTGAGCGAGGCAGGCTGGTTTGGCACAAACGGCGAACATCAAATAGTGAGTCTGGTCCAAAGTCAACATGACGGCAATGTAGCTAATGACAGTGAGGAAGAAGAAACTTCGGCAGACAATGTGACTTATACTGAATCTGCATCTGCCCTTGACATCGCATTGCGCTTCGTAGAACAACACGCAGTAGCCACGCCATACAATGTCATCTTAGTGCGACGCTGGCGCGCAATTGTCTCCGCCGGAAGGTTTTCGTCACTTCTACAATATTGAAGATAACTGATTTCAAGTGAAAGATTAAGTGTTATTTTGTGTGTTTCTATTGCTATTTCATTGTTTTAGCAAAGTGATTACCTACGGAATTATAACAACCAACGTTTCCGTTTCTCAATCCTGGATGGGATAGGCTAAGTAGTGTATGCAAGCACTTTTACACTATGCTAACTGAAAGCCTACTTCTTGATAAATTTTCAACTAATTATGTAAAATGCGGTCATAATGAAGAGTATATGATTGTTTTATGACTAAATAAATACGTTTCTCCTTTTTGCGTGTATTTTTTCAAACTTCAAATTGTCGAAAGATCCTCGTTCGGATTACCCGGGATTTCGGATTTCCGGGGTTCGGATATGAGGGGGATTCACTGTAATTTTACTTCTGATAAGGACGTTCTGTTCTGCCAACCATGTGGGAAAGCAATCAAGGCTGAACAACTATCTCAAGTTACACCACACCTCGAGGGCAAGGAACATATTGCCACAGTTTCGCGCCCACAGAAGAAGTGTTTTGCGATAATCGTCGGTCATTTGTGTGACAACCTGAAGATGTATCTCGTTGTGTATTGTAATTCTTCTGCAGTCAGTGAGGCATAGCATAAATTGCATTCATGATCTGCACATATTGATTATATTCACATTAATAAACTAAACTATAATTAAATATTTTTACTTTTTTGACACATATTTCAGGTATTTTTAATACATAAAAATTAAATATTTCCCCGATTTTTTGCACCTAAAAATCTGAGCCCTAGTTATGATCACTATCAATAATGGGGCAATTTGAATGGCTTCAACACTTTGTATTCTACTGGAGAATGAATTGAATGCATTGATAAAATACTGCCACTGATGCTAATGAGCCCTTTTATGTAGCGTATACATTGTTCTGGCTTGAAGTATTGTAATAATAAACTAAACCTAGGTTAACAACTAACAAAACAAAATATAAATCGAACTTCTAACTTAACAAGCCAATTAGCAAACATGTCGTATACAAGATAAATAGTTAAAATTTGAATGAAAATCCACAGCCTGTTTCCAGTCGACCGACCAGGTAAGGAATGGAATTAATGAAGCCCCGATTTTGCGGCTCGGATATGAACTGTGTTGGCTGCCGAAGCCTGTAGCACTCCTCTGGGGCAATGATTAAATGAATGACAGGTGAAATGAAATGAAATTGGAGAGTGTTGCTGGAATGAAATATTGACAGGGAAAACCGGAGTACCCGGAGATAAACCTGTCTGCCTCTGCTTTGTCCAGAACAAATCTCATATGGAGTGACCGGGATTTGAACCATGGACCTCAGCGGTGAGAGGCCGGCGTGCTGCCGCCTGTGCCACGGAGGCTACAATAAATATTAGAATATAATAATTAAATAAAAGAACTACCTAATGAATCATTAAATCTATTGTAAAAACTAATCACAGTATGTCTAAAAAAGACTACAATTTTTATATGAATTATCTCTTATTAACACAAGTACAAGAGGGACATGATTACTCGAACTACTATCAATTCCACGGAAGTTGTATCTTGGATACAAGAATAATTATAAGAAGAAGTATGGCACGGATATACTCTGTAATTTCTAAATTTCTTATGAACTATTGATGTTCTTGATTGTAAGCATACTCTTATTTATGTTTTTAATTCTAGAAACCGACAGCACTGGCTACGCTGGCTAAAGCGCAGCATTAGGTCATGGGGCCAAACTCTCTGCTGACTCGGTAGATGCGTGGGTTCGAGCCCCACGGTCGGCCGTCCTTGAAATGGTTTTCCGTGGTTTCCCATTTTCAACACCAGCCAAATGCTGGAACAGTACCTTCTGACAGGCAATGGCCGTTTCCTTCCACATCCTTGCCCAGTTTCATTCATCTTCATCCATTCCATCTCTCATCCCGATGCGCAGGTCGCCCACGGGCGTCGACTAGAAAGACCTGCACTCGGCCTCTCAAGAGGCCACACGGCAAAAAAAACTAGAAATCGTCGCTTTATCTGCAAAATCCCCTATGTGAGAATGCTTCTGTCAACTATTCTATTCTGTAAGACGATCACGCCTCACATGCCCTCTTCGATGGTACAATCCAACACAACAATTCAGGTAGAAGGCTATTTTTGTTTTCTATACTAACAGAGTATAATGAGCGTTACGGAACTGCTATGCGAGGCTGTATCCATATTTGGCTATGGGCGTGGTTGACCTTAACGAATAGACTGACCGAGAACAATGTCACATAGTGGATTTTCTGGGCACAGTGATGAAATGTCCAGTAAAACGTAATGAAATGAGATGTGTGGAACTGTTTTATATAAAAATCACGTCTATTCTTATTGCCGGGAATGAGACAACTGCTGGTTTATTTAAAGGCACGGTTTGGCTACAGCGATGATTACCGGCGCACATCGCTGGCGATGATCGCTCAGCGCACAAAGTCAGAAAAGTGGTTTTCCTAGCCGGCGATCAACAGAAGCAGTGTATCTTTTATCAGCTCTGCAGTAGCCTACTATTTGTTTATAGGCTACAGGTTCGTGGTGTAAATAATAATCAGCTGATTATAGTCTGAAATAATATAACATTGCCAGAATGACCATAAGCAGAGTGAAATTAGCGTCAATATTGCTTCTTTTAGAGCAGTGATTTTATCCGGTTGTCCGCGGACCACAGGAAAGGGTCCACCAGCACGTATAAAAAAAGAGACCAATAAATGGGGATTTTGAAAACGGTGTGCGTTGAACGAGAATCGTCTGAATGTATTCGCGGCGATGACTATCAGATTTTCGAATTGAAATATATTTAAAATAAGTGTTAATGAGGAAGGATCACAACTGTTTAGGTGTATTGGGGAGGGAGGGGGGAAGAGGTGCGATGGTCCGTACATGATGCGTAGTGGTCCGCAGACTTTTACGGGCTCAGAATCACTGTTTTAGAGGAAGAAGAGATGATGACCGAATTAAGTATAATATGTACGGTACATGAAGCGAAAGTGATTCCAACCTAATAACATGTACAAAACTATGTCTTAATGCACTGATTCATGGAAGATGCCAAGGACAGAAAGAGGTGGAGGAGGATACTTAACGAGGCCAAGAACCGACTGCGGTTTGTGGAGCCAGGAGAGTAAGTAAGATTATTTAAAAACAATTTTTCTAAAATTGGAGCCTCCTTTAAAATGTTGCAACTATTTTTATAATAAATATTTTGTGGCGATTGTAGATCAGTGTATTGAAGACAAATAAATGAACATGTTGTTAGATAATTAGATCTAAATACCCAACAGATCCGGAGAAAAAGGGTATTTATATTGTCATTTCAACATTAGTGTTTTTAACAAGAGAAGTATCAGGTAAGACAGGTCGAAACCAATCTTGAAACGTGGACGCAATCGTTGTATTATAAGGTGGGTTCAAAAAGTAACGAGCCGGAGGCTGTAATGCGCAAACCGGTGACGACATCGGCTAATCGTGGTGTGTGAAACGAGGTGTGGTTCCGACCAGAGCGTGGAAGGTCACAGCCCATCGCTAGAGGGCACGCGTGCACGTCACGTGACGATACAAAGCGAGCAGCAGCATGCATCAATCGTCCAACGCTGCCAGTCGCATTGTAAACAGTGACATGGAGGCGTCAAACGAAGAGCAAAGAGGTGTTGTTCGGTTTCTGACAGCGAAAGGAGTAGAGGGAACGGACATTCATCGCCGAATGTCACAAGTGTATGGCGAACACTGTATGTCCCTTGCAAGGGTCAAGGCGTGGCACAAGCGCTTCAGGGAAGGACGGGTGTCGTTAGCCGATGATGCCCGGTCTGGGGCACACCCCTGCGTTACCGATGACAACGTCCAGCTGGACGGAAGTGTGCACACCATCATGAAGGAACGAAAGCACTTGCGGAAAGTGTGTCCCCAATGGGTGCCCCACAGTCTTCAACCACACCAGGAAGCATGTCGAATGACCTACTGTCTTGGTCTTGGTTGGACGATTGTTGCCTGCTACTGCTCGCTTTGTATCGTCACGTGACGTGCACGCATGCCCTCTAGCGACGGGCCGTGACCTACCACGCTCTGGTCGGAACCACACCTCGTTACACACGCCACGATTAGCCGATATCGTCACCGATTTGCACATTACAGCCTCTGGCTCGTTACTTTTTGAACGCACCTGATATAAGTGGACAACGCGCGGAAAATCACCCGACAGATTAATCTGCAAGGCTCCGAGATCATGTCGCGAATCTCTCCTATACATCAATGGGAAGTAGCAAGTACCATACATGTTGGAAGGGACAGACCTGACGGCCCAAACACTCAAGGCCGGTGGGAAGCAGCCGCACGCTCCAGTCAGCATATATGCCCCGCCTCGCTACTACTCCGAGTGCCACAGGGATGTTCAGCTCCACTAGCCGTCATGTCTGCGTACCAGGAAGTCAGCTACGATTTCGGAGCCTTGCAATTCAATCTGAGAGCTGATTTTCCGCATGTTGTCCTCTTATAGTACAACGATTGCACCCACAAAGTTTCAAGATAGGTTTCGACCTCTCTTACCTGATACTTCCCTTGTAAGGTCTAAGATTGGGTAGGTGTTCTGGGATAAGTTTGCACCGGCTTTTACACATATTAATACTGAAACGTGTCACCGCTAGCCGGACAGGCAGTTCGCGAGGGAGGGGCAATGCGGCGAATCTACCAACGGGAGAGACAGTTCACAGGCACGCACCCTCTTAGTCCCTCCCTAGGCCACTAGAAGATAATAGCCCTACGAGTCAGGTAGACTATTGGCACAAGGCTACCAGACTGTTCTGTTTCTTGAAACTACTGGTTGCGACAGGAAGGTCCTGAACATTGGTGGGAGGGGCTGGATAGTTCTGGAAACGAACCACGATGACAAACTCGACGCTACTGGAAGTGGCAATATCGATAATTTCTAGGTCAGGGGCTGATTGCTTATATACGAGCGAGCTGAGGCGAGCAGGCAGTCTGCGTGGGAGTCTAAGTTCTGAGTGAGACTGAGTGGAGTTGAACAGTGTGCCGTGCAGGAGCGCGAAGAGTAGAAATAAATAACGTGAAGATAAATATCTAAGACAGTAAATGTGGAAATAAATAGTGACTGCAAGAGATACTGACATGCAGAGATCAGTGAAAATAAATAGTGACTGTAAGAGATACTTTCTTGCAGAGAACATTGTAAATAAATAGTGACTAGTGTTTTATGAAGTGAGACTATGTGTGTGTGTGTGCGAGTGAGTAAGCCAATTTGTTTTATTGTTAATTAGAGTAAATAATTAGTGTAAATAAAGATTTAGTGCATTATAGCCTGACCAGTATTTTTACGAACCCTAAAAACGTAACAATACTATGAAGAGATTTTTGAAACACCTAGTTCATATTTGTTGACCCTCGTAGCCCTCCAAGGTTACCTTGACTGTTGCAGGTTGTTTAATGGACGGGAGGGAGAAGATATATCGCTGTGGTTTTGCTCAGCTGGGCTGCGAGAGACATCGATCTGCCTCTCTACCTGCGCGCTCTGCCCCAACGCGCATCGCCATGGCCAAGCCTGGAGATCTCTCCAGAGACTTGCATCCGAGTGATAAAATTTTCAGCGTGGCTGGGGTGGAATGCACTATGTGGGTGTATGAAAATGGATGCCCAAAATAATGAGCGGGTTATAATAAACCAAGTATGGTACTAAAGCAAACACATCTAATAAAGTGCAAGCGTTTAGACTAGACACTGTTACTTTATCTTAACTCATTCAAATGGTTCATTACACAGGACAGAAGAGAAACAGGTTAATCTCATGTATTTTTTAGGATTAGGGAAGTAGGAGACTTCTGTTACTTAGAAAGCAAAATAACCAGTAATGGATGAAGCAAAGAGGATATAAAAAGTAGTTTGGCTAGGCAAGGAAAGGATTTCTACAAAAAAGGAATCTATTGACATCGAATATAGATTTAGGTATCAGGAAGTCACTTTTGAAAGCCTTTTCGAGGAGCGAGGCACTGTATGGAAGTGAAACTTTGACTATTGATGCAGCAGAAAAGAGGTGAATTGAAGCGTTTGAAATGTGGTGTTACAGGAGAATGATGAAGGTCAGATGGGTAGATAGGGGTACAAATGAAGTACAAACGAGACGAGTGGGAGAGGAGATGTGTTTCTGGCGACTTCTAATGAAGAGAAGAGATAATAATAATAATAATAATAATAATATCGTATGGCCTCGGGTGCCGGGTGCAAGCTTTGTTATTTAACACCCAAAGGGTAGCTTGCATGTTGAATTTCGTTGTTCCTTGAAGCACTATGAAAGTCAAGGAGGTTAGATATCTAAGCTCCTTGAAAATTATAGCACTTTCTAGTAGAGACATGAGGAACATTGTGTTGGCGGAAACTCCCGAGATTAATTTTTCCATTATGAACACGGCTTAATGAATTCAAATGGGTTCTTTGACATGCCAACATCGTATGACATGGTGTCGTAATTTTTGCCGCCTTTCAAAAATCACTTACCACGGCCAGGAGCGAACATGCAAGCTTAGGGTTAGTAGACCGACACGTTTTCCACTCACCCACCGTGGCAAGCAAGAGAAGAGATAGGTTGGTTGGACACATAATAAGACACCCTGGAATAGCAAGCTTAGTTATGGAAGGAAAGGTCGTGGACAAGAACTGCAGGGGTAGACCAAGGTTAGAATATGTTAAACAGATTGCCTCGGATGTAGGGTGTGGTAGCTACGTAGAGATGAAACGATTAGGTCAGAACAGGGAGGTGTGGAGCTAAAGCCCTGATTTGAAGTTATTATCATTAGAATGCCAAGTTATTTTCAAAAGTAAACTAAGTCACTTGGCTTAGTTCAATTCTGGAAAACAACACCAGACTCAGTCAGTTTAGGAATAAAACAGCTGCATATATTTGGTGTTTACGTCTATTCTTCTCTTTGTGCTTCTACCGGTATCTTCTAGAGAGGATTCACTGAAAAATGAAAATCCACAGCCTGCTTCCAGTCTCCGACCAGGTCAGGAATGGAATGAATGAAGCCCCCATCTAGCGGCGATGATATGAACTGTGCCGGCTGCCGAGGCCTGACGCACTCCTCTGGGGCAATGATTAAATGAATGACAGATGAAATGAAATGATGGTGGAGAGTGTTGCTGGAATGAAATTGTGACAGGGAAAACCGGAGAACCCGGAGAAAAACCTGTCTGCCTCCGTTTTGTCCAGCACAGTTCTCACATGGAGTGACCGGGATTTGAACCACGGACCCAGCGGTGAGAGGCCGGCGTGCTGCCGCCTAAGCCACGGAAGCTTAGAGGATTCACTAAACCTCCTAAATCCAAGTCACTCATAATGTACGCAGACGTAATACGTGGAAGCTATCTTTTCGCTAATCAACACATGCCATATGGAATAATAAACAGGTTACTGGCGGGAAACGGGTTTAGACCTACCCGTACGCATGCGTGTTAGACTTAGCAGAGTTTGAAGTTCAGATTTGAAAATCTACCCCACGCTTTACGATGACATAGTGAATTCTGGAATAAAATATTAGTGACGTACATAGGAGAAGAGTAAAACAGTGGTGATGAGTAGAGATAAGAAAGAAGAAAAAGGAGTAATCGAAGTAGGAGATAAGGAATTGGAAGTATTGAAACACTTCAAATACTTGGGAAGTGAACTGACTGAAGATGGAAGACTAGATTTGGAATTAGCAGGAGAATAGCAGAAGAATACAACTCGGGAGTGCTTTGTACCAACAGGTACGGGGACTAGTATGGAACAAAGATATACCAATTAAGGCTAAAGAAGTTATGTACAAAGCATATTATGTTCCTATAATGACATATGCAGCAGAAAGTTGGACAATGACTAAGAGGGATGAGAGCAGAGTACAAGCAGCTGAGATGAGATTTCTGAGAAGTATGGTCCAGAAAACGAGGAGGGACAGAGTGAGAAATGAAGATATACGGAAATAACTGGGAGTAAGGAAACTAATTGGCATACTGGAGCAAAACAGATTGAGATGGTTTGGACATGTCAAACGGATGAATGAAGTAAGGCTACCAAGACGAGCACTGGACGGATGACAGGGAAGAGAGGACGAGGAAGATCAAGAATGCGTTGGATGGACTCGGTGGAGAATAGTATTAGAAAACGGAACCTGGATTGGAACACTGTGTCGGAAGAGGAATGGTGGAACGACAGAACAAAGTGGAGAGGAACCATATTTGCCCCCACCCAGTTTCATCAGGAAAAGGGGAAATGAAGATGATGATAGGTTTACACAATACAAACAAGATTCAACAGATTTCACAATTTCGTCACAAACTGAATTAGTGAGTTATGGAAACGAGTTCTTCAATAGGGTACAATCGTGTTGACCAACTGAAAATAATCAAATGTCGATTACTAAAGCCGTACTGGAAAATGGTTTCAAACACCATTATTATTAGGCTTTGGCGGCTTCTATGCCCAAGGTCGCGGGTTTAAACCCGGCAGAAGTCGTCGGACTTTTTAAGAGTGTTAAAATCCTTCTGTATGCCATCCTTCGGAGGGGAAGTAAAGCCGGCGTTCCATGTTATAGATTTATGGCATGTAAAAGAACCTTCCACTAATATTAAACTTGTGTGAAGCTAAATTGTTGTTAGATTTCATTGAAACGCTCTATCAAAGTTCCAACGTTCACCACTAGGTGTCAGTGACATCTGGTAGCGAAAGATGGAACTACTAGAAATTGAACGGAACTTGTAGCTCATCCTATGGGTGTCCACATTGAAGCAGCTACAGCCTCTGGCGAGCCGAACATGTCCTCGGACACTCCCGGCATTAATAGCCATACGATAAATAATTAATAATTGGGCTTTGATTACTAAGGGGCTGAAAGGTGAAACACAGAGCAATACCTACAGAAAGCACTTGAAATAATTCCAATATTCGAGCAACGTTCTGACAGGCAAAATGTTCAAAAAGCACATTTCAGTTTGTTTGTTTGTTTGTTTGTTTGTTTGATTGGTTGGTTGATTGATTGATTGATTGATTGATTAATAATTTCTGTCTTACATACGTAGGAGCCCCATTTGATATATATCATCCGTTCTCTTACGTATTAAAAATATACAGCTTGTTCAACAGTCATTAGATCTAAGAAGTTGCACATAAAACAAAACTAAAAATAATACAGTAAATTTTAATCCGTTATGCAGTTGCGACTATTTCATAATCATATTTATGTTCGGCCCTGACTATTATATGTCAGAAAAAAATCACTATAATGAGGCTCGTTATAACACTATTTTTCATTATGAAACAGTTTCTCCCACCAATCAGAGCTCAAGAAACAGTTGTTTGACCAATTAGATAATTAGATGCGCTGATTTCCACGGCCTTCTAAAGTAAATTTCACTGCCTGGCCTAGTGTCATAGTAGAGTAATCGAGGTGGCCATGGTCAAATACAAGGCATTCATTGCGTCTCATGCGCTCTGTTCAATACATAAAACTGGCGAAATCTCGACAGATATTTATGAATATTTATGTTCGAACATAAAATAGTTATAATAATTATCGTCGAACACAAACAGTCGTATGCAACTCGCCTATAATGGTAATTAAGACACGAGTATGGAAATTATAAAACTCGCATATGCTCATTTTATAAACATACTCGTGTCTTAATTATTGCCATTATAGGCTCGTTGCTTAATGTACTATTATGTTTCGACAATGTCGAAAACTGTCAGATATTGAGGCTTGTTATATCACTATTTGTCATTATGAAACAGTTTCTCCCATCAATCATAGCTCAAGAAACAGTTGTTTGACCAATTTGATAAGGATAGCATCGCACCTGCACTGAGTTCCACGGCCTTCTAATTTAAATTTCACTGCGTGGCCTAGTGTCATAGTAGGGTAATCGAGGAAGCCATGGTTAAATACAAGGCATTCTCTGCGTCTCATGCGCTCTGTTCAGTACATAAAACTGGCGAAATCTTGACAGATATTTATCAATATTTATGTTAGAACATAAAATAGTTATAACAATTATCGTCGAACATAAATAGTCGTATGCAACTCGCCTATAATGGTAATTAAGACACACGTATGGAAATTATAAAACTCGCCTCGCTCGTTTTATAAACATACTCGTGTCTTAATATTATTGCCATTATAGGCTCGTTGCATTATCACTTATGCTAGTACCGACAGCAGTGGATACGCTGGCTAAAGCGCAGCGGTAGGTCATAGGGCCAAGCTCTCAGCTGACTCGGTAGACGCGTGGGTTCGAGCCCCACCGTCGGCCGTCCTTGAAATGGTTTTCTGTGGTTCCCCATTTTCAACACCAGGCAAATGCTGGGACGGTATCTTTTGATAGGCCACGGCCACTTCCTTCCACATCCTTGCCCTGGTTCATTCATCTTCATTCAATCCATCTCTCATCCCGACGCGCAGGTCGCCCACGGGCGCGAATAGAAAGACCTGCTCTCGGTCTCTGAGGTGACCACACGAAAAAAGAAAAAACTTATGCTAGTGCCCGCTATTCATTTGCCGATGTGGTGTCTCCTGAGAGCTGAAAGAGACGATCGCCATGATCTGGTCTGCCTGCTGGCTGGCTTATGGGCTTAGAAAAAATACGTTGTAAATGTAATGCTTATCGTCGCTTCCGAACGGTTTGATTAACTTATCAGTTCGAACGTTTTTACTGTAGATAGAGCCTTACATCTGATCTCTTCTGCAATCCGCAGGACGCATGTGCTACGCACACTACCTACCACACAGGGGTTTACTCATGTCGTCGCTAGCACGGAGCGCAGCGCAGGCTGTTCGTCGGCGTGCTTCTGGCGCGGGCAACCTTGCAGCGATGTATGTCTCTCTCGCTCACTTTCCCATCTCACTCCCTTCCGTACTGCCCTCGCTGTGTTGTGGTTATTTGATCGAACGTCAAACAGTATTCAGTAAATATGAAAATAAATAGAAACGAAACGTAAACTAGGAAAAATATAATGTGACCGACATTGCAATGCCTTAAATAAATTCCATGATATCTTATCAATATTTCTGACTGTATTAATGCTAATCGGTGGCGTAGTTGGTAGCATGCTGAGCTTCTATGCCCAAGATCACGGGGTCAAACCCGGCCGAAGTCGTCGGCTTTTTTAAGAGCGTTAAACATCCCTCAGTATGCCTTCCTTTGGAGGGGAAGTAAAGCCGGAGGGCCCATGTCATAAATGTATGGCATGTAAAAGAACATTCCACTAACTTCAATTGTGGGAAGCAAAATGTGTAGGTTAGATTTGATTAATGCTCTTAAGTTCCAACGTTCATAGCCAGGTGCTCGTTGCGATGGCATCCAGTAGCCAAGAATGCAGCTAGGCGTCGTGGATGGTAGCATTTGGTAGCAAAAGTAGGAACTACTTGAAGTTATCGTCTGCAGTCCTCACTTGAAGTAAAACAGATAATACACACTAATACAGTCATCACAATATTAACACCGGTTATCAGACAGATTCTACAGTCACCCAAGTACATGTGGCTACATGACCGCGTTGTCGTAGCCCCTAAACTAAGGAACCAACCAACCAACCAACCTTAATGCTAATTACGTAATCTTCAAGTACGGGTACGCGGAGAAACACGCGAAACACAATGTAGATGTGTCGGGCAACCAACGCATAGGACGAACAAGTTGTTTGTAAACATTGCGTCGGTGAGCTAGCTATCCCAACTTGACTGCGCCGGCAGTCAGAGCAGGTAGCGCAGCCTAGCGAGGCATGAGCCAGCATAGCTAACACGCCGAGCGGGCAAAGGCTGGTCGCCTCTGCCCTACGGGTTGTACAACTCAAATTCAAATCCATCTGTTTCCTGAATACTTATACTTATTTAGAGACTGGTTAGCTCATGCACGGTAATTATTTTCAACATCACGCTAGGATGCTAGAAAGTCTCTAATTCAGGGATGGCAAACTTTATTGACTTGGTTAAAAAATAGGCCATTTCATTCCTACCTCGGCTATTGTCTTGAACAGGTCGCCCCCCAGGAGCTCACATCTAGCGGGACGTGGGTTGGCGACCAGCTGAGTCCAGCATTGCTTCCACTTACTTGTACCGGCTCCACTCCGTCTTCTTTCCTGTCGACCTCACTTGGTCAACTCTTGTTCTCTTCCGACCCCGACGGTATTAGGGTATCCGAGGCCTAGGGAGTCTCTTCCTTTCCCGCCTTAATTGGCCTTTGTCTCATCTTTCCTGATACCCTCCTTCTGCGAGGGGTCAGCCTTGTTTTTCTTTTCTTGTTATCTCCTGCCTTCTGCTCAAGGCCCTCAAGGAGGCAGGTTGTATGTAGCCCCACCCCTTATGGTGCACCCTGGATAATGCTATACCCTCAGGGGCTCACGGCTGGTGAGTTCGGGAGTTGGCGACCCCGAGTGATTCCTGAACTGGGTCCGGTTTTACCCCTTTTGTCCATTACCTGTGGGCCGGACCCTCTCCTCTTTCACTTTCCTATCTGCCTTTCATGGCTCTCCTTCCATCCAAGTCCCCCAATCCGCATTCTTCGAGGGTTGAGGGCATTTCTTTTCCTCCTGTCCTTTATTTGCCTTATTCTCCTTTTGCTTCTTCTAGTATATAAGCTGGTAGTTGGTTTTCAGTTATAGTTTACTTTTTCATTATCATCTTCACGATCACCCAAACCATTAGGGGCCGATAACCTAGATGTTAGGCCCCTTAAAACAACAATTATCATCATCATCATGAACAGGTCGACCTCTTAAATAGGAACTCTATCTCTAGGACATAAATTGGAATGTGCTGACGTTCTGAAGTTTAGTGGCGAGGAAATGAAAGAAATACAGTTTTCAGGAGGTGGCTAGATACTAGAGAAGAGCCAACCATAACTTAGTGGAAGAAATACCGTCCACTTCATGGTATAGTGACTAGCATCCATGACTCTCACCGGCTCTGACAAGAAATTCAATTCTGGTTCTAGGGCTAGAACTGGGTTCACTCACATCGTGAGGCATAACTTAGAAGAGGTGGCTTAGAAGTGGTTTTCCGTGGTCTCTACCTTTTACTCCAGGAAAATGCCGGGATGGTACCTAAATAAAGGCAACGACAGTCTCCTACCCAAATAATATCCTGAATTACAAAAACGCACACTAGTTGTTGTTGTTGTTGTTGTTTGAATCTTCAATCTTTTGACTGGATTGATGCAAATCTCCATGCCTCCCTGTCCTGAGCTAATCATTTCATCTGTACATAGCTACCACACCCTACATCCGAGGCAATCTGTTTAACATACTCTAACCTTGGTCTACCCCTACAGTTCTTGTCCTCGACCCTTCCTTCCATAACTATGCTTGCTATTCCTTGGTGTCTTACTATGTGTCCTACCAACATATCTCTTCTCTTTTTTAGCAGTCGCCAGGAACATCTCTCCTCTCCCACTCGTCTTAATACCTCTTCATTTGTTACCCTATCTACCCATCTGATCTTCATCATTTTCCTGTAACACCACATTTCAAACGGTTCAATTCTCCTCTTTTCTGCTGCACCAATAGTCCAAGTTTCACCTCCATAGAGTGTGACGCTCCTGACAAAGGCTTTCAAAAGTGACTTCCTGATACCTAAATCTATATTCGATGTCAACAGATTCCTTTTCTGTAGAAATGCTTTCCTTGCCTGAGCCAATCTACTTTTTTATATCCTCTTTACTTCGTCCATCACTGGTTATTTTGCTTCCTAAGTAACAGAAGTCTCCTACTTCCTTTCGTTTTTCACCTGCCAATTTGATGTCCATAGAGGTTTCTAATTTATTCCGGCTGCATGCCATTTTTTTTTGTTTTACGTTACTAATACAGTCATCATAATGAAAAAGGTTATGAAACAAACTCCATACATACACAAGTACACATGAACACGATGAATCAACAACGTACCACTAGCCATTAGCCCCTGCGGGCTGGTCGGTGATGGGCCACCGCTGCGGGAAGGGACTGTACTTTAATTGGACGGTCTGCTCCGCTAAGCTATAGCGCTCGTCATCTGGCGCAGACAGCTCTCAAGACGAAGTTACCTCATTGTTTCTCTTAGCTCACTCTGGCATGGAAACCATCATTGCTACCTACTAGAGCACTCTTGTGTGACAAATTATCTCAAGTTTACCAAACCACTGCTAGTTCAAGTATCGCAGTACAGGCTCGGAAACAACAGTGGTCTTCCTTCACATATCATTTTGATTTAGAAAGCTTAGCTGAAATGAAAATCCACAGCCTGCTTCCAGTCTCCGACCGGGTCAGGAATGGAATGAATGAAGCCCCCATCTAGTGGCAAGGATATGAACTGTGCCGGCTACCGAGGCCTGACGCATTCCTCTGGGGAAATGATTAAATGAATGACAGATGAAATGAAATGATAGTGGAGAGTGTTGCTGGAATGTAATTTTGACAGGGAAAACCGGAGTACCCGGAGAAAAGCCTGCCTGCCTCCGTTTTGTCCAGCACAGATCTCACATGGAGTGACCGGGATTTGAACCACGGACCCAGCGGTGAGTGGCCGGCGTGCTGCCGCCTAAGCAACGGAGGCTTAGAAAGCTTAGCTATTACTGGAACATTTTGTGATTTCTTTGAAAAAACATTTTGACCCTTTTTCGGAGTATTTGATTAAGTTTGGAGTTATTTTGCATTTGTTATTTTGAATCAATTTTCGTGTGGGTTTTCCCTGTTTTTTCCACACTCCCTCCAGGTAAATGCCGGGATATTACCACACCCATCCCTGTCCCTATACAGTCATCACTAAGGTTCGGATGTTTAGGAAATGTCATACTTCTTCCTTGACTACATTTTCATTAAAATTGCAATTAATCAGGAGTTCTTTTTAGAGAGCCTCCGTGGCTTAGGTGGCAGCACGCCGGCCTCTCACTGCTGGGTCCGTGGCTCAAATCCCGGTCTCTCCATGTGAGATCTGTGCTGGACAAAACGGAGGCAGACAGGTTTTTCTCCGGGTACTCCGGTTTTCCCTGTCACAAATTTCATTCCAGCAACACTCTCCACTAGCATTTCATTTCATCTGTCTTTCATTTAATCATTGCCCTAGGGGAGTGCGACAGGCTTCGGCAGCCGGCACAGTTCATATCCTCGCCGCTAGATGGGGGCTTCATTCATTCCATTCCCTGACCCGGTCGGTCGACTGGAAACAGGCTGTGGATTTTTCAGGAGTTCTTTTTAGGTGGATTTTATATATCATGACTGGCTCAGCGGTAACGTTCTCGCTTCCTGGGCCCAAGGATGCAGGTTCGTATCCTGGCGCAGTCAGATGGCATTTGAGGGTACGCAAATGCGAGGGAGCCGTGCCAGTAGATTTACTGGCACGTTAAAGATCCCCTTCGGGGCAAAATGCAGGCACCTCAGCGTCTCCAAAAGCCAGAGTAGTTAAAAGGTACGTAAAACCAATAACATTATTATTATTATTATTATTATTATTATTTATGTATTATATATCATATAAATGCATGTTTGCGTAAATTTCATAGTTATTGTCATATTTCATCAATATTAGACTAATGTTTTGAGGTCATTTTGTGGTAATATTGCAGGGGTAGGCGGTGGACTTAAAATATGGTATACACTGGCCACTGCAAGGTTTCTGTGCGTTAGCGGTGCGAACATTTAAAAAATTGTCAATTGTTGCAGACTATCAGAAAATACAGGGTGTCTAAAAGATGTACAAACGCTTTGAATGACTATAAAATGATTATTTACGAACATAGATACAAGTTTAAGGGCTTCAATTATAGAAAAGACAACATGTAATTAAAGACTCATGTTCGCAAATCTTCAAATTGATCACTGTCAGTGTCCAGGAGTTCGACAAACCGCCACCAACGCACCGGACCATTGCTCGCATCAGAGATAAATTTGAAGCAGATGGAACCGTTCACAACGTCAACAAGAAACGTTTTGGACGACCAAGGACATCCACCAGTCATAGAAAAGAAGAACAGGTGCAGGAAGCCCTCACTCCATCCCCACCGAAATCACTACCACAAACGGCTCGAGAGACACACGTCTCAAAAGATAACGTCCATTGCATCATGAAGCGTCTGCGCTGGAAATCCTACATTACAACACGAAATTGGAAATTGACAGACAATGTCACGAAATTCCAAATGAACATTGTCGTAACGTTGGCGAATCGATTGTTTCGCGTTATCAGCTTTGTCTGGATACTGACGGTCATCAATTTCAACATTTGCGAACATGAATCTTTAATTACATGTCTCCTCTATAATTGAAGCCCTTACACTTGTCTCTATGTTCATAAATAATCATTTTACAAACATTGAAAGTGTTAGTACATTTTTTGAGACACCCTGTATTGAACTGTAACTAAACTTTGTAGAATTTTTAAATTAGGGCATTTCCTTTCTCTTTTACAGGAAATGTGATTTGTGTCGTAGTTTTTAACGCGAGGAAAGGTGAAGATTATGCCACTTTGCGCGAGTCTCTTAAAACATTGGTTGTTGGTTCCTCAGATTTGGGGATGCGACAACGCAGTCATGTACTTAGGGTGTGTGTAGAATCTGTCTGATAACCGGTGTTAATTGTGATGGCTGTATTAGTGTGTGCTATCTGTTTTTAATTCAAGGAATTCAGACGATAATTTCAAGTAGTTCCTACTATCCATACCAAATGCTACCGACCACGACACCTAGCTGTGAACTTGGACACTACTAGATGGCAACGCAACCAGTACCTGGTGACAAACGTTGGAACTTAAGAGCAGTAATCAAACCTAACCTATAAATTTTGCTTCACACAAGTTTAGTTAATGGATCTTGAAACATTCTACGATAAAACTTTGAGAAGAACGTTTTATCGTAGGCCTATTCATGAAATCAGCGTAGATTTTAACATTTTTTTATGTTTGAATGGAGAATTAATAAAAAATAACATTTTATTATATTATTAACACTTGCTTTTAGAAAGCATGTAAATATATTAGGTCATATTGTACCTTTTAGGGCATATTTGCCTGCATATTTCTCGTTACTTTAGTTTCTAAACATCAGAACCTTAGTCATCGCATTACAGAGGTGGCCAAATTATTATGGAAAAGTTGAATAGAACCAAATTCTTTATTCAAAATTAAGATACACTTGAACCCTTTATCCACAGGCTGTATAAAGGGTTCTAATAAATTATTCATCATCATTTGAAACATTTCTACAGACAGCAGTTGGGAAATGTTGAGAAATCAATGGCAGAGAGAACACAATGGGTTAAGCTCCTGTGGTATTTTAGAAAGTAGCATAAAATTCATGACACATAGGACAGGTGCAACTTTTAGCGCGAAGATGGCTTGGGTACGCACAATATGGCTTGTTACTAAAAGAGTTGGCGCCAAGAAGAAGATTGAATGCTACGATGTAATTGGTCAACCTTCATGTTAACCACTCCATGTGGCAGGAATACAAGTAAGAGCGCGCAAAGATCTACAAGAGTCTGAACCATTAATATCAAGACGCCCTGTTTAAGCGGCAACTCGGCGTTGTAACGCACCCTGGTGAATTAACGCGGGAGTTATCTACGGATTAATTCCACGATCGATTCGAGCTAGCTACAGCATAATCGTAACCTCCACATTGCTACGAACTCAATGATACCGATCGCATGCTAGTCTGATAATTATTATGAATTTTTTTTCCATAAACCCCCTTCCATAACATTTCTGGCCAGTTTCATTTATAAATGGTCCAGGAAGCTTCGAGACATGACTTTTTATTTGAGCATTTGAGGAAGTAAGGCCGTTATTCAGGTGTCTAAGGACACGAGGCACAACTTCATAGTTTTCATGTATTTGAACATGGAACATTTTCGTCAATTTATAAGTGTAACTTCAGTGATTTATTTGTAGTCCCAGTACTACCAGATAGGACCAGTTCATCAAAATAATTCACCAATAGACTGTCAAGGAATTTAGTACTTGATCGGTGAATTTAATAGGAAATATATCGTGTATGTATCTGACAAACATTATTTTAATTCAGCACGAGATGACGTCTAGGAACGAGGGCGGATCTTCGAACCAGCAGGACATTTGCCAGAAGATGTCGATGACGAGCAAAGCATTTTAAAGGAGTGATGGCTGCGGATGTTTCCCTGACGCTGTTCTATAGGAATGAGTACAGATGATTTTATTTATTTACTAAATCAGCTATGGTTTTATGGGACGTATTTTTGTAGATATTTGTTTGCTTGTTTGGTAATGTAGATTCTTAGTTCTTGTTTACTGACACATTAAGTATGGGACTAGCCGAGCGATTTGTAATTTGTAAATATTGTGATTTTGTTTGGTTCAACTATACGGGGCTATGCGCACTCATGCTCGCATTTGCTTGCGTAAATCGCGGTCAAGCATTTTAAATTCGGAAGAATGCCTTATAACCAAAATGGAACTGAATTAATTTGAGATTAAAAATAGAATTTGGAGGGTAAAGATTATTTGTGAGCAGAATTTTATGACGGATCAGGATTATTTTGATTGTTGCTTTATTAGCAGATCTGTACGGGATGGCACTTTGCACCCGAGTTTTTTTGTTGATTATTTTGTTTAATGTGTCCATGGACACAATGTAGGTTGATCTGTTTTGAGCCGACCCAGATGTATGTTTATGTGTGAGTCAGTCCAAGCTTTATGGTGTGTGTGATTTTACGATGTGTTCGCGGGGATATATCATTGAGATTAATCCGGCTTGCTGTATATCGGCCCAGTTCATAACCTCGCGAGGCTGAACTCGTGGTATATATTTGTGTTTCTTGCCATCCAAGTGGATGAGTGAGATATGTCTGCGTTTCCAGATGGATAACGGGATCAGTGTGGTCTCATGTATAAATAGCACCAAGCTTGAAGGACTGAGAAAGAGACGAGGCAGCGATGACTCATACAGGAGGGGTGCGCTCAAATCAGATAACAACTGTTTGTCATTAGTAACAGGCTAGGGTCCTGTATTTGATTTAAGACATTGTTTAAAATTCACAAAACCTGATCGCTTATAGAGAGTATTTGATTGATTAAATGGGTGTTGTCCATAGTTGTAAGGTAGCTCCCGAAACATCTGTTTGTCTGGCGTTTAATAAAAATGTAAATATAAGTTTCAGCCGTTAGGCTTCATTTTGTTGTTGTTGCTTGACTTCGTGTGTGTTTATTTTACGCGTTCAATGACCCCTTGTGGCATTAGTATGTGCGAGGCTGAGTTCCCAATTTGTGATGTGAGCTTTTTGGCCTATTTTCGGCATGCTCTTTATGATTTGTGTGCTTTAGCACCGGCTAGAATCTCATGGAGTTTCTTCATGTTTTTGTATTATTAGATCTTGCATGTGTCAGTAGTAATTATAGTGTGTTAATTAAGGGTGGGTCCCATAGCCGTAGTGTGATTTAAAAGATGCAACTCCGTGAGCAAGATGACTGTTTCAGTTGTAAACGGACTCGCATCAGTACTCATTTTCTTATTAAGAAGCAGTACACCACGCATTATATAACTTCTTGACCAGAAAAAAAATGGACTTGCATCCATATGTTGTGAGGAGCGAGTCTTACCGCTCAATTTTATGTTATGATTAACCATTTTGTGTGAAGCTGTATTCACATTGTTTTGTTGTGTGGAGCGAGTGCTTACCGCTCAGTAATATATTTATTTCTTATGGGAGTGAAAGTCAGGGGGGGGGACTTCTGTTTATTATTATTATTATTGTTATTATTATGCACTAATTTTTCAGTCATTAAATATCTTTTATTCTACTTGTTATTCATTTTATTTCTAGTATAGCCTCTGTTATGGACCTTTCTCTTCATTAGAGCATATTGTTTTTGGCGAACTTCGCTGTGAAAAGCAGTCAGGACTGAGCACGACCCTGTAGATGAATCTTGAGAAAACAATGCTTTATTGAAGGGTGCATAGACAAGCTGGCGCCCAACGTGGGGAGTTTCGCTGTTTTAGGCGGTTCTAGCGGATCATAGACAAGCTGGCGCGCCAAGTTGGGGCTAGTTCGTTGCTAGTTACCGCTAGAACAAATTGGATAGTCAGCATAGATCTAATAGATCAAGCTGTCACGAAAATGTGGTATTTCACTGATATATGGGACTGTTTGATATCACCGGAAGTGATATTTGGTTAACGTAAATACGGCGAAGAGAAATACCACCAAGAAAATGGAATATACAGTAGAATCACGAGTTTGCAAGTTAAATACGATTCACGTTTTGTTTATTGATATAAATAGTAAAGTAGTGTACGTGAAACCGGGCGCCCATTGATTAAATGTAAAATTAGATTTGTTTAGAAAGTCAAACTCAGGAATATGTTAGGAGGCTGGTAGCCTTAAATGACAATTAATACTTTGTTAATTATTCAGTGTTAACATCAGATCTGGATAGTAATTTTTTGACTGAATATGTGCGGGGTTAAAAATTTATTAAGTAAAATTAGAACCATTCAGTGATGCAGATTGATTTTGTGTGAGTAAAGGGAATAAGATTAAATGAACTGAAAGTGGTCAAATGAAGTAAATGTATGTCAAGAATTATATATGTGTGTGTCAGGGTGACATTTACAAGTCATCCTCCTATTTTTTCAGTGATATGTATTTTTGTGTGTGTAAATGGTAACAGTAGTGGAGATCCAGGCGATCATTGAAAGTGCCACGGCACGAACCCAGAAACTATTAAGGGAACAGAGTGAAAAATTAGACATTAAATTAGCGGGACAAAATGAGTCATTCCAGACTCAAATGAATGGCACTATAAAAACACAATTTTCTGAACAGAGTGAGTCATTCCAGACTCAAATGTATGATACTATAACTAAACAACTAAACGAACAGTCAGGCGAGTTTAAAACACAATTATCTGAACAGAATGAGTCATTCCAGACTCAAATGAATGACACTATAAAAACACAACTAGCTGAACAGAGTGAAAAATTAGGCACTAAGATATCTGAACAGAGTGAGTCATTAGAAATTAAATTAATTGAACAGGGTAACTCATTACAAGCGCAAGTAAATGAAAATATAAACAAACAATTAGAAGCGCAAGAGAGTAGAAATACGAGTCAGTTAGCCACATTATCTGCAGAGATGAAAGAGTACACTACGCAGCAGATGGTTCAATTCGCGCTTGATATAAGTAAGAATAACGACAAACAGCTCGGTCAGATAAAAAATTTAGAGGACACCTTCAACCGTAAATTAAATGATTTGGACGAAACGGTATTGGCAAAACTAGCTCAGATAGAATTAGCATGCACGGTAAATAACAGTGAGGTTGAAACGGCACAGGATGGTTTTGAAAAGCGATTTGATAAGATGGAGGAGGATTCCACGTTTATCCAGGGACAATTGTCAGCAGTAAATGAAAGTATTACGGGTCTGATAAAGGATATGGATAAATTAGAAATACAATCAGCAGAGCGATGGCGAAACCTAGAATCGGACCATGATAATTTGTAGAGTACGTTAGATGAGAATAATCTACGTCTAGAAGACAGGCTTGAGAAGATAGAATCGAATCAGGAGGACACGAAACAGCAGATGGAAGAAAAACTGGGCGCGATTGAAGATAGCATCAGAAAGGATTGGCGTAAGATGAGCAGCGACTCTAAAGAAGAACGGTTAACGATCATAAAGACCGTAGGTGATAACCATACGCGCTTTAAAGCACTTGAGGAAGAAATTAAGAGTAAAATGAAGGAACAGACGGACAGAATCATAAAGGCAGAATTGCGTTCGTTGGGACAGAACACGTTATTTCAGACAGACCACGTTAAAGATAAGGAAGTTGACTCAACAAGCCCAGGGGCAATTAGCGCGGCGAGTAGCCACGGACTGACAGGCAGCCCATTAACGACTAACACAGAGGGATTTCACAACAACGTTGGGGGAACCTCTACTCCTCAACATGGCTATCAGCACCCTCAAGTCGTACAAGTTATTCGATCATATGAATTTAAACCAAATAAATTCACAGAAAATTCTGGTGTCACACCGAAGGCATATCTTAGGGAGATGGAGGACTATTTAAATGACAATAACATACCGCCCGCGCGTCGTTTAAGACTGATGGAACGATTTCTTTCGGGAAATGTACTTACGTGGTTCGTGAGCTTCAAGTATACTTTCGGAGGGATGGATGATTTCAAGGATGCGTTTCTTAGAAAGTATTGGTCGGCTTCTCTACAGCTAAGCCTTAGAACGGAACTTTATTCGAGAAAATACCAATCAACTCAGCAGACGAAATATTCAGATTTCTTTTCGTTACAATTGTTAAAATTTAAAGATTTGGATCATCCTTTAGAAGAATCGGATCTGGTTATGACGATTTCACGGCAGTTGCCAGTCAATGTTCAGCAGGTTTTAGTGGCGGCAAACGTGGACACAGCGGTTCGAGCCGAACAAATCTTACGTCAGATTGACGAGACAACATCTCACTTGCAGCAGAGAAGGGGACGACAGCTGGAACTTGTAAACACAACGGAGGTGGTTAAACCCACTCAAGTACACACCAGATCGCAGGGCACAAATACAAGTGTGTCAACAACACCAAGACGAGGTCAAGAGGGCGAAGAAAATAGGTCACACCAGCGACATGATAATAATAATGATAGGCAGACTCAGGGCAACAATAGGTATCAACAGCGAGGGTATCAACAATGGATAAATAATAGGAGAAATGAGGTACCCTACAGACGGTATGAAAGTAACAATAATGAGAATCGACAGTGCCGTGAAAGGAGATACCAGAACCAGGGGGACTATCGAAATTATAGGAATGAATGGAACGACAGACACGCCGAATCGCAGCGTTACCTGGAAGAATTACACGCTAATGGAGGGTACGAACAAGGACATTTGGAACGTGCCATTAATAGGAGGTCAAATCCAGACACTCACATTGAGGGGGCCGAGAGTTTATTGAAGCAGGAAGAACGTCAGGGAAATCCACGACAGAAGGATGATGGTAGTCGCGGGGGTCGTAAAAAATCCCAATAATTGCAAAAGGAGTCACCCTGAGAGAGCAACAGCCGGATTGTGAAGAAGGATGGGTCGTGGCACACATACAAGAGTGGATAGCTTTGCCGGAAGATTGCCTGGAGGAGATTGTAAAACCACGGAATGATGATATCAAACAACTACCTATTATTTATGCCAGGATTGGTGGAATTAACGTGAGATGCTTAGTTGACACGGGTTCACAAATTAGTCTTGTATCGGAGGCTTTGGTTCGAGAGTTGGGACGGAGTCAGAATATTCCTGTGATTCCAGTACCGCAACTCAAGGTGAGGGGCGTTATTCCCGAACGCACCGTCACTTGCAAACGTCAAGCATTTATAGAATTGGATATATTAGACCATATATTTGGACAGACTTTTATCATTATGGCTAAAATGAATTTTAACATTATTCTGGGTGCAAATTTCATTTGTCACTACCAGGCAGTCATAGATTTGCACAATAATACAGTCAGTTTTAAGGAGTTTGATAAGCTGAAGGATGTGGGCTTACACATGGATAAAATCACTACAGGGAAGGACGTGAATTCATGGGCTTTGGAGGCAATAGCAGAGGAGACAGAAGAGGAGGTACGAAAGGCGGAAGGTGACCTTATAGATGTGGATGTTGTGGAATTAAATGAAGAGAGTGACTCTCAGGAGATATGGGCTTTACTAGCAGAAGGAGACGACAGCAATACTCAGTTTGAAGAAATATTACAGGAGCGGCTCAGTGACATCCAACTAGGGGTTGAACATAGGAAGAGACTTGAGGAGATCTTAAGAAGACACAAGGCAGTGTTTGACACAGTTCCAGGGAAGATAATAAATTTTCAGTATTCTATGCAGGTTGAGGATTGGTCCCCATTTCGAAGTAAAATATACCCTATACCAGAAAAACATCGGGAGCAGGTCAAAAGGATTATTGATGATATGTTGCGAGCTGGAGTGATTAAGAAGACGCCTACACCTTATTTAAATGCGATTTTGGCAGTCACAAAAACCCAATGGATCCATTAGACTTTGTCTAGACGTCAGAAATCTAAACATGCGCCTTATTTTTCCCGACTATGACAGAGCGCCAATCATCAGAGACGTCTTAAAAGGATTTAAGAACAAGAGTATCTATTCGTCCGTAGATCTGACGAGTTCGTTTCACCATATCGAACTGGATGAGAAGTCACAGCTTCTTACTGGCTTCTTGTTCGATAATCAGACATATTGCTTCGTCCGTATGCCCTTTGGCGTTAAAACAGCTGGATGCGCATTAATTCGAGCCTTGGAACGGAACCTGACTGAAGAAGTGAAGGAAATGACGGTACGATATATTGACGATAAACTCTTGGCTTCAGATAACATCGAGACACATATGGAAAATTTGGATAAGCTTTTGGACAACCTTAGAACTGCAAACTTTAAAGTTAACTTGAAGAAATCCCATTTCTTCAAGAAGGATATTTTATACTTAGGGCACATCATTGACCAGGAGGGAGTGAGGCCAAACCCTGCGAAGATAGAGGCAATAAAGAATTTCCCTACACCAACGAGAGTGAAACATATCAGAGCTTCCCTTGGCGTGACGGGCTTCTTTAAGGAAAACTGCCCAGGATATACTGAAACCGTAGCACCTATGCAGGAGATGCTGAAGAAGAACAACAAATGGCTTTGGAACGCTGAGTGTGAGAAGTCATTTCAAGAGACTAAATTATTACTGGAAAATTGTATCAAATTAGGTTCCCCAGACTTTCAACGGAAATTTATTATCCAAGCGGATGCTTCCATGGTTGGTATAGGAGCGATGTTATACCAAGAAGATCCAGATAACCTTCAACATCGTGATTATTTAGCATTTGTGAGCCGCAGATTGCGTAAACACGAGCGCAACTACACGGTCACGGAACTCGAATTGTTGGCAATACTTCATGCTTTGCAACAATGGAAACGGATTGTGTATGGTTACCCTATTATTATTAGAACAGACCACAAAGCACTAACGTTCTTGTTCAAGACATCTATGACTAGCGAGCGTGTGACACGTTGGTCCATCTATATACAACAATTTAACATCGAAATTGAACACTGCCCAGGAAAAATGAACGTAATTCCGGATGTATTAAGCAGGAACCACGAGCCTGATACCGAAGAAACAGCGATAGTACAGCATATTGAATTAACAGCAAAGGACCATGCATTCTTGGAGGAATTATGGGAGATACAACGAGAGCAGGAAGCAGAACCATGGATGTACCAAATGGTCCAGTATTTTAAGAAGGAATTACCAGCAGCAACCCCAGCGTACAGAGAAGCAAAAGCCAGAGAAGGAAGATATGTCTACCTCAACAATTTACTGCATAAATGGATAGATGAAGAACACACCAAATTACGTATCATGGTACCTGCATCATTACAAAGAGGACTTACTTGGCACATACATGAAAGTTTCGTACATGTGAGAATCGACAAGGCACAAGCGACCATAGGAGAAACGTTTACATGGCCGCGAATGAGGACTACCATCTGTGACGTAATAAAGACTTGCGATCCTTGTCAGAGGACGAAGCCGAATAATTACTTAATGAGGCAGTATCCTAGACCATTGCTACCTCAGAAACCCTGCGAGCTTGTGGCACTGGATTGTTTCGGTCCAATCCCGAAAGGTAGGCGAGGTTGCCGTCACTTACGAGTGTGTATTGATGTGTTTTCTAAGTTTGTTGTGTTGTGCCCCATTCAGAAAACTACATCGAAAAAAATACTCAGTCGTATTCGAAATAGAGTTATTCCAATCCTTGGAAAACCAGAGTTTATATTGTCGGACCATGGAAGCTATTTTACGAGCGCTGAATTCAAGAAAGGTATGGAGGACTTGGATGTAAAACACATGTTTAGTAGCGTTCGCCACCCTCAAGCTAATCCTAGCGAACGCGCAATAAAATGCGTTACTAAATACTTAAGAATCTTTATTCCCAATGAACATCACAAGTGGGTAGACAGGATCAAAGACGTAGAGACCTGTATGAATACAACTAGACATGAGTCGACAGGCCAGATTCCCATGGTCTTTCACATGAACGAATATCCAGTAAGATCGTGGAGCAACATCATCAATTGCCCCCAAGATCCCATGGTTGGTCATGAGTTGAGAATTGAAAGAACGAGAGTCCATATGAGAAACCAGGCGGATAGCAGATTACGTCGTGTCAGAAATAAGAGGTATCACAGAGAACTATTAGTAAACGAGCTTGTTTTAGTACGGAAACCAGCGACATCTGATCCAGAAAAGAAGGTATTCAACAAGTTCAGTCCCAAATTTATTGGACCCTTCTGTATTGTGCGTAATCTTGGTAACAACGCTTGCAGAGAAAATTATTGAGTACAGGTACAATGTCTGTCTACAACGCAGCGAATTTAAAAGTGTATTTTACTAGCGAACCTTGGGAACGCAGAAATAATGCTGCAAATTGAATATATGGAAGTACTTTTGCACATCCAAGTATACGGGGGTCAATGAGTACGTCAGTTGAACGAGGAGTTGGGGGCAGCCTGTTGTTGTCAAACACTAATGAGCTATGACGATGATGACACAGCGAGCGAGCGAGAGAGATAAGGATACTGGGCAGGAGAGGTACTAGCCTTAGGCGAACAGACAAGCAGGCAAGCGTGGAATGTCTGAATGAATGAAGGAGCAGGAAGTAAACACGAGTGCGTGTCAACACTCCAATGACAGTGGTGGCTAGACTAGACTTATGAGAGGGAGATTTCTCAAGGATTGGCAGAAATGGATTACAGATGTTATGTGTATTTTAAAAAATCGACTATATGCTAAGTTCGATTTTTCCATGCAGGAGGATTGTGAACTCTTTATCCACAGGCTGTATAAAGGATTCTAATAAATTATACATCATCATTTGATACATTTCTACAGACAGCAGATATGAGAGCCAGTCGGAGTTGGGAAATGTTGAGAAATCAATGGCAGAGAGAACACAATGGGTTAAGCTCCTGTGGTATTTTAGAAAGTAGCATAAAATTCGTGACACATAGGACAGGTGCAACTTGGCGCGAAGATGGCTTGGGTACGCACAATATGGCTTGTTACTATAAGAGTTGGCGCCAAGAAGAAGATTGAATGCTGCGATGTAATTGGTCAACCTTCATGTTAACCACTCCATGTGGCAGGAATACAAGTATGAGCGCGCAAAGATCTACAAGAGTCTGAACCAATAATATCAAGACGCCCTGTTTAAGCGGCAACTCGGCGTTGTAACGCACCCTGGTGAATTAACGCGGGAGTTATCTACGGATTAATTCCACGATCGATTCGAACTAGCTACAGCATAATCGTAACCTCCACATTGCTACGAACTCAATGATACCGATCGCATGCTAGTCTGATAATTATTATGGAAAATTTTTCCATAAACCCCCTTCCATAACATTTCTGGCCAGTTTCATTTATAAATGGTCCAGGAAGCTTCGAGACATGACTTTTTATTTGAGCATTTGAGGAAGTAAGGCCGTTATTCAGGTGTCTAAGGACACGAGGCACAACTTCATAGTTTTCATGTATTTGAACATGGAACATTTTCGTCAATTTATAAGTGTAACTTCAGTGATTTATTTGTAGTCCCAGTACTACCAGATAGGACCAGTTCATCGAAATAATTCACCAATAGACTGTCAAGGAATTTAGTACTTGATCGGTGAATTTAATAGGAAATATATCGTGTATGTATCTGACAAACATTATTTTAATTCAGCACGAGATGACGTCTAGGAACGAGGGTGGATCTTCGAACCAGCAGGACATTTGCCAGAAGATGTCGATGACGAGCTAAGCATTTTAAAGGAGTGATGGCTGCGGATGTTTCCCTGACGCTGTTCTATAGGAATGAGTACAAATGAATTTATTAATTTATTAAATCAGCTATGGTTTTATGGGACGTATTTTTTTAGGTATTTGTTTGCTTGTTTGGTATTGTAGATTCTTAGTTCTTGTTTACTGACACATTAAGTATGGGACAAGCCGAGCGATTTGTAATTTGTAAATATTGTGATTTTGTTCGGTTCAACTATACGGGGCTATGCGCAGCTCGTGCTCGCATTCTCTTGCGTAAATCGCGGTCAAGCATTTTAAATTCGGAAGTATGCCTTATAACAAAAAATGGAACTGAATTAATTTGAGATTAAAAATAGAATTTGGAGGGTAAAGGTTATTTGTGAGCAGAATTTTATGACGGATCAGGATTATTTTGATTGTTGCTTTATTAGCAGATCTGTACGGGATGGCACATTGCACCCGAGTTTTTTGTTGTTTATATTGTTTAATGTGTCCATGGACACAATGTAGGTTGATCTGTTTTGAGCCGACCTAGATGTATGTTTATGTGTGAGTCAGTCCAAGCTTTATGGTGTGTGTGATTTTACGATGAGTTCGCGGGGATATATCATTGAGATTAATCCGGCTTGCTGTATATCGGCCCAGTTCATAACCTCGCGAGGCTGAACTCGTGGTATATATTTGTGTTTTCTTGCCATCCAAGTGGATGAACGAGATATGTCTGCGTTTCCAGATGGATAACGGGATCAGTGTGGTCTCATGTATAAATAGCACCAAGCTTGAAGAACTGAGAGAGAGACGAGGCAGCGATGACTCATACAGGAGGGGTGCGCTCAAATCAGATAACAACTGTTTGTCATTAGTAACAGGCTAGGGTCCTGTATTTCATTTAAGACGTTGTTTAAAATTCACAAAACCTGATCGGTTATAAAGAGTATTTGATTGATTAAATGGGTGTTGTCCATAGTTGTAAGGTAGCTCCCGAAACATCTGTTTGTCTGGCGTTTAATAAAAATGTAAAAATAAATTTCAGCCGTTAGGCTTGATTTTGTTGTTGTTGCTTGACTTCTTGTGTGTTTATTTTACGCATTGAATGACCCTGTGTGGCATTAGTATGTGCGAGGCTGTGTTCCCAATTTGTGATGCGAGCTTTTTGGCATATTTTCGGCATGTTCTTTATGTTTTGTGTGCTTTAGCACCGGCTAGAATCTCATGGAGGTTCTTCATGTTTTTGTATTATTAGATCTTGCATGTGTCAGTAGTAATTATAGTGTGTTAATTAAGGGTGGGTCCCATAGCCGTAGTGTGTTTTAAAAGATGCAACTCCGCGAGCAAGATGACTGTTTCAGTTGTAAACGGACTCGCATCAGTACTCATTTTCTTATTAAGAAGCAGTACACCACGCATTATATAACTTCTTGACCAGAAAAAAATGGACTTGCATCCATATGTTGTGAGGAGCGAGTCTTACCGCTCAATTTTATGTTATGATTAACCATTTTGTGTGAAGCTGTATTCACATTGTTTTGTTGTGTGGAGCGAGTGCTTACCGCTCAGTAATATATTTATTTCTTATGGGAGTGAAAGTCAGGGGGGACTTCTGTTTATTATTATTATTATGCACACATTTTTCAGTCATTAAATATCTTTTATTCTACTTGTTATTCATTTCATTTCTATTATAGCCTCTGTTAAGGACCTTTCAATTCATTAGAGCATATTGTTTTTTGCGAACTTTGCTGTGAAAAGCAGTCAGGACTGGGCACGACCCCGTAGATGTATCTTGAGAAAACAATGCTTTATTCAAGGGGTCAACCTGCTTAAAAATGGCAGATTTTTTTTGAGGCTGAGTCTCCGTTGCAGGACATGTTTTTGGTTGTATTTTGCCATGTATTCGCCAAATGTGCTACAAGAGATCTTTTACGAACCAAGATCATATGCATTTACACATATTTTTCTCCTTTAACTTTAAAGCGCGTTTATCTTATTTTGTTTTCTATTAAACAACAGACACTAGAAAGCCAATCTGTAAGAAAGCAAAACGGTTTTGTGTCAAAACTTACCCTGTCCCAAAATTAAATCTGTTGTCGTTTCTTCTTTTGTTACGAGTAGTGTATAGCATAAATTAATAGAATATAATAAAACTGAAAGAATTATTTCACTGGAAATTATCTAGCTTACTGGAAATCATTAATTTTGTTAATTTCCAGCTGCGTTAGCTCAAATGGCAGCCAAGACTGTTCTTGTGAGGAATTCACATTCTCTTCATCGGGATACAGGAAATCTATTCATTGTTGAAGATGTTGTAAGCCAATTAGCAATAATGAATTTGATTATAATTAGCTTTACCTTCATGAATTGGCCACCTGTGTAATACAGGTTATGAGACAAGTTCAACACACACCCAACTACACGGGGCTGATGATCAAGATGTCCCAAGCCCCTAAAATGAATTAACTACAAACAACGATTAGTACACCATATTTGACTCACTATTTCACAAGGACGTAGCTACACGGGCTCATTTCCGATCTCTCCAACCTGTCAGAATGAAGCTTGTTGTGGAGTTACCATATACAGTACATACAGTATACAGGGTGTTTGAAAAAGAATTCCCTAGTTTTAATGTGTGCTAGAATCTGTACAAAGAGACATACACTATTCTAGTCTGCGGAGTGTGATTCATCATCTCTCCAAGTTTGGCTCCCTTGCAGTTGTCAGGTCTGCTTGACCTTGAGACGGCCCGAGTGTTTGTTTCCTCTTTTCCCTCAGTTCAGTCGAGGCGTGCATTCAGTGCAGTGCAGAGCAACTCAGTAGCAATGTGTACTCCGCAACAGAAAGCGCAGTGTATTATTTGGCTTGTGAAAACTGAGTCAGTTATAGCAGTGCAACGTAATTTTAGACGTCAGTATGGTGGTGAACTTCCTACAGCAAAAACTATCCGACATTGGCTAAAGGGGCGGCTGCAACGAAAGCAACTTACGACATCCCTAAGCTCCAGAAGCTATCCCTGCCAACCGTGATCCCGCTGTTCAAACTGAAATTTGCTCCGACTGCAACGCACGGAAACATATAACATGGCCCTACCTGACGGCAAGCAACCTTAGAAAAATAGAAAGCATTAAAGCCAGATCCGAGCCCTCTCGATCTCTAAATTCACAAGGAACAGCTACGCGTATACAATAGCACGAGAGTCATTCTTCATAGAGGACATAAAACTCTGCTTCGGATCACCGGAAATACACGCATACAAAACAGTCATCAAGGAAAGACAGGACAAAGCCAACGAGGTCCCGGAGCAAATAATGGACACAGAAGCGATGAAAACAGAAGCCTGGAAGGGACCGAACTATGAGCTTCGCCATCTGCACACAAGATTCGCCGCCCACGGGTTCCATGGGAAGATATGTCGGAACAAAAGATACCACGAACCAGAGAACGACTGCGTCTGTTAATTATGCAACAAACCATGCCCCAAGTATCACTTGCTGAAATGTGGAAACAGAACCCAGCCGCTAAACACGCTAACGAAAGACTGGTGAAAAACAGAAGTAAATATGTAAACAAATGTTTGTAAATTAATGTACACATTGTGTTTAATAAATTATTGGCTAAAGTCTTTCAAGGAAACCGGTAGTGTTTTAAAAGCAATATCACCAGGTAGACCGAGAACTTCTGAAGATATTGTTGAACAGATCCGTGTTTCGTGTGTTCCGAGCCCGAAGAAGTTTCTAAAGGAGTTTCTAAAGGTACTGTGTATGATGTTGTACGTAAAAGATATAAGTTGCGCCCCTACAAATTGCAACTGTTACATGAAATAAACCTGCTGATAAAATCAAAACTCGGAGAGTTGATGAATCACACACCACAAACTAGAATAGTGTATGTCACTTTGTACAGATTCTATTACACATTAAAACAAGGGAGTTATTTTTAAAAAACCCTGTATATTTATCGGATTTGTATGGAGATATTAGGGCGTCAATGTAACATCAGTATTCACAGAGTGTCTGGAATGTTCTTCTCTGTATTCGTGAGCATAGTCTTCGAACACGGTCGAAAATTGAGTCTGTCGTCAATATTTATTCACCGCATTATCCTACTTTAGATAAGCTCCGTCATGGGTTATATCGCACGACTGAGTACAGTTGTCATGCTCTGTCGGAGGTAATGCCTTGGTTAGTTTCAGACAGCGAATCCAACATTAAACCTTAAGATTACAGACAGACAAATGAAATCTAATACTAACCTAAATAATAATAATAATACCCCTCAGATTTGAAGTTAGATCCAGGACTGTTTTAAGCTTATGCAGAAGACAGTTAAAATTTCGATGTGTGACATACTGCTCGGACCAAGCTGCGTGAACCTGAGAGGATGTGGATCGCGCACTATGAGGAGTGATGGTGACGAGTAATTAGGTTTCCTGGTCCGTGCTTAGTAACAGAACCAAATACATTAATCGGTGACTCACTCACTCATTCGCAACGCCACACTTGTTTCAGCTAATACCTTATGTTAGCAGCATTGGAATAGACAGGAATACCAGGTAGCATGGCCTGTTGACAGGCTTCTCAATTCTCACCTGACCATTCCCCGACTCGGTCCTTCACCCCGCAGGTTCACAGAGCTTTGACCCGAGCAGTAGTAAGGTTGCTTTAAGCTTATGCAGAAGACAGTTACACTTTCGATGTGTCACATAGTAAGGTTGTTTTAAGCTTATGCAGAAGACAGTTATACTTTCGATGTGTCACATAGTAAGGTTGTTTTAAGCTAATCCATGACAGTTATACTTGCGATGTGTCACATAGTAAGGTTGTTTTAAGCTAATCCATAAGACAGATATACTTTCGACGTGTCACATAGCAAGGTTGTTTTAAGCGAATCCATAAGACAGTTATACTTTCGATGTGTCACATAGTAAGGTTGTTTTAAGCTAATGCATAAGACAGTTATACATTCGACGTGTCACATAGTAAGGTTGTTTTAAGCTAATCCATAAGACAGTTACACTTTCGATGAGTCACATAGTAAGGTTGTTTTAAGCTAATGCATAAGACAGTTATATTTTCGACGTGTCACATAGTAAGGTTGTTTTAAGCTAATCCATAAGACAGTAATACTTTCGATGTGTCACATAGTAAGGTTGTTTTAAGCTAATGCATAAGACAGTTATACTTTCGATGTGCCACATAGTAAGGTTGTTTTAAGCAAATGCATCAGACAGTTATAATTTCGATGTGTCACATAGTAAGGTTGTTTTAAGCTTATGCAGAAGACAGTTATACCTTCGATGTGTCACATAGTAAGGTTCTTTAAGCTTATGTAGAAGACAGTTATACTTTCGATGTGTCACATAGTAAGGTTGATTTAAGCTTATGCAGAAGACAGTTATACTTTCGATGTGTCACATAGTAAGGTTGTTTTAAGGTTGTCCAGAAAACAGTTATACTTTCGATGTGTCACATAGTAAGGTTGTTTTAAGCTTGTGCAGAAAACAGTTATACTTTCGATGTGTCACATAGTAAGGTTGTTTTAATCTTATGCAGAAGACAGTTATACATTCGATGTGTCACATAGTAAGGTTGTTTTAAGCTAATGCATAAGACAGTTATACTTTCGATGTGTCACATAGTAAAGTTGTTTTAAGCTTATGTAGAAGACAGTTATACTTTCGATGTGTCACATAGTAAGGTTGTTTTAAGCTAATGCATAAGACAGTTATACTTTCGATGTGTCACATAGTAAAGTTGTTTTAAGCTTATGTAGAAGACAGTTATACTTTCGATGTGTCACATAGTAAGGTTGTTTTAAGCTTTTGTAGAAGACAGTTATACTTTCGATGTGTCACATAGTAAGGTTGTTTTAAGCTTATGCAGAAGACAGTTATACTTTCGATGTGTCACATAGTAAGGTTGTTTTAAGCTTGTGCAGAAAACAGTTATAATTTCGATGTGTCACATAGTAAGGCTGTTTTAAGCTTATGCAGAAGACAGTTATACATTCGATGTGTCACATAGTAAGGTTGTTTTAAGCTAATGCATAAGACAGTTATACTTTCGACGTGTCACATAGTAAGGTTGTTTTAAGCTTATGTAGAAGACAGTTATACTTTCGATGTGAGTAGTGGTTTTGTGCCGGTTCTACACCCTCCTCCTCCTCCCCTCCTCACAAGATGGCCGCCGCGCGATATCTCTTGAACGCATGGTCGGATGTTGACGAATGAGGTGTCATTGAACTCGGGCTAACACCCCCTTTCCATTGGACAACATATTTCAACCCCAAAAATAAAACCTACCCCTACTAGGGGGTGAAATTGTATTTTTTTTAGAAAATCTCTCTTTCCAGTTGCAACATGTGAGAGTTTGAATGCCGATATGGATTTAAACGTTGTTCTACATAAAGTGCATGTGTTCGGTGGATAGCCACTATGAATTAACATGCTTGTTTTTTGTTTTTTATGCATGCCCACTCATGGCTTTTGTAAGAGGGTGGGGGAGTGGATCCCTGTGGATGGGTTATTGTTGACAGGTCATTGTTGGCAGGTCATTGATGAGAGGTCCTTGTGGACGAGTCCTTGTGGACGAGTCCTTGTGGACAAGTCCTTGTGGACGAGTCCTTGTCCCTTTGGACTGATCCCTTTGGACGGGTCCCTTTGGCCTGGTTCCTACGGACTAACCCATGAATTTATTTAAATTATGTCAAAGGGTCTAACTACATTTGTGTGTGTTGAATTGACGTTGTTCACTACTACTATAATGGAATAACGATATGAAAGGAAAGTGACGAAATACATGTGAACACGTGTGAAATGACCTTATTACCGTCCTCCTTGTGAAACAAGTCACATCCTGTTTTGCTTCATACGTGAGAAAATGTGGGTTCGAACCCGTGGTCGGATTTTGACGAATGAGGTGTCATTGAACTCGGGCTGACACCCCCTTTCCAATGGACAATATATTTCCACCCCAAAAATAAAACCTTCCCCTACTAGGGGTGAAATTGTAATTTTTTTTAGAGAATCTCTCTTTCCAATTGCAACATGTGAGAGTTTGAATGCCGATATGGAATAAAACGTTGTTCCACACAAGAGACATGTGTTTGGTGGATAGCCACTATGAATTAACATGCTTGTTTTTGTTTTTTGTTTTTTACGCATGCCCACTCATAGCTTTTGTAAGAGGGCAGGCTTTTTAAAAGATGGCGGCTGTAGTGTAACCTAACCTAACCCAACCCACGAGTGGTGATCAAAAAGTATTTTAAGTGACGCTTGTCGATTGGCAAACCAATAATCAAAGAGGGATATGTCAGGCCTTGAGGTGATAGCCCCTTTTGATTGATCCCTGTTGATTGATCTCTGTTGATTTGTCCCTTTGGACTGGTCTCTGTTGACTAGCCCCTTTTGGACGGGCCCTTTTTGACAGGGGGTCATTTTTGATGGATCCTTTTTGACAGGTGCTTTTCGACGGGTCCCTGTTGACGAGTCATTGCTGACGGGTCCTTGTTGATGAGTCCCTGTGGACGGGTCATTGTTGACGGGTCCCTATTGACAGGTCATTGTTGACAGGTCATTGATGACGGGTCATTGTTGATGGGTCCTTGCTGACAAGTCCCTGTTGATGGGTCCCTGTGGAAGGGTCCCTTTAGACCGACCCCTTTGGACTGGTCCCTATGGACCGGCCCATGAAATTTATCCAAATTATGTCAAAGGGCCTAACTACATTTGTGTGTAAAGCAGTGTGTTGAACTGACGTTGTTCACCAGTCCTTACTACTACAATTGGATAACGATATGAAAGGAATTGATTAACTAGACATGAGTTAACTACCAACGAAACACTTTGGCGACTCTGCTTGTTATTGATCAATGAGTAGGGTTTTAGAAAAACTGTTTGCTATTTTGGGTTATATACAAAAAATGCTTAGACCTTTTGAGTGACTATGTTTGCTAAACAAGACATTATACCAGACACGATTAGGATTCTTATGTAGCTCAGACAAGGAAAGAATTTCTACAGAATCTGTTGACATTGAATATAGATTTAGGTATTAGGAAGTCATTTTGAAGGCCTTTGTCTGGAGCGTAGCACTCTATGAAAGTAAAACTTAGACAATTGGTGTAGCAGAAAAGTGGAGAATTGAAGTGTTTGAAATGTGGTGTTACAGGAGAATGATGAAGATTAGATGGGTAAATAGGGTTACTAACAAAGAGGTATTAAGACGAGTGGGGGAGAAGAGATGTATCTGGCGACGGTTAATGAAGTAAAGAGATAGGTTGGTAGAACACGTACTAAGACACCCAAGAATAGCAAACTTAGTTAAGGAAGAAAGGTTTGAGTACGAGAACTGTAGGGGTAGACCAAGTTTAGAATATGTTAAACAGATAGCCTTGAATGTAGGGTGTGGTAGCTATATAGAGATGAAACGATTAGCTCGGGACAGATAGGCGCTGAGATCTGCATCAAACCAGTCAAAGGACTAAAGACTCAAACAACAACATATAAGTTCACTAAAATAATGTTGTGTAACGGTATATGTTAGTCAACGAACAGTAATGCATTACTAAAACCCATGACACGATACCTAAGAGCTTTTCTAAAATGATTTTAAAATGCCTTTAACCCTATATTGAACACCCAGTTCACAAGACTCATAACTGCAATGTTATGGTAAAACAAAACAAAATCTATATTTCAAAACAAGCAAGTGGTTTAGTCAATTTCCTTTTTTGTCAGCCTCTCACCCCTCCCATCAATCTATGACGTCATAATCAGTCTTAAAGCAAGTCTAAACTTGTAGAACATGTCACGTGACAAAGTTAGGTTAGGTAAAGTTAGGTTATGTTAAGTGAGCTGAGGTTATGTCTTAAAATACCCTCTACCTTGTACTTTGTATAAACATTGACACTGTAACTTTATGATATCAAAAATGATCTGAGTCGCGCCCATGTCAAATTGCGCCTACTATCAATCGCGTCTACTATCAATCACGCCTACTATCAATCGCGCCTACTATCATTTGCGTCTACTATAAATCGCGCTTACTACAAATCACGCCTACTATCAATCACGCCTAGTATCAATCGCGTCTACTATCAATCACGCCTACTATCAATCGCGCCTACTATCATTTGCGTCTACTATAAATCGCGCTTACTACAAATCACGCCTACTATCAATCACGCCTAGTATCAATTGCGTCTACTATTAATCACGTCTAGTATCGATTACACCTACTATCAATTACGTCTACTATCAATTTCGTCTACTATAAATCACGCCTACTAGGACATAACGTTTCATTAAACTAAAACATTTCCTTTTTTGCCAGCCTCTCACCCCTCCCATCCGCAAAACGTGCTTGTATGAGCTGTGTATTTAAATTCAATATATACAATTAACCACTAAGTGTTCAGAACTAACATGTCTAGAGTATAAATGGGATCCTTAGCAACAAACAAAAAATACGGTCTAACCTACGAGTGTACGGTCTTGTCATACGCAGTAAGTACCTGTTAACCTTGACTAGAGTATAAGAATATTGTCAGTTGACTACTGCCTGTTACAGTGTTCACATCGTGAAAGACCGTCTCACCTACCAGTCTCCAGCCTTGTCATACGCAGTAAGCAGCTGTTGGCGGAAAACAACATCCATAAATCTTGACATTTAGGAAAGTGTGTGTGTGTGTAAATCACTTGTAATCTAAAGATTGTTCATGTGACTTTACTAAAATTTAATTCATATGTATTAGTTGATATGGAAGTCTCAACAACCAGTCATGGCAAGCCATGTGTCTTCTATAAAGGATATACATATATTGTATAAACAACCAATAAAGATGGAACTGTTATTTGGCGATGTTCAAAACAACGATCCAAAAAGTGTCGAGGAATGATTAAAACAAAAGACTCCAACGTACTTACTTCAAAAGAACATCATTGTGAATCTCAAATTAATACACATTTAAATACGCAAAATACCCTAACCTAGATAAAAAAAAGCAGGTCCAAGAAAATATATTGCTGCTCAAGATAGTGCATTGTTTGTTAAAAGGCATTCATCATCACCTCAAAAAGACATGTTAGGACAAATACCATCGTTCAAAAAACCCTTAACACTATCAAAAGCAACGCAGACTCTACAAGAGGTCGCTGTGGAAAACAAACAAGAGGAATTGGATAGTTCTAGTGATGTTGAGAATGATGATGATGATGATAATGATGGTGACAATGACTATAATAATTTTGATGATAATATTCATAATGATGATGATGATAATTATGAAAAAGAAGAGGATGAGGGTTTTATGTTTATAAAACCATTGCGGCTTCCCCAGTTTTTAAGAGCAAGAGTACCTGGAGAAAGTTGTAAAAGGATCTACAGCAAGCGTTGTGTTTAAAAATCTATATAGAACAATGCTAAAGAGATAGACTTGAATTCAGTGTGTAACTATTATAAAATGAATTTAATAAAAATATTGTATGGGTATTGTCTGTTTTTCTTAATTACTATCCCCATGTCCCACTATTAATACAATTGTTAACCATCAACAGTCTCTGACTATGTTCAGAAAGAGAGTGGCCTTAAACAATACACTATATCTATGGTTTGTGTACCGAGTGTCATAATAATGCAGTGTGGCCAAGCCATGTCAAGGTAATAGTTATGTCAGGTAAGGGATTCGAACCCTTGCTTCCTTATACAGAAAATTTGATCTTAAGTCAAACACCTTAACCACTCGGTCAACCTGACAGTTACTATTTTAATTAGTCTTGAGGACTTGAGTGTTTACAAAACCTTTCCAGTATACATTGACTAAACCACTTGCTTGTTTTGAAATATAGATTTTGTTTTGTTTTACCATAACATTGCAGTTATGAGTCTTGTGAACTGGGTGTTCAATTTAGGGTTAAAGGCATTTTAAAATCATTTTAGAAAAGCTCTTAGGTATCGTGTCATGGGTTTTAGTAATGCATTACTGTTCGTTGACTAACATATACCGTTACACAACATTATTTTAGTGAACTTACATGTTGTTGTTTGAGTCTTTAGTCCTTTGACTGGTTTGATGCAGATCTCAGCGCCTATCTGTCCCGAGCTAATCGTTTCATCTCTATATAGCTACCACACCCTACATTCAAGGCTATCTGTTTAACATATTCTAAACTTGGTCTACCCCTACAGTTCTCGTCCTCGAACCTTTCTTCCTTAACTAAGTTTGCTATTCTTGGGTGTCTTAGTACGTGTTCTACCAACCTATCTCTTTACTTCATTAACAGTCGCCAGATACATCTCTTCTCCCCCACTCGTCTTAATACCTCTTTGTTAGTAACCCTATTTACCCATCTAATCTTCATCATTCTCCTGTAACACCACATTTCAAACACTTCAATTCTCAACTTTTCTGCTACACCAATTGTCTAAGTTTTACTTTCATAGAGTGCTACGCTCCAGACAAAGGCCTTCAAAATGACTTCCTAATACCTAAATCTATATTCAATGTCAACAGATTCTGTAGAAATTCTTTCCTTGTCTGAGCTACATAAGAATCCTAATCGTGTCTGGTATAATGTCTTGTTTAGCAAACATAGTCACTCAAAAGGTCTAAGCATTTTTTGTATATAACCCAAAATAGCAAACAGTTTTTCTAAAACCCTACTCATTGATCAATAACAAGCAGAGTCGCCAAAGTGTTTCGTTGGTAGTTAACTCATGTCTAGTTAATCAATTCCTTTCATATCGTTATCCAATTGTAGTAGTAAGGACTGGTGAACAACGTCAGTTCAACACACTGCTTTACACACAAATGTAGTTAGGCCCTTTGACATAATTTGGATAAATTTCATGGGCCGGTCCATAGGGACCAGTCCAAAGGGGTCGGTCTAAAGGGACCCTTCCACAGGGACCCATCAACAGGGACTTGTCAGCAAGGACCAGTCAACAATGACCTGTCATCAATGACCTGTCAACAATGACCTGTCAATAGGGACCCGTCAACAATGACCCGTCTACAGGGACTCATCAACAAGGACCCGTCAGCAATGACTCGTCAACAGGGACCCGTCGAAAAGCACCTGTCAAAAAGGATCCATCAAAAATGACCCCCTGTCAAAAAGGGCCCGTCCAAAAGGGGCTAGTCAACAGAGACCAGTCCAAAGGGACAAATCAACAGAGATCAATCAACAGGGATCAATCAAAAGGGGCTATCACCTCAAGGCCTGACATATCCCTCTTTGATTATTGGTTTGCCAATCGACAAGCGTCACTTAAAATACTTTTTGATCACCACTCGTGGGTTGGGTTAGGTTAGGTTACACTAGAGCCGCCATCTTTTAAAAAGCCTGCCCTCTTACAAAAGCTATAAGTGGGCATGCGTAAAAAACAAAAAACAAAAACAAGCATGTTAATTCATAGTGGCTATCCACCAAATACATGTCTCTTGTGTGGAACAACGTTTTATTCCATATCGGCATTCAAACTCTCACATGTTGCAATTGGAAAGAGAGATTCTCTAAAAAAATTACAATTTCACCCCTAGTAGGGGTAGGTTTTATTTTTGGGGTTGAAATATATTGTCCATTGGAAAGGGAGTGTCAGCCCGAGTTCAATGACACCTCATTCGTCAAAATCCGACCACGGGTTCGAACCCACATTTTCTCACGTATGAAGCAAAATAGGATGTGACTTGTTTCACAAGGAGGACGGTAATAAGGTCATTTCACACGTGTTCACATGTATTTCGTCACTTTCCTTTCATATCGTTATTCCATTATAGTAGTAGTGAACAACGTCAATTCAACACACACAAATGTAGTTAGACCCTTTGACATAATTTAAATAAATTCATGGGTTAGTCCGTAGGAACCAGGCCAAAGGGATCAGTCCAAAGGGACAAGGACTCGTCCACAAGGACTTGTCCACAAGGACTCGTCCACAATAACTCGTCCACAAGGACCTGTCATCAATGACCTGCCAACAATGACCTGTCAACAATAACCCATCCACAGGGATCCACTCCCCCACCCTCTTACAAAAGCCATGAGTGGGCATGCATAAAAAACAAAAAACAAGCATGTTAATTCATAGTGGCTATCCACCGAACACATCCACTTTATGTAGAACAACGTTTAAACCCATATCGGCATTCAAACTCTCACATGTTGCAATTGGAAAGAGAGATTTTCTAAAAAAAATACAATTTCACCCCCTAGTAGGGGTAGGTTTTATTTTTGGGGTTGAAATATGTTGTCCAATGGAAAGGGGGTGTTAGCCCGAGTTCAATGACACCTCATTCGTCAACATCCGGCCATGCGTTCAAGAGATATCGCGCGGCGGCCATCTTGTGAGGAGGGGCGGAGGAGGAGGGTGTAGAACCGGCACAAAACCACTACTGATGTGTCACATAGTAAGGTTGATTTAAGCTTATGCAGAAGACAGTTATACTTTCGATGTGTCACATAGTAAGGTTGTTTAAGGTTGTGCAGAAAACAGTTATACTTTCGATGTGTCACATAGTAAGGTTGTTTTAAGCTTATGCAGAAGACAGTTGTACATTCGATGTGTTACATAGTAAGGTTGTTTTAAGCTAATGCATAACACAGTTATACTTTCGATGTGTCACGTAGTAAGGTTGTTTTAAGCTTATGCAGAAGACAGTTATACTTTCGATGTGTCACATAGTAAGGTTGTTTTAAGCTTATGCAGAAGACTGTTATACTTTCGACGTGTCACATAGTAAGGTTGTTTTAAGATTATGCAGAAGACAGTTATACTTTCGATGTGTCATATAGTAAGGTTGTTTTAAGCTAATGCATAAGACAGTTATACTTTCGATGTGTCACATAGTAAGGTTGTTTTAAGCTTATGCAGAAGACAGTTATACTTTCGATGTGTCACATAGTAAGGTTGTTTTAAGCTTATGCAGAAGACTGTTATACTTTCGACGTGTCACATAGTAAGGTTGTTTTAAGCTAATGCAGAAAACTGTTATACATTCGATGTGTTACATAGTAAGGATTTTTAAGCTAATGCATAAGACAGTTATACTTTCGATATGTCACATAGTAAGGTTGTTTTAAGCTTATGCAGAAAACAGTTATACTTTCGATTTGTCACATAGTAAGGTTGTTTTAAGCTTATGCAGAAGACAGTTATACATTCGATGTGTTACATAGTAAGGTTGTTTTAAGCTAATGCATAAGACAGTTATACTTTCGATGTGTCACATAGTAAGGTTGTTTTAAGCTTATGCAGAAAACAGTTATACTTTCGACGTGTCACATAGTGAGGTTGTTTTAAGCTAATGCATAAGACAGTTATACTTTCGACGTGTCACATATTAAGGTTGTTCTAAGCTAATGCATAGGACAGTTATACTTTCGATGTGTTACATAGTAAGGTTGTTTTAAGCTAATGCATATGACAGTTATACTTTCGATGTGTTACATAGTAAGGGTGTTTTAAGCTAATGCATAAGACAGTTATACTTTCGATGTGTTACATAGTGAGGTTGTTTTAAGCTAATGCATAAGACAGTTATACTTTCGACATATCACATAGTAAGGTTGTTTTAAGCTAATGCATAAGACAGTTATACTTTCGATGTGTTACATAGTAAGGTTGTTTTAAGCTAATGCATAAAACAGTTATACTTTCGATGTGTTACATAGTAAGGTTGTTTTAAGCTAATGCATAAGACAGTTATACTATCGACGTGTCACATAGTAAGGTTGTTTTAAGCTAATGCATAAGACAGTTATACTTTCGATGTGGTACATAGTAAGGTTGTTTTAATCTAATGCATAAGACAGTTATACTTTCGATGTGTCACATAGTAAGGTTGTTTTAAGCTTATGTAGAAGACAGTTATACTTTCGATGCGTCACATAGTAAGGTTGTTTTAAGCTAATGCAGAAGACAGTTATACTTTCGATGTGTCCCATAGTAAGGTTGTTTTAAGGTTGTGCAGAAAACAGTTATACTTTCGATGTGTCACATAGTAAGGTTGTTTTAAGCTTATGCAGAAGACAGTTATACTTTCGATGTGTCACATAGTAAGGTTGTTTTAAGCTTATGCAGAAGACAGTTATACATTCTATGTGTTACATAGTAAGGTTGTTTTAAGCTAATGCATAAGACAGTTATACTTTCGATGTGTCACATAGTAAGGTTGTTTTAAGCTTATGAAGAAGACAGTTATACTTTCGATGTGTCACATAGTAAGGTTGTTTTAAGCTTATGCAGAAGACTGTTATACTTTCGACGTGTCACATAGTAAGGTTGTTTTAAGCTTATGCAGAAGACAGTTATACTTTCGATGTGTCACATAGTAAGGTTTTTTTAAGCTAATGCATAAGACAGTTGTACTTTCGATGTGTCACATAGTAAGGTTGTTTTAAGCTTATGCAGAAGACAGTTATACTTTCGATGTGTCACATAGTAAGGTTGTTTTAAGCTTATGCAGAAGACTGTTATACCTTCGACGTGTCACATAGTAAGGTTTTTTTAAGCTAATGCATAAGACAGTTGTACTTTCGATGTGTCACATAGTAAGGTTGTTTTAAGCTTATGCAGAAGACAGTTATACTTTCGATGTGTCACATAGTAATGTTGTTTTAAGCTTATGCAGAAGACTGTTATACTTTCGACGTGTCACATAGTAAGGTTGTTTTAAGCTAATGCAGAAGACAGTTATACATTCGATGTGTTACATAGTAAGGTTGTTTTAAGCTAATGCATAAGACAGTTATTCTTTCGATGTGTCACATAGTAAGATTGTTTTAAGCTTATGCAGAAAACAGTTATACTTTCGACGTGTCACATAGTAAGGTTGTTTTAAGCTTATGCAGAAGACAGTTATACATTCGATGTGTTACATAGTAATGTTGTTTTAAGCTAATGCATAAGACAGTTATACTTTCGATGTGTCACATAGTAAGGTTGTTTTAAGCTTATGCAGAAAACAGTTATACTTTCGACGTGTCACATAGTAAGGTTGTTTTAAGCTAATGCAGAAGACAGTTATACATTCGACGTGTCACATAGTAAGGTAGTTTTAAGCTTATGCAGAAGACAGTTATACTTTCGACGTGTCACATCGTAAGGTTGTTTTAAGCTTATGCATAAGACAGTTATATTTTCGACGTGTCACATAGTAAGGTTGTTTTAAGCTAATGCATATGACAGTTATACTTTCGACGTGTCACATATTAAGGTTGTTCTAAACTAATGCATAGGACAGTTATACTTTCGATGTGTTGCATAGTAAGGTTGTTTTAAGCTATTGCATAAGACAGTTATACTTTCGATGTGTTACATAGTAAGGTTGTTTTAAGCTAATGCATGAGACAGTTATACTTTCGATGTGTTAGATAGTAAGGTTGTTTTAAGCTTATGCAGAAGACAGTTATACTTTCGACGTGTCACATAGTAAGGTTGTTTTAAGCTAATGCATAAGACAGTTATACTTTCGATGTGGTACATAGTAAGGTTGTTTTAAGCTAATGCATAAGACAGTTATACTTTCGATGTGTTACATAGTAAGGTTGTTTTAAGCTAATCCATAAGACAGTTATACTTTCGACGTGTTACATAGTAAGGTTGTTTTAAGCTAATGCATAAGACAGTTATACTTTCGACGTGTCACATAATAAGGTTGTTTTAAGCTAATGCAGAAAACAGTTATACTTTCGACGTGTCACATAGTAAGGTTGTTTTAAGCTAATGCAGAAGACAGTTATACTTTCGATGTGTTACATAGTAAGATTGTTTTAAGCTAATGCATAAGACAGTTATACTTTCGACGTGTCACATAGTAAGGGTTTTTAAGCTAATGCATAAGACAGTTATACTTTCGACGTGTCACATAGTAAGGTTGTTTTAAGCTAATGCATAAGACAGTTATACTTTCGATGTGTTACATAGTAAGGTTGTTTTAAGCTAATGCATAAGACAGTTATACTTTCGACGTGTCACATAGTAAGGTTGTTTGAAGCTAATGCATAAGACAGTTAAACTTTCGATGTGTTACATAGTAAGGTTGATTTATGCTAATGCATAAGACAGTTATACTTTCGATGTGTCACATAGTAAGGTTGTTTTAAGCTTATGCAGAAGACAGTTATACTTTCGATGTGTCACATAGTAAGGTTGTTTTAAGCTTATGCAGAAGACTGTTATACTTTCGACGTGTCACATAGTAAGGTTGTTTTAAGCTAATGCAGAAAACTGTTATACATTCGATGTGTTACATAGTAAGGATTTTTAAGCTAATGCATAAGACAGTTATACTTTCGATATGTCACATAGTAAGGTTGTTTTAAGCTTATGCAGAAAACAGTTATACTTTCGATTTGTCACATAGTAAGGTTGTTTTAAGCTTATGCAGAAGACAGTTATACATTCGATGTGTTACATAGTAAGGTTGTTTTAAGCTAATGCATAAGACAGTTATACTTTCGATGTGTCACATAGTAAGGTTGTTTTAAGCTTATGCAGAAAACAGTTATACTTTCGACGTGTCACATAGTGAGGTTGTTTTAAGCTAATGCATAAGACAGTTATACTTTCGACGTGTCACATATTAAGGTTGTTCTAAGCTAATGCATAGGACAGTTATACTTTCGATGTGTTACATAGTAAGGTTGTTTTAAGCTAATGCATATGACAGTTATACTTTCGATGTGTTACATAGTAAGGTTGTTTTAAGCTAATGCATAAGACAGTTATACTTTCGATGTGTTACATAGTGAGGTTGTTTTAAGCTAATGCATAAGACAGTTATACTTTCGACATGTCACATAGTAAGGTTGTTTTAAGCTAATGCATAAGACAGTTATACTTTCGATGTGTTACATAGTAAGGTTGTTTTAAGCTAATGCATAAAACAGTTATACTTTCGATGTGTTACATAGTAAGGTTGTTTTAAGCTAATGCATAAGACAGTTATACTATCGACGTGTCACATAGTAAGGTTGTTTTAAGCTAATGCATAAGACAGTTATACTTTCGATGTGGTACATAGTAAGGTTGTTTTAATCTAATGCATAAGACAGTTATACTTTCGATGTGTCACATAGTAAGGTTGTTTTAAGCTTATGTAGAAGACAGTTATACTTTCGATGCGTCACATAGTAAGGTTGTTTTAAGCTAATGCAGAAGACAGTTATACTTTCGATGTGTCCCATAGTAAGGTTGTTTTAAGGTTGTGCAGAAAACAGTTATACTTTCGATGTGTCACATAGTAAGGTTGTTTTAAGCTTATGCAGAAGACAGTTATACTTTCGATGTGTCACATAGTAAGGTTGTTTTAAGCTTATGCAGAAGACAGTTATACATTCGATGTGTTACATAGTAAGGTTGTTTTAAGCTAATGCATAAGACAGTTATACTTTCGATGTGTCACATAGTAAGGTTGTTTTAAGCTTATGAAGAAGACAGTTATACTTTCGATGTGTCACATAGTAAGGTTGTTTTAAGCTTATGCAGAAGACTGTTATACTTTCGACGTGTCACATAGTAAGGTTGTTTTAAGCTTATGCAGAAGACAGTTATACTTTCGATGTGTCACATAGTAAGGTTTTTTTAAGCTAATGCATAAGACAGTTGTACTTTCGATGTGTCACATAGTAAGGTTGTTTTAAACTTATGCAGAAGACAGTTATACTTTCGATGTGTCACATAGTAAGGTTGTTTTAAGCTTATGCAGAAGACTGTTATACTTTCGACGTGTCACATAGTAAGGTTTTTTTAAGCTAATGCATAAGACAGTTGTACTTTCGATGTGTCACATAGTAAGGTTGTTTTAAGCTTATGCAGAAGACAGTTATACTTTCGATGTGTCACATAGTAATGTTGTTTTAAGCTTATGCAGAAGACTGTTATACTTTCGACGTGTCACATAGTAAGGTTGTTTTAAGCTAATGCAGAAGACAGTTATACATTCGATGTGTTACATAGTAAGGTTGTTTTAAGCTAATGCATAAGACAGTTATTCTTTCGATGTGTCACATAGTAAGATTGTTTTAAGCTTATGCAGAAAACAGTTATACTTTCGACGTGTCACATAGTAAGGTTGTTTTAAGCTTATGCAGAAGACAGTTATACATTCGATGTGTTACATAGTAATGTTGTTTTAAGCTAATGCATAAGACAGTTATACTTTCGATGTGTCACATAGTAAGGTTGTTTTAAGCTTATGCAGAAAACAGTTATACTTTCGACGTGTCACATAGTAAGGTTGTTTTAAGCTAATGCAGAAGACAGTTATACATTCGACGTGTCACATAGTAAGGTAGTTTTAAGCTTATGCAGAAGACAGTTATACTTTCGACGTGTCACATCGTAAGGTTGTTTTAAGCTTATGCATAAGACAGTTATATTTTCGACGTGTCACATAGTAAGGTTGTTTTAAGCTAATGCATAAGACAGTTATACTTTCGACGTGTCACATATTAAGGTTGTTCTAAACTAATGCATAGGACAGTTATACTTTCGATGTGTTGCATAGTAAGGTTGTTTTAAGCTATTGCATAAGACAGTTATACTTTCGATGTGTTACATAGTAAGGTTGTTTTAAGCTAATGCATGAGACAGTTATACTTTCGATGTGTTACATAGTAAGGTTGTTTTAAGCTTATGCAGAAGACAGTTATACTTTCGACGTGTCACATAGTAAGGTTGTTTTAAGCTAATGCATAAGACAGTTATACTTTCGATGTGGTACATAGTAAGGTTGTTTTAAGCTAATGCATAAGACAGTTATACTTTCGATGTGTTACATAGTAAGGTTGTTTTAAGCTAATCCATAAGACAGTTATACTTTCGACGTGTTACATAGTAAGGTTGTTTTAAGCTAATGCATAAGACAGTTATACTTTCGACGTGTCACATAATAAGGTTGTTTTAAGCTAATGCAGAAAACAGTTATACTTTCGACGTGTCACATAGTAAGGATGTTTTAAGCTAATGCAGAAGACAGTTATACTTTCGATGTGTTACATAGTAAGATTGTTTTAAGCTAATGCATAAGACAGTTATACTTTCGACGTGTCACATAGTAAGGGTTTTTAAGCTAATGCATAAGACAGTTATACTTTCGACGTGTCGCATAGTAAGGTTGTTTTAAGCTAATGCATAAGACAGTTATACTTTCGATGTGTTACATAGTAAGGTTGTTTTAAGCTAATGCATAAGACAGTTATACTTTCGACGTGTCACATAGTAAGGTTGTTTGAAGCTAATGCATAAGACAGTTAAACTTTCGAAGTGTTACATAGTAAGGTTGTTTTATGCTAATGCATAAGACAGTTATACTTTCGATGTGTTACATAGTAAGGGTGTTTTAAGCTAATGCATAAGACAGTTATACTTTCGATGTGTTACATAGTAAGGTTGTTTTAAGCTAATGCATAAGACAGTTATACTTTCGACCTGTCACATAGTAAGGTTGTTTTAGGGTGATAAATCCTGGACGATCGAAGGAGAAGAGAAATCCTACCTCAGAATGCAGTCACCAAGAGATTGAAGAATTTGCTCCTTATGATATAATCTACTTAATATCTGGGATTGTAAACGTTTTCTTTCCAGCAAATATGCTGAGAATGCGTAAGCGCATGCGTAAAATAAATAATAATAGCAATAATAATATAATAATATTAATGTCCTGTGGTCTCCTGGAAGGCCGAGTAGAGGTTTTTCTAGTTGACGACCGTGGGTGACCTGCGTAACTTAATAAGGAAGAAGTGATTATGAATATTTCACATACATCTAGTTCCCGAGCCTGGAGAATTTACCCCAGTCGATTACAATCCCCAAAGACCCAGCCAGGAATCGAACCCAGAACCCTTCAGGGCAAAGCCTTGCGCACTAACTAATTGATTACGGGGCTAGACATAATAATAATAATAATAATAATAATAATAATAATCGTTCGGCCTCAGCTGACAAATGTAAATCTTTCGAAGAAGTTAATACTCAATTAATGATGTTCCTTTTGCGCTGCCATCAATCAGTGTAATCGTCAAATTGTTGAGAAGTATGTATTTGAGATTTTTTTAAATTCTTTGTGGTCACCAAATATGTTCCAAGAGGTATTTTACAACCCAACATTCTGCGATTCGGACTGCAATTATATTACTCGCAAGACTCGGTTGAGAATTGAACCCGCGAGTTTGTGACTGAAACAATCTATCACCAATTCACCGATGAATTATAATTATAATGATGAAATGATGATGATGATGGTGAGCAACAGAACACATGTTTAAATAAGGCAACAATTATTGATTTTAATAAGCATGTTTTAGTCTATAATATTTGGTATTTCTTAATGTGTGTCATATTGAAAAAATCAATGTTTTTATAATGTCCGTACCAAAGTGTGTGTACAGGCTGATGAAGGTAGATTAAGGAACTCCCGAATCATGTCCTATGATTGTGTGAATATGTATTGGAAAGACGGACAATTTTAATTTCAATTTAAGTACCTCCTACCAACCAAATGTGATGTTCAGGAATGTCAAATATGTGGAACATACATGTTCATTGTATAACCAGAGTGCTGCAAGTATTTTTATCACACGTTTTGTTGATTCTGTCTATATTACTCGAGGTCATGTTGACATTTGGCTCCACTGACCCGTTGTAAAAGATAACATTGTATCTGTTCACAAAGGCCAGCCCCGTTCAGCCAGATGGAGGTTAGGGTCATTTGCAGTCCATGGGAACTGCATGGAACTGGTTGGTTGCTCAGTTTAGGGGCTGCGACAACGCAGTCATGTAGCCCCGTGTACTTAGGGTGTGTGTAGAATCTGTCTGATAACCGGTGTTAATTGTGATGACTGAATGTGTGTGTGTGTTATCTGTTTTTTAATTCAAGTAAATACTGCAGACGATAATTTCAAGTAGTTCCTACTTTCACTACCAGATGCTACCGTCCACGACACCTAGCTGTGAAATTGGCTACTACTAGATAATGATGCTATCGCAACCAGCGCCCAGTGACGAACGTTGGGACTTAACAGCATTAATCAAACATAACCTACAAATTTTGCTTCACACAAGTTAAATTAGTGGAAAGTTATTTTACATGCCATAGATCTATGACATGGGCCCGCCAGCTTTACTTGCTCTCCGAAGGAAGGCATACTGAGGGTTTTTAACGCTCTTAAAAAAATCTGACGACTTCGCCTGAGTTGAACCCGTAACCTTGGGCATGGAAGCTCAGCATACTAGCAACTACGCCACCGAAGCCGCCGTCTAGCCGGTGAATCGTTGGTCCTATGACTTTGAGATAGCACTCCGCTGTGCAGCATAAAAATCCGAAGAAAGAAGAACTTTACGAGCCTTACAGTAGTCGCATATGATGTGTAACATCTGACATAGAAGAAACCTCACATGAAATTGTTGATACACCGGTATTTTATAATATTACAAGCTGACCCGGCAGACGTTGTCCTGCCAATCAAAGAAAGTGTTGTAACTTTGGTTCTTGAAGTGCTTTCGGATACACAATATTTTTTCGATTTCTGTTATCTGCCTCTAAACTATCGTGCATTTAATTAACTAATCTAGAAACATTCGTGGGAGCGTGCACAACAACTCTCTAAACTTTCATCGCAATCGGATAAGTGGCATATAACAAATACGGGATTTTGTTTAAATGATTCGTGCGCTGTCACTCATTTGTTGAATCTACTCCTGCTCTACCAACTTTGAAATGGATATTTTAAACTTAGAAAGCTTCACGTAAGTGAACACAACAACTCAACAAAATCTCATCGCAATCGATGAATAGTATATGAACGCATACAGGATTTTGTTGGAACACTTCGCGCGTCGTCACTCATTTGTTACATCTACTCGTGCGCTACCAATATTGTAAAATGGATTTACCAAGTTCAACACCTTCCCTGGCGTGTACACAACAACTCATCAAAGTTTCATCGGAATCAGATGAATGAAGTGATGAACGCATAAGGGATTTTCTTTAAATGATTCGCGTGCCGTCACTCATTTGTTGAATCTACACATGCGCTACCTATTGTAAAATAGATTTACTAAGACTGAAACCTTCTCTGGAATGTACTCAATGACTCACCAAGGTTTCATCGCAATCGGATGAATGATATATGACCGCATACGGGACATTGGGGAAACGATTCGCACGCCGTCGCTCATTTGTTGAATCTACTCGTGCGCTACTTATTAAAACTGGATTTACTAAGACAGAAACCTTTCCTGGAGTGTACACAACAATTCATCAAAGTTTCATCGCAATCGGATAAATGGTATATGAACGCATACAGGACTTTGTTGAAACGATTCACGCGCCATCGCACATTTGTTGAATGTACTCGTGCGCTACATATTGTAAAATGAATTTGCTAAGCCAGAAACCTTTACTGAAGTGTACACAACAATTCATCAAAGTTTCATCGCAATCGGATAAATGGTATATGGACACATACGGTACTTTGTTGAAATGATTCGCGTGCCGTCACACATTTGTTGAAACTACTCATGCGCTACCTATTGTAATATGGATTTATGAAGCCAGAAACCTTCCGTAGGGTGTACACAACATCTTACCCAAGTTTCACCGTAATCGGACGAATGGTATTTGAACGCATACGGGACCTTATTGAAACGCTTCGCGCGTCGTCGCACATTTGTTGAATCTACTCGTGCGCAACCTCCTGTGAAATGGATATACTAAGTTAGAAACCCTCATGTAAGTGTACACAACATCTCACCCAAGTTTCATTGCAATCGGATGAATGATTTATGAACGCATACGGGACTTTGTTTAAACGTTCGCGCGTCGTCGCTCATTTGTTGAATCTATTCGTGCGCTACCTACTGTAAAATGGATTTACTAATCCAGAAGCCTCCCCTGGAGGGTACACAACATCTCACCCAAGTTTCATAGCTATCGGACCAATGGTATTTGATCGCATACGGGACTTTGTTGAAACGCTTCGCATGTCGACGCTCATTTGTTGAATCTACTCGTGCGCAACCTCCTGTGAAATGGATTACCAAGTTAGAAGCCTTCACTTAAGGGTACACAACAACTCTTCAAAGTTTCATCTCCATCGATGAATGGAATATAAACTTATACGGGATTTTGTTGAAACGCTTCGCGCATCGTCACTCATTTGTTGAATCTAGTCGTGCGCTACCTATTGTGAAATTTATTTACTAAGCCAGAAGCCTTCCCTGGAGTGTACACAACATCTGACCCAAGTTTCATCGCTATCGGACGAATGGTGTTTGATCGCATACGGGACTTTGTTGAAACGCTTCGCATGTCGACGCTCATTTGTTGAATCTACTCGTGCGCAACCTCCTGTGAAATGGATTACTAAGTTAGAAGCCTTCACTTAAGTGTACACAACAACTCATCAAAGTTTCATCTCCATCGATGAATGGAATATAAACTTATACAGGATTTTGTTGAATCGCTTCGCGCATCGTCACTCATTTGTTGAATCTAGTCGTGCGCTACCTATTGTGAAATTTATTTACTAAGCCAGAAGCCTTCCCTGGAGTGTATACAACATCTCACCCAAGCTTCATCGTTATCGGACGAATTGAATTTGAACGCATACGGGACCTTTTTGAAAAGCTTCGCGCGTCGTCGCTCATTTGTTGAATCTATTCGTGCGCTATCTATTGTAAAATGGATTTACTAAGCCAAACACCTTCCCTGGAGCTCACCCAACATATCACCCAAGTTTCATGGCAATCGGATGAATGGTATATGAACGCATACGGGACTTTGAAACGCTCTAACGTGCAGAGACAAACAGTAGAATTCGACAGCACTGCCACCTTTGGTATAAAACACAACTTTTCGCCAAGGGCGGAGTGTATGTAATGGCGGTAGTTGCACAGGTTGCGACCAGGTGGCTCTAACGTGCAGAGACAAACCGTCCAAAGACATCAGCTTTCACGAAGGCCAAGGCTAGTGGTTTCCATGAAGACTGTTTTTGACTGTATATTGTGGTTCTAAAATTGTGTGTAAATTGTGGTTCTAAAATTGTGTTCATTCCACCTACCGGGTCAGATTGTGAATCTAAACCATACATGGACCCACCCTAATATACATACCAAATTCCATCTAAATCGGTTCAGTCGTTTAGGAGGAGTTCAGTCACATACACACGTGTCGAAGAATTATATATATAAAGATTGGCACAAATATTAATCTATTGTAAAAGGGAGTGTTTTACAGATATTGTAGTTTATAATACGGAACTCATTTTATTAGAGGTTTTGTAGCTTCCACCAGCACTAGCCTAAATAAAGGATACGATATGGATCAACTAGATTAATAGACGCGACATAGCTCATAACCTTTAGGCCAACTTGCGAGTAAGTGCAATGTGCACAGCAGTAGATCATGAAAGGCTTGCCCAGTTCCCGGACCTCTTGATTCACAGACCAACACGTAATTTCATATGGATTCTGTTAAAATGAGTCATATTGATATGATTAGCAGCAGAGCATCAAGAAGGCAGTGCGAGAACAATCAAGAAGGCAGTACGAGAGTAGAAATATCAAGTAGGCAGTGAAGAAGAGAAAACAGAGTCTTGGAATTGTTATGTATTATTAGTGTGTAAATAAAAAAGATTTTTGTGTGTTGATGAATGTTACAAATCAATAATATCTGGGGTAGATCTACATACGGTGAGTGGTTCTCAAACAATTCAATGTTACGAAACCACTTTCGGGAAGGCTATTTGCCATGTCCAGGCCGGCAACAGCGCATAAGCTGTCGCGTGTAGCCTACATGTCTTATCTTAGAGGGGAAGGGAACTCTGTTATTCCTAGCCTGTGGGATCTGGTTTGTCAAGTTACCTCCCCTCTGTGGAACTGACCTTCAGTTATCAGTTATCTGCGAGACCTTCCCCGGTGAATACCGGCTGTTCTGTCAGTCCAGTGGCACTTCCTCGATCCGGTCTAGTACACAGAAGCAAGCAGTTCTGCCAAGAGTGACGTACCTTTGCTCACGGGGATGAAGCTTCGATACGAGTAGCTGACAACACTGGGTACTTCACCGCCACGCCACTACAAGCGCTGCTAGGCAAAAGGTCGCCCCGTAATTGGTTGATTTGACCTTGTTATATTTGGTGTTCTGTGTTGTTAATAACATGGCGGCTCTGCATCCTTGAAACACGTAACGGTAATTGTTCATTATCAAAATTTTGAGAGATATTTAAATCCCTTAATACGTTCAAACTACTCTCAATAGCAAATATTGTTGCTGGATAACACGATACCGTACTGTCGAATTTCTGCAGCTTATAGGCTAATCGTGATCCATACGTTTCATTCGTAAACCGTATTTGTCCAATGTGGGTATTGCTCTTACCACACCGGAGTGAACAGCTCAAAATAGAACCATCGAGTCCAAAGTCTCGAGCTGGTGCGATTGTTTAAAATTAAAATGTGTCCTTAAATTAAATATGGATTGGAGTGGCCCGGATAAAAAGTACAACAACAACAAAAAGCATATTTGGGAGCCAATATTTTCATACTCGTAGTTGGCTGCCATACCACTAGGCATGCTCCAGTAATATCTTGTTTCCATGCGTCATTCACTTCTATTATATTTGGTATTCTGTGCTTTTGCTCCTGTTTTCTCCTAAATCACGCCCCTATACGTTTTTTACGTCTTTCGGTGCTTTCTGACCTGGGGAATCGTATGCTCTCAGATAAAGGATCTGACTCCCCCCACCTTGGGTAACGTGCTCATATCTTTGCTACGAGGTCCTTCCTGGCATTGAGCCTATCTTTTCATACAAATTACTTCCAGCGTAGCCTATGTATGAGGTTAAAATCGGTAAAAAAATGATGAGAGTTTTTCAAGGAAATGTTCACAGAATTTTGACTGCCAGTGACCTCTTGACGCAATTGGCATTTGAAATGGAAGTGGATATTTTTATCCTGAGTGAGCAATATCAGAACAGGGATCATCATGAGTGGTTTGCGGACAACCTTGGAACAGCCACAATTTTCATTCCGGATCTGGGATCTAAGGACGGTTTCGTCTGGATTAAGATTGGCACGCTTACGCACGTGAGCTGTTACTTCACTCCGAACGAGTCCATTGATGATTTCCAGAAGAAGTTGGATAGCCTTGAGGACACATTGCAAGGTATGGGAAATAATCTTATTGTAGCCGGTGATTTCAATGCCAAGGCCTTGGAAAGGGGTATGCCGGATGTAGGTCCCAGAGGACGTCGTATACTGGAAATGGCTGCAAGGTTAGGATTGACGACCGTAAGTGATTGAAATACGCCTACCTTTCGACGACCTGGCTGCAAAGGAACCATACCAGATGTGACTTTTGCATCAGACGATCTTTTGTCAAGAATATCTGAATGTCGGGTGATTGAGGACTACACAGGAAGTGATCATCAGTATGTGTTACTTTCTGTGTGCTTCAACAAAATCGACAACAAGGAAGAGGGAACTGGATGCTTATGACCGTCAGTGATAAACAGAATAAGGAAGAAGCAGCTTAAAAGGCTCACTACTTCGACACCGTCCTGAAGTAATGCGAGAGCGGTTCCAGGACGGACTGTCAGGATGGAAAGGGTGTGGTTTTTTAGTGGGTAAAAATCCCACACACTTGAAGAGTGCGGACCCTCTTCAAGCGTCAAGATAGAAGATTTTTCCACTTCCCTCGTAAAAAAGAAAAAAAAAGCTTATGTATGAGATATACTGAACCGACCCAGCTCGTACTGCCTTACAGTACAGTGTTACGAGAGTGGGGTGGCTTCATTCCCTCTCGCGTGACTCACAGCCGCCCGAGGCTACCTCTGGGCTCTGTCGGCCGGCTACTTGCGCAGCGAGAATAAAAGACATGGTCTGGAATGTTTCCGGCCCACCTGGTGATGAAACTCTCGGGAGGAGCCATCCATTGAGTCACCAGCCCCGCTATATAAGCGACCTGGCCAGTGAGTGGAGGGAGTTTTTGAGGACTGTGTTTCGAGTGAGTGTGTTTTCCAGAGCGACAGAGGTTATTGCGAAACGCAGTGGACTGTTTCGTAGCCTGCGGACGGTGAGACTGTGTTTATTCAAGAACAGTGAGAGACAGACTGTGGCTTGTCTACATGAGGAGGTGGTGCAAGTTATTTCTAGCCAGGACACGGGTCTACCTAATTAGTGAGGGATTAACATTGTGAGTGAGTGAAAGAGGCGAGAGTACTCCTTGAGGGAGAAGAGACCTGAAGTGAGACTGCTAATTGGTTTCTAAGTGTTTATTGTACGGTGTATATTTCTGACCTGCAATAAAGCTAATATTTATTTAAAGGAACAATTGAGTTGTGCTGTTACCCATCGTAATCCAGTTAACGAAAGTGCCACTAGGGGTGGCACGTATCAATACCGAGCGATGAAGGTAGACGTTTGTCACAGCACTAACTTATTTCTTGCAGAGTATAGTAAAAGCTAAAGGAAGTAGGAAACTTCTGTTACTCAGAAAGCAAAATAACCAGTGATGGACGAAACAAAGAGGATATAAAAAGTAGGTTGGCACAGGCAAGGAAAGCATTTCTACAGAAAAGGAATCTGTTGACATCGAATATTGATTTAGGTATTAGGAAGTCATTTCTGAGAGCCTTTGTCTGAGTAATAATATAATTATGTTATTGATTTTACGTCCCTTTAAACTACGGTGGCTTTTAGAGATGCCGGGGTACCGGAATTTTCAACCGAACGGGATCATTAACGTGCCAGTAAATCTACTGACACGGCTCCCTCACAACTGAGCACCCTCAAATGGCAATCGACTGCGCCAGGATTCGATCCTGCAACGTTGGCAACAGCAGGGGAGAACGTTACCGCTGAGTCACGCAGCCAATCCCTTTGTCTGGAGCGTGGCACTCCATGGAAGTGAAACTTGGACTGTTGGAGCAGCAGATAAGATGAGAATTGTAGCGTTTGAAATGTGGTGTTACAGTTCTTGCACTTTCCTCGTTAACGTGGGACTCTCCTTTGAAATCTAACTGGACGGATAAGTTTACATTCTACGGCTGCCTGGAACCAAGGCTTTCCCAGCGTGAGGCACAGCATTGTCAACTTTCCCCCGTAGCCACTGAGAGCAAGCAGCGAGACTGGACAGAACTACATGCAGATGTGCAACACTGGACACTTGACACATGCGTGACACGTGAGCTTGCCGCCAGAGCGGGACTTTGAAGTCCACGTGGAGTGATAGAGGAAGCATTCTATTGGTCAGCAGCGAACAATGGTTATTGTCGGTGCGTGCTACTGGCTAACGTCTGAGTCACCGCCCGTTAACGACCTACAAAGAACACATCACTACTGTAAGCTTTCCCACAAAGTCGCCGCAAGAAACAACATATTGCATAAGCTCAGTGGTACATCCTGGGGAGCCTCTGCTGACTGTTTACGCTTATCTGCCATCAGTCTTGTCTACTCGGCTGCTGAGTACTGTGCACCCGTCTGGTTGGAAAGCGTACATGTGAAGAAGGTAGACACAAAATTGAGTGATACAATGCGTTGCATTACTGGTTCCATTAAATCAACCCCATGTCACTGGTTACCCATGCTGAGTCACATCCCTCCACCTCACTTAAGGAGGAAGCAAGCTCTACTAAGGGAAGCTAAGAAAATCTTTGCATCACCCTCTTTGCCATTGCACCAAGAATTCTGCCATCCATCACAGCAACGACTGCAATCTAGAAGACCAGTAAGTGTCACTGCGGGGCAACTCATTGTTGCTGGATTTGATCTAAATGAAAGTTGGAAGCATGAGTGGTCAACTAAAACATAGGAAACAAGTGCCCGCCATCTTGATCCCACAAAGAAACCAAACGGCTTTGACTTACCGAGGAACTTCTGGGGCCGCATCAACAGGCTGAGGACTGGACATGGTTGCAGCAATTATTTCAGGTACAAGTGGGCCTGGATCAGCTCACCAATGTGTGAGTGTAACCTGGAAGAACAGACGATCGAACATCTGGTCCAACGCTGTCCTCTTTATTCGTACCCTGGCATTCCTGACGATTTGTTCGCTCTCACACCCGATTTAACCGAATGGTTGAGAAGGATGGACTTTAAAGTTTGAATATTACCTTGTTATGTATGATTGTATATTGTATAAATTAACATTCGATTAAATAAATAACGAGGGAAGTGAGGGAACTATACAGGAGAATGATGAAGATCAGAAGGGTAGATAAGGTTACAAATGAAGAGATCTTAAGACGAATGGGAGAAGAGAGATGATTTTGGCAACTGCTAATGATGAGAAGAGATAGGTTGGTAGGACACGTACTAAGACACCCAGGAATAGCAAACTTAGTTATAGAAGGAAAGGTCGAGGACAAGAACGGTAGGGGTAGACCAAGGTTAGAATATGTAGGGTGTGATAGCTAGGTAGAGATGAAACGATTAGTTCAGGACAGGGAGGAACGGAGGGCTGCATTAAACCAGTCAAAAGACTGAAGACTCAAACATCAACAACAACCACATAGTAGGGGAGAGTCGGTCAAAACAGGGTACTTAATAAACAAAGTGGCATATCTCATGAACTTGTATAATGACTAGTTGTATAGTATACAGTATCTACTTACAAATGGCAGTGATGAAAATAATTTAACGAAAAAAACTAACCATAAATTGTTTATTTATATAAATGTTTGTCCATTACCCCGTTTTATCAAACGAGTTGGATAAAAGGGGGTACTAGATTATACTGTAGTGAACATTACAAAATAGAAATACATTTTACAAACATTGAAATTTACTTCATTTACAAAAATTAAATTTATACGGTTCATCATCTTCATCATCAATGCCGGCACACTGTTCATGAGCCCATTCACCACACTTATACAGGGTGTTCGCAGCAAGCCCTACTTTGTGCTGTAACTCGTTTGTTTTTCAAGATATTTTAATTTTGACACTTGCTTTGGAAAGTACTTTTCAAGTTCTAAAACTTTTGTTTCATTCGTTTTTGTGTGAAGTTTGCGCATAACGCGCAAATCAACTTTTGTGGCACGGTTTTGGCACTTTTTTGCCCAAATCGGTTTTTTGACATCACCTATCGAAAGAGCGACATCGAATTAGTCGAATAAGCCACCAAAATATCAGATTTTTCCCAAATCAAACTCGCAAAATGCTGCTACCGCCGAGCCGTGGGCCTGTGTCGCGCAGGTGCCTAGACAGGGAGCGAAGGCCCGCTTGGTTCGACCGGGCCCGGCAGAGGCAGGCCGCATGCTATAAGCGAACGAAAATCTAAACACAAGCTCGCATTTTGCGAGTTTTATTTGGGCCAAAAATGATATTTAGGTGGCTAATTCGACTAATTCGATGTCGCTCCTTCGATAGGTGATGTCAAAAAACCGATTTGGTCAAAAAAGTGCCAAAACCGTGCCACAAAAAGTTGATTTGCGCGTTATGCGTGAACTTCACACAAAAACCATCGAAACAAAGGTTTTAGAGCTTGAAAAGTAATTTCCAAAGCAAGTGTCAAAATTAAAATATCTTGAAAAACAAACGAGTTAGGCTACAGCACAAAGTAGGGCTTGCTGCGAACACCCTGCATAACACTTGACCCAGTCTCCTTCACACTTCGAATTAGTGAATAGTTCATTAAAATAAATGCAAGCTGCGTTATTATTTTCTCCCTGCTCTTCTGACGAGGTGTCATACTCCTGCACTTTTCAAACTTTCCTCGATTTCTGCTTTACGACATTTGTGAGGTCAGAAGGCCTAAATCTGGGAGATTGTGACTCCATTTGAAGTTTTATATTGGGAGTCTTCCCTTTTTAGCCTACTTTCGATTTTTGCAAAAAATGAAAGTAGACTTATGAGATCAACACAGGGCGAAAAAAGTGTGTCTGTCTGTGTGTGTGTATGTGTGTGTGTGAGTCTGTGTGTGTGTCTGTGTGTGTGTGTGTCTGTGTGTGTGTGAGTGTGTGTACTCTGAATGTCTGTCCCCCCCTATCAATTCGAACACGGTGAATGCGAATTGAACGATATTTGGTACAAAGGTAGCACTAGCAAAGGACACCTCCGTGTCATGTTTTATATCGCCGCCATCTTGACGGAAACGTAATGGCGGCCTCACAAATGTTCAAAGCTTAAATCAAATTACGACTAACCTAATCATCCGATCTCTACCACATTTTGCAACAACATACCTTTATGGGGGGAGCATCCTTTGACCAAACCAATAGGTCATCAGCGTAATAGTTTACGGATGGCGGCCATCTTTGAGTGAAAATCGATTCCCCCTATTAATTCGAACACGGTGCAACCGAATGGAACGAAATTTGGTACGGAAGTAGTACTAACGAAAGGCACCTCAGTGTCATGTTTTATATCGCCGCCATCTTGACGGAAACGTAATGGCGGCGACACAAATGTTCAAAGCTTAAATCAAATTACGACTAACCTAATCATCCGATCTCTACCAAATTTTGCAACAACATACCTTTATGGGGGGAGCATCCTTTGACCAAACTAATAGGTCATCAGAGTAATAGTTTGCGGATCGCGGCCATCTTTGTGTGAAAATCGATTCCCCTTATTAATTCGAACACGGTGCAACCGAATGGAACGAAATTTGGTACAGAGGTAGTACTAACAAAAGGCACCTCAGTGCCATGTTTTATATCGCCGCCATCTTGACGGAAACGTAATGGCGGCCACACAAATGTTCAAAGCTTAAATCAAATTACGATTAACCTAATCATCCGATCTCTACCAAATTTTGCAACAACATACCCTTATAGAGGAAGCATCCTTTGACCAAATGAATAGGTCATTAGCCTAATAGTTTGCGAATGGCGGCCATCTTTGTGTGAAAATCAATTCCCCCTATTAATTCAAACACGGTGAAACCGAATGGAACGAAATTTCGTACAGAGGTAGCACTAGCAAAGGGCATCGCAGTGTCATGTTTTATATCGCCGCCATCTTGACAGAAACGTAATGGCGGACACACAAATGTTCAAAGCTTAAGTTAAATTACGACTAACATAACCATCCGATCTCTACCAAACTTTGCAACAACATACCTTTTTGGAGGGAGCATCCTTTGACCAATCTAATAGGTTATTAGCCTAATAGTTTGCGGATGGCGGCCATCTTTATGTCAAAATTGATTCCCCCTATTAATTCGAACACGGAGGAACCTAATGGAACGAAATTTCGTACAGAGGTAGCACTAGCAAAGGGCACCTCAGTGTCATGTTTTATATCGTCGCCGTCTTGACTGAAACGTAATGGCGGCCACACGAATGTTCAAAGCTTAAATCAAATTACGATTAACCTAATCATCCGATCTCAACCAAATTTTGCAACTACATACCTTTATGGAGGGAGCATCCTTTGACCAATCTAATAGGTCATTCGCCTAATAGTTTGCGGATGGCGGCCATCTTTGTGTCAGAATCGATTCCCCCTATTAATTCAAACACGGTGAAACAGAATGGAACGAAATTTGGTACAGAGATAGCACTAGCAAAGGGCATCTCAGTGCCATGATTAATATCGCCGCCATATTGACAGAAACGTAATAGCGGCCACACAAATGTTTAAAGCTTAAATCAAATTACGACTAACATAACCATTCGATCTCTACCAAACTTTGCAACAACATACCTTTATGGGGGGAGCATCCTTTGACCAAACCAATAGGTCATCAGCGTAATAGTTTACGGATGGCGGCCATCTTTGAGTGAGAATCGATTCCCCCTATTAATTCGAACACGGTGCAACCGAATGGAACGAAATTTGGTACGGAAGTAGTACTAACGAAAGGCACCTCAGTGACATGTTTTATATCGCCGCCATCTTGACGGAAACGTAATGGCGGCCACACAAATGTTCAAAGCTTAAATCAAATTACGACTAACCTAATCATCCAATCTCTACCAAATTTTGCAACAACATACCTTTATGGGGGGAGCATCCTTTGACCAAACTAATAGGTCATCAGAGTAATAGTTTGCGGATGGCGGCCATCTTTGTGTGAAAATCGATTCCCCTATTAATTCGAACACGGTGCAACCGAATGGAACGAGATTTGGTACAGAGGTAGTACTAACAAAAGGCACCTCAGTGTCATGTTTTATATCGCCGCCATCTTGACGGAAACGTAATGGCGGCCACACAAATGTTCAAAGCTTAAATCAAATTACGATTAACCTAATCATCCGATCTCTACCAAATTTTGCAACAACATACCTTTTTGGAGGGAGCATCCTTTGACCAATCTAATAGGTTATTAGCCTAATAGTTTGCGGATGGCGGCCATCTTTATGTCAAAATTGATTCCCCCTATTAATTCGAACACGGAGGAACCTAATGGAACGAAATTTGGTACAGAGGTAGCACTAGCGAAGGGCACCTCAGTGTCATGTTTTATATCGTCGCCGTCTTGACTGAAACGTAATGGCGGCCACACGAATGTTCAAAGCTTAAATCAAATTACGATTAACCTAATCATCCGATCTCAACCAAATTTTGCAACAACATACCTTTATAGAGGGAGCATCCTTTGACCAATCTAATAGGTCATTAGCCTAATAGTTTGCGGATGGCGGCCATCTTTATGTCAAAATTGATTCCCCCTATTAATTCGAACACGGTGGAACCGAATGAACGAAATTTGGTACAGAGGTAGCACTAGCAAGAGGCACCTCAGTGTCATGTTTTATATCACCGCTATCTTGACGGAAACGTAATCGCGGCCACCCAAATGTTAAAAGCTAAAATGTAATTACGACCAACCTAATAATCTAGTCTCTACCAAATTTTGCAACACTATATCTTTATGTGGAAACATATTCTGACCAAACTGCAAGAACATCAGCCCAATAGTTTGCAGACGGTGGCCAAGTATGTGTGCAAATCGATTCCCCCTATTTGTATAAAGAATCGTTTGACCAAACTACAAGGTCATCAACATAATAATTTGCGGATGGCGGCCATGTATGAGTGCAAATCGATTACCCCTATCAATTCAAACACGGCGAAACCGAATTGAACGAAATTTGGTACAGAGGTAGCACTAGCAAAGGGCACCTCATATTCATGTTTAATATCCCTATAGCACGTTGTATTTCAACAAGCTACTACAACCAACATTCAATCATACTCCTTGAAAAGGACAAAGAGTTATAACAATACCCATGCATTTAGGAGAAAGTAGGCTATATGTTCTTTACTGAACATCTTGTTAATAGATGAAGTTAATTCTTCCTTGAATGGGGAACTTGTCAGAATTGCTGTCGTTCCTCTTCGTCTATTGCACCTTTCTTTCAGCTCTCGGCACTGCCTTTATACCGGGTGAGTTAGCGGTGGTCGTTACGGCATGACTGCTGGCAGTCGCTCACATCCGGGAGGCGAGGAGGTTCGAATCCCCCCCGCCGGCAACCTTGAAGATGGTCTTCTGTGGTTTCCCATCTTCCTTCCAGGCAAATGCCGGGGTTGGTCCCTAACTATAGGCCACAGTCGCTACCTTCCAATTCCTCGTCCTTCCATTCCAACTTTCCTCCCCAACGGTACTTGTAGCTCACCCATTGGGTCTCTGTCTCGAAGCAGCTACAAAACTGGCGAGCCGAACATGCCCTCGGACACTCCCGGCACCAAAAGCCATACGCTAAGAAAAAAAACTGCCTTTATGTCTTACGGAGAGACTTGGAAAGCTGAAGTCCAAGGCTTAGGCCTAACTGACTGAGAATATGAGATGATGTGGATGGAACAGGTCTATCTGACTGGTAAGACCGTGATGTGGTTAGAGCGGATGATTTTCCGTGTAATGGCTCAGATAGAGATCCCGAAGACAGGATATCACCTTTCTCCAATGGTGGGTCTGATAAAACGGGGTACTACCCTGTTCTATCCAACTTGGTGGTACCCAGTTTTAGCCAACAACACCATGTTAAGGCTAGTCCACACCAAAGTTAATGAACAATGTTCATGAACAATGTTAATGAACAATGTTAATGAAAACATTTCTCAACATGTTTACTAAACATTTGTTAACAAACTTCGTCAACATTAAATAAACTGTTTGTGAGGTTATAATGGATAGGGTCAGGAAGAAGAAAGTACTTACAGCTGCATCTTTCATTATTTTAGTGAGTACAAAATTAGAGAAAAGCGCAGACGCAAGGTATGGAAAAGAAAAATATTGGAAAGGCGTTTAGAATTAAGTGAATTAATATTCTCATGGGCTTCCTGGTATTTCATAATTCCGCGCAATATACGAGTCGCTTGCGATTCGATAGTCGATTTTTAGAGAAGTAAAAGAGCATCGTATTCCGCGCTACGAATTTACAACCTTAATTGCGTCTTTGCGCATGCGCGAACGAAAATGTTAACGAAAACACGAAAAGATAATGAAAAGTTTCATTCACAAAAGTTAAAGAGATTTTGTTCATGAACATGCTCGAAAAGTTAACGAACACGCTATTTTGTTTATGAACAGTCAAAAATGTTCATGAATATTGTTCATGAACAGTGTTCATTAACAAAGTTAACGAAAACATCTTGGTGTGGACGTACCTTTAGGAGCAAGTGGAATTCTACAGGACTTAAAGCCGGTCATTCATTTTGAAACACATACAATTATGTAGAGCAAACATTGTTTAATTTATTTCATCCTTACCTCACGGTCTTCAGAATGAGGACTTGGATATATAAGAACACAATTTACAAGCGGATATTATAACACAACATTGTAAAAATAGATTTTACTCCTGTGAGAACGCACGCTTGGACCCTACAGATTGCAACTGCTCTAAGAATGAAGGTCATCAAGTGAGAAAGAGTTTACTATGTTCATCGGAAGATGTCACTACATACCAGACGAAAAAACTATGGTACCCCGTTTCATCAGACTACCCTGTTTTATCAGACTGTTCCCTACATCACAATTGAGAGATCAGTTAGTTATAACTCTTCAGTCGGTCAACACAAATTTTCCCAATTACTGAGCGGGACTAGAATGTAAATAATTACTGCTGAAAAAAAACGCCTGTACAACCAACGACTGCGCTGAAATAAGTAACCATCATAATAGAATTCAAGTGCATATTCTAACTCTATTATTTTCTCCAAATCCAAATGTTATGTTTCACTAACTGCATACACGTGCATAATAGGCTACTGTAGAAGCCTGGAGGCCATTTCGTTCAGAGACTGTTGGGCAAGAGAGCGGTCGTTAAGACGCTAGGCAGCCAATCCGAGCACCACCTAGCACAGCGACCGAGATGCAGCTCGAACACCCGACGAGAAATGACTCTTCTCTATGAGACTTCTCTTCATGCATCGAGATTTTCTAGGCTGACCGTTTATATAACACGAGTTATGGCGGTCAGGGTTCAGTTCAGAGATGTAGCGAGCGCTAATGTTGGTTGGTTCCTCATTTTAGAGGCTGCGACAACGCGGTCATGTAGCCCCGACTGATAACCGGTGTTAATTGTGATCACTGTATTAGTGTGTGTTATCTGTTATTCAGGTAAGGATTGCAGACGATCAATTTCAAGTAGTTCCTACTTTTGCTACCGTCAACAACACCTAGCTGTGAACGTGGCTACTAGATGCCACCGCAACCGACACCTGGCGATGAACGTTGGAACTTAATAAAGCGTTAATTAAACCTAACCTAAAAATTTAGCTTCACTATTGTAGTTAGTAGAAGGTTCGTTTACATGCCATAAATCTATGATATGGGCCCGCCGGCGTTACTTCCCCTCCAAAGGAAGCCATATTGAGGGGTTTTAACGCTCTTAAGAGACCCGACGACTTCGGCCGAGTTTGAACCCGAGATATTGGGCATAGAAGCTCAGCATGCTGCCAACTACGCCACCGATGCCCCCAAGGGCGCTACTGTGAAGTGTTTACAAGGACAAGGCGTGCTTCACACGGCGGCGCGGCGTGAAGATGAAAATGAAAATCCACAGCCTGCTTCCAGTCGACCGACCGGGTCAGGGAATGGAATGAATGAAGCCCCCATCTAGCGGCGAGGATATGAACTGTGCCGGCTGCCGAAGCCTGTCACACTCCCCTGGGGCAATGATTAACCCTTTATAGGTCCTTGGGATACTATCTTCCCACCATGTATTTATAGAACGGTGTTAGGGAGAGAATCTTCCCACCCATTTCATTTCAAGCAGTTCCACATGCATCCACAGGCTAGATGCAGAGAAATATTGAAAACCCATTAATTTGATGTATACTGTCATCAGAAACCAAAGGTGGGAAGCACATATCCCAGTGGTCTCCACAGTGCACGTGCTCGCCAGTTCGGTTGTGTTGAGTGAAAGAAATGCATTGTTTTATAGAAGAAGGTGTTTTTATTGAAGACAAGGGATTTGTAAACAATGGTATATAACTGAAATACAATGTTAATAATGGTTTTGGTCACTTGAGTAAATATATTTCAGCTAGAATGGAAATAATTATATAATAATTATAGAATAGAAGATTTTTAAAATTAATTTTCTGAGTTTTTAATAAATACTATTTTGAAATATTATTGAATTATATTCGAATATACTAACTTTTAACATTCCAAAATCACTTTTATATTTTTTGTGCAGTTTTCGGCAAAGATGAAATAGGTCACTGACCTTGTTTTGCGTGGGAGTTACGTTTTTTTTGTAGAGGGTGATGGGTGTTTTTATACATTACATCCTGTTAAATAAACCTCATTATTGAGTGATAATCAGAGTATCATCATAATTCGGAGGTAGGAGATAATTACCCCATTGCTCATTTAAGAAAACATACTGTCGGGGGCGCAGTCCAATTCGGCCAGTTAATTACACTGATAAAATCGGACAGACTTTTCTGGCCACCATGATCTGCCTCTTTGATAATTGATAGTCCAATTCGGCCAGCGATAGCTCATTAGCAACCTCCCCTACCTTCCCCCACTCTGCAGCCAACACATACCATACTGTTCACATTTTCCAACATTTTGTCATTAAACTGTTGGAGGAGAGGTGACTCTCAGTTTGACGGTCCCAGGGGTGTCAATTACTATAAATTCACATATGTATGACCTAGCTTTCTGGATATGGTGACAACTACTGTCTGTGGAGGAGCTTTATACAAAGAATACGATATGTCCTCAATAGTTTCACAAATATGGACATCCATGAGATTGTGTTCGATAAACTGACAGCGTTAATATAACCTACTGTAAGTGCAAGCTCTAACATTTTACCCGATCTTCTTTGCATACACTAATAAATGAACAAAATTAAATTTTCATAAATCAAGTGAACAATTTTCATTGAATACCCTAACCTATTAGATGAAATTCAAACATACTTAATACCAGTACCATAATTAATAGTTGGAGATTCATTTTAAGGGCTGGGGTAGCTTGGCAATCAGCCCGGTGAACTGAATTTTTAATTGGTGTAAATTATATTTATATACTAACCAAGGGTCACAATATTATTTAGCAATTATATTTCGACCATGCAGCCAGCCTGAAATGGTTTTCCGTTTTTTCTATTTTCAACTCTATACAAATCCAGGAACTGTCCCTTCGAATAGGCCACGGCTGCTTCCTTCTTTAGTTCATTAATTCGAATGACATTTTAACTGCCATTTCCTTGTTAAGTTCAAGTATATTTTAATGAGAGTAGGTAATTGTGAATAAAACAGGATTCCTTCTATGAATCCTCTGTAAAACTTTCGCCATATTTCAGTTTGATGGAATAGTTTTTTAAAAGTCATTTTCATTCATTTTAGTAGGTTTTTTTAGATGACATTTCATTGAGCATTATATGTCCGCCTCGTTACGTAGTGGATATCACCGCGGAGGCCCGGGTTCGATTACTGGCTCTGCCAAGAAATTTAATTCTGTTTGAGGGCTGGAACGGGTTACACTCAGCCTCGTGAGGTAAAACTGAGAGGAGGAGGAGGGTTCGTCCCACCTCCGCCATCCTGGAAGAAGTTTTCCGTGGTTTCCCACTTCTACTCCAGGCAAATGCCGGATTGAGTCCTGACTGAAGGCCACGGCTGCCTCCTTCCCAATCCTCACCTTAATTACAACTACACGCAATAATACAGCCATCACAATAAGACAAGTTATCAGACAAATTCCACACACACAACCAAGTACACGGGGTTACATGACGACGATGTCGCAAAGCCCCTCAATGAATCAACAATAATGATCTAACAAACCCGTGGTTTGGAGCACCCAAACATCAAGCCGACTGCAACCCAGTTCATAGGCTACAAATTGTGGGGGACGAATAGCCTGCGCGACGACACCCTTAGCCACATCACTTTGATTTTAGATCATGGACCACTACTCCTCATATCAAGCAGGTACTTAATTGTCCTCACGAGGCTTTCCTTCTCCTGATGCAGAATTGAGAATAGGCGGGTTTGATTCCTACTTCAGCCATGCTGGAAGTGGTTTTTCATGGTTTCTCATTTGTATTCCAGGCAGATGCCTAGATTGTAACTAAATTAAGGTCATGGCGCCCTTCTAACCATATTCTAGCCAAATTACATGTACACAATAGTACGCTACAGCAGTTACAATAACATAGATTATCAGACAGATTCCACACACTCCAAAGTACACAGCACTACATGATCGCCAAGCCTTCAAAATGAATAAAAGACAATTGTTTCTAGCCCTCAAATCAGATGTTAAGTATGACTGGCTGCGTTGCTCAGCGGTAACGTTCTTGCCTACTGATTCCAAGGCTGCAGGATTGAATCCTAGCGCAGTCGCTTGGCATTTGTGGGTGCATAATTACGATGGAGCTGTGTCAGTAGGTTTACTGGCACGTTAAAGATCTTCGGGACAAAATTCCGGCACTCCGGCCACAGTAGTTAAAAGGGGCGTAAAACCAATAACATTATATAGATCTTAAGTTTCTGGCTGGAATCTAATCCAGAGCCTCCTCGGTAAGAGAAAAGCGTGCTATCCATACACCACGAGGGACAATAATAATAATAATAATAATAATAATAATAATAATAATGTAAGGGGTTTAAGGTACCTTTTAACTGTTGTAGCCTTTTAAAAGAATAAAGGCATAATGTTTGTTTCACTGAAATTGTGTTAGATCCAATTTTGTATATCCCTACATGGAAGTGTGTTTACGGGAAACTCCAGAGCCAGTGGGTCATTCTGCAAGATCAAGTAAGTTATCTTACCTTTGGGTTTTCACAAGGGTAGTGGTGGGGGACCGAAGGGAGAAGGGTTTCAGCGGAAGAACCAGAACTTGGCCTGGGGCAATTGGCCAGAAAGGACTGTGCGATGGAATGACAAGATAAGAAAGATCCACTCAGAAGATTAGCTGGCTCAATTCGCCAACACCCACTGTCGGGCGTGGACAGTGGGATAATAATTTCCCATCCCATATTTCATAAAATAGAATCTACACCCATAAAATTGTTGCATATTCCTACTCATCTATCACCCCCAATTACAAATGTGCAAAAAAAAAGCAAAATGTACACCCTCTGTCTTTTGCCCTGTTGTTGTTTGAGTCTTCAGTCTTTTGACTGGTTTGATGCAGCTCTCCATGCCTCCCTGTCCTGAGCTAATCGTTTCATCTCTACATAACTACCACACCCTACATCTGAGGCAATCTGTTTAACATATTCTAACCTTGGTCTACCCCTACAGTTCTTGTCCTCGACCCTTCCTTCCATAACTAAGCTTGCTATTCCTGGGTGTCTTAGTATGTGTCCTACCAACCTATCTCTTCTCTTCATTAGCAGTCGCCAGAAACATCTCTCCTCTCCCACTCGTCTTAATACCTCTATGTTTGTAACCCTATCTACCCATCTGATCTTCATCATTCTCCTGTAACACCACATTTCAAATGCTTCTATTCTCCTCTTTTCTGCTGCACCAATAGTCCAAGTTTCACTTCCATAGAGCGCCACGCTCCAGACAAAGGCTTTCAAAAATGACTTCCTAATACCTAAATCTATATTCGATGTCAGCAGATTCCTTTTTTGTAGAAAAGCTTTCTTTGCCTGAGCCAACCTACTTTTTATATCCTCTTTGCTTCGTCCATCACTGGTTATTCTACTTCCTAAGTAACAGAAGTCTTCTACTTCCTTCAGCTTTTCACCTGTCAATTTGATCTCCATAGAGGTTTCTGATTTATTTCGGCTGCATTCCAGTATTTTTGTTTTACATTTATTAATTTTCATCATGAATTCTTTCTGTAAGACGGAGTCCATACCATTCAAAAACTCATTCAAATCCTCAGGCTTGTCGGCCAAGATGACTATGTCATCAGCAAATCTCAGAGTTGAAATTATTTCTCCTTGAATCTTCACTCCCACTTTAAATTTTTCTCTAATTTCCTTCATTGCTTGCTCAATGTAAAGATTGAAAAGTATGGGTGATAAGTTGCAGCCTTGCCTTACACCTTTCTGAATACCAGCTTCTCTCTCATGTCCTTCAACTCGAATGACTGCTGTCTGGTTTCTGTATAGATTGTATATCACCCTCCTATCCCTGTACTTTATTCCAATCGATTTCAAAATGTCAAACAATTTAGTCCAATCAACGTTATCAAAAGCCTTTTCTAAGTCTACAAAAGCCATGAACGTTCTCTTATCTTTCCTTATTCTACCTTCCAAAATCAGCCTAAGACTTAGTACAGCTTCCCTTGTTCCTACATTTCTCCTGAAACCAAACTGGTCTTCACCCAACTCCGTTTCTATCTGGCTTTCAATCCTCTTGTAAATTATCCTAGACAGGATCTTTGAAGCATGAGTAATCAAGCTGATTGTACGGTAATCTTCACATCTGTCAGCTCCCACTTTCTTTGGTATAGGGATGATTACATTCTTCTTGAAATCAGGGGGTACCTCACCTGTCTCATAAATCCTATAAAGGGTTAAATGAATGACAGATGAAATGAAATGATAGTGGAGAGTGTTGCTAGAATGAATTGCGACAGGGAAAACCGGAGTACCCGGAGAAAAATCTGTCTGCCTCCACTTTGTCCAGCACAAATCTCACATGGAGTGACCGGGATTTGAACCACGGACCCAGCGGTGAGAGGCCGGCGCGCTGCCGCCTAAGCCACGGAGGCTCACCGGCGTGAAGATAAATGTGAAATTTAAATACTGAGGACTGCAAGAGATATTTTCTCGCAGAGTACAGTGTAAATAAATTCAGTGATTCTAGTTGGAGTGTCACACTCAATTAACCTGTGTGTGAGTAATAAAATGTTTATTATTACGAAATGATATGAAAAAGACCATGTCTGCCCAAAACCCTTATGGACAAAGTTCAATAAAATAAGAAAATAATACCGTAAGTATACAAACTCACATGGCCACATTATAATAAGACAAGCGTATCGAGACAGACCAAACTTAGACACTACAAAACAGTCGTACTACCAGAAGCATTACATGCGTCAGAAACGACAACAATTGGAGCATCAGGCACCTTGAAACTCGAGCTGGTAAAATCGATTTTCAATTAATCGATTAATTTGAAATTAATCGGAAACGATTAATCGATTAATCGAACATTCTTAAAATCGATTAATTTATTATTTATTTATAGTATGGCTTTTAGTGCCGGGAGTGTCCGAGGACATATTCGGCTCGCCTGAGTTTGTAGCTGCTTCCAGCGGACACCCTTAGGATGAGCTACAAGTTCCGTTCAATTTCAAGTAGTTCCAACTTTCGCAACCAGATATCAATGCTACCTAGTGGTGAACGTTGGAACTTTGATAGAGCGTTCTGACCAAATCTAACCTAACAATTTTGCTTTGCACAAGTTTAGTCTGTGAAAGGATATTTTACATGCCATAAATCTATGACATGGGACCGCCGGCTTTACTTCCCCTCCGAAGGAAGGCATACTGAAGGATTTTAACGCTCTTAAAAATCCGACGACTTTGGCCGGGTTTGAACCCGCTATCTTGGGCACAGCAGTTCAGCATGCTACCGACTACGCTACCGAAGCATCGATTAATTGATTAGTAGACAAGAGATAAGAAAATAAGTTTTGAAAATGGTTTCAATGAGAAGTCATCGCTTAAGTTGAGTTAGGCTTATTTTCGGAATGATGTATAGGAATCTATAACAAGTAGTTCCGTGAAGAACTATACAGCCTTTTCTCATATATCCTACTTATGTTAATTGCCTCTATCAACATACAAAATTTCAGTTTGATTGCTGAAATAGATTCGTAGATATTGAGATCCATTTAAATATTTCGGAAAGTCGCCATGTTGGATTGTTATTATAGGCCTTAGAGTCGTGTATCATTAAAGGAAAATTATTGCGTAGGTTCATTATTCAAACTTTCACTTCGATCGCATGATTACGACACAAGAAATAAAAACTTAATTTTAAAATTCGCACAGCCGCCATCTTGAGGTTATGTAAACCATTGAATAAAATTAGATACCAATGCATTAAAATGTATATAAACATTTCCTGTACCATGTTTCATTGCGTTTGGATCATTAAATCGCAAGAAAGGTATAATTAAAATTTTCAACTTCGCTTGGCCGCCATATTCGTTTTGTAGTTAACCGGTTTTTGAAAGTCTTATAGATGAACATTCAGTAGTGCCCTTTATCTCCGTACACAATTTTAGGGTGATACCGCTAATAGGTTCATAGATATAGAATGCCGGTGAAATAATTCGCACAGCCGCCATCTTGAGGTTATGTAATCAATTGAACGAAGTTAGATGTCGGTGCATTACAATGTGTATAAACGTATAATGCACCAAGTTTTATTGCGATGGTTGCTCAAATCGCGAGAAACGTCTATTTAAAAGTCGCAACTTCGCTTGGCCGCCATGTTGGTTTTGTAGTTACCAGGTTTTCAAAAGTCACATAGGTGAACTTCTAGTAGTTCTCTTTATCATCGTAAAATATTCCAGGGTGATATCGGTAATAGCTTCGGAGATATTGAATGCTGGTGAAATATTTCGCACAGCCGCCATGTTGGATTGGTGAGAGATAAAAAAAATTAAGGACACGGTCGGGGTCGTCCGAAATAGTGCTATGAACTTACCGAGATTCATTGAAATCTTTCCAGCCGTTTAGAAGTTATTAGGGGGACACACCATCACACACACACACGCACACACAGACCGACACACGGACAAAAGGTGATCTCATAAGCCTATTCTTTTCATAAATGAAAATAGGCTAAAATACATTTAGCGTAAAGATACGTGTCCTTCCTTGTTTATGTTAACAATAACCAAATAACAGTCAGTGACCGTGGAAGAACAAACATCAATCATATTGGGAAGGGTTTCAGGTAAAGAAAACGTGGAGTTTTCAACAAAGCTTTTGAATCTTGTTCAATTTTTGTTGGAAAGGCTGTTTACAATTTAGGACAGGAACATTTTTGTTTTATTCGGGTTTAGCCTAATTTTCACGAAGACTTGTAGGTTGTAACTCTTCTGTCGGTCATCTTGAATTTGCCCAAGGACTGGGTGGAGTCCAATGTATAAAACTGATGATTTATAAGTATATAACACTCCTGGGAACATTACATGTGTTAGTTATGATCACTATTACAATCACTATCACTATTACGTCGCCACACTCGAATGCTCCGGGTGGGTAAGAGATTTCACGAGCCCTTCATCCAGGAAAGCCACCAACAGCAAGGCGGTTCAGTCATGTTTTGGGGTGGAATCATGTTCGGTCGACGTACGCCTCTAATTCCTATCCACGGTAACATGACTGGTCTGGTGTATAGGGACAACATCCTTGAACCTGTCGTTACAGGATTCGCTGCCACAATGGGTGAGGGCTGCAGGTGGTCGCGGGGGGAATATCAAATATTTTATCGCTAGTTTAGCGGGTCTTGGATATATTGTTTATTCATTTTCCACCTGTGAAAAAGGGTGAGTATGCAAGTCAGGCGGTGAATTCCCAAGTTAGACGTCCAGCATGTCTTTTGCAATGATTGCAATATTTACGGTACCGGTACATCTACAAGATATCGTATTTTTTACCGCGTTTTATAACTGCCCTATCATGATAACATTGAGTTTTTGTCGAACATGCCGAAGTGTTGACTTTAGACATATCTTCGTTCGTAAGACGTCCCATTTGTATCTTTGGAATCGAAATTTAATGTTTTTTGGACGGTCAATACCCAATTGAATATGGGTGATTCCCTTTTTACATGAGATTAATAAATACAATTGGCTGACCAGTTTCGATCGTCAAACGATCATCAGATCTTTACACTTCGGCTATTAATCTGTGTCTACAAGTATGGGCTATGATATTTACAATACATACAAGTTCATTTTGTCTGTTATTCTAAATGTAGGGAATGGAGAGCGTTGTCCAAAATATCAAGTGAACAGTGTTACCAGCAGGGTTTCAAAGTGTATGTCAAATTTGGTGCAATTAAGAGAAACGGTGTGGATTTGTGATGAAGGGCCTAAATGCAGGGAATGGCGGGGTCTGTCCAAAATTTCATGTAAACAGTGTTACTCGCAGGGTTCCAAAGGGTAAGTATACAACTTTTGGTTCGGATTGGTGAAAGGGTGTAGATTTGTGACAAAGGGCCTAAAGGCAGGGAATGGACTGGTCTGTCATAAATTTCATGTAGGCAGTGTTACTCGCAGGGTTCCAAAGGGTATGTATACAACTTTTGGTTCAGATTGGAGAAAGGGTGTAGATTTGTGCCAGAGGGCCTAAATGCAGGGAATGGACTGGTCTGTCGTAAATTTCATGTAGGCAGTGTTACTCGCAGGGTTCCAAAGGGTAAGTATACAAATTTTGGTTCAGATTGGTGAAACCGTGTAGAATTGTGTCAAAGGGCCTAAAAGCAGAGAATGGAGTGGTCTGTCCGAAATGTCATGCAGACTGTGTTACTCGCAGGGTTCCAAAGGGAAAGTATACAAATTTTGGTTCTGATCGGTGAAACGGTGTAGATTTTTTCCAAAGGGCCTAAATGCAAGGAATGGAGTGGTCTGTCCGAAATTTCATGTAAACAGTGTTACTCGTAGGGTTCCAAAGGGCAAGTATACAAAGGTTGGTTCAGATCGGGTTCCAAAGGGTAAGTATACAAATTTTGGTTCAGATCGGGGAAAAGGTGTAGATTTGAACCAAAGGGCCTAAATGAAGGGAATGGACTGGTCTGTCATAAATTTCAGGTAGACAGTGTTACTATCAGGGTTCCAAAGGGTAAGTATACAAATTTTGGTTCAGATCGGTGAAACGGTGTAGATTTGTGCCAAAGGGCCTAAATGCAGGGAATGGACTGGTCTGTCATAAATTTCATGTAAACAGTGTTACTCGCAGGGTTCCAAAGGGTAAGTATACAAATGTTGGTTCTGATCGGTGAAACTGTGTACGTATCACTAACCATAACGCCAGCGCATGCGGATAGAGCTGTTCGGGAGCGCTTGTTCTACCGACTTACTGAACAAAAATCAATCTTGAAGGTTACCTGAGAGGTGTAGCCTAATGCTACATAGCCTAAATTATTCCTCTTGAATCAGGCTATCATATAAAAACAAGAATTTTTCGAATCGGACTGGTAGTTCCAGAGATTAGCGCGTTTAAACACACAAACACACAAACACACCAACTCTTCAGCTTTATTATATTAGTATAGATTGCTACTAGGCATTCGTAATTAAAACCACCATTCATTATGAGTTTAATGCCATCCTTCATTCTGTGTCCTACCAACCTATCTCATTTCTTCTCTTCATTACCAGTCGCCAGAAACATCTCTCCTCTCCCACTCGTCTTAATACCCCTTCATTCGTAACTGATCTTCAACATTCTCCTGTAACACCACATTTCAAACGCTTCAATTTTACTCTTTTCTGCTGCACTAATAGTCCAAGTTTCACTTCCATAGTGTGTCACACTCCAGACAAAGCCTTTCAAAAATGATTTCCTAATACTTAAATCTATATTCGATGTCAACAGATTCCTTTTCTGTAGAAATGCTTTACTTGCCTGTGCCAAGCGACTTTTTATATCCTCTTTGCTTCGTCCATCACTGGTTATTTTTCTTCCTAAGTCACGGACGTCTCCTACTTCCTTTAGATTTTCACCTGCAAATTTGACGTCCATAGGGTTTTCTGATTTCTTTCGGCTCCATTCCAATATGTTTGTCTTACATTTCTTAATTTTCATCATGAATTCTTTCCACAACGAAATCAATCAACAACAAAAACAGGTAGTTGTAAGAACACAATGTGGCCTTCAGGAAGGGCATTCAGTCGTAAAATCCATTCGCCACAATGAGTCTTATCTCTCTCCATCCCGTATCCCATGGATATGATGACGATGATGATGATACTTTTTGTTTTAAGGGGCCTAACATATAGGTTATCGGCCCCTAATGGTTTGGGTGATCGTGAAAATGAAATGTAAACTATAACTAAAACTAACTACGAACTTATATACTAGAAGAAGAAATGGAAAACAAAAGGAGAAGAAGGCAAATAAAGGACAGGAGGAAAAGAAATGCCCTCAACCCTCGAAGAATGAGGATTGAGGGACTTGGAAGGAAGGAGAGCCATGAAAGTCAGATAGGAAAGTGAAAGAGGAGAAGGTCCGCCCCAGAGGTAATGGATAAAAGAGGGGAAACCGGACCCAGCTCAGGAATCCCTCGGGGTCGCCAACTCCCGAACTCACCAGCCGTGAGCCCCTGAGGGTGTAGCAATATCCAGGGTGCACCAGAAGTGGTGGGGCTACAGACACCTTACCTCCTTGAGGGCCTTGGGCAGACGGCAGGAGATAACATGAAAAGAAAAAGAAGTCTGACCCCTCTCAGAAGGAGGGTATCAGAAAAGATGAGACAAGGGCCAATTAAGGCGGGAAAGGAAGAGACTCCCTACGCCTCGGATACCCTAATACCGTCGGGGTCGTAGAAGAACAAGAGTGGACCAAGGGAGGTCGACAGGAAAGAAGACAGAGAGGAGACCGGCACAAGTAAGTGGAAGCAATGCCGGACTCAGCTGGGGTCCCGTGGTCGCCAACCCACGTCCCACTAGATGTGAGCCCCTGGGGGGATATCACATGGATAAGAGACCAAAATACAGTATATCAGTGATTAGTTGAGTAACTCGTGCAAGGAGCACCAACATTTGGAATTGTTTTTGAGAGGAGCGAGTGGCTGTGTTTGCAGTGACTGTTGACATTTGCAATTGAATGGACGCAATCAGTGGGCGTGCCTGTCAACTCTGCCCACACAAACTCACTGTGGGCTTCTTTAATTTCTCTAACCTTTGACATCAATGTTCTCAATGAGCTGTGTGCCGGTACATACCCCCAAGTTAATAAACATCATCCCACAGCATATCGTAGATCAAACTGAAACAATGTATTTCTACCGTTTTTGATAGCAACATAAGCTACGAGCCACTAGATCTAGTCATTTCTCCATTATTATATTAGTGACAAAATATTATGGTTTTGGCAGGAATATTTTTGCTCCCTATAGCCTATACCGGTAACTGAAATGAAAATCCACAGCCTGCTTCCAGTCTCCGACCGGGTCAGGAATGGAATGAATCTCCGGGTACTCCGGTTTTCCCTGTCAAATTACATTCCAGCAACACTCTCCACTATCATTTCATTTCATCTGTCATTCATTTAATCATTGCCCCAGAGGAGTGCGTCAGGCCTCGGCAGCCGGCACAATTCATATCCTCGCCGCTAGATGGGGGGGCTTATACCGGTAACTAAATTCAACAAATATAAAAAAGTATTTCCGTGAAGAACAAAATAACCTATTTTCATGTAGGCTACCTTACTTATGTTAATTGTCTCGATCAACATTCAAAATTTCAGTTTGATTGCTGTAATAGATTCGTAGATATTGAGAACCGTCTAATATTTTGGTTGGTCGCCATGTTGGATTTTTATATATGTAGGCCATTCAGTTATGTAGTATTACATGAAGATTATTGCGTAAGTGTAAGTTATTATTCAAACATCAATCGCATAGTTAGGACACAAGGACACAAGGAGAGAATTTAAAATTTCGTAAATGAAAACAAATGAAATAAATTAGATGTCAGTGGATTAAAATTTGTATAAGCATTTACTATACTAAGTTTCACTGCACTCGGATGGTTACATTGCAAGAAATGTCCATTTAAAAATGTAAATTTGGCGCAGTCGCCATGTTGGATTGTGCTCACCAGGTTATTGAAAATCCCACAGGTGAACTTATGTTTGTAACCTTTATCTACATACAAAATTTCAGTTTGATTGCTGTCATAGATTTATAGATATTGAGAACCGTCTAAATATTTTGGATGGTCGCCATGTTGGATATATGTTTATATATGTAGTGCATAGAGTTATGTACTGTTATATGACGATAAGAAACGTTTAGTGTGTTCTTTACGTTTGGAAAAGAGGAGAAAACGAAGAAAATTAATTAAAAATACATCAACAAAATGATTCAGTGATGACCCGGGTTCGAGTCGGCAATGGGATGAAAATATAATAGGATAATTTCAGCATTGAGTTGCCTGCCCTAAGGGCTAGGACTGTGGATTGTTTCTACTTCCCCCCAGGGGCTCACATCTATAAGGACGTGGGTTGGCGACCACGGGTCTCCAGCTGAGTCCGGCATTGCTTCCACTTATTTGTGCCCGGCTCCCCTCCGTCTTCTTTCCTGTCGACCTATCTTGGTCAATCCTTGTTCTCTTCCGTCCCCGAAGGTATTAGGGTACCCGAGGCCTAGGGAGTCTTTAACTTTCCCGCCTTGATTGGTCCTTGTCTCATCTTTCCTGATACCCTCATTCTTCGAAGGGTCAGCCTTCTTTTATTTTCATGTTATCTCCTGCCTCCTGCACAAGGCCCTCAAGGAGGCAGGGTATATGTAGCCCCACCACTTCTGGTGCACCCTGGATAGTGCTACATCCTCAAGGGTTCACGGCTGGTGAGTTCGGGACATCGGCGACCCCGAGGAATTCCTGAGCTGGGTCCGTTTTGTCCCCTTTTTCCTCTGACTTTGGGGTGGGCTCTCTCCTTCCCCCCCCCCCCCCCCCTTTTCGATCTGTCTTTCATGGCTCTCCTTACTTCCAAGTCCCTCAATCCTCATTCTTCGAGAGTTGAGGGCATTTATTTTCTTCCTGTCCTTTATTTGCCTTATCCTTTATTAGTTTACCATTTCTTCCTCTAGTATGTACTGTAAGTTTTTTGTTAGTATTAGTTATAGTTTTTGCACCGCCCTATTAAAATAAACATATTCTTGGCGTGCCTCCTAGCTGCATCACTGGAACCAACTAGAAAAGAAAGGAGTACGCAGTGGAAATGGATGTTAATTTCTGACCTGTGCTGGGCCCGTACTTGCAGGCCAGATGTGCCGAGCGACTCCAGACTCCGTGAAGGTGGTCCCACGACGAGTGGTAGGAATACCCTCCTGCTGCTAGAAAGCTAGAATAAGTTAGGCCTAGGTTTGAAGAGAGAGAGAGAGAGAGAGAGAGCGAGCAGCCCGATCGCCAAACACTACTAAATAAGACACATGGGTAAAGAAATGGAAATTTAATGAATTGAAACCGAACACACAAAGAAACCCGGCCAGAATAACACACACAAAAAAGGAATACCCTTCACCTAGGGGTCAAATAAAGTCACTTTCAAACGGGGAAGATAAATATAAATAAGAATAAATAACTTACGATAGTAAATAACGTTAACAAATTAAATTCATACCTGTGCTCACTTCGGTGAAAACGATGTAAAAAGGGAGGAAGTAAAAGATCAAGAGGCAATCGACCCGGTCGCTGGTTAACAACAATCACTTCTCAGCCTAGAGAAGGATGGTTGTCATGACGACCACAAATAACAAGCATAGCAAAGATAAAAAACGAGGCTGTGTGCGTGTCGCAGAGGCTGTGGCGAGCAATGGGGATGCGATCGAGCTGGCAGTCCCCAGAGAAAAGAAAAGCAAAACCAAAGATACTATAAGAAGAAACAAATGACGTCAGGTGTCCGTGAAATATATCAAGATACATACACGCAGTCAAACACACAAAATGCCAGCCGACGATGCAGAAATAAAACTCAAAGCAACTCGTGCTTGTAGGTAGTCTAGCAAAACATGCTAAACCTATATGGTCCCCAACTTACGTTCCGAGTTCGAGCTGAATACGGTAAGGCCTACTTAAAGTTACCGCCGTGATTCAGTTGCACGAAGCATGGAATGAAGGGAATACATAAGGGCTAAAATATATGGTGTCATGCCTCGTGTTGGGAGAATGGTCGGAACGCCAACGTCCACAAACCACGGGAGACCCATTCGAAGATATGCCCAAATCAAAACAACTTCAATGCACCTGGCAGCAAGAAAAACATACACTCACAAAATCACTCCCAGATATATTTCACGGCACAAATAAAAGGTTAAACGAAGATTCAAACAAAATAAAACAGGAGACCGCCATTTCGATTGGTTCCACAGCAAATCCAAGCACACGACGAAGATCAAAAACAAAGGTTAAATTTAGGAAATGAGCATAGTGAACACAAGGTTAGATGTATTACTTACATGAGTAAATGGAAGGCTTCGGCATAATAACAATGTTAAATAAAAAGGAAAAACATTACATTTTAAATAATAAGGCGGAGAGCCTCAAGGCACGTCCGGACAGAACGTATCTCACATGGCGTCTGAGTCTATCGGGACGGCCGCCAAAGAAAATAAAGAAATGAGAGATGTTAAACATGGCTCAGGATCCACACCACCCCCCAAAAGAAAAATTATTTATAATAATAAAAGATTTTTCTTTTTACATCACTAAGCACCACCGCTTTGAAATCAATCATGTCCCAAGTGTTCCAAAATACACAACATCCTTATCACACAGGTGGTTTGTCAACAACTATAACAGTACACAAAATATGAGGGGGGAGGGTGATCGATAATACAATCACTTAAACAATTGAGCCATATCAGAAAGAATACAGTTATAAAATGAAGTAATATATAAAAATAATCAGATCGCTTCGGCGATCGCAATATCAGGACAGAACTCCTTCGGGGTCCCCAAAGGCGCGCGTTCCTTTGACGATCCCTGGGCTTGTCATAATGGTATTACGGTTCGCCTGAGCGTTACAATGACAAGAAAAGTAGATAGAGACACGGACGAAAATCATAAACAAAAGACTTTCGCCATTTGACGCCGAAGTCTGCCATTCTCCTTATACCCATCATGAAAGTGACGTATTAAAATAACAAAGAAGCGATATAATGTGTCCATTATTTATAGAATATAAATTCTCTACTGGCCGAATTCGCAAAAATACATATTTTTACAATAAATATTAAGTTACACAGAGTATGTAGGCCTATTTCTTCTTGTATTATTTTCTTTCTTGAGCTCGTAAATTTGTACTTGACTCTGCCTCGGTCAAAATTGGTTCAATAATAGGCAGGTCAAGGAGACGCCATATGAATACTAGCTTCCTTGGATAACATAAGCAAATTATGATTGGCTAACCTACGCAGAAAAAGGACAAAATTAATCACAGAAAATAAGAAGGTTACACAATAAATGGTTTCAATTGAGATATGTGAGCTCTGGATACGTCGGTGGGATTCTCCTTGGAGATCAATTCAACAGTGACAGGTGTTAAAAATCTAGTGATAGTTTTGGGCGTGCTCCAGCGAAGCATTAGCTTAGCTGACTCCTTATTCTTGGCCGAACTCTGTGGGTGCAGGCGCACTAGCACGTCGTCATTCACCTGAAAACAAACAGGTTGCCTACCCTTGTTATAGCGAGACGCCACGCGATCTCGTGCCCTTTTCAGATGCCGTACAGCAACTTCCCATTTTTCTTTGACTGAGGTACGGCGGGATGGCGCAGCCAGATAATCTATTTTCCACTGAAGCTGAAGTGGATCAACAATACGCCTTCCTAAAAACAATTCCGAAGGGGTAGAATTCGTCGATTCATGAAGAGCAGTGTTAAATCCTAAGGAGAAAAACTGAAGATTTGCGTCCCAACGTGACTGATCTGCGTTGTGGAACGCACTCAAGCAAGCCTTCAAGTTACGATGAAACCTTTCAACGTGATTTGGCTGAGGGTGGTAGGGTGCCAAAAAGACATGATCAATTCCCCAAGAAAAACACATTGATCTAAAAGACTTGGACCGGAAAACGCTCGCGTTATCGGACACTAAAAACTTTGGAGGACCAAAAACACCAAAAATATGATTGGTCAAAAGCCTAACAGTGGTACGTGTCGTGATTTCCCTGACAGGAAATAACCATACAAATTTTGAAAATCCATCAACGACAGTAAGTATAGCTTGATGACCAGAAGATGACCTAACTAGGGGACCAAAATAATCTATAAACAGGCGCTCATTAGGATATGACATCGTGTCAGCGTGGTGAAGTCCAATGCGAGAATTCTTTGCTGGCTTAGAACGTTGACACGTAACACATTTTCGGACGAAAGCAAAAGCATCCGCTTTCAAATGAGGCCAGAAGAATTCCTGAGAGATTTTATGGAAAGTCTTCGTCATACCTAAATGTAATCCAAAACAGGATTCATGGAAATACGCCAAGAGCATACTTCGTATATTCTCTGGCACGAAAATCCTACATTTCGAAGATCGAGGAGCGGTATGCACTATAACATCATTGCGCAATGAAAACTCAGATACACCAGGATCTTTCCCGAGAATTTTTTCACGCAATGTGACACAAAATAGGTCATCTGCTTGGTACGTACGGATGTCAGTAAAAGACCATGGGATGTGTTGGAGAAGATTCACTGGCTCGGGGATCTCAACAATGGGAGGAGGTTCCTCAAACATGCGTGACAAACAATCCGCTACAACATTTTCACTGCCTCTGACGTGAATGATGTCAAAGCTGAAAGAGGATAGACGAAGAATCCAACGATTTATACGTCCCAATTTTTTGACATGCGAGCGCATCCAGGACAGAGCTTCATTGTCGGTATACACTATGAAATGCCGATGTTCTAGAAAAGATCTGAAACGTTCACAGCCGAATACGACAGCCAGACTTTCTTTCTCGAAAGTGGAATACCGGCAATGAAGCTCTGCTACCATCTGCACCGCCCTATTAAAATAAACATATTCTTGGCGTGCCTCCTAGCTGCATCACTGGAACCAACTAGAAAAGAAAGGAGTACGCAGTGGAAATGGATGTTAATTTCTGACCTGTGCTGGGCCCGTACTTGCAGGCCAGATGTGCCGAGCGACTCCAGACTCCGTGAAGGTGGTCCCACGACGAGTGGTAGGAATACCCTCCTGGTGCTAGAAAGCTAGAATAAGTTAGGCCTAGGTTTGAAGAGAGAGAGAGAGAGAGAGAGAGAGAGCGAGCAGCCCGATCGCCAAACACTACTAAATAAGACACATGGGTAAAGAAATGGAAATTTAATGAATTGAAACCGAACACACAAAGAAACCCGGCCAGAATAACACACACAAAAAAGGAATACCCTTCACCTAGGGGTCAAATAAAGTCACTTTCAAACGGGGAAGATAAATATAAATAACAATAAATAACTTACGATAGTAAATAACGTTAACAAATTAAATTCATACCTGTGCTCACTTCGGTGAAAACGATGTAAAAAGGGAGGAAGTAAAAGATCAAGAGGCAATCGACCCGGTCGCTGGTTAACAACAATCACTTCTCAGCCTAGAGAAGGATGGTTGTCATGACGACCACAAATAACAAGCATAGCAAAGATAAAAAACGAGGCTGTGTGCGTGTCGCAGAGGCTGTGGCGAGCAATGGGGATGCGATCGAGCTGGCAGTCCCCAGAGAAAAGAAAAGCAAAACCAAAGATACTATAAGAAGAAACAAATGACGTCAGGTGTCCGTGAAATATATCAAGATACATACACGCAGTCAAACACACAAAATGCCAGCCGACGATGCAGAAATAAAACTCAAAGCAACTCGTGCTTGTAGGTAGTCTAGCAAAACATGCTAAACCTATATGGTCCCCAACTTACGTTCCGAGTTCGAGCTGAATACGGTAAGGCCTACTTAAAGTTACCGCCGTGATTCAGTTGCACGAAGCATGGAATGAAGGGAATACATAAGGGCTAAAATATATGGTGTCATGCCTCGTGTTGGGAGAATGGACGGAACGCCAACGTCCACAAACCACGGGAGACCCATTCGAAGATATGCCCAAATCAAAACAACTTCAATGCACCTGGCAGCAAGAAAAACATACACTCACAAAATCACTCCCAGATATATTTCACGGCACAAATAAAAGGTTAAACGAAGATTCAAACAAAATAAAACAGGAGACCGCCATTTCGATTGGTTCCACAGCAAATCCAAGCACACGACGAAGATCAAAAACAAAGGTTAAATTTAGGAAATGAGCATAGTGAACACAAGGTTAGATGTATTACTTACATGAGTAAATGGAAGGCTTCGGCATAATAACAATGTTAAATAAAAAGGAAAAACATTACATTTTAAATAATAAGGCGGAGAGCCTCAAGGCACGTCCGGACAGAACGTATCTCACATGGCGTCTGAGTCTATCGGGACGGCCGCCAAAGAAAATAAAGAAATGAGAGATGTTAAACATGGCTCATTTTCATTCTCATCTCATCTTTCACTATCAACCAAACCATTAGAGGCTGATAACCTAGATGATAGGTCCCTTAAAACAACAATTATCATCATCATCATCATCATCATGTTTCTGCTTATTGCATTACAGCACGAGATTTGCACTGCAACTGCCGAAAACATCTCACAGTTTCCATAACTAGTGAATATCTTCGGTAATGGCTCCCGTCTCTGAAGGACAGACCCAAAGATCGACCTCCCTTCCATACTGTATTGGCTAGATTCGTAGGTTTCCATAATAGTACAGTGGAACCCCTCTCGTCTGCCCTCGGCTGGTCCGCCGCTCCGGTTAATCCGACCATGCTCGATCCGAACTTGCTCCCACTCGTAGCGTTGACTCACTGCCCGTCGCGCCAGTGTTGTTTACTGGTACTTGTTGTTTTCGCTTGTCCTGTTTGATGCTCCGTCATGTCTCGTATCGTTTCTGCTGTCCGTGTTTTGTACAGTACGCACTGTGAAGTTTTTAGTGCATAGTATTCGTTGGTTTTACGACATTGTGTGTACTGTACAGGTGTATGCCTGTGTTTTTTTTCTTCAAAATTTCAGGAGTGAAACATAAACACGTTACTCTTTCATTAAATGAGAAATAAGCTGTGCTACGAAAACTGGATGAAGGGGAATCACTCAAAACAATTGCCAAGGAAATCAATGTAGGTGTTACGACAATAAAATATTGGAGAAGAAATCATGTACAGTGACGGTACATGGTGAAAACGCTTTTAAAAATCGCAAAACATTGAGAAAGCCTAAACTTGAACTGCTTGACAACGCATTGTGGATGTGGGTTTACCAAGAAAGAAAGAAAGAAAGAAAGAAAGAAAGAAAGAAAGAAAGGAACCCCGATATCTTGAGTTCAGCGATTGTTTATTGTCATGTAAATCATATTGTTCTGTACTTTCTGGAAATCTGACCTTGCGATCCGACCATACCCTCAGTCCCAAAGGTGACTGATTACAGGAGTTGTACTGTACTTGTTACCGATCAGCTGCGGGATAGCAAACTCGTCAGATGCCATACAAGTAGAACTGTCACAGTCCATGTATAATCCCTATATCCCTATATCTAATATATAAAAGTGAAAGTCTGTATGTGGGTATGTGGGTCTGTTCCGTATACAAATCCACACCGTTCCACCAATCTCAACCAAAGTTTGCATACACATAGTTTAGGACTCGGAAGGAACCGCTGGCTACATGAATTTTCGATAGTCTTTCTCATTCTTTTGATTTAGGCCCTTTTGGACTCAAGCACAGCCTAATCAAATCATAAAATATACTCATGAAGGAATGGCAAGGCAGATAGTTTCCATGGCAACATAGCTCAAGTCGAGACACGGCCGTCTGGATGCCAGTTGCGCTCTGCACTACTGGTATAGAAAATGAGCATCTTTACTTGAAATCCCGTTAGTTACTCACCTACTCACACAGCACTGTCTACCGAGTTTAGCATAACAAAGACTTGACACTATCTTCTACTATATATTTGTCAAATACCACTCACTCACTCATACATTCATCACGAAATCTCAGAAACCACCGAACGGATTGGAATGAAATTTGGTATGCAGCTTCCCCAAGGACCGCAAATGCCCACTAAGAAAGGATTTTTGTATATTCAGGTTCTAAAGGGGTGTTAAGGGGGTAGACCTGCATTTCATTGACTAGCAATATCTCCCGATTGGTTTCATTGGGGGATGTGATACTCGGCACATAAACCCATCATTAAAAATAAGAAGACACGAGTCTCAGGGTTTTTCGATGTGGTGTATATTATGAGGTGAAAGGGGTGAAAAGTGGGGATTGAAATATTCCTAAATGAGCGTGTATCTCTTAAACGACAAAGGCGAGGAGTTTGAAACTCAGCGGAAAAAAATCAGCATAAAAAATAATTAAATATGTGTTTGACCGTTTTTTTATAAATCCAATTTAAGGGGCCCATGGGGAAGGGTGAAATTCTGGTGGGGGGGGGACAGGAAAGAAAGTGTCCTAACTGATTGACTGACTGACTCACTCATCAAACTCAGGGGGGAAAACTGCTTTAAAGTAAGTAAATAGCTGTTCGACAGGTTTTTTTCATAAATCAAATTTAAGGGGTTCATGGGGAGGGGTGAAATTCTGAAAAAAGAAAATTGATAGAAAATGTCCTGACTCACTCACTCACTCACTCACTCACTCATCATCATCGCCCTGCCAAAATTATTGAAGTTAGACACATGACCGTTTTGGGATATGTTCATTGTATGTCAAAACAGTCTACTAAGGGAGGATTTTCGGATATTCAGGTTCTAAAGGGGTCTTAATGGGGTTAAACCTGCATTTCATTGAATAACAATATCTCTCGAATGGTTTCATTGGGGGATGTTGTGCCCAAATCTAGGAATGGGTATTCCAAGTTTCAGACACCTAGATATCAAGGGAAAGGCTGTAGCCACTTTTGAAAGTTCAGATATTTGAATATCGCGCTATATTGCTTCTCGAAGCATTTAGAAGAATTTTACCGATAGTTGGATGTCAAGTGACGTAGCGAGTAACAGCAGAGGTGGAGGCTATTTATTGATTAAATAGTTAACTATGGAGTAGAGACTTGAGACTGGGATCAGATTACTGGCACGGCCAAATGAAAGAGAACGCAATTAGTATCAAGTAAATCGGACCAGGGATTCAAGAGATATGAGGATATCTAGATATCAGGCGATGACGCGTGACCCTGACCGTTTTGAATAAAAGCCAGCTGGAGGAGGCATGGTTAGCTCACTTCTAACACAAGCACTTGGCAAGCAAGTTGCGTCTACGCTGAGCCAAGGCACATGGTTGCCGCATCTACGCAGAAGTTATTTTCAAATCGTGATAGTCACGAGAAGTGCTGCGCAAACGAGTTGGAACTTAGTAAGTTTCTGGTGAGGAGAATCACTGAGGTGATTGATTTCTACAGACATTGGTGGAAATATTTATATTTCCAAAAGGACATATGCTAGACTTTGTCTAGAAAATAGTATTTTGTCACAGTCCAATAGTAACTTAATACTTGGATGTTTAAATCCATTTGCAAGTCAGTTTTCATTTTTGTAACTAGTTAACCACTTCGATCTGTCAGTACATTGAAGACTAGTCTATAACGGTGGCGTTCATTAGTCTACGCAAGGGAAACTGCAAGTTGTCTAGCGCATGGCAGATGGTGATATACAAACCATGCCCAGGGAACGATCTTCAGAACAGCCGTTAACTGCTTAGACTGTCAATGTTTTTCTTGTACTGATGAGATTACAGTGAGTTATGTTACAACTGACATATCTAAGAAGAGATCACTTAGATCTGACCCTATTTCAACAAACTGTTATGGCTTTGATAGAAGCTCATATTAAAATGGAACCACAGTTTATTCAAACGTCGAAAGATACTACCACTATGTCTGACTAGACGATTTGTGGGTCTACAATGGCGGCCGATACAAGGATTATACGTGCTTGTCCGATAGGGCATGTCTACGGATAAATCTGGTACAGACCAGGTTTACTACACTTCAAGACCATCAAGAAATGTAAGCCACATTTGAATTATATTATGCCTAGCTAATTGGAACAAACTATTTTTCTGCAGATGACCAACACATTTTTTTCGTCGTATTTAAAGCTTGCAATGATTTACGCAAGACTTGTTAGTTATTCTGAGCATTTTCAGCACTCAGAACAGTTTAGGATCGATGACCGAGCATTTCGAGCATTTATTTGAATTTTTCATATTTTTGGGAAATCACGGTAATCAGCCGATGTAACTGTAAAAGTTAAATTTATTTTTGGTGAGGAATGGATATTTTTTTTCCATATTCGAAGGTTCGAACATGTGGATTCTCACATAATGAGATGATAATTAAACATATTTGGAATAATACAAATAATAATAATAATAATAATCCACTAATAATAATAATAATAATAATTTTTATTATTTTTCTAAATAATTCTTGGATATTATATTTTATAATAATCATATGTATTGAGAAAGAGCCTATGAAGTAGTTTAATCATTTCTAGTCTGGAACAGGAGATTTTCCGAAGGAGAGTGGTTAGCGCAAGCCCGCATTCAACCAACATTTCAGTTCTGGTTGAACAGTGATATTTGCATTGAGCAAAGTATATTTTTCATATAACACGGAGAGGCATGAAACGGGAAGCAATTGATATTTGTATCAAATAGGATATTGTTGTATTTATATAAAATCATGACGTAAATACACTCGAAAGTGAAATAATGCTTTTCATAAGTATGGTAAATTCACGGGTTGAACTGAATGGTAAAATAAAATAAACTTGTAAGTTTATTAATCTTCCAGTGTTGATAACAAGCAAAGGCTTGATTTATTGTATACATTTTGGGAAGATAATTTATGTGTGTGGAGTAGTTGAAATGCCATTCCCAGGTGCGCATGTTAAGTCGCAGGAATGAAGGTTTTTTCGAGCATCAATCAAATAGCAGGTTCGATGGCTCAGGTTTATAGTAGGAGTATTGGAGCCACACATTTCGTCGTATGAATAACCCGAAGGTTATTTCTTTGAAACCATCAGTTCTTATTTCAACCTTGTTTACGAATTCCATTTAGACTTTGATTTTGCTAGAACCCGGATTTGTCATGATAGTAGTTTATTCTTCTTCAGAGGAAGACCTTTGCCGTTGTTGTTGTTGTTGTTATAATATTGTGTTCTTACACAAATAATAGAATGGGCCACTGCCAATTAAAAATAATTCTTTAACCACGAATAATTTGAAGGATATTTTCAATCCTAGTGCCATGAACTAAATGAATTTATTATAAAACTACAATTCTTATTTCCGCATTCTGTCGAAGAATTGCAAGTTGTGAAAGTTGCTAAGAATGGCCATAAATATAAATATTTTTTTAACAATGATCCCAAGTGGATAATTGAAGAGTTGAATGGTTCAACCATTTATTGATCAAGTTGATGATTCAGAAATCATGTATTTTGTTAGGAACTTGAAGTTCATAATCGAGTCACTTCTCGAATGTTTAATGTCAGAAGAACAATTAATTGTTGTTGTGCTTCGCACAGTTCTTCGATGCTATGCTCATGGTCAAATACTTTTCAGATGTTATTAATATGTGTTAATAATTTGTGTTGCTTCTATGATGATAATATTTTCGACGATATATTTTTGAAACTGGAAAAACAAGTGAAAGTTTAAGAATTCTATAAACATTTATTCTACGAGTGTTAATATCATGTAAATAGTCAAACAGTGATCTACGTTATTTCCAGTATGGACAATTCATTTCGAACTGGAATTAAATGTTAATAATTTTGGAACACAGTCCACAGGACTAACAATCGGACTTGTGTTTTCAAAAAGATTGTCAAATGTGTTTGGAAAATTTCTGTATATTGTGTGTAAATAAGTGTGTGGATCGCCACACGTGGATGATGCTGCTTTGAGCATTCTTGCAGTCAGATTTTAACTTTAAATAAACTGAGATAATTTTACCAGATGTGTTTCTCCCAATTAAATCTCCTTTTATCCTTATTGTTGCATTGAGCCAAAAATCAGCAAAGCATTTTTTAATTTGATGTCGTTTTTGCGATTTGCTTTAACCCATCTGGCGCTCCGGGATATTTTGACTCTCGTGCTGACTGATTATTGGTAAAATGCATATGTGGTCGTGCGGACTCCGGTCTAAACGGGCACATAAAATAAGATAGAGAGAGAAATGGCTTCGAACGTGGGTCCCGATTTAGACATGGTCAATCGCATGCCGATTTGAAATTGTGATAATTTTTATAGAAATATTTTGGGAGTTGAGAGATGTCTGGTTTGGATGAATAAATTAGTAGGAAACCCAATTAGTGGGGAAAATTAAAAATTTAACTGGTTAATAATTAGAATGGGTTTGATTATTTTTGATAATGGCTTAACCATTAGGGCGTCAAGTAAATTCAGTAGAAACGTTCGATGACTGGACATACACATTATTAGAATCCAGGTGGAGGATATTTGAGAACTTGCATATTTTTCTTGTGATATTGTGGTAAATGTAATTCGTAAAAGTAGAGAATTTTGTTTTTCCATCACGTCGATATTAGGACAAATCTCATTTTATTATAGTGCTCCAATTAGCTATTCATATTTCTTGTTCTAGTTATAAGCTTGTGTTTGCCACTGTTGTATACCCCTAAGTTTTGAATAATAATTGAAATTATGGAAGAAATGATGAGGATGATGAGGAGTTTGGAGGAGAGTTGAAAAGAGGCTGGACTGCGTGTAGCAGCCATTATGAAAGAAAATACTGAGGCTTTGGAAAGGAAACTTAAAGAAAATTCTGATAAACTTAAAGAAAGTTTAAACGATAAACTTAAAGAAAATTCTGATAATTTGAAAGAAAATTTAAATGATAAACTTAAAGAAAATTCTGATTCTTTAGAGAATAAACTTAAAGAAAGTTTGAATGATAAACTTAAAGAAAATTCTGATTCTTTAGAAAGCAGGTTAAAAGGTAACTTGAAAGAAAATTTAAACAGTAAATTTAATTCAATGGAAAGTAAAATTAAAGAGAATTCTGAAATTTTGAAAATGACACTTGAAAGTAAAATGAATAAATTATGCGACAAAACACATGAGCTCGAAACTTCATTAGCTACTAACGCAAGTTTAATGGACGAAAAATTTCGCGATGCCGATCTTCGATCCCAAAGCTTAGCTGATAGGATAGAACATGGTCTTAGGAAAGTTGGTGAAGACATGGTCAACCTGGAAGTCAGAGTGAAGAAGGAGAGTAACGAGATGGGAATTCTAGTTGTTCAACGTTTAACGGAACAATTCAAGGAACTTGTCATGGGAGAAATAAGAGAAGGTGTGATTAGTGAATTGCAAACTGAAATTAAAACTACAGTTGTCAATGAAATTAAAGACACACTCAAGCTGGAAAACCAAGAGGGGATCAAGGAGATTAGGGAATCTTTGTCATCCCACATTGAAGTAATTGCCAAAGATATCCAAGCAACTCAGAAGGACATATCAGATATGACAGGGTCATTGAAAAGTCATGAGGCTGTTATGAACCAGATATCCATTGATGTTAAAGACAATTGTAAAGAAACTGAAGCAATCAAGAAGATGGCAGAAGAAAACCAGAAGGAACTTGAGGCAATGAAAAGTCAAATCAAGGATGAGAAACAGTCTGATCATCTGTTGAAAATGCCGAATGTAAGGGGAAAGGAACAGATACAGATAAATCTAGGAGGAGCTAGAGAGACTGATAGACAGGATGAGGTCAGGACAGTATTTCAATCCAACCCCATAACTGTATTTAAGAATATAGAGGATAAGCCTTCTAAATTTTCAGGGCGAGATTCTGTAACACCCGTGGAATTTTTGAGAGAAGCAGGTGATTACCTGAAAGATTCTAAGATCCCTAAAGAAAGACAGATCCGAGTGATAGGGAAGTTCTTGGAAGGTCCTGCACTTTTGTGGTTTAGAGCATTTAGATCCACTCTAACCACTTTTGAGGAGTTTTCTCGCGGGCTATTGAAGAAGTTTTGGTCCCCGGAAACCCAACAGCAAGTCAGAGCAGAGTTATATTCGAAGAGATTCTCGACGTCACAACCTACTCGATACTCTACGTACTTTTCTGGACAGCTGTCTAAACTTCAACATTTAGATCCGCCGATGCCAGATAACGAGTTGATTACTGCATTGATACGTCAATTTCCAGCAGACGACCAGAGGACTTTGATCGCTGCTGATATCTACAACATGGAACAATTTGATGAAGTATTACAGAAGCTGGATCATACAAACGCTCAATTCTTCCATCAGAAGGGAGCAAAGAATAACAACGCTGTGTATGCTGTTATGGCTGATAGTTATTCTCAGACACCTCGAGAGATTCGAGAGGAGCGAGAAGAGAAAACGCCGAGGGAAGATTCCAATAAGAGAGGATGGAACCAGTACAGTAACAGATACAGTTACAAACCATATGCGAGACCGGATGGTGGTAATCGATACAATACTCGATGGAGAAGACCACGAGATAGTCAAGGAAGGTACCAGGAAAGAAGATATTATGGTAGAAATAACTACAATAATAGAGGGAATGTAGATACTCGTCAGTCCAATGAAGAGTTTAACAAGGAGACGAGGAAAAATTTGGAAGCAAGACACCAAGATAACTTGCAATTTTGGGAGCAGAGGCCCAACGAACCAGGTCCATCGGGAACGCAACAATCCCGGGGGAATGGTAATGAAAAAACAAATCTTCGAATTCACAGTAGAAGATAGAATTTTGAATACTTTCACTTCCAGAATTATTAAATGGCAAGCAGAGGATGATGATTTAATTCAACAGAATGACGAACGAAAAGAAATGGGTACCAGAATTAGAATGCCAATCATATCATGCGAAGTATTTGGTATGCCTGTCGATACTTTGATCGATACTGGGGCTATGCTTTGTCTGGTGAGTGAGAAGCTTTATATTCTGTGGAAGCTCAAAGAGAATTTAGAGGAGATTCCAGTATCAGGAATTAAGATCCAAGGAATAATACCCAATAAAATATCTCTGTGTAAAACGCAATTATACTTATGTATTACGATTGGAGGACATGATTTCCGACATGTGTTTGTTGTAATGAAGGACATGGCTTTTGACATGATATTGGGAACAGATTTCATTCAGAAATATCAAGCAGTGATAGATATGAAGACAGAGACGATTCGATTCAAGAATACCGAAGAGATTAACTTCGAGGGAAAAGAAGAGGAAGACATCGAGGGAGATGCTCAATGGTCTCTGATTTTTCATGAAGCTGAAGGAAGAGAAGTCTACACTGAGAAGGAGTCCCCAGAGCTAGGGAAGATTTTGGAAGAGTATCACGATATTTTTGATATTAAGCCTGATGAAATTGAAGATTTTGAATATTGTGGAAGTAAACAATAATGGAAGCTATGAAGTAGCCAATACACGAACTGGTAACATCGTGGGAACTTATAATGCATCGAATTTGAAGATCTATTATTCAAGAACCAGATGATTTAATGTGTAGATAGGAAAAATAAAAATTTTTCAATTTTTATTTTTTGCTAGGTGTGGGGTGGGTGTGCCCAAATCTAGGAATGGGTATTCCAAGTTTCAGACACCTAGATATCAAGGGAAAGGCTGTAGCCGCTTTTGAAAGTTCAGATATTTGAATATCGCGCTATATTGCTTCTCGAAGCATTTAGAAGAATTTTACCGATAGTTGGATGTCAAGTGACGTAGCGAGTAACAGCAGAGGTGGAGGCTATTTATTGATTAAATAGTTAACTATGGAGTAGAGACTTGAGACTAGGATCAGATTACTGGCACGGCCAAATGAAAGAGAACGCAATTAGTATCAAGTAAATCGGACCAGGGATTCAAGAGATATGAGGATTTCTAGATATCAGGCGATGACGCGTGACCCTGACCGTTTTGAATAAAAGCCAGCTGGAGGAGGCATGGTTAGCTCACTTCTAACACAAGCACTTGGCAAGCAAGTTGCGTCTACGCTGAGCCAAGGCACATGGTTGCCGCATCTACGCAGAAGTTATTTTCAAATCGTGATAGTCACGAGAAGTGCTGCGCAAACGAGTTGGAACTTAGTAAGTTTCTGGTGAGGAGAATCACTGAGGTGATTGATTTCTACAGACATTGGTGGAAATATTTATATTTCCAAAAGGACATATGCTAGACTTTGTCTAGAAAATAGTATTTTGTCACAGTCCAATAGTAACTTAATACTTGTATGTTTAAATCCATTTGCAAGTCAGTTTTCATTTTTGTAACTAGTTAACCACTTCGATCTGTCAGTACATTGAAGACTAGTCTATAACGGTGGCGTTCATTAGTCTACGCAAGGGAAACTGCAAGTTGTCTAGCGCATGGCAGATGGTGATATACAAACCATGCCCAGGGAACGATCTTCAGAACAGCCGTTAACTGCTTAGACTGTCAATGTTTTTCTTGTACTGATAGATTACAGTGAGTTATGTTACAACTGACATATCTAAGAAGAGATCACTTAGATCTGACCCTATTTCAACAAACTGTTATGGCCTTTGATAGAAGCTCATATTAAAATGGAACCACAGTTTATTCAAACGTCGAAAGATACTACCACTATGTCTGACTAGACGATTTGTGGGTCTACAATGGCGGCCGATACAAGGATTATACGTGCTTGTCCGATAGGGCATGTCTACGGATAAATCTGGTACAGACCAGGTTTACTACACTTCAAGACCATCAAGAAATGTAAGCCACATTTGAATTATATTATGCCTAGCTAATTGGAACAAACTATTTTTCTGCAGATGACCAACACATTTTTTTCGTCGTATTTAAAGCTTGCAATGATTTACGCAAGACTTGTTAGTTATTCTGAGCATTTTCAGCACTCAGAACAGTTTAGGATCGATGACCGAGCATTTCGAGCATTTATTTGAATTTTTCATATTTTTGGGAAATCACGGTAATCAGCCGATGTAACTGTAAAAGTTAAATTTATTTTTGGTGAGGAATGGATATTTTTTTTCCATATTCGAAGGTTCGAACATGTGGATTCTCACATAATGAGATGATAATTAAACATATTTGGAATAATACAAATAATAATAATAATAATAATCCACTAATAATAATAATAATAATAATTTTTATTATTTTTCTAAATAATTCTTGGATATTATATTTTATAATAATCATATGTATTGAGAAAGAGCCTATGAAGTAGTTTAATCATTTCTAGTCTGGAACAGGAGATTTTCCGAAGGAGAGTGGTTAGCGCAAGCCCGCATTCAACCAACATTTCAGTTCTGGTTGAACAGTGATATTTGCATTGAGCAAAGTATATTTTTCATATAACACGGAGAGGCATGAAACGGGAAGCAATTGATATTTGTATCAAATAGGATATTGTTGTATTTATATAAAATCATGACGTAAATACACTCGAAAGTGAAATAATGCTTTTCATAAGTATGGTAAATTCACGGGTTGAACTGAATGGTAAAATAAAATAAACTTGTAAGTTTATTAATCTTCCAGTGTTGATAACAAGCAAAGGCTTGATTTATTGTATACATTTTGGGAAGATAATTTATGTGTGTGGAGTAGTTGAAATGCCATTCCCAGGTGCGCATGTTAAGTCGCAGGAATGAAGGTTTTTTCGAGCATCAATCAAATAGCAGGTTCGATGGCTCAGGTTTATAGTAGGAGTATTGGAGCCACACATTTCGTCGTATGAATAACCCGAAGGTTATTTCTTTGAAACCATCAGTTCTTATTTCAACCTTGTTTACGAATTCCATTTAGACTTTGATTTTGCTAGAACCCGGATTTGTCATGATAGTAGTTTATTCTTCTTCAGAGGAAGACCTTTGCCGTTGTTGTTGTTGTTGTTATAATATTGTGTTCTTACACAAATAATAGAATGGGCCACTGCCAATTAAAAATAATTCTTTAACCACGAATAATTTGAAGGATATTTTCAATCCTAGTGCCATGAACTAAATGAATTTATTATAAAACTACAATTCTTATTTCCGCATTCTGTCGAAGAATTGCAAGTTGTGAAAGTTGCTAAGAATGGCCATAAATATAAATATTTTTTTAACAATGATCCCAAGTGGATAATTGAAGAGTTGAATGGTTCAACCATTTATTGATCAAGTTGATGATTCAGAAATCATGTATTTTGTTAGGAACTTGAAGTTCATAATCGAGTCACTTCTCGAATGTTTAATGTCAGAAGAACAATTAATTGTTGTTGTGCTTCGCACAGTTCTTCGATGCTATGCTCATGGTCAAATACTTTTCAGATGTTATTAATATGTGTTAATAATTTGTGTTGCTTCTATGATGATAATATTTTCGACGATATATTTTTGAAACTGGAAAAACAAGTGAAAGTTTAAGAATTCTATAAACATTTATTCTACGAGTGTTAATATCATGTAAATAGTCAAACAGTGATCTACGTTATTTCCAGTATGGACAATTCATTTCGAACTGGAATTAAATGTTAATAATTTTGGAACACAGTCCACAGGACTAACAATCGGACTTGTGTTTTCAAAAAGATTGTCAAATGTGTTTGGAAAATTTCTGTATATTGTGTGTAAATAAGTGTGTGGATCGCCACACGTGGATGATGCTGCTTTGAGCATTCTTGCAGTCAGATTTTAACTTTAAATAAACTGAGATAATTTTACCAGATGTGTTTCTCCCAATTAAATCTCCTTTTATCCTTATTGTTGCATTGAGCCAAAAATCAGCAAAGCATTTTTTAATTTGATGTCGTTTTTGCGATTTGCTTTAACCCATCTGGCGCTCCGGGATATTTTGACTCTCGTGCTGACTGATTATTGGTAAAATGCATATGTGGTCGTGCGGACTCCGGTCTAAACGGGCACAATGTGATTCACGGCATATAAACTCATCATTAAAAAGTAAGAAGACACGTGTCTGATGGTTTTTCGATGTGGTGTATATTATGAGGTGAAAGGGGTGAAAAGTAGGGATTGAAAGATTCCTAACGGAGCGTGTATCTCTTAAACGACATAGGCGAGGAGTTTGAAACTCAGCGGAAAGAAATCAGCATACAAAATAAGTAAATATTTGTTTGACCGTTTTTTCATAAATCCAATTTAAGGAGCCCATGGGGAGGGGTGAAATTCAGGGGGAAAAAAACTGGAAAGAAAGTGTCCTAACCGATTGACTGACTGACTCACTCATCAAACTCAGGGGGAAAAACTGCTTTAAAGTAAGTAAATAGCTGTTCGACAGTTTTATTTTTGGATAAATCAAATTGAAGGGGTTCATCGGGAGGGGTGAAATTCTGAAGAAAAACAAATGAAAGAAAATGTCCTGACTCATTCACTCACTCATCATCGCCCAGCCAAAAATTTTGAAGTTGGAAACATGGCATTTTGGAGATATGTTCGTTGTATGTCAAAACCGTACACTAAGGGAGGATTTTTGGATATTCAGGCTCTAAAGGGGTCTTAAGGGGGTTAAACCTGCATTTCATTGAATAACAATATCTCCAGAGTGGTTTCATTTGTGGATGTGATACTCGGCATATAAACTAATCATTAAAAATAAGCAGACAAGTGTCTAAGGGTTTTTCGATATGGTGTATTATTATGAGGTGCAAGGGGTGAAAAATGGGGGTTGAAGGATTCCTAATGGAGCGTGAAGGCCTATCTCTTAAACGACATAGGTGAGAAATTTGAAACTCAGAGAAAGAAAATCAGCTAAATAAATAAGTAAATCGGTGTTCGACCGTTTTTTTTTTCATAAATTAATTTAAGGGGCCAATGGGGTGGGGTGAAATTCTGGGGGAAAAAAGGAGAGAAATTGTCCTAACTGACTGACTCACTCACTCACTCATCATACTCAGGGGAAAAAGACAGCTTAAAAAATAAGTTAATAGGTGTTCAAGAGTTTTTTCACCAATTCAATTTAAGGGGCCCATGGGGAAGGGTGAAATTCTGGTAAAAATAATTGAAAGAAAATGTCCTGTCTGACTCACTCACTCATCACGCCCAGCGAAAACTATTAATGTTGGAAACATGAAATTTTGGGAATATGTTCGTTGTATGTCGAAAACGTCAACTAAGGAATGATTTTTGTTTATTCGGGATTTAAAGAGGTGTAAAGGGGGTAAAGGTGCATTTCATTGAATAACGATATCACATGATTTGTTTCTTTGGGGATGTGATATTGGGGATGTGATGTGATGTGGGGATGTGATGTGACATATGTCTAAGGGTTTGTCGATGTGATGTATATTATGAGGTGAAAGGGGTGAAAATTGGGGGTTGAGGGATTCTTAACGGAGCGTGTATCTCTGAACGACATAGGCGAAAAAATTTAAATTCGGCGGGAAAAACAGCTTAAAATACAAGTAAATAGGTGTTCGACCGTTTTTTCATAAATCCAATTTCAGGAGCCCTTGGAGAGGGGAGAATTTCTGGGGGGGAAAACAGGAAAGAAAGTGTCCTAAATGATTGACTCACTTAGTCACTCATCAAACTCAGGGGGAAAACAGCTTTAAATAAGTAAATAGGCGTTCGACCGTTTGTTTCATAAATCCAATTTAAGGGGTTCATGGGGAGGGGTGAAATTATCAAAAATAAATGAAAAAATGTCCTGACTGACTCACTCATCATCGCCCAGCCAAAATTATTAAAATTAGAAACATGAAATGTTGGGGATATGTTCATTGTATGTCGAAAACGTCCACTAAGGAAAGAGTTTTGGATATTCAGGTTCTAAAGAGGAGTTAAGGGGTAAACGTGCATTTCATTGAATAACAATATCTGACGAGTGGTTTCATTTGGGGATGTGATACTTGGCATATATACTAATCATTAAAAATAAGCTGACACATGTCTAATGGTTTTTCCATGTTGTGTATGTTATGAGGTTAAAGGAATGAAAAGTGGGGGTTGAAAGATTCCTACCGGAGCGTGTATCTCTTAAAAGACATAGGCGAGGAGTTTGAAACTCGGAGGAAATCAATCAGCTTAAAAATAAATAAATAAATAAAATAAATAGGTGTTCGACCGTTTTTTCATAAATGCAATTTAAGGGGCCTATGGGGAGGGGTGAAATTTTGGAAGAAAAACGTCCACTAAGGAATGATTTTTGGATGTTCACTCTCATCGACCAACCAAAACTATTAAAGTTAGAAGAATTACATTTTGGGGATATGTTCGTTGTGTGTCGAAAACGTCTACTAAGGAGGGATTTTTGGATATTCAGGTTCTAAAGGGGTGTTAACGGGGTTAAAACTGCATTTCATTATATAACAATATGACACTCATTCGTTCATTCATTCATTTATTTGCAATGGAGGGTGTGGCCCCCGGAGGCAAATTGGATATACATAACAAATAAATAATTACACATAACAATTCAATAACAATTATACAACAATTAAACTGGAGTATTTACACAAATAGTCAGTCTTTTCTTAAACACACCTATATGTTTGGGAAAAGGCTCTAAGACTGCGGCAGGTAGAGAGTTCCAGTTATCAATGGCACGGTTTACAAAAGAATATTTACCATAATTTGTTCGCTGTGGTCGGCCCTTAACTTTGAAAGGATGATCGCTTCTACCCATGTAAGTAATGTAAGTAATGACGCGAGCGAAGCAAGGCTAAAAATGAGATGGTGTGTCTGTGTATTACTCAATCACGCAAGTACCACTGGTCCGATATACGTGAATTTTACATGGAAGTAGCTGATTTACCTGGTTAACATATAGGTTACTTTTGATTACAATACTTTGCACTATTTAAAGATGGCGACCATTTTAGTGACGTCACTACACCCTTTGGTTTCAAACTCATATTTCCATTTGAAATAAAAAGAGAACGCTAAGAAATAGCAAACTTTTGATGGCATATACGAGGTTTAAAATTACATTTTCTATCCGCAACGGTTAGCGAGTAAAATCTAAATTTGTGCTATAAAACACGGTCAACGCCGAGCGTTGTAGTTGGACAAAATGTTTCATCCTTAATCTCCCTCTGCGCAGCACCTCGCCTATCCCCTATTTTAACTGTCACCTTCACATTTTAATTTATTTATGACGCGTAGCGAAGCACGGGTACTTCAGCTAGTCCCTATATATATTATAATTGTGAAAATCTGTGTGTCCGTGTGTGTGTGTGTGTGTGAGTGTGTGTGTGTGTGAGTGTGTGTGTTAGTTTGTTACCTCTTGACACTAAAACGGCTGGACGGATTTGGATGAAATTTGAAATGGAGACAGCTTATAACATGGGATAACATATAGGCTGCCTTTCGTCCGGAAATAAATAACTGTTCCCGTGGAATGGGCAACATAACTGAAAAGTCACCAAAAATACTCAACCAGGACAAAATATCGAAGTTGTCGCATAAAGACCGGACAAAGCTCATTTTACTCCCCTCGATGCAAGAAACAATACTCGGTAAGTCCCTACGGGACACCGAAAACTACATTTTAAGGCTCTAAAACCAACAGTTTCAAAGATATTCGCAGAAAACTATCTTCGCTCTGATTGATGAACTTATCGCCAGTCCGTTTCCATGGCAACACTACCTCAAGGTATGACATCCGATTTTCTATATATCCCTCTAGGAGGCAATGCCAATTCATTTATTATCTTTTTCAAGATATATATATATATAAACACAATAAGAACAGTGTAGCGCGCCTGCCTCCCGTCCGGAGGCCCCGGGTTCGATTCCCGGCTCCGTCAGAGATTTTAGACACTGACGTGAGGGCTGCAACGGGTTGAACTCAGATTCGTGAGGACAATTGAGTAGCTGTGAGGCAGCGCGCCGGTCACGAAGAACAAGATTAACAGCTGAGGGGACACTATGCACTGACCACGCGTCACCACAATATCTGCAGGCCAAATGGCTGGGAAGCGGTCGCATGATAGGCCTAGGCCCATCATGGGCTGTAGTGCCAGGGGTAAAAAAAAATAGGGGAAGCGCCTTCTAATACCACCTTTAATTTTTAAACACTACAGTAGCGGCTATTAAATAAAGGTAGCGATATAGCTACGTTCAATTTCATAAACACTGGGCTCACAAATCCCGTATAGTTAAGTACAAATATCGGTCTGGTCATAATTTCAATAGCAACGAAGCTCTGAGGCGGCTATTGCCGTTTCCTTAACACTTAAGGCATCCCGCCGTCATATACCTCAATGTGCACTTACCAAATTGTGAACCAGTCTATTTTACTAAAAAGAATTTCTACTAGCGAGTATCCACTCCGGCAAAAAACACACGCACTACATTTTCCAAAATGTACACAAGGCTTGATTTTTAAAGCACTCTTCTGTATATTGAGGTACAGAGACATACCACATGGAAAGATACAATTAAATGTTGGCAAATCTGAGTTCAAGGAACTGCTGTCCAGAATAGGCTTTCGGTACAGGTTATGCGGCCCATGTTCGTAACATGGAATGTTTTCCTTTGACAATGCATCTACACCATGTGCGAGGGCAACGCATTTCAAAGATCTCTAAAAACACAATAATCAGGAAATTGGAGAACAATTTAAAGTCGGAGTGAAGATTCAAGGAGAAATAAATTCATCTCTGAGATTTGCTGATGACATCGTCATCTTGGCCAATACGCCAGAAGATTTGAACGAGTTTTTGCATGGTATGGACTCCGTCTTGACGAATGAATTCATGATGAAAATCAATAAATGTAAAACAAAACTATTGGAATGCAGCAGAAATAAATGAGAAACCTCTATGGACATGAAATTGGCAGGTGAAACGCTACGGGAAGTAGGAGACTTCTGTTACCGGTACTTAGGAAGAAAAATAACCAGTAATGGACGAAGCAAAGAGGATATAAAAAGCAGGTTGGCTCAGGCAAAGAAAGCATTTCTACACAAAAAGGAACCTCTTGACATCGAATATACATTTAGGTATTAGGATGTCATTTTTGAAAGCTTTTGAGTCACTATAAGGAAGTGAAACTTGGACTAATGGTGCTGCAGTAAAGAGGAGAATTGAAGCGTTTGAAATGTGGTGTTACGGGAGAATGATGATGATCAGATGGTTAGATAGGGTATCAAATGAAGAGCTATTAAAACGAGTGGGAGAGGAGAGATGTTTCTGGCGACTGCTAATGAAGAGAAGAGATAGGTTGGTACGACACATATTAAGACACCCAGGAATAGCAAGCTTTGTTATGGATGGGAGGGTCAAGGACAAGAACTGTAGGGGTAGACCAGGGTTATACAGATTGCCTCGGATGTAGGGTGTGGTAGCTATGTAGTGATGAAACGATTAGCTCAGGAGAGCGAGGCATGGAGGGCTGCATCAAACCAGTCAAAAAACTGAAGACTCAAACAACAACAATCGGGAATTTTAATTACTTAGAGAGGCATGTGAGGCAAAAGGGTTGTTGGAGAATTTCAATCCCTGGGATGTAACACTGGAAGTGACTGCATAATGTACATCAGCGACCAAGGTGAGAGATATTTTACTATAGGTCTATTAATAGCGACATGTTGACGTTCAAATCATCAATAAGTGTGGCAAAATTATACCCAGAATAGCTTAAGGAAAAATACCTATAATTCCCCATATTCAGATAGATTTGCCATTCCAGGTGTACGTTTAGACAAAACCATTTTTTCCCATGGACAACTGTATGTGGCGTGCTGGCGAGTATCCGGACAACAAAATCGTTATGTCTCAGCAGAAGATGGCAAAACCAAAAATAACATTTTCAAATGTGTTCACAACTCTATAAAATTCCCACTTTGCTGCTCATATCTATATACTGTATGTAACAGAATTTTCAGAATTTGAATCTACCCACCTGTAGCCGCGATTGTTGTAACAGAATAAACCAATTATCAGCAATAATGCATCGTCCCCATTGTATTGATCGCGAGCGAAGCCGCGGGTACCTGCTAGTATATTATAATTGTGAAAATCTGTGTGTCCGTGTGTTAGTTTGTTACCTCTTGACACTAAAACGGCTGGACGGATTTGGATGAAATTTGAAATGGAGACAGCTGATACCCTGGGATAACATATAGGCATCCTTTCATCCGGAAATAAATCATTGTTCCCGTGGAACAGGCAACATAACTGAAAAGTCACCAAAAATACTCAACCGGGACAAAATATCGAAGTTGTCGCAAAAAGACCGGACAAAGCTCATTTTACGCCCCTCGATGCAAGGAACAATACTCGGTAGGTCCCTACGGGACACCGAAAACCACATTTTAAGGCCCTAAAACCAACCGTTTCAAAGATATTCGCAGAAAACTATCTTTACTCTGATAAACTGATGAAATGAAATAATGGCAAGTCCGTTTCCATGGCAACTGAACCTCACGGTAAGACATCTGATTTTATATATATCCCTGTAGGAGGCAATGCCAATCAATTTGTTATCTTTTTCAAGATATATATGAACACAATAAGAACAGGGTAGCGCACCTGCCTTTCATCCGGAGGCCCCGGGTTCGATTCCCGGCTCCATCAGAGACTTTAGACACTGACGTGAGGGCTGCAACGGAGTAGAAATTCTTTTCAGTAAAATAGATTGGTTCACAATTTTGTAAGTTCACATTGAGGAATGTGACAGTGGGATGCATTAAGTGTTACGTAAACGGCAATAGCCGCCACAGAGCTTCGTTACTACTGAAATAACGACCACACTGATATTTGTAATTAACTATACGGGATTTGTGATTTGTGAGCCCAGTGTTTATGAAATTGAACGTAGCTATATCGCTACCTGTATTTAGGAGCCGCTAATGTAGTGTTTAAAATTTAAAAGCGGGAGCGAAGATTTTCTATATATCCCTGTAGGAGGCAATGCAAATCCATTTATTATCTTTTTCAAGATATATATAAACACAATAAGAACAGGGTAGTGCGCCTGCCTCTCATCTGGAGGCCCCGGGTTCGATTCTTGGCTCCATCAGAGATTTTAGACACTGACGTGAGGGCTGCAACGGAGTGCACTCAGCTTCGTGAGGACAATTGAGTAGCTGTCTGATAGCGAGGCAGCGCCCTGGTCACGAAGAACGGCCGAGGGGACACGGTACACTGACCACGCGTCACCACAATATCTGCAGGCCAAATGGCTGGGAAGCGGTCGCATGATAGGCCTAGGCCCTTCATGGTCTGTAGTGCCAGGGGTAAAAAAAATAGGGAAAGCGCCTTCTAATACCACCTTTAATTTGTAAACACTACAGTACCGGCTTCTAGGGGAGTGTGATGGAGCAGTGGCTTAGCTTCTCGCCTTTCACCAGGACGGCCGGGGTTCGAATCCCGGTGACAGCGGGGTGGACTTTTCACCTGGAAAATCACGTGGCGTCAGGAAGGGCATCCGGCCTTAAATCCCCGGCCAAAACCAAAATGAGCCTGGCTGGCTACGGCGACCCCTATTAATTGGGAATAGCTGAAGAAAGTTTTACAGTAGCAGCTACTAAATAAAGGTAGCAATATAGCTACGTTCAATTTCATAAACACTGGGCTCACAAATCCCGTATAGTTAAGTAAAAATAACAGTCTGGTCGTTATTTCAGTAGCAACGAAGCTCTGTGGTGGCTATTGCCGTTTCCGTAACACTTAAGGCATCCCGCCGTCATATACCTCAATGTGCACTTACAAAATTGTGAACCAGTCTATTTTACTGAAAAGAATTTCTACGAGCGAGTATCCACTCCGGCAAAAACCACACTCACTACCTTTTCCAAAATTTACACAAGACATGATTTTTAAAGCACTCTTCTGTATGTTGAGGTACAGAGATATACCACATGGAAAGATACAATAATATGTTGGCAAATCTGAGTTCAAGGAACTGCTGTTCAGAATAGACTTTCGGTGCAGGTTATGCGGCCCATGTTCGTAACATGGAATGTTTTCTTTTGACAATGCATCTACACCATGTGCGAGGGCAACGCATTTCAAAGATCTCTAAAAACACAATAAACAGGAAGTTGGAGAAAAATTTTAAGTGGGAGCGAAGATTCAAGGAGAAATAATTTCATCTTTGAGATTTGCTGATGACATCGTCATCTTGACCGATACGCCAGAGGAATTGAATGAGTTTTTGAATGGTATGGACTCCGTCTTGAGGAAATAATTCATGATGGAAATCAATAAATGTAAAACAAAATTATTGGAATGCAGCCAAAATAAATCAGAAACCTCTATGCACATCAAATTGGCAGGTGAAACGCTACGGGAAGTAGGAGACTTCTGTTAGTTAGGAAGAAAAATAGCCAGTGATGGACGAAGCAAAGAGGTTGGCTCAGGCAAGGACATCATTTCTACAGAAAAGGAATCTGTTGACATCGAATATACATTTAGATATTAGGAAGTAATTTTTGAAAGCTTTTGTCTGGAGCGTGACACTATAAGGAAGTGAAACTTGGACTAATGGTGCAGCAGAAAAGAGGAGAATTGAAGCGTTTGAAATGTGGTGTTACAGGAGAATGATGATCAGATGGGTAGAAGGGGTAACAAATAAAGAGCTATTAAGACGAGTGGGAGTGGAGAGATGTTTCTGGCGACTGCTATTGAAGAGAAGAAATAGGTTGGTACGACACATATTAAGACAACCAGGAATAGCAAGCTTAGTTATGGATGGGAGGGTTAAGGACAAGAACTGTAGGGTAGACCAGGGTAAAACAGATTGCCTCGGATGTAGGGTGTGGTAGCGATATAGAGATGAAACGATTAGCTCAGGAGAGGGGGTCATGGAAAGCTGCATCAGTCCAGTCAAGAAACTGAAGACTCAAACAACAGTTGGGAATTTTAATTACTTAGAGAGGCATGTAAGGCAAAAGGGTTGTTGGAGAATTTCAATCCCTGGGATGTAACACTGGAAGAGAGTGCATATTGTACATACGGCCAAGGTCCGAGATATTTTACTATAGGTAAGGAAAAATACTTTTGATTCCCCATATTCCGATAGATTTGCCATTCCAGTGTGCAAGAGTGCAGTTCCCTCTTCAAACAATATTCGCAATTTCTATTAACAAAGCGCAATCGCACACACTTAACAGCAGGTGTACAATTGCATCGTCCCCATTGACTTGATCGCGAGCGAAGCCGCGGGTACCTGCTAGTAGTACAAATAATTTGTAGCACCAGTGGTGGACAATTAAAATGGTTACCTCATTTTCACAAGGGCCAATTCTGCTTGTTTGAACAAGGCTTCAAATTATAGCCATTTTAACACGTAATAAACGAGCATGGGACATGTATTGTTAATTTGAATCATCCACTCTGTCATCAAAATGGAAAGCCACTCATTAATCTATCGGCATGCCAACTGTCCTGACAGCTTCACTGTGTGATGAGGCTGACGTGTTCGGGAGCGGGACAAACAGCACGATCTTACGAAAACCAGGGAAATGTAATCAAAGTTTAGTTTGTCCTTGATCCCATTCAACAGTGTTGCCAACAAATGTAAACATAAAGTATCAAACTGCTGGGTAAAATGTACATGAATTCATTTACTTTATGTATTCATTATTGTCAGACAGGTAGGCTCCACTAGTGACAATATAATAATTAACAATAAAATTTACAAGTATAAACAAAACAATAACAACAAATACTAAAAACACTATGATATATCAACAACCACAACCACACAAACACGCACTCAAACATCCCAAGCATCCATTCATACAATCCCTTGTACGAGAAACACTATGATATATCAACAACCACAACCACACAAACACGCACTCAAACATCCCAAGCATCCATTCATACAATCCCTTGTACGAGAAACACTATAATATCAACAACCACAACCACACAAACACGCACTCAAACATCCCAAGCATCCATTCATACAATCCCTTGTACGAGAAACACTATGATATATCAACAACCACAACCACACAAACACGCACTCAAACATCCCAAGCATCCATTCATACAATCCCTTGTACGAGAAACACTATGATATATCAACAACCACAACCACACAAACACGCACTCAAACATCCCAAGCATCCATTCATACAATCCCTTGTACGAGAAACACTATGATATATCAACAACCACAACCACACAAACACGCACTCAAACATCCCAAGCATCCATTCATACAATCCCTTGTACGAGAAACACTATGGTATATCAACAACCACAACCACACAAACACGCACTCAAACATCCCAAGCATCCATTCATACAATCCCTTGTACGAGAAACACTATGATATATCAACAACCACAACTTCACAAACACGCACTCAAACATCCCAAGCATCCATTCATACAATCCCTTGTACGAGAAACACTATGATATATCAACAACCACAACCACAACCACACAAACACGCACTCAAACATCCCAAGCATCCATTCATACAATCCCTTGTACGAGAAACACTATGATATATCAACAACCACAACCACACAAACACGCACTCAAACATCCCAAGCATCCATTCATACAATCCCTTGTACGAGAAACACTATGATATATCAACAACCACAACCACACAAACACGCGCTCAAACATCCCAAGCATCCATTCATACAATCCCTTGTACGAGAAACACTATGATATATCAACAACCACAACCACACAAACACGCGCTCAAACATCCCAAGCATCCATTCATACAATCCCTTGTACGAGAAACACTATGATATATCAACAACCACAACCACACAAACACGCACTCAAACATCCCAAGCATCCATTCATACAATCCCTTGTACGAGAAACACTATGATATATCAACAACCACAACCACACAAACACGCGCTCAAACATCCCAAGCATCCATTCATATAATCCTTTGTACGAGAAACACTATGATATATCAACAACCACAACCACACAAACACGCACTCAAACATCGCAAGCATCCATTCATACAATCCCTTGTACGAGAAACATTAAAATATTTATTACAAAAATCACTATCTCCAGTAAACGGAAAAAGGCAGAAACATAAATGAAAAGATAAGAAGGAAAATTTCAGAAACTGGAAAAAAAGACAATTCAAGAGTGACATTTAAGAATCTAGAAAACAGCAAACAAAAACATATTACTTCAGTCACTCGTACATTCAATCAAAAATCAATCAACCATTCATTCAACCACATATTAAATCAAACTATCAATGAAACACAAATAGAAGTGAACACAATACACATTACAATATTTTACAGCCCACTTGAGATGTTTCACATAACTAAGACCTGGAAGTTCATGCATTTGCAAATGGGGGTAATACCCCGGTGGCAAATTGTACAACTACAGAAAATTACCAACAATAATATGAAACACACTTAATATACACAAGTCGCGATTTGGGAATTATAGCAATTACATCGTAGTATTCACACCAAATTTCAGTCGTTACGTAAACACATCAATAGGTTTGGGGAAGGGCTCTAAGACTGTGGCAGGTAATGAGTTCCAATTATCAATACCACGAGAAATGAAATGAAATGAAAATCCACAGCCTGCTTCCAGTCTCCGACCGGGTCAGGAATGGAATGAATGAAGCCCCTATCTAGCGGCGAGGATATGAACTGTGCCGGCTGCCGAGGCCTGACGCACTCCTCTGGGGCAATGATTAAATGAATGACAGATGAAATGAAATGATAGTGGAGAGTGTTGCTGGAATGAAATTTTGACAGGGAAAACCGGAGTACCCGGAGAAAAACCTGTCTGCCTCCGTTTTGTCCAGCACAGATCTCACATGGAGTGACCGGGATTTGAACCACGGACCCAGCGGTGAGAGGCCGGCGTGCTGCCGCCCTTGCCACGGAGGCTAGAAATGAAATATTTTCCATAATTTATACGCTGCGGTCGGCGCTTAATATTGTGCGGATGATCTGCCTTGGTCAGGTAAGTGAGATTTCCCAGACGTTTGGCCGATTAGTGCATGTGTTAAACATATCGTATAGTCTGGATTTCGTTCTTCTATCTTCCAGTTTCCCGCCCTAGTTCCTCCATCATTCGAGTAACTCCACATTCAGGATTAAAATCGCTGATCCCAAACCTAGCAGCCTTCCTTTCTACCATATCCAGCTCATTAATGAGTTCTACTTGATATGGGCCCCAAACCGCTGAGCCGTAGTCCAAGATTGGTCTCACCAGGGTCAAATTTCCTAATTATTTTGGGGGTGGAACAAAAGAAAAAAAAAGAAGTCGTCAAACTAAAACTTACAAATGATTATTTATTTAGTTCATTATTTATTTATTTATTTAGTATGTTTCGACCCATACAGGATCACATAAAGCAAGTTATGATCTGTTGCTGTTATTTCTCTTGTTCTTCCAGAATTCTTTCATCATGTCGCTATGTTTAGCTCGACGTTCGTCAGTCCATTTTCCCCTAGGCCTGCTGGGCTTATCATCTGATGCAGCTTCCCAAGTGTAGATCTTATGTCTGAAAGTTTTGCGGTCTTCGATATATGTGGGTGTGATGTTGGCGTTATTGAGATCAGTTTGAACTTGTTTAATCCAAACCGTTGTCGTCTTTAATTTTTGTGAGTACATCAATATTTTCTTTGTTAATCGGTTGTCATCTAGCCTCATAATGTGTCCATAAAATTTCAAGCGTCGTTTACGGAAATCGGTTTCAATATTTGAATATTTTTCTGTGATCTTGTGCGATTGTAAACGATATCCTTCATCTGTAAGTCTTGGGCCAAGAATTTTTCGGATGATTTTCCTTTCAGCTTTCTTGATGTTTTCAAGATCCCCTTTATAATTGAGGTTTAACGTCTCACTGGCGTAGAGTGTTTCGGGTTTGATGACCGTCGCGTAATGTCGAATTTTAGTGTTAATGCTCATGCATTTTTTGTTATAGATGTTTGCGGTTTTCCCATATGCTTTCCGCATTTTGAGTTCACGAGTTCTTTGTGCTATTCTTTCTGTGCCTGTAGGTTCAATAATTTCACCTAAGTATTTGAAATGATTAACCTTGTTGATTGAACCGTATTTTGTTACCAAAGCTTGGGTTTCAATGTGTTTTGTAGCCATGAATTCAGTTTTTGTGGAGATTTTTTAGTTCATTATCATTATATCTATTATTTATTATGCACATATAAGGAACTCGTAAACCACCAATCTACAGGTGAAGCAAACGGGGCTCACGTTTAAAGTTTTAAAGAACTGTTGTTATAGAACGGTATAGAATTAACAAATGGCATTAGGCGATGTGTGCTTTTAACCCATTGATTGCTTTCCCGGTCAGTTGTAGAGTGTGTGCGTCATAATCACAGGTTCGTGGGTTTGAATCTCGTAAGAAAACTCGTTTCTATTTCGATTTTACATTACTGGCTGTACTAAGAAATTTAATTCTGTTTTGAGGGCTAGAACGGGGTACACTCAGCCGCGTGAGGCTAAACTGAGAAGAGATGGGTTCGATTCACACCTCAGCCATCTTGGAAGCGGTTTCCGTGGTTTCCCACTTCTACTCCAGGCCAATGCGGAGATGGTTGTTAACATAAGGCCGAATAAGGCCTTCGCAATCCTCAGTTGGTAAAACTGGTACAGGGGCCGATAACCTAAATGTTAGGCCCCTTAAAACAACAATCATCATCATCATCATCAAAACTGGTACAGATGCCGCTGCAGCACAGACGCCGCATACACTGTAGCCATAAGTTCCCATAGTTCCAGCTAGATGGCAGTGTGTAAGCTATTTCGGCATCCAAGCAACAACCACTGTCTGCGGGGGTGGTGCAAACTGCTCGCATATTACGCAAATTGTAGTCGATAACGGGAGGAGAGTGCATGTTTCCTCCAGACAAGTTTTTTCTTGTGTTTGTTATTGCGTGTCACTCTATGGAAGTGAAACTTGGACTATTGGTGCAGCAGAAGAGAGGAGAATTGAAGCGTTTGAAATTTGGTGTTACAGGAGAATGATGAAGATCAGCTGGGTAGATAGGGTTACAAACGAAGAGGTATTAAGACGAGTGGGAGGGTAGAGATGTTTCTGGCGACTGCTAATGAGGAGAAGAGATAGATTGGTAGGACGCATACTAAGACACCCAGGAAGAGCAAGCTCAGTTATGGAAGGACAAGAACTGTACGGGTAGACCAAGTTTAGAATATGTTAAAGAAATTGCCTCAGATGTAGAGTGTGATTGCTACAGTATGAAGAGATGAAACGATTAGCTCAGGACAGGGAGGCATGGAGGGCTGCATCAAACCAGTCAAAAGACTGAAGACTCAAACAACAACAACAACAACATTTATTGTATATTAAGCTGGTTTCAAACGCTCAAATCAACCGTTTTTAGTACAGAATAAGTCTTAACCGTTACTGTAGTAGATGGTAAGCATATTTTAGGCCATGTTAGCATTGAGGTGCGGCATCTCTACCTGACATTTGGGAGAGTTGCTACTCAGCAATCCGCTAGAGATGCCTCATTGATATCCTTTTTTAAAAACATGGAAACATTTAAACCGGTATTCCATTCGAGTATTTTATTATCTTCTGATTCTTAAAATAGACGGCTTCGGTGGCGTAGTCGGTAGCTTTATGGTGTGGCAACTCATTACAAAAGTAAGGGCACAGCCAACAAATGAGCTCAGTGGGAGAATAAAATTAAGGAGATGTTGTAAAAAAAAGCAGAAAACAAAGGAAATACTATTCAGGAAGGCAAAAGGAGCAATGGAATTCTGCACGAACATTAAAATGAAGAATGGATTCCGGAAATCTGGATAAGATACAATGGGTCCATATGAGTTTGATAACCCTTTATGGGATAGTGGTCTCTATGTTAACCACCTGTCATAAGGACAGTTTATGCTTTCAAAGATGCTGATAGTTGAATCTTTAAGGCAAATTTAGGAGAATTTTCATGCTGAAGTGATTTATAAAAATCAAATATCCTACGTATTTACTTGACTTAATGTGTTGGATAAAATGAAATAATAAAAAAATGTACATAAATACACAAATGACAATCAGAAATATAAAATTACAATAATAAAAGAAAATTGAAATAATTAACATAACTATAAAAGAATTATAAAAATTACAATAATCAATTGGAAATTAGTTAATTAATTAAGTTTATGTTCGACCCTCACTATTATGTGTCAGAAAACTGTATCATGATGATGGTCATTATAACACTGATTTTCATTATGATACAGTTTCTCCAGTCAATCAGAGCTCGTTCATTGGCAAATTAGGTAACGATACCTTCGCGCATGCGCTCAAAATCCAACATGTCGGATATAAACACAACATCGAACTAGGCTATAATAAATTACCGACATGGAATACGCACCGTCCATATGTTCGCGTAAATAAACTGGCGAATATGAAATAAGAAATAGCACTGTACCTTAAAATCACCAACACTAATTTCTACACAGCGCATTGTCTTCAAATGACTCCGGTGACAATATTACTGAGGGACGGCAGATGTAAACATATGGAATTGCAAGCACACAGAGCGCATGCGTCGGTCGTTCAAAGATCTTGGAAGACAGAGATATAATACCCAATGCTCGCTCTGCGATCACAAAATTCAAGTAGCAGACTCTCAACAGATATTTATGAATATTTATGTTAAAACATATAACTTAATAAAGTTATAATTATCGTCGAACATAAACAGTCGTATGCAACTCGCCTATAATGGTAATTAAGACACTCGTATGGAAATTATAAAACTCGCATACGCTCGTTTTATAAAAATACTTGTGTCTTAATTATAGCCATTATAGGCTCTTTGCATAATGTACTATATTTCAACAAAAATATCAAAATTAAATTTATAATAACATAAATTGAAAATTAAAAATAAATATATAAACATTAAAATTTAAATTACTTTTATATGACCGCTGCACTTCGAAATTGTTACTCATGCAACTTAGACACATCCCTTAGGACATAATTCCCAATTTTTGAGACGATGAGTTTTGGTAACTTGAAGACACAGGCAAGGGCAACAATGCGACATGAGACGTAGTTTCTATTATGCAGTCGCCGACATAATTTTCCACTCTCAGATGGCAACTAAGCACAAACAGAGTTTAATCTGTGTAGGCAGGAGCACAAATTGTGCGAATTTAGGAGAGTGATTTATTTATTGTAATCCCTGTGTGTATTAGTTAGCTGTTCTTTTTGATAGATCTCAGTTGTGCTTAGCTTTACTTTTCCATTTGCGTAGACGCTTATCGTCTACTTAAATTTACGTCAGATAGGGATAGCTAGAGTGTTAACGTACAATTGAAAGTTGGAAGTGACACCTTCATAACTTAGATATTTTTATTGGTACCTTTAAATATAAATAATACTTCCTTTGATTGTCGACGTTTACATTGTATTGCTTTACCGTAGATTCTGGGAGTTATTATTATTATTCACTGATTATTTTATTGCGTAGTGACTTATTTAAGTGTCAATACGGGTCAAATAATGTACTCACTGAATAAAAATATATTAATAAAATAAACACATGTGTACAGGTTACAAATTAAAAATGGAAGTAAAACACGAGCAACTTAAATATAAAAATAAAAGGAATCTAGAAATAAATTCAAATCATAATAGCAAATAATTGGAAACTCGATTCAATAATAAATTTTAAAAAGGATGAAGCAAGATTCATGAAATCAAAGAAATTCGTGGGATAGGATACAAGAACGACTACTTACGGAGATGACATGATCTGGACTCCCAGCATAAAAACAGAACTACGGCGTCTATGATGTGAAATCATGCGGTAGGAGGTAAAACAGTGGAGAGTGGAGGTGTGCGTATGTAGAGAAACGGGGGGTGGGGGATGACACAGAATTACGTAATATAGCGAAGTCAGAGGAAGCAACACAAAATTAACACATAAAAAAAGGAAATGTTAATTACATTAAATTACTTGATATTACCGGGATACGAAATGAAAGGGAAAACAAGTTGTTCAGTAAAGAACATATAGCCTACTTTCTCCTAAATGCATGGGTATTGTTATAAATCTTTGTCCTTTTCAAGGAGTATAATTGAATGTTGGTTGTAGTAGCTTGTTGAAATACAACGTGCTATAGGGATATTAAACATGAATATTGCTTTACCGTAGATTCTGGGAGTTATTATTATTATTCACTGATTATTATATTGCGTAGTGACTTTGCTAGTGCTACCTCTGTAAAAAATTCATTCAATTCGGTTTCACCGTGTTTGAATTGATCTGAGGAATGGATTTGCACACATACATGGCCGCTATTTGCAAACTATTGGGCTGATGACCTTATAGTCAGTCATAAGATGCTTTCCACAAAAAGGCATGTTGTTGCAAAATCCAGTAGAGATCAAATTATTAGGATGGTCGAAATTTGATTTAAGCTTTTAACATTTGCGTGGCCGTCATTCCGTTTCCGTCAAGATGGCGGCGATATAAAACACGACACTGAGGTGCCTTTTGCTAGTGCTACCTCTGTACCAAATTTCGTTCAATTCGGTTTCACCGTGTTTTAATTGATAGAGGGAATCGATTTGCACACACACTTGGCCACCAGCTGCAAACTATTGGGCTGATGATCTAGCAGTTTGGTCAGAATATACTTCCCACATAAAGATTTGTTGCTGCAAAATTTGGTAGAGACTAGATTATTAGGTTGGTCGTAATTACATTTTAGCCTTTAACATTTGTGTGGCCGCGATTACGTTTCCGTCAAGATGGCGGTGATATAAAACATGACACTGAGGTGGCCTTCTCTAGTGCTACCTCTGTACCAAATTTCGTTCCATTCGGTATCACCGTGTTCGAATTAATAGGGGGAATCGATTTTCACACAAAGATGGCCGCCATCCGCAAAATATTAGGCTAATGACCTATTAGTTTGGTCAAAGGATGCCCCCTCCATAATGGTATGTTGATGCAAAATTTGGTAGAGATCGGATGATTAGGTTAATCGTAATTTGATTTAAGCTTTGAATATTTGTGTGGCCGCCATTACGTTTCCGTCAAGATGATCGCGATATAAAACATGACACTGAGGTGCCCTTTGCTAGTGCTACCTCTGTACCAAATTTCATTCCATTCGGTTTCACCGTGTTCGAATTAATAGGGGTAATCGATTTTGACACAAAGATGGCCGCCATCCGCAAACTATTAGGCTAATGACCTATTAGATTTGTCAAAGGATGCTTCCTCCATAAAGGTATGTTGTTGCAAAATTTGGTAGAGATCGGATGATTAGGTTAGTCGTAATTTGATTTAAGCTTTGAACATTTGTGTGGCCGCCATTACGTTTCCGTCAGGATGGCGGTCATATAAAACATGATGACACTGAGGTGCCCTTTGCTAGTGCTACCTCTGTACCAAATTTCATTCCATTCGGTTTCACCGTGTTCGAATTAATATGGGTAATCGATTTTGACACAAAGATGGCCGCCATCCGCAAACTATTAGGCTAATGACCTACTAGATTTGTCAAAGGATGCTCCCTCCATAAAGGTATGTTGTTGCAAAATTTGGTAGAGATCGGATGATTAGGTTAGTCGTAATTTGATTTAAGCTTTGAACATTTGTGTGGCCGCCATTACGTTTCCGTCAAGATCGCGGCGATATAAAACATGACACTGGGGTGCCCTTTGCTGGTACTACCTCTGTACCAAATTTCGTTCCATTCGGTTTCACCGTATTCGAATTAATAGGGGCAATCGATTTTCACACAAAGATGGCCGCCATCCGCAAACTATTAGGCTGATGACCTATTAGTTTGGTCAAAGGATGTTGCCCCCATAAAGGTATGTAGTTGCAAAATTTGGTAGAGATCGGATGATTAGGTAGGTCGTAATTTGATTTAAGCTTTGAACATTTGTGTGGCCGCCATTACGTTTCCGTCAAGATGGCGGCGATATAAAACATGACACTGAGGTGTCCTTTGCTAGTGCTACCTTTGTACCAAATTTCGTTCAATTTGCGCTCACCGTGTTCGAATTGATAGGGGGGGACAGACATTCAGAGTACACACACTCACTCACACACACACACACACACAGACTCACACACACACATACACACACACAGACAGACACACTTTTTTTCGCCCTGTAGTGATCTCATAAGTCTACTTTCATTTTTTAAAAATCGAAAGTAGGCTAAAAACCCAGGAGCTCACATCTGGTGGGACGTGGGTTGGCGACCACAGGCCCCCAGCTGAGTCCGGCATTGCTTCCACTTACTTGTGCCGGGCTCCTCCCCGTCTTCTTTCCTGTCGACCTCACTTGGTCAACTCTTGTTCTCTTCCGACCCCGACGGTATTAGGGTATCCGAGGCCTACGGAGTCTCTTCCTTTCCCGCCTTCATTGGCCCTTGTCTCATCTTTTCTGATAACCTCCTTCTGCGTGGGGTCAGCCTTCTTGTTCTTTTACTTTTCCCTCCTGCCTTGTGCTCAAGGCCCTTAAGGAGGCAGGGTATATGTAGCCCCACCACATCTTATTAGCCTACTTTCGATTTTTTCAAAAAATGAAAGTAGACTTATGAGATCACTACAGGGCGAAAAAAGTGTGTCTGTCTGTGTGTGTGTATGTGTGTGTGTGAGTCTGTGTGTGTGTGTGTGAGTGTGTGTACTCTGAATGTCTGTCCCCCCTATCAATTCGAACACGGTGAAACCGAATTGAACAAAATTTGGTACAGAGGTAGCATTAGCAAAGGGCACCTCAGTGTCATACTTTATATCGCCGATATCTTTACCAAAACAGAATGGCGGCCACTCAAACGTTCAAAACGTAAAATCAAATTACGGCTAAACTAATCATCCGATCTCTACCAAATTTGGTGACAACATACCTTTATATAAGACGCGTCTTTCATCCAACATTCAAGGTCATCGGCCGTACCATTTCAGGATGGCGGCCGTGTGAATTATTCAACCATTTTAATCAATGGCTTAAGACCCACCAATTCCGATTAATGAGCCTAGGGTGGTTTAAGCTATCCTGAAGGTCATGATCCGTTATTTATTATAATTTAATATTATAATATTATACTGTATGAGTGGCTTAAAAGAGCTGAGCTGTCTGTGTCACATGACAAGATGGCAGCTGTCCTCACGTGCCTGTCTTATATTTCAATAGTTTTAGTATGTTGTATGTGATATATCCTACTGATACAATAATATAAACTTTGTATGAAATTATCTTTAATGAAGATGTACTGCTGTGAATAAATCGTTTATTTAAAGTCATTATTTGCCAACAGGTTGTATCTAATGTCAGTTAAGAACACCATGTTGTTAAGGATAGGATTAGCTCTGGGCTAGGGTATTAGTCTATCACGCAGTCGACTGGGGATCGAGTACTACTGCAGTTAACTTTTTTTTTTCTTGAATTCTTTAACAAATGATGTGCACGAGCTCTTTCCACAGATACTGAATAAGATGTCATTTAGCTCAAAGGAGAGGCTAATGTATACACTCGTTTATTAGTAAAATCACAGCCCCAGCATCGCAAATAAACAGAAGACATTAGGAAAAGGAGAATAGAAGAACTAGATACACGTTGTCATTAACCACAGCCTTCTTAATGCCTCTGTTCGGTGCTGTCCTCTTGTGGGTTATGTGGGTAATATTGTTCCAAACTTACTGCTGTGTAAATACCTGGCCTCCTGAAGTATGGCAATTTTGTAATACTGGTAGTTCAACTATTAGCCACGATCGCGCTCCGATTACCTTTAAACACTGCCAGCTGGATCGCCTCCCTCTTGGCTACTTTAAACTGTCTACTCATTCAACACTCTTAGGCCACTGCCATCGTAGTACATTACGATGGCAGTGCATAGGCGTACAACATAAAGATTAATTCACTGATAGGTCGCAGCACCAACCTACTGTGATCGGCGTGGATTTTTAAAGGGGAAGATACCCAAAACGGAAGATTCTTAACTTAGCAGGCTGGCTTAATATAGAGATTAACGGACGTGAATGCATTACAATAAGTTAGTAGTTTTGTTATTCAATCATCATAAAGTATACAATATTGATTTTGACACTTACTGGCTAATTATCAATATAAAAGAAAACAAACAATACATTGTGGTAGAGGTGCTTGTGTTAGGGATGAGGACAAAGAGTCATAAATATACCCATACATTTAGGAGAAAGTAGGCTATATGTTCTTTGCTGAACATCTTGTTTTTATTCTCAATTGCATTTTGTGACTATTTTGAAACTAAATTACATTTTGTAAGTATTTTCTATCTAAATTGTATTTTGTAAATATTGTCAATTCAAATAACAGTACAGTAAGTATGTAGTTAGTTTTAGTTGTAAGTAGGTAGTTAGTTTGTCTATTAGATATATGTCATTGTTCTATTAGACTGTGGTGTGTGAGCAGTCTGGTAGCAGTTGCATTGTTTATTAGTTATAGTTCATTGTTTCAGTAGACTGTGATGTGTGAGGGTGAATGTGAGTGTGCCTGGTGACAGACTGTTCTAGTGGTAGTATTTGTTGTTAACTTAAGTTTATTTTTCGTTAGTAGTATTTTGGTATTTAATTGTTAGTAGAAGGTTAGTGTTTTTGTTAGTAGAATTGCTCTTTACTTATTCTGAAAGGGATTGGCAGCCTTTCAGAATAAATCAATTCTTTACTAGTCTTATAGACGGTTAAGATATTGATAATATAAGCCAAATAATGGCTACACTGCGTCCTGCTGCACGGCTGAAAGCAACGGGAAAATACAGCCGTATGCTATTCCCGAGGATATGCACCTCTCTATGCATAATTACATGTGATGATGGCCTCCTCCCTTGCAAAATTTCAATCCGGAGGTAAACTAGTCCCCCGATCGGATCTCCGGGTGGGGACTACTCGAGAGGGGGTTAACATCACAGAAGTGACAAAGATGAAATCTGACATTCTACGGATCGGAGCGTGGAATGTTAGAAGTCTGCTAGGAAGTGGAAGGTTAGAAAACTTAGAAAGGGAAATGGATAGGTTGAGGTTGGATTTGGTTGGGATTAGTGAAATGCGCCGGCAGGAAGAACAGGACTTTTGGTCAGGAGACTATAGGGTCATTAACACTAAATCAAACAATGGCCAAGCAGGGGTTGGCCTCATATTGAGTAGGAAACTTGGACAGCGGGTGGAATATTATGAACAATATAGTGAACGGATTGTTGTAGCAAAAATCAATACTAAACCTACCTGCATCACAGTGGTACAAGTCTATATGCCTACCAGTCAAGCTGATGATGAGGATGTTGAAAAGGTCTACAAAGAAATAGACGAAATTCTGAGGTATATCAAGGGTGATGAAAATGTTATAGCAATGGGAGATTGGAATGCTGTGGTAGGAAAAGGGAGAGAGGGGAAGATAGTAGGAGATTTCGGATTAGGTGAAAGGAATGATCGAGGAAGCAGGCTGGTAGAATTCTGCACCGAGCATGAGTTGGTCATAGCTAACACCTTATTCAATAGCCACAATAGAAGAATATACACAAGGATGAGACCAGGAGATACAGGGCGTTACCAAATCGACTTCATTATGGTCAAGCAGAGGTTTCGAAACCAGATTTTGGATTGTAAAACATATCCTGGTGCTGACATAAACTCTGACTACAATCCGGTTGTAATGAAATGCAGATTAAATTGATGAAACTGAAGAAAAGTCAAAAGCCAAAAAGGTGGGCAACAGACAGACTGAAAGAGAAGGATGTAAACGAAAGATTCAAGAAGAGTATAAAGGAAGGACTAATGAAAAACCCTAAACAAACTTCAATTGCAGACGAATGGGCACTTTTGAAGAATGAAATAACAAAATCCGCAGAATAACACATTGGTAGGAAAGAAAGAATAGGTAGAAAACCGTGGATCACTCAGGATATACTAGAATTGATGGATGAAAGGCGGAAGCACAAGAATGTAAAAAATGAAAAGGGGAAAGCAGAATACAAACGTCTGAGAAATGAGGTTAACAAGAAGTGCAAGGAAGCGAAAGAAGAATGGTTGAAAGAGAAATGTGCAGGTATAGAAAATTATCTGAAATTAGGAAAAGTAGACACAGCTTATCGAAGGATTAAGAATACTTTTGGGGAAAGGAAGACTAATTGCTGTAATATTAAGGACACAAATGGTAAGCTTCTAACAGATAGGGAAGAAAAGGTTGAGAGATGGAAAGCTTACATAGAGAGTTTGTATAAGGGAAAGGAAATTGAGAATCATGTAATGGAAAGGGAGGAGGAAATTGATGTGGATGCGAAAGGAGATTTAATATTGAGATCAGAATTTGATAAAGCTTTGGAAGACTTAAGCAGGAACAAAGCACCAGAAATAGATAATATACCGATTGAGTTGCTACGCTGCATAGGAGATGAAGGTCTGATCAGGTTATTTCACTTGGTGTGTAGGATTTATGAGACAGGTGAGGTACCCCCTGATTTCAAGAAGAATGTAATCATCCCTATACCAAAGAAAGTGGGAGCTGACAGATGTGAAGATTACCGTACAATCAGCTTGATTACTCATGCTTCAAATATCCTGTCTAGAATAATTTACAAGAGGATTGAAAGCCAGATAGAAACGGAGTTGGGTGAAGACCAGTTTGGATTCAGGAGAAATGTAGGAACAAGGAAAACTGTACTAAGTCTTAGGCTGATTTTGGAAGGTAGAATAAGGAAAGATAAGAGAACGTTCATGGCTTTTGTAGACTTAGAAAAGGCTTTTGATAACGTTGATTGGACTAAATTCTTTGACATTTTGAAATCGATTGGGATAAAGTACAGGGAAAGGAGGGTGATATACAATCTATACAGAAACCAGACAGCAGTCATTCGAGTTGAAGGACATGAGAGAGAAGCTGGTATTCAGAAAGGTGTAAGGCAAGGCTGCAACTTATCACCCATACTTTTCAATCTTTACATTGAACAAGCAATGAAGGAAAGTAGAGAAAAATTTAAAGTGGGAGTGAAGATTCAAGGAGAAATAATTTCAACTCTGGGATTTGCTGATGACATCATCATCTTGGCCGACAAGCCTGAGGATTTGAATGAGTTTTTGAATGGTATGGACTCCGTCATACGGAAAGAATTCATGATGAAAATTAATAAATGTAAAACCAAAATACTGGAATGCAGCCGAAATAAATCAGAAACCTCTATGGAGATCAAATTGGCAGGTGAAAAGCTGAAGGAAGTAGGAGACTTCTGTTACTTAGGAAGCAGAATAACCAGTGATGGACGAAGCAAAGAAGATATAAAAAGTAGGTTGGCTCAGGCAAAGAAAGCATTTCTACAAAAAAGGAATCTGCTGACATCGAATATAGATTTAGGTATTAGGAAGTCATTTTTGAAAGCCTTTGTCTGGAGCGTGGCGCTCTATGGAAGTGAAACTTAGATTATTGGTGCAGCAGAAAAGAGGAGAATTGAGGCATTTGAAGTGTGGTGTTACAGGAGAATGATGAAGATCAGATGGGTAGATAGGGTTACAAACAAAGAGGCATTAAGACGAGTGGGAGAGGAGAGATGTTTCTGGCGACTGCTAATGAAGAGAAGAGATAGGTTGGTAGGACACATAGTAAGACACCAAGGAATAGCAAGCTCAGTTATGGAGGGAAGGGTCGAGGTCAAGAACTGTATTGGTAGACCAAGGTTAGAATATGTTAAACAGATTGCCTCGGATGTAGGGTGTGGTAGCTATGTAGAGATGAAACGATTAGCTCAGGACAGGGAGGCCTGGAGAGCTGCATCAAACCAGTCAAAAGACTGAAGACTCAAACAACAAAATTAGAGAAACAAAAAAATAACATTATTAAAGTTATAATGATTGAAATGTAAAAACACATAAAATTACAAAAATTGTTTTGCTCTATATAGGGAATGAGACCTGTATAAACACATATAATATTAATGTGAATTGGAATAAAGCATTGACGAGGTAGAACAGTTTTAAAAGATAAATTCTATTTTTCAACATACAATTGTCTTGTAGTATGTTCTAGTACTCAATTGTATTGGAGTTGAAGAACTTAGCATAAATTTTATTTTGTTATTAATTATTTTGCTAGCGGCATCTCTTCCGAGCTATACCGGGTTCTAGAGAGAGACGCCGCTGATGCAATAATTTCTTCGTTCCTTTTTTTCGCCGATTTATTTTCATTTAATAATGCTTTGCTCATTTGTGATGTATTGCACACATTTTCGAATTATGCTCTAAAAGTGCGGCAACACTGCCGGATTTACCTTACAACTACACAAACTAATACAGCCATCAAAATAAGACAGGTTGTCGGACGAATTCCACTCACACCCAAGTACATGTGGTAGGCGCACATGACCACAATCTTACAATGACCCTAAATAAATCATCAAACATCACCAGTTCCTCTCAAGAACAGGCTATGAACCACATCATTCGGAGTGCCCACAGCGTAGCTTTACAGGCGATTGAGGAGATTTCATGAAAGCATCAGCTCCAGCGCTTTCCTGGTTGAAGAACCTTGATGTTCATTTCTGATTATTATGTACATATTTGTTTAATAATGATGTAGATCATTTGTACCTTACGAATAGTAAATAAATAAGTTCCTCTATTAAAAACTGCTGCGGAGCTAGTTAAAGTTTTCAAAGAAAAATGTCTAACAAAACTTGGTGAATAACTACATTCATTCAATCATTTGCAATTAGAGGTGTGTCCCCTGGTGGCCAATTTGGTATACATAACAATTAAACAATTATACATAACAATTCAATAACAATTAAACTGGAGTATTTACACAAATCGTCAGTCTTTTCTTAAACACACCTATATGTTTTGGGAAATGCTCTTAAGACTGCGGCAGGTAGAGTGTTCCAGTTATCATTGATACGGTTTACGGAAGAATATTTATTATAATTTGTTCGCTGTCGTCGGCCCTTAACTTTGAAAGGGTGATCGCTCCTACTCATGTAAGTGTGCTTCCCCATACGTTTGCTAAGCTCACCCCATGCTGGTTGATTTGTATACGTGTTGTACATAGCGCAGAGTCTAGATTTCATCCTCCTAGACTCAAGTGATTCCCAACCAAGTTTCTTTACCATACGAGTCACCTGCTCCTGGGATTAACATCACTGGGCACAAATATATATATATATATATGCCTTTCTTTGTACCATTTCCAACTCATTGATGAGCCCTACTTGATATGGATCTCAAACCGCCGAGGCGTATTCCAGAATAGGTCTTATAAGTGACAAATATCCTAATTCTTGAGCAGAGGTACTACTTCCTTTTAATACCCTCATTACAAAGTGCAGAGATTTGTATGGTTTAGAAACTTCATGACTACTCCATTTGATACCATTACTTACGTGAAACCCCAAATATTTTCAATAATATATGGGGAAATATATTTTCAAAAAGTACACCTCTCTTTTTTTTAAATCAAGGAACAACCACCGCCCGACCCACCTCGTGACGTAGTTGTCACCCGTGAGATCCGATTTCGATTCCCAACACTGAAAATAAATGTAATTCTCGGGTGAGGGCCTCAACCTTCTCAGTCAGGAATTAGAAGATGTGGGTTAGATTCCCACCTTAGCTATCTTGGAAGTGGTTTTCCGTGGTTTCCCCATTTCTACTCCAAGCATATGCCGGGATAGTACCTACCATAAAGTCATGGCAACCTTCTACCCTACCCTAGCGCCAATTACAGATATGCACACTAATACAGACATCACAATGACACAGGTTAACAGGCAAACTCCACACATACCCTAGTACACGGGGCTACAGGACCACGATGCCACAAAGGCCCGAACAACAAATAAAAACAACTTCTACAATGGCCGATACTATTATCAGTAGTCTCTGAGTTGCCCTCAAGAGACTGAATGGACCTAGTACTGTACCCGAAATTCACCTAGCCACCACCTATTATCCGAGGATAGGAAGGATCGCAAGGACTGCTGATACCCAGCTAGATGAACCAACAAATCCTGCTAGATGGTTAGCTAGGAATCTCTCGGTGCATTATGTCGTACTACTAACTAGGTACATTTAACAAACTCCTACTGCAAAGTGTGGTAGGACAAGATTCTCGGGATCTTGAGGGTGAACGGTTACTATTAAGTGGGCGCCTGTATCTACCTAGCAGTACCACCGTCTTTAATTGTTAAAAGAAGAAACGTGAAATTCTATGAAAGGAACAAGCAGACTAAATAGTGCCAGTCAATGTTTATTCAATAAGATAACATTCTGACAATTTACAAACATATATGCTCGAAGCATTCTCAACATAAATAAAAATCATTCTTCGCTTGTTGACGACTAAAATCGTTGTGAATTTCGTCACATTCTAGGACAACACCCTGTCCTTACTTGAAATAACTGTTTCCTTAAAATATAGACCTTAAGTCAAAAACAATTGAACGTGCATTAACTTATTAATCCCACCTTAAATCTGAGGTTCGCTTCCCCTATTATTTACAATCAAATATCCCTACATAATACAATACAGCTACGTTAGGTCACATCCTAATTCTTCAATTCTTCAACATGTAAATAGACCTAATATCGTTAGTATTATTTAAATTATTTACAATGATGTACAATAAGCACGACATGCATGATATAACTTTCTAGATCTTTATAGATCTTAATAGATCCTTCTGGATCTCACCTAACATCTTTCTTCATTTAAATATTTCATTTGAAACAGAACCACTACTATATCGTCCCATTAGGTAAAAATGTCAATCCAATTGAACATTAGTAACAACCATTTAGGGTAATTTCTGTTCTATAAGACACAATCATTAATAAACCGATAAATGATGAGCAATATGGCAGATTATCTTCGTGGTTAACTTGACATCTTACTATCGTGGTTTATGGTGCATAAACAACATTGCACACATCGCAATAACTCTGTTGTTCCAACAACAACATTAACATTTCACCCATATACCTCTTATATATCACTTATACTCGTAGACATAATACTTATCGTTGCATTGAACAAGTCCCTTAAAATTTGCGTCTTACCATCAGCGCATACGTCTACAACAACGACGTTATACTAATCATTACTATGCACGGAATTCCAACCATCTATATAAATAAAAGAACGTCGTGTTAGTTACACTATTTATAACTCAAGAACAGCTGAACCGATTTGACTGAAAATTGGTGTGGAGGTAGCTTAGAAACAGGAGACGGACATAGGATACTATTTTTTTTATCCCGTGACGTGACATAAAACGTCAAAGAGAATACAAGTCACTATAAAACGTAACGCAAATGACAGCTAAAATAAACTCACAAGGAATGGCAAGGCAAGTCGTTTCCAGGCAACAGTAGCTCTTGACGAGACACGGCCGACTGGATACGAGTAGCGCTCTCCACTACCGGTATAGAGAACGAGGCTCTTAACATGAAATTACGTTAGTTACTCAACGTAATTTGTATTCTCTTTGAATCATCAATAACAATGCCGCGACAAAGACGATCGAATCTTTCCTTACAAAGCCATAATGCAAGAAGGATACGAAACATTGAAAATGAAAGGACTGAAGAAGAACAAGAAATTGCCCGTGAAGAGCGCTGCGTTAGTATGGCTCGACTTCGGGCTTCTCAATCACAAGAGCAAAGTGAGGCCGCCCGTGAAACGGCTCGGTTGGCAATGCGAATTCGTCGAGTGAACAACAGAGATCAAGAAGAAGATATACCATTCGTCCGATAGCGATGAAACTTGGGTGAGTTATTGTGTACATTCCAGGGAAGGTTTCAGGCTTAATAAATCCATTTTACAATAGGTAGCGCACGAGTAGATTCAATAAATGAGCGAAGACGCGCGAAGCGTTTCAACAAAGTCCCGTATACGTTCATATACTATTCGTCCGATAGCAATGAAACTTGGGTGAGATGTTGTGTGCACTTCAGGTAAGGTTTCTGGCTTAGTAAATCCACTTTTCAATAGGTATCGCACAAGTAGATTAAACAAATGAGGTAGGACGCGCGAAGTGTTTCAACAAAGTCCCATAAGCGTTCATATACCATTCGACCGACAGCGATGAAACTTGGGTGAGTTATTGTGTACACGCCTGGGAAGGTTTTCGACTTAGTAAATCCATTTTACAATAGGTAGCGTACGAGTATATTCAACAAACGGGTGACGGTGCTCGAATCGTTTCAACCAAGTCCCGTATGAGTTCAAATACCATTCGTCCGATAGCGATGAAACTTGGGTGAGATATTGTGTACACGCCTGGGAAAGTTTTCGACTTAGTAAATCCATTATATAATTGGTAGCGTACGAGTATATTCAACAAATGGGTGACGGCGCACGAATCGTTTCAACAAAGACCCGTATGCGTTCATATACCATTCATTTCATTCCGATGAATCTTTGGTGAGTTGTTGAGCACGCTCCCATGAATGTTTCAGAGATAGTAAATCAATTTTATAATAGTTTAGAGGTGGTTAACGTAAGAAGAAAAAAAATATTGGGAATCCAAAAGCAGTTCAACAAGCAAAGTCACATCACCAACACTTTCTTTGAATGGCATTGCAACGCATGCCGGGTAGAGCTAGTAATAAATATAACATTCCATTTCAACACACTGCCTGGGAAGCGAGAAATTCAGTAAGCCCACTAGTTATTCAAGCACTATGCAATAACTTTCAATTTACAGATGCTCCACAAACGTTTATACATCGTCCTCGTGCCCATTTATTTCCATTTCTTGTTCCAGAACCTTGCAACGCATTACTTATTTACGTATGTTTTCATTAAATACCTTGCTATAGCGATTCAGTTGCGATATCTTTACTTATTTGTCATGTACATTTCATAGATTAACCACGTTACAATTTAACCAGTATCTTAGAAGATCTGCATCTGCATATGCCATCGAATTAATAAAAATATTACATATCCTCACATTCTATGTTCACTTCTGCAAATAAATGCTTAACAACATGTCTTGACAACATTCCGTCGCTTATTACCCGAGTGTATCAACTACATCTCGTATTTCCATTTTATTCCTGCTTACATAAGCATTATTAAGTCTTTCGTTCAATCGTATGCACAAATTGCTCTTCCTATAAATGTAGCTTATTGCTTGAAAATACATTCATGTACTTTAAATTATTGACGTGCTTTCAAAGCCTTGTATAAGAGACATGTCTATAACATTTACTATAGCAACGAATAGTGTGCTAGTAATACTTTGTATAGCATCTTACATTGCTTAATATCTCACTAAAGCTCCATGTGACAATAAACAGCGTTCAATAACGTCTTACAACATTTTACAGCGTTAAAATGAAGTATACAGCCTCACCTAACGTTTTATACAGAAAATAAGCTTTCTATAGCGTTCTATACAATAAAATAACCCTTTTGTAGCATTCTACACAGTATAAAAACTATTTTCTGTATGTTGTAGCATTCCGCGATCTATAAAACGCATTTACGCTTATCGGACTTCAATTACTATTAAAAAGCAGACGAGGAATTAATTAATGAATTTTACAACACGTCCAATCGACACACGGTGACGTGGAAATTTATTACAAACTCTAACATGACTAAAACGTCACCTAACATGACTATACAAACAATAAAAACAATGAAGGTTAACATAGTCAAAAATGTTGGTCAACACAAGATATTCACAACATGGCAACAACTGCTAAATGAATCGTAAACTCTCAAATACCTTACTGCCCATACGTCTCTCAAATCTGCGGCAACGGTGCACAGTTCAGAACAGGATCCCTCCCGCTGCGTTCTTCAGATACCTGCATACGGTGCTCGGCTGCTCGTCTGGCTACCACCGGCTCCGGCTGTCGCGATCCACAACAGCTCGCCGCCTCGAATGCCTTGGGTTGAATGAACGCTGCTCTCCAGTCTCGAACCTCAAAACTGCCCTGGCATCTCACGTACGTTTCCGAATCAGATGATTCTGTCGAATACCTCTTCGTACGGTCGCTCTCTCGATGATCTACGGTGAATGGTATGATGATAATGTTGCGAGAATTCTAAGGTGTTATAGGAATCTCCATTAGTAGAGTTGCATTTTGTGACATCTTTGAACTACGTTGGAAATGCAGTAGTCCGTCTTCATTCCTTCTCGTCTGGCTAAGTCACACCCGGTGTCCACATCATCGATTGTAGATTATTTCCCCATCATAGCGTTTCACAAGTCATAACTCCCTCTGTAGAGCTCAAATTATAATACGCTTTCTGACTTATTTCGGTCGACATGATAAATAGTTGCTTAATATTTCTGAAGTATCGTTGAAAAAGGTATTTCTCCTAAGATTATGTGTATATCTCGAGAAATTGTAAAGCCTTGGAGCCTTAATTTACACGACTTGACATTTCAATCGCTCGGAGTGGAATTACTCTGGTCTCGAAGCAGGACTTGCCTCCTCTGCATAAGAAATGGCGTCTTCACGCTAAAACAGCGTCTGTCCACTTCTTATCAGAATATCTCTTCATCAAGTTAATCGCAAATAAGTCTTCAGTCCATTATTATTTATTTCCAAATAGCTTCGTATTCCCATACTCAATTTTTTTATAATTATTTCAATAAATAATCATAATATCCACACTAGTGTCTATAAATTATTTGATTGGCTTAGCTGCGATCACGTGACTCCTTTGTGTAGTCTTGGCACGTGGCTCGGCGTACGTTCGACTTGAGGTCTTGAGGGGTCGCATGCAAAACCCTCTCCTCTCGGAAGTCTGTCTGTCTCTCTCACACACGCGTCAAAAACTGGTTTGAGTCAGCGTAACTCGCCAAGGACTCAACTAAATGACAATTTCTGGCTCCCTTTGAGCATCAATCTTCCCATGTTAAAAAATACACAGATTATAAAAGTTAGTATTTCTCTCCATTCCTTGCTTTTATAAAGGCTTATAGCAAGACCACATATTCTTGCCTGCATTAACTACATGCATATATGGCGTATGATGCATCTAAACTCCTCTTAGATATAATATCATAACTCCATCGTAACACAGGTTCGATGCTCCACTACAGCATATCCTGGGTTCAATAAATTCGGGCTCAGTACCAACACTTAACCAGGATTGAAATTCCTAATGACAGACTGGGGAATTGAACCTAGGCCATCTGAAACGTATAGCTTCTATACTTAACACCTGATTTGGTATATAAACAAACGATTGACGCAAATCCCATTTTGTCATGGTAAAGGAGTGCTCTTAGAACATGAATTTGATTGAAAGACCACGCGCCTGACTTGTGGTTGCTTAAACTTGCACGTCAAGAAATAGATGAGCTTACAGAAAGTTGTTTGCTTTCTCCTTGACGAGAGGAGTTCTTAGAAGGAGCATGCTTCATCATTCAAGTTGAGTAATAATTGTAAATATCACCAACGCTTGGCAAAGATTATCCTTTCGACTCAAATATTCCATTTTCTTTAACGAGATACAGCCCAGTCTTCGTGGATCATCAAATGCATATTTACCTTACCATATTTTATAGGATTAAAGGAGTTACAGAATGTCAGGGTTTAGGGAGTGTTCTCTAGAGCAAAGTTTGGGTACCACTGTTGGCACATGAACTGATAGGGGGGGGGTACAGATATACACACTCTCACACACACTAGGGGCAGATGACCTCATAGTTCCGCCCCTTAAAATAATAACTAACTAACTAAGACACAAAGATTGACAACTTTTGGCCCATGTAAATGTCATAAATCAACTTTCATTTTTTGCCAAAATCGAAAGTAGGCTAAAAATACATGACTTCAAATTTTGGCGCAATAATTTTATCCAACACAACGCTACGAAAAACACTAATTTTAAGCACAGAAAAATATACCAAAAGCTTTTTTTAAGTATAAGAATAATTTTAAGAATTTTTAATTCAAAGAATTTTTATCGAGATGAATGCAAAAATTAATATTTACATATGATCCATGAAATGTTCACTAATAACATATGTGAGAGTTTGATACATTTTAGGTTGATGAAAGTCACCAAGGACTGAATCATGTACCAATGAAAGTGTTAAAAGAGTGAAGAAATGTTTGTATTGCAAAGTGTAAAATAATGTAGTGTTGAATTTATTTGTCAGAGCCAATATCTGAATGCTAAATATTTTAGAACAGGAAGGACGCACGTGTTCATTATTTTCTTCTGGTTGTTTAAAGGCAGAAAATCGTTGTTGAGACTGAAGCTAAGTGATCCGTGTTGGCTGCAGGCACTTATTGTCTTGTCTTGATTGTCTCTATTAACTGGAGGCAATCAATTATCTTCCACTCTACTTTTATCACCTTAACGAGGCTGCGAGTCGTGAGCTTTGTTTTTTCTTCATCGATAGGAGTGCACTTGCTCTGTTCAGACATCAGCATGGTACGCGACAGTCTGTCAATAAATCAATGTTTTATGTATTTTATTTTGCATTATAATACTCACTGTTATCCTCATCCAAATATATTATGTGTTGATTCTCTTTTTGTATTTTTAACGCTATTCAAAATTGATAAAAATGATATTTTTCTTTAAATGTGTATGCTCTAAATCTTTTAAATGTTCAAGTCATGGTTTGATGATTATTTCTCCACTCATTCTACAAAACTACATTTTTGCAACCTCAAACCAAAACCAAGTAGTTCCGCGAAGAGCTAAATAGCCTATTTTCTTATATTTACCGTACTAAGTTTCACCGCTCTCGGATAATTGAGTCGCGAGAAGAATCCATAAAACTATTTAAATTTAGCCTCGCCACCATGTTGGATTTGTGCTTATCAGGTTACTGAAAGACCCATAGATGAACTTATGTTAATAGCCTCTATCAACATACAAAATTACAGCTTGATTTCTGCAATAGATATTTCGCATGATCGCCGTGTTGTTCTATAACTAGGTCATAGTGTTAGGCATCATTAGATGAAAATTAATGCTTAGGTGCATTATTCAAACGTTCCCTTCAATCACTTGATTAGAATACAAATAGAGTACTTATAAAATTTTGCACGGCTGCCATCCTGAGGTTATTAAAGCAATTGAATAAAAATAGATGCCTGCAGCCTAAAGCATGTATAATTATGTGCCGTGCCAAGCTTCTCTTTGCTCGGACGATTAAATCGCGAGAAAATGCCATCTGAACATTTTGACTTCGCTTGGCCGCCATATTGACTTTATATGTAACAAGATTTTCAGCTTATTGTAATATTTTCTATCGCCATACGAATTATCAGGGTGATATCTGTAATAGTTTCGGAGATATAGAATGCCGGCGAAATATTTCACGCAGCCACCATGTTGGGTTGTTATATAGTCAGGCATAGAGTTATGTACCACTAAATGAAGACCATTGCATAGGATCATTATTCAAACGTTCACTTCGATCGCATAATTAGGACACAAGGAATAAAAACTTAAAATTTCGCACGGCCGCCATTTTAACGTTATGAAAACAATTGAACTAAATTAGATTCCAGTAGATTTGAAATTGTATAAACATTTACCATACCAAGTAACACTACACTCGGATGGTTAAGTCGCGAGAAAAGTCCATTTAAATGTTTCAGCTTCGCATGGCCGCCATGTTGGTTTTGTACTTAACAAGTATTTGAAAGCTGCATAGGGCCTATGAAAAATTATAGTCTTACCTTATATCACCGCACAAAATTTTATGGTGATGTTGGTAACGGCTGTGGATATCTAGCATTCCAGTGAAATATTTCGCGTAGCCGCCATGTTGGATTCGTGAAATATATTAAAATTTGAAAGGCACGATCAAAATAGGACATCCATGAAATCTTCACTAATAACATGAGAGTTTGCTACATTTTAGGCTGATGAAGGTCACTAAGGACTGAATCATGTACCAATGAAAGTGTTAAAAGAGTGAAGAAATGTTTTTTTATTGAAAAGTGTACAATAATGTAGAGTTGAATTTATTTGTCAGAACCAATATCTGAATGCTAAATATTTTAGAACAGGAAAGACGCACGTATTCATTATTTTCTTCTAGTTGCTTAAAGGCAGAAAATCGTTGTTGAGACTGAAGCTAAGTGATCCGTGTTGACTGCAGGCACTTATTTTCTTCTCTTGATTGTCTCTATTAACTGGAGGCAATCAATTATCTTCCACTCTACTTTTATCTCCTTAACGAGGCTGCGAGTCGTGAGCTTTGTTTTTTCTTCATCGATAGGAGTTCACTTGCTCTGTTCAGACATCAGCATGGTACGCGACAATCTGTCAATAAATCAATGTTTTATGTATTTTATTTTGCATTATAATACTCACTGTTAACTTGCCACGGTGGGTGTGTGGATATCGTGTCAGTCTACTAACCCCAAAATTGCAGGTTAGCTCCTGGCCGTGGTAAGTGATTTTTGAAAGGCAGCAAAAACACGATACGCATGTCATACGATGTTGGCATGTCAAAGAACCCATTTGAATTCAGTAGGCCGAGTTCATAATGGCAAAATTAATCTCGGGAGTTTCCGCCAACACAAAGTTCCTCATTTCTCCACTAGAAAGCGCTATAGTGTTCAAGGAGCTTAGATATCTAACATCTAACCTCCTTGACTTTCATAGTCAAGGAACAACGAAATTCGACATGCAAGCTACCCTCTGGGTGTCAAATAGCAAAGCTTGCACCAGGCACCCGAGGCCATACGATATTATTATAAATATTATACTCACAGTTATCCTCATCCAAATAAATTATGTGTTGATTCTCTTTTTGTACTTTTTACGCTATTCAAAATTGATAAAATTGATATTTTCCTTTAAATATGTATGCTCTAAATCTTTTAAATGTTCAAGTCATGGTTTGATGATTTTTTCTCCACTCATTCTACAAAATTACATTTTTTCAACCTCAAACCAAGATCAAGTAGTTCCGCGAAGAGCTAAATAGCCTATTTTCTTATATTTACCGTACTAAGTTTCACTGCTCTCGGATAATTGAGTCGCGAGAAGATTCCGTAAAACTATTTAAATTACGCGACGCCACCATATTGGATTTGTGCGTATCAGGTTATTGAAAGACCTATAGCTGAAATTACGTTAATAGCCTCTAACGACTTACAAAATTACAGCTTGATTCCTGTAATAGATTCGCAGATATTGAGAACCATCTAAATATTTCGGATGATCCCCATGTTGTTCTATATCTTGGTCATAGAGTTTAGATGAAGGATAATGCTTAGGTCCATTATTCAAACGTTCACTTCGATCACTTGATTAGAACACACAAAAAATACTTTAAAAATTTCGCACCGTCACCATCCTGAGGTTATAAAAGCAATTGAATAAAATTAGAAGCCAGTAGCTTAAAATGATGTATAATTATGTGCGGTACCAAGTTTAACTTTGTTCGGAAAATTAAATCGCGAGAAAATGACATCTGAAATTTTAAACTTCGCTTGGCCTGCATGTTGATTTTGTATGTAACAAGATGTTCAATCTCACATATTACTTATAGTCTAGTAATATTCTCCAACACCATACGAAATTTCAGGGTGATATCAGGAATAGTTTCGGAGATATAGAATGCCGGAGAAATATTTTACGCGGCCACCATGTTGGATTGTTATGTAGGACAGGTCCGGCATAGAGTTATGTACCGTACCATTAAATGAAGAACATTGCATAGGATAATTATTCAAACGTTCACTTCAATCGCATAATTTGGACACAAGGAATAAAAACACAAAATTTCGCACAGCCACCATCTTAACGTTATGATAACAATTGAACTAAATTAGATCCTAGTACATTCGAAATTTATATACACTTACCGTACCAAGTTTCACTGCACTCGGATGATTGAGTCGCGAGAAAAGTCCATTTAAATGTTTCAGATTCGCATGGCCGCCATGTTGGTTTTATACGTAACAGATTTTTGAAACCAACATAGGTGAAATTATAGTCTTACCTTATGTCACCGTACGAAATTTGATGGTGTATTGGTAACTGCTGGGGAGATATAGCTTTCCAGTGAAATATTTCGCGTGGCCGCCATGTTGGATTGGTGAAATATATTAAAATTTGAAAGGCACGATCATGGTGGGATGAGGTAGCTGTATGTCCTTACCGAGTTTCATTGAAATCGCTTTTGTCGTTTAGATTTTATCAGTGGGGGTGGGGACACACATACGCACACACATACTTCCACACACCCGGATAAAAGGTGATCTCATTTTCATAAATGAAAATAGGTTAATATTAATAGAATGATTATAGACAACAAAGATAATTTCAAATGTTGCCTTCGCTATCCACTAAAATAATTGCTTCTCAGTAAATTACTCGGCAAGTTGATAAACAAGTACAAAATGCATTGGTGTTGTATAGTATTTGACTGAAGGTGTGTACTGTCGCAATTTTGCCTGCTTTCAAGGCATTGATTGGATTGATGATCCAATGAGACGTTGAACCCGCTATGTGTGGGAAATGTAGTTCATGCCAGGGGGTGTCAACCAGATAGGGTTTATTTGGCGCCATCGTAGTAGCGCGGCCAGTCATATGGAGCGCTGTATATCGTCTTGCCAACATATGCATGATACACGTTGTAATTAAATAGCAAACATATCCCTATATTTAGTCAATAAATATACACATAATTCCTAATTGACATTTCCTTGCAATTATCTTGCTCACAGACGATAATTACGGCAGTTATCATTAAATAAACATTATTTCTACTGGTTTGGCGGCATTGACCAACATGGCTGCTCTGTTTATGTGTTGCATGGTTTAAACAATATTGGCCGTATATTAATAAGCTAATGTTGTGTTCTTTCTCATCTTTCTTTCATCAAATCGTCTTCTTAGTAATGAAAAGTGAACAGTTCTTCTTCTGCTACGCCAAGTAAGTACGCTTATTTTAAGAGTTTAAGTGAACACTTGTTTCTGTAGTGTGTGTGAAAAATATACCGTAGCCTAGTTTTGAATTGATATTAGACGCAGTGTACAGGTGATATTCCACTTGACATATTAATTAACTTTCACTATTATTTATCCCACAGGTAGGCCTACCAAATTCTGTGAACAAACAAATCGTAAATTGCTGTTCTCGAAATAGCAGAGGAATGTGGCAATTAGGCCTACTCTCCTGAGAAATGACCAGGTAAGAGTCTATGTTACCGTAATGTTTTCAACTTGATTACATCTTGCAGAGATACACACATTACCATGAGCCTATTGCATATGTGTACTCAAGTTCTTGAGGAGTGTTAATAATTCATTTTACATTGCGGTAGATTAAACATGTCATGGTTCATGACAACGTGTCTAAGCGTTGATATTTTCCCCTTCCTTGAATTTCAAATTATTGGTACCGTATTCAAAAAAGATCAGTTCTTGCACATGTAAGTTACTGGTGTAGTGGCAAGTATTCAGTTGGTCGAATATGTAGTAATGCCATTACTGATGTGGAACTGTAATTACAGGTTCTAAAATCTTAACACACACTGATCCTGTGGGTGGCTGTGTGCTCTTGTTCTGTGGAGCAAAGTCCAAAATTAAAATTTATTTCAGTCCAAATTTTGGTCCAAATATACAAATGAACGAAGCACCAAATGGTGAATGCATTTGTACTCTGAATTTGAAGAATATTAAGTTCATCAGAATGGTTTCATTTTATGCGTATGTTGTTATTTTAGAATTGGATATATTTATTTTTCTTCCCATCATTCCATAATTATTTTTAGAAAATTCAGCAGCAACAGCACTGTATTCATGCGATGCAAAACTATTTCTCTTCTGGCAGAAGAAGATTGGTTAATATGTTTAATATGTGTTTATGTTCGACCCTGGCGAAATGTAAATATTAACCCTTCCCAAGCGGACGTTTTTATGGCTCTGAGCGGATTACTTTTAAAAAAATTCAGAACATGTAGATTGTATTTTTCATGCACTAAATTTAATTAGAACTCACATATATTTCGTATACCTGTTGATAATTCAAGTTTGAGTAGCATCTGAAGGTTGTAAAGTTAATTAATTATAGTTATTAATTAATTAATAATTATTATTTTATTAATAATTCAGTGTGGAAACACTTCAAACCATCACTCAAATCCAAAGCAGACACTATATCTTCATCATTCCATAGCCATTTCCGTGAAATTATGCTCACATCACCAAATAAACACTATAAAAGTACACTCACTTTACCAACTACGTAATACGACACGTGCGTTCATCTGAAGCAACACCTGTCTGCGGGTATTTGTGAAGTCAAAGAGTCTCTAGGGGTGACGTAATTGACTATCAAACATGCGTCTGCATAGTGGTGCCATCTCCTGGGTTTAGCATTAACTATTTTGGCTGAAAACGGCGCCAGATTTAAATGTAGGAATTTTCCGGATATATCCGTTTTCCGCTCTCGGCTGAAAAGTACGCTCCGGATATATCCGTATTTCGCTCGGGAAAGGTTAAATGTCAGAAAACTGTACTATTATGAGGCTCATTATAGTACAAGTTTTCATTATGATACAGTTTCTCCCACCAATCAGAGCTCAAGAAACAGTTGTGTGACCAATTAGGTGAGAATAGCATCGCACTTGCGCTCACTTCCATGGCCCCCTATTTTAAATTTCACTGCGTGGCGAGTATCATAGTGAGGTATTCCAGGTGGCCATGGTCAAATAGAAGGTATTCTCTGCGTCCCATGCGTTCTGTTCAGTACAAAAAACTGGTGAAATCTCAACAGATATTTATGAATATTTAAGTTCGCACATAAAATAGTTATAATTATCGTCGAACATAAACAGTCGTATGCAACTCGTCTATAATTGTAATTAAGACACTCGTATGGAAATTATAAAACTCGCTACGCTCGTTTTATGAACATACTCGTGTCTTAATTATTGTCATTATAGGCTCGTTGCATAATCTACTATTAAGTTACAAGGTGCACATATAATAAGCCACTACAACAGAGATCTGAGTGAAATCACATGAAATTTTATTAACAAATAGGTGCAGGCTAGAACTATTACCACTGTGTTGTATTGTTTCTTCCAGTATCACAGTAAAAAAAATGTTTTAAAGGACTCTTCACCTTGTATTATGAATTATGTTATATCGTGGGAGATGCAAGATAAATAACACACACTTGTTAATATATAAAGCCTCCGTGGCTTAGGCGGCAGCACGCCGGCCTCTCACCGCTGGGTCCGTGGTTCAAATCCCGGTCACTCCATGTGAGCTCTGTGCTGGACAAAACGGAGGCAGACAGGTTTTTCTCCGGGTAATCCGGTTTTCCCTGTCAACATTTCATTCCAGCAACACTCTCCACTATCATTTCATTTCATCTGTCATTCATTTAATCATTGCCCCAGAGGAGTGCGTCAGGCCTCGGCAGCCGGCACAGTTCATATCCTCGCCGCTAAATGGGGGCTTCATTCATTCCATCCCTGACCCGGTCGGAGACTGGAAGCAGGCTGTGGATTTTCATTTCACTTGTTAATATAAAACAACGGTTTATTTAACACTAGTTGATACACAAGATAGACGTAACTTGAGCGGTCCAGAGTGTAACTGGCGCGGAACTCAAGAATATGCGCGGAATTGTCGTCTACAGTCTGCGGGTGCATATATACATAGCATATGGAAGGTTCCAGATTCGAATGTTCCAGATTGGAATGTTCTGGGCATAGTAACTAGAATGTTCATGTTAACTCAAGTAAATAGGCTACACAACATTTTCTAGAATGTTCATGTTAACTCAATTAAATACACAACATATTGCCTTTCTAAAAATCAGCAATTCTTCTAGGTTTGTGCCGTGTCTTGTGTGGGGTTTCGCCTAGGACACCAAGCTGGCTCATCGGCGGGCTCTTGGTGTCCTCGCCCAGGCCCCCACTGGAGTAGCGAACTGCGCGCCACCTCCCTTTATATAAGGTGCAACTACACCTCTTGACTGCGAGAACTAAAAGCTCAAGCAGCCTCAACCTCCCAATGAAGGCTTCCAAAAAGATGGTATATTGGCTTTCTCGGCCAGTGAATTAAAACTCAGCAATTCTACTAGGTTTGTGCCGTGTCTTGTGTGGGGTTTTGCCTAGGACACCAAGCTGGCTCATCGGCGGGCTCTTGGGGTCCTCGCCCGGACCCCCACAAGAGTGACGAACTGCGCGCCACCTCCCTTTATATAAGGTGCAACTACACCTCTTGACTGCGAGAACTAAAAGCCCAACCAGCCTCAACCTCCCTATAAAGGCTTCCAAAAAGATGGTATATTGGCTTTCACGGCCAGTTAATTAAAACTCAGCAATTCTTCTAGGTTTGTGCCGTGTCTTGTGTGGGGTTTCGCCTATGACACCAAGCTGGCTCATCGGCGGGCTCTTGGTGTCCTCGCCCGGACCCCCACAGGAGTAGCGAACTGCGCGCCACCTCCCTTTATATAATGTGCAACTACACCTCTTGACTGCGAGAACTAAAAGCCCAAGCAGCCTCAACCTCCCTATGAAGGCTTCCAAAAAGATGGTATATTGGCTTTCTCGGCCAGTGAATTAAAACTCAGCAATTCTCCTAGGTTTGTGCCGTGTCTTGTGTGGGGTTTCGCCTAGGACACCAAGCTGGCTCATCGGCGAGCTCTTGGGGTCCCCGCCCAGACCCCCACAGGAGTAGCGAACTGCGCGCCACCACCCTTTATATAATGTGCATCTACACCTCTTGACTGCGAGAACTAAAAGCCCAAGCAGCCTCAACCTCCCTATGAAGGCTTCCAAAAAGATGGTATATTGGCTTTCTCGGCCAGTGAATTAAAACTCAGCAATTCTCCTAGGTTTGTGCCGTGTCTTGTGTGGGGTTTCGCCTAGGACACCAAGCTGGCTCATCGGCGAGCTCTTGGGGTCCCCGCCCAGACCCCCACAGGAGTGACGAACTGCGCGCCACCTCCCTTTATATTAGGTGCAACTACACCTCTTGACTGCGAGAGTTAAGTTTGTCGCTTAACAGTCTTCTTTAGTGATGTACTAAGAAGTTGTTGCTACTGCTGTTAAGTCAGTAGGTCTCGTGGTTCTTACTTCTGATGAGTAGTATCTGCTTTCTATGAACGAGAACTCGTTGGTTAGTTTGTAGATGTATTTATTAATCTTTGACAATCCAATATATACGAGTTAACACCAGACAGTCAACCTGTTTAGTTGCTGCTGTAACTGGAAGAGACCTTTGCTTCTGAGCCCAGGTCCTTTTATACAAAATCCCTTCATAACAAAGTGTGTTACAGTAGAGGGGCGCACTAGATAACATGTATGTGGAAATATATATCTTACAGGATATGGACTCATGTCTTTGATAACAGTTCCGTGAATTTGATCACTCACAGCTGTTGCAGTCAATACATCTGGAATAACAGATTGAATAATCATATGAGGAAATGTATAGGGTCATTTCATTAGTCCTTCTAGGAAGTATTTGATAAATAATAATCTACAGATAGTAAAGCAAATGTGTTGAAGATAACATGTTTGTGAAGGAAGCATTTCCTTGTTTCCAAGAACGAGCATTGTTCCAGTTAACACGTTGATAATAGCATATTGAGAAATACATTGGGCAATGGTGTTCATTCTATATGAAGAATGACCATCACCTTTAGTTTAGAATGGAGTCTGGGGTTCGACCCTGGACGTGATACATAACTCCTCCACCCTTTGTTGCTCGTTATCGTCCTCGAAAACAATTTTCATAAATCTATTCTTTGCAGATTTAATACCTTGATATATTCTTGTTCTAAATATTAACATAATAATACAGAAAATAAGTATTATAATACTTGTGTTCACAGACACAAAAGTTTTCATTTTAGTATTGTATTCTGGAATGGGTTTTAAATCTAACTTCATTCCTTTCACATCGAGGTGGGATGAATGGAAATTTATTTCGGTTTTAAGGTATGGATCATTTGGAGTTGACAGGAGTGGAAACAGGTGCACATAATTTGTAGGTTGCTGTTGCATAGTTATGCCCATACTTGTAATAGGGCAAGACTCATTTGAGTAGATAACATATGATCCTGCTAATTTTATAGTTCTCTGAGATTCTGGGCAGGTTTGCAAGATTATTTGAGGATTTTTATTGGAGAAAAGGCTATGCTTCTTACTTAGTGGTTGAAACAGTTGTACCTCGTTTTTGACAGTGGCAAATTGGCATCTGGTAGTGTCCGTTAAATTACATGAAGTTATTCTAGTATTAAAGAGTATACATGCGTAATATTGAGTAATTTTTATACAAGGTGCGTTAGACCATCTTAAGGTAGGTCCTTGCAAGTAATATTTTTCCGGAGGGATTAATATTAGATTATTGCTAGGTACAGGAGAAATTTTATACAATGTATAAGTTTTAGCATCAGTGATTGGCATATATAATATTACAACCATTTCTTCGTTCATCATGAGAACTTGCGTTTTTGACAGTTTAAGGTTCTCAAATTGATGATACTGGTCAGTATGAATTATAGTTTTTGTTGGGTAGATTAGTTGTAAATGTTTTACAACATTTGCTAAATCTTTTTGGGAGAACATCTTGATATTTGTCATTTCATTAAATGACAAGCTAATAGTATCTTGCATCACTTGTATGATTTTATCTAATTTGTTCGTACACAAGAGCACATATTGTTGATGTTCCAGAAGGTTAATCTTGAAGTCTTCTTCTTGTGAAATACCTTTAATTACCTTCATATTATAGCTTACATGGTTCATTTCATTATAGAACTTTTGAGCAATGGAGTTACTGAATGATACTAATTTATTAATATGTTTAATTTCTTTGGCGTTACTTTGTTTTAATGCTTCTAATTGTTCTTGTAGGTTGTCTAGATCATCTTGGTCTAGATTACCTGATATGAATTTAATTATACTACCTAAACCATTTATAAGACCTCTCTTACTTCTAGGTGTAGCAGGTAGCAACTTATTTAATTCCTTTTTTGTTTCTTTAATTGATTCTCTTAATTCTGATATTAGATAAGGAAAAGTATTATTGCTTCGTGATACGAGACTTGAGATAGTGTCTTGAATATTATTATAAGATTCTTTTAAACTCGTTAAATTGAAATGAATAATAATCGTTAATAATTAAGGCTGGTCCTAATGAGTCGGCATAGAATCCTTGTGTCTGGAAGGACTGTGTGATGATGGTGCCAGGGAGGAATCTGGAATAAGAAATTTTCTTTTTGGTTTAATGTCCCGAAAATTCCTTACATGGGTTTTACCGTTTCTCATTTTATAGTATACCCTGTTTTCTTCAATTTTGGTAATGATACCTTCGTTGTACAGGTTTTTTGATTTCTTGTTTCTGGTGAGGGGATCTAATACGTAGACAGTTTCGTTAATTTGGTAATTATGATTGAAAGTGTCGGTGTTTGGTTTAGTATGACTCTCTTTTACAATTTTCAACTGATTTCCTTGTCTTTCAATGTATTCATTGATTTTGGGACATGGCGAGAAAACGTGGTCTAAAGCCTTGTATGGTCCGTATAGAACGTTGAAAGGAGGTTGTTTAGTAGTGGAATGGATTGAAGAATTGTAATTCGTGATTATGGTGGTCACGAGCTCTGAGAGCGGAGTGAACTTATCGTGATCTCTGGAGATAAGAAGTTTCTCTAGAAGGGTCGAATTCAGTCTTTCTACTGGAGAATTAGATGAAGAATTCAAAGGAGTAGTAGCGTGATATTCGATGTTCGTGGCTTTACAATATTATTTTATGACATTGTTTTCGAACTCTCCTCCTTGGTCATGTGTGATTTTCCTTGGGAATCCATGGTGGGAAAAGTAAACTTGTAATTGGCTTAGTGTGGCCAGACCTGTACCATTTGGTAAAATGTAGGCTTGTCCATACTTTGAGAAAATGTCAATTATAGTTAATATGCGACTTTGCTCGAAGTGAAACGTGTCGATGTGAATTTGAGAGAAAGGGTGATCGGCGGTGATGGGACCTTGGTTCGATACCTCGTTAGGGTGTCTCTCGTATATGTTTCTTTGACAGAGGTTACATTGATTGATGATTGCCCTAATTTGTTCTCTTAAATGAGGCCAGTAGTATTTGGTCTTAAGATGTTCGTAAGTTTTTACTATACCATTCTGGTTTTCAGAATGATAGTGTGAAATCAGCTGTCTCTGAGTTTCGGGGCTTTCAATGTCTTCCAAGAATTTGGATGACCTGATAGTTCAGAAGGGTTCAGAAGCTTCTGGCAAGCCCTGATGAATGGAATCTCGAGAGTGATATCGTCAAAATAAGTAGCGTACTTGTTTGAGGTTACTATTATTTTGAGGAGGTGATTTGCTAAATCTTCCTGAAGATTCTTCTTTGTGACAATCATTATGTGTCTGGTACATTTTAAACAGGTTTTGTTTGAGTACTTTGGGATACTAATCTGATTGCGGTTTTGGTTTAAGTTCCGTTCAGATATTTTCAATGTGAATATGGGGTCTGCTTGGTTTGAATGGATAGTTTCATTATCCATATCATTTTGGTAGGTGTCATCTCCGGGGATGGCAACAATTGAAGCTGTTTCATCAGCCATGTTAATTTCTACTCTAGAAATTAGACGTAATCAGGTTCTCCTAGTTTTGTGTGGGGATGTTCTTGAATATATTACCGAACGTAATGGAATTTATTTCCAGTGGCTCAACTAAAATTGGTTCCTTAAACTCTTGTTTTAGTTGTCCCTCTGTGGGCTGTATGGCTTGGTGAGTTTTGGCATCTAAGAGATACATTTCACCATATTTAAAATTCAGAACATACTCATTTTCTTTTTCGATGTTGACGGGAATCGCAGTGTTAGCTGTATCTACTGTGGGTTGAAAATGATTCACTTGCTTATGTGAAGAATGAAAGTGATACGGTATGTCCATGCTGTTGAGAGTGACTAGGTTCGAGGCGTAGTCAATCTTTGCGTCTAATTGAGCGAAATCTGCGCTACCTAAATTATTTAAGTCTTCGATTTTGATGGCCGGGCCAAGCGAAAATCCTGAGACTGTTCCTCTGTATCGCACTCGTATTCATAGTACTGAGTGTCGTACTCTTGTGGGTAGTTCTGTATGTTGTACTCATCTACATACTCTTGTGTTTGCTGTATGGGACCTAAAGCTTCCTGTTCGATGTCTTCTGAAGGTTCTAAGTGAGCATTCAGATTACCTCTAATGGTTGAAACACCTGACATCGGCTGTGGAAATCTTTGCTGGTTAGTGGGTGTGAAACGTCGGCCAATATTATTGGGAGTTGGGTAAGGACGATTCATGGGGTTTGGTGGCTTGAAAGGCTGAGTGTTCGGAGCTTGAGCGTGTCCGAAAATTGGTTGTGGTTTATCTTTATAGAAGGGTCTGTGGGTCTGGTTTTGCATGAAAGGTTGGTTAAATGGGTTCCTTGGTGGAGCTGGGTTAAAATTCGAGAATGGATTGTGTGCTGAGTGGCCTAGTGGTCGAACTGTTGGAAACTTGTTAGGAGGTAATTTTCCTCTTAGTTGGTCCATGTAATCTTCATGGGCGCGATCGTTATCATAAGACCTGCATAACCTGAGGGAATGATTCAGGTCTGTAATCTGTGCATATCTTAAGTATGAACGGTAGGGTTGCAAAACTCCTGCTTTAAACGTGTTTAGGCTTAACTCTTCAAGTTCTCTTAATTTCAATTCCAAAATTTGGTTTTGGTAATTGAGTTTGCATAAGCTTTTGCATTGCAAAGTCAATCCTTCCAATTTATCATGGTAGTCATTGTATGATTCGCTTCTTTTCTGGAAGCAATTAGAGATATCCTGGATGAGAAGTCTCTCGTCTTTGACGTTACCGTATTTTCTTATGAGTTTATCTTTAAATTTTTCATAAGTACTGTTGGCTTCTAAGTCAAGAATGCTACATGCTTCACCTTTTAGTTTTGACTTTATGACGTTAAATAGGAAGTCATTTATTAGTACAGAGTTTGTAGCTGACGCTATTCTCTTATGAGTGTTTAGAAACGATTCTGTTCTTGCTAAGAAATAGTCAAGACTGCAAGAATTAGTGCCGTTAAATTCAGGCAAAAGCTGTATCTGAGCATATTCGAATTTTGAAAGTAACTCGGTTCCAGGCATTTTGTTTGAATTTATAAAGACGGTTTCAAAATGTTATTTATAATAAATATTTAATTATTTGTTTAATTTCTTTAATAGTGACAAGCGAAAGACCAGTATGGGCTGCACTAACTCACTTTTGTTAAGAAATTATTTTATTATTATTATTATTATTGTTATTGTTATTATTATTGCTCTTGCTAGTTTGCTACTTGAAATATTGAACCATGCTTCACTAACAATACTCTAGTTCACAAATAAGGTAATATTTGCAGTTTGAATTACAGACAAGAAAAGATGATCAGTGCTGGCTGCATCCTCTTGGAACTGCGGAGTCGGTTGGTTCTCTTGTGTCGTCGTGTGGTCGGAATGCGCTTCTGGAGCGTTGTCGGCACGTACGGCGATGGCGGTCGGTTGTTGCGAAAGGCGTTTACTTGGAGCGTGGGCTTCTTGGAACGTTTGTCGGCGAACTTCCTTCCTTCAAGCTGGCGAAGTTAGTCGTGGATGAAAGGCCTCCCTGAGGTTGTCAGTTCCACTCCTGGCTTGCTGGCTGGTTCATAGAAATGAAGACTGCATCTAGTGTTGAAGATAGGTACCTTGGTGTCGCTAGTATAGTGACGAAAGGCCTCCTTGTGAGGTTTGTCAGAACACTGTACCAACTTACTCGTTGATTATCTGGCAAGGATAATCGTTACCTATCACGGACGGGCCCCCAGTTAAGTTTGTCGCTTAACAGTCTTCTTTAGTGATGTACTAAGAAGTTGTTGCTACTGCTGTTAAGTCAGTAGGTCTCGTGGTTCTTACTTCTGATGAGTAGTATCTGCTTTCTCTGAATGAGAACTCGTTGGTTAGTTTGTAGATGTATTTATTAATCTTTGACAATCCAATATATACGAGTTAACACCAGACAGTCAACCTGTTTAGTTGCTGCTGTAACTGGAAGAGACATTTGCTTCTGAGCCCAGGTCCATTTATACAAAATCCCTTCATAACAAAGTGTGTTACAGTAGAGGGGCGCACTAGATAACATGTATGTGGAAATATATATCTTACAGGATATGGACTCATGTCTTTGATAACAGTTCCGTGAATTTGATCACTCACAGCTGTTGCAGTCAATACATCTGGAATAACAGATTGAATAATCATATGAGGAAATGTACAGGGTCATTTAATTAGTCCTTCTAGGAAGTATTTGATAAATAATAATCTACAGATAGTAAAGCAAATGTGTTGAAGATAACATGTTTGTGAAGGAAGCATTTCCTTGTTTCCAAGAACGAGCATTGTTCCAGTTAACACGTTGATAATAGTATATTGAGAAATACATTGGGCAATGGTGTTCATTCTATATGAAGAATGACCATCACCTTTAGTTTAGAATGGAGTCTGGGGTTCGACCCTGGACGGGATACATAACTCGAGAACTAAAAGCCCAAGCAGCCTCAACCTCCCTATAAAGGCTTCCAAAAAGATGGTATATTGGCTTTCACGGCCAGTGAATTAAAACTCAGCAATTCTTCTAGGTTTGTGCCGTGTCTATTTCACTTCGTGCATCCCAGAAATAGGGCTAAAGTCTTGTATTCTGTATGTTACTTGTAGTTATTTCATTTATAGGTCTTGTTTAAGACTCCCAATTCAGAATAGGTTACTGTAATAGTGACCCATTTCTCTCTGCTTTGAAACTCGTGATGTAACCCACCTATAAAACCATGGTACCAAAGGCCCGAGAACCCCACCCTTATCTGCCAATTTTTATTTTATACTCTTGGTAATAAGTGTTAGGTTCTGTCGATGATTATCTGTAACAGCGAGATAGATACAAGACAAATATAATTGATTTATTATATGTCAATGTAATGGTTGACATACCTATAGGTAGTATTTTATTCCTACACGTTACTTACAATATTTTTCAACATGTAGGATGCCAATGTCTAAGCCAGTCACGGCTCGTGCTCAGTGGCGGCTGGTGTAGGAAATTAGTTGTTTGCTGTAACCCTTCCCCCCTCTAAAGAATTAAAATATTTAAAAACATACAGGAGCATTCTCTCAGAAACACTCAAGAGTAACTTGGGAGTGCCAATAAACCTTCAGATGGGAACTGCTGATAGCTTCCTCTATTTTTTCCCCCGTTTGATTTGAGCGATTCCCTCTTAAATGCTATCGCAGAGACTAGAAGGTGCCACCGGTCACGTTCTCATTTCGTGTGACCAGTGATGCCACTCTGTGGATGAACGAAGAATGCCTTGGCTCTGGTCAGGACCTTCTATACTACCGGACCTGACACTGCAATCCAAGATTTGCCCAGAGTGTATCCACATTACTCCCTTCACTTATCCAAGAAATAAAGTTTGATTTCAGGTAAGGTCCAAATTCATCGAATTTAGTTCTTCTGTATAATTTCTTGTCCTGTGTGACCCTCCTATTAAGGCTTTTTTTATTTCGGTACCAGACCAACGTCCATTATTGCAGCCTTTTGGTCACCTATTCCTTCAATTACGTGGGTTTTTTCAACAAGTTCCCCTGGTTTTATCAGGAATACATCCAGCAAGTTACTGACCCTAGTTGGTGCTTGCACTACTTGTGTAAATCCTCCATCCCGAACTAATTTATTTGCAAGTTTCTGTTCAAGGTCTTCTGTTGCAGCTCCACTCCAATCAACTTTTGGCAAATTTAAATCCCTCCCCAATTATTACCATGTCATTAAGTTATTGTTTTTATGAGTGTAATCTATTACTTTCTCAAATATTTACATGTCTCTTTTCTCTCATCCAGGCCTATATATTCCTATAATTCCCACCTCCTTCATATTGTCACAAACTAATTTTATCCTAATATTTCATCCTTTTCGTCGGTAAACCATTCATATGAGCAGTAGGTTTCCTGCACCAGAATAAACTCCCCACCCTCCCTTCTTATTTCCTCAGTCTCTTCGATAGACTACATACCCTTCTGGGAATACTTCTCTATTTCCTACCCCTTCTCTTAGCCATGATTCCACTCCTATCGCCACATCAATTTCATATGCTCCCAGTGCTGTACTGAGTTTTATATGCTTGTTTACTACCCTTTGACAGTTTACCAAGAGCAATCTTAGACCCCCTACCCCTTCAAATTTTGATGTTGTGGTTGTGCAATTAGTAATACGTGATGACTGTAGTAGTGTGTGTAGCTGTATAAGGGACAGGCATGGGGAGGTGCCCAAGAAGTTGAAGTAAGGAACTACCAGAGTTCCATCAGGAAAGGAATCAAATGAAATAATGTTGAGGCCAACAGGAGAGATCTGCAGAATATCTTGGCAGAGTGGACAGGGAAAGTTGTAACTGTTCCTGTAGGAATTTAAATTTCTTTTTAGTACATATTATTCTTAGAAATAAATGTGGCCAACCAGGTGGTATAGTTCTTGCTTGTCACTTCTGGGGTCCATGTTCGATTCCTGAATGTCAAGAAATCTAATTCTAGTCTGAGGGTAAGAACGGGGTACACACAGCCTAGTGAGGTAAACCGGGAAATGTTGGGTTTGATTCTCCGCTTAGCCACCCAGCAAGTGGTTTATCATGGGTTCCCACACATACTGAATGTAAATGTCAAGGTAATTCCTATCATACGGTCACGACTTCCTCATGCAAATCCGTAAACAAGTAGGCTAGTCGTATTCATTCATTCCTATTCATAAGCTTAAAAGGCACTCTGTCAAACGCATGGCATGTGACAGAATCCAACACAACACAAAATAACATAATGACTTGATTTTGTCTGCTGTTAATTCATTTTATGGGCTTGGGACATCTTGGTCATCCCCGTGCAGTTGGGTGTGTGTAGAATTGCTCTGATTATGTGATGACTGTAGTAGTGTGTGTAGCTTTATAAGGGACAGGCTTGGGGAGGTGCCCCAGGAGTTGAAATAAGGTACTACCGGAGTTCAATCAGGAAAGGAATAAAATAAAATAATGTTGAGATCTGCAGAATATCGTGGCTGAGTGGACAGGTAAGTTGTAACTGTTCCTGAAGGAATTTCAATTTCATTTTAGTACATATTATTAAAAATTCTCAAAAATAAATGTTCCTAACTACGGCTGCCACCTTTCCAGTCCTCATCTGAATTGCAGAAAGTATAGCCTACACACTACTACAGATACCATAACAACACAGATTATCATATAAATCCTATACACTTTCAAATATATGGGGCTAAATGAATATGTTATCAAAAGCCCTAAAATTAATATCAACAAGTAGTTCCGTGAAGAACTATACAGCCTATTTTCATATATCCTACTTATGTTAAATGCCACTATCCAACATACAAAATATCAGTTTGATTGCTGTAATGCATTCGTAGATATTGAGAACCGACTAAATATTTCGGATGGTCGCCATGCTGGATTTTATATATGTAGGTCCTAGAGTTATGTACTGTTACATGAAGATTACTGTGTACGTGTAGCATTCAAACTACAATCGCATGATTAGGACACAAGAAGTAAAAACGAGATTTTAAAATTTCGCACAGCTTCCATCTTGTGGTTATGTAAACAATTGAAATAAATTAGATTCCAGTTGATTAACATTCGTATAAGGATTTACTGTACCACGTTTCACTGCACTCGCATGGTTAAATTGCGAGAAACGACCTTGTGAATATTTATTATTCGCGTCGCCGCCATGTTGGATTTGTGATCACCAGGTTATTTAAAATCCTATAGGTGAACTTAAGTTCATAGCCCCTATGAACATTAAAAAATTCAGTTTGATTGCTATAATAGATTCGTAGACATTCAGAGCCGTCTAAATATTTCGGATGGTCGCCAAGTTGGATTGTTAAATGTATAGGCCATAGAGGCATGTACCATTAAAGGAAAATTGTTGCGTAGGTTCATTATTCAAACTTTCACTTCGATCGCATGATTACGACACAAGAAATAAAAACTTAATTTTAAAATTTGCACAGCCGCCATCTTGAGGTTATGTAAACAATTGAACTAAATTAGATACTAGTGCATTACAATGTGTATAAACATTTCCTGTACCAGATTTCATTGCGTTTGGAACATTAAATCGCTAAGAAGGTTTATTTAAAATTTTCAAATTCGCTTGGCCGCCATGTTCCTTTTGTAGTTAACCGGTTTTTGAAAGTCTTACAGATGAACTTCCAGTAGTGCCCTTTATCTCCGTACAAAATTTCAGGATGATACCGCTAATAGCTTCGGATATATAGAATGCCGGTGAAATATTTCGCACATCCGCCATCTTTTGGTTATGTAAACAATTCAACGAAGTTAGATGTCGGTGCATAGCAATCTGTATAAACATGTACTGTACCAAGTTTTATTGCGTTTGGTTGGTTAAATCGCGAGAAACGTCTATTTAAATGTCGCAAATTCGCGTGGCCACCATGTTGGTTTTGTAGTTATCAGGTTTTCAAAAGTCACATAGGTGAACTTCTAGTAGTTCCCTTTATCACCGTAAAACATTCCAGGGTGATATCGGGAATAGTTTCGGAGATATTGATGCTGGTGAAATATTTCACACAGCCGCCATGTTGGATTGGTGATACGTAACAAAATTTGTAGGGCACGGTCGGGGTCACTCGGAATAGTGCTGTGAACTTACCGAGTCTCATTGAAATCGCTCCAGCCGTTTAGAAGTCATTATGGGACACACACACACCTCTCTCTCACACACACACGCACGCACGCACACACAGACACACGGACAAAAGGTGATCTCATAAGCCTATTTTTTCAAAATTGAAAATAGGCTAAAACCACCATGATTCTACAATAAGAGATTCTTTTAAAATGTAGTTATAGTAGGTGCAAACATACACATATCAGCAAATTCAAGTTCTCCATTTCAAGCATTACACATTAATATTTTATTAAGTTAACTGTTTCAACATACAAACTTGCATGTGTTGTAGGAATTTACGGTTCATTGGTGTCAGCCATGGCGTCAAGGAGGTAATAGGTCTATTATCATTTGCTGTAGCCTACCGTTATACCTTGGCAAGAAAGAAGAACATGCCTCAACACATACTTTTAAAGGACCAGATTTGATTACTGTATTTTAGCTAAGTTTGATTTTGGCTCTCCCTGTTATTTTTTCTTCGTTGACAAACTTTTGAAATAAAATATGATGATTTCTAGCAGTATTGAGTGTGTTTCTTGTTTTTCATTGAAAGTCCTATTTCTCCTTTCCCCTTCACAGCATGTCATAGAATTTACTGTATTAGTGTGCCATGATATTTTTTTATGTATATGTACTTACTGTATTTCACCCTTCAAAATTGGTGGACTGGATATATTTTAAAGGGAATATGAAATGAACTACTGTATATACATTTTGTGATATGCAATTATTTTTCTGAAACTAATGAATTTGGCACTAATTACACTAACAATTTTAGTGTGATGAGGATCAGGTTACACCACCTTAGTATTCCTTAGTATTCTCTTAAAATTTTCCTGTTATTGCGAACAGCATCAAGCATTTTAAGATATGAATATTCTCCCCAGTAATTTTCCTTTCTAGTTTAATCTCGAACTAATCGGTTATAATTGGGCCTACAGTGATTAATTGGAAGGGACCATTTTTTTAAGGTGCGTAATAACATGCTGCAGGCCTTTTGGTAGCCTAATTCTTGTCACCAATGCAATATGCTCCAATTGCAACTGAAAGAATGTAATCATGTAAATTATTGATGAGGTCATGTCCTAAAATAGGGGCAGATGACCTCGTAGTTCTGCCCCTTAAAACAACAATAACTAACTAACATGTCCTAAATGCTGTGATTGTTCCTTTCGGAGTTCGGGAATTCACAATTTCCCACTTTGGTATTATTTTAAAAAAACGTTATTGGTATTTTGAATGTGATTTATTTCTTGTAGATCATATGGTTATCTCCACACTTAAAAACGTGCTATAAGTATTGGGAAGATTGTGATTTTCGGAACATTGAAGTGGGCAGAGCATTTAGGACGAGAATATTTAGCGGAAAGAGGGGAAGGGGACAAGTAGGCTACCCGCACGGCCGTGCTACACGTCAACTAGTACCGCGGTCAAACACCAGACAGCGCTGAAATCTTAGGTGCCAAGAATTAGCATGGCTGTCGGCCATCTGTAGTAAGGTAATCTGTGGTTCATGCCGCAGGTAATTGTACAATGTTTAGAGAGTGTTTTTGTACCAGAATATCAACCCATCCTGTCTGGTCCCTCAAAAATGAGAATGTTTCTTACTCTTGGTGGCTAAATTATGCCTTGTTCTTAATTTCATGAGGGTCATGTTGTGGACACCACCATTTTACAAGATATGAAGCAGACACCCTGTCACATCTCAACTGGCCCACTAAATCACCCGATCTTAATCCCTTTGTGCCACTATTTGAAACAACGCGTAAGACACAGAAAGTGGTGACTCTGCGGGATCTATTGATCTTGTTATTTCATAACAGGGGCTTGGACATCGTGGTCATTTAGCCCCGTGAATGCTGTGTGTGTGTGGGGGGAATTCAGTGTCTGATGGCTGTGTTTATTTGTAATTCAGGAGAGGATTGGATAGGAGACGGCCGTGGCCTTAGGTTAGGAATCATCCCGGCATTTACCTGGAGTAGAAGTGGGAAACCACGGGAAACCACTTCCAGGATGGTTCAGGTCGGAATCGAGGCTGAGTGCACCCCCGTTCCAGCCCTTAGACTAGCAATTACGTAACGAGGTGGACTAATCATCAGTGAGACTAGCTGTGTGGCTCAGCGGTAACGTACTCGCCTGTTGTTTCCAAGGCTGTAGGATCGAATCCTGGAGCAGTGAGTTGGCATTAGAGGGTGCGCAAATCCAAAGGAGCAGTGTCAGTAGATTTTCTGACACGTTAAAGATCCCGTTCAGGGCAAAATTCTGGCACCCCGGTGTCTCTAAATGCCTCAGTAGGGTGAGTGGTTATCGTGTCGGTCTACTAACCCCAAGATTGCAGGTTCGCTCCTGCTCGTGGTAAGTGATTTTTGAAAGGTGGCAAAAATACGATACGCATGTCATACGATGTTGGCATGTCAAAGAACCCATTTGAATTCAGTAGGCCGAGTTCATAATGGCAAAATTAATCTTGGGAGTTTCCGCCAACACAAAGTTCCTCATTTCTCTACTAGAAAGCGCTATAGTGTTCAAGGAGGTTAGATATCTAACATCTAATCTCCTTGACTTTCATAGTCAAGGAACAACGAAATTCGACATGCAAGCTACCCTCTGGGTGTCAAATAACAAAGCTAGCACCCGGCACCCGAGGCCATACGATAGATATTATTATATTATTATTAGTAGTAGTTTAAAGGGACGTAAAGTCAATATCATTATTAATAATGCGATAACGCAGTTTGCTTCTACGGTCATATACGACGGATGATTGACTCCCCATGGACGAAACGTATCTTGAGTATATTTGACTCAAAACCAAAAACGTCAATGCCGTCGTACGTTAACGTCCAGAAAGATCTGAAAGAAATGGGGATACGAGCAGAAGATGCACAAGACCGAAATCTTTATAGAGCAGCCATCAAGACGTTTGGGACTTTCCGGGACGAAAAAAGGACAACTGGTGCGAAATGGTCAGAGGAACGTCGTGCTAAACACAGTGAGCTCATGAAGACAATGTGGATCAAGCGAAAAATGATCAAATGCCAGAATGTAAAATGAGGCTTATCGTGGTCACTAGTTCGCCGATTAGCGAAATTGAATGAATGAATAATAATATTAAGCCTCCGTGGCTTAGGCGGCAGCACGCCGGCCTCTCACCTCTGGGTTCGTGGTTCAAATCCCGGTCATTCCATGTGAGATCTGTGCTGGACAAAACGGAGGCAGACAGTTTTTTCTCCGGGTACTCCGATTTTCCCTGTCAAAATTTCATTCCAGCAACACTCTCCACTATAATTTCATTTCATCTGTCATTCATTTAATCATTGTCCCAGAGGACTGCGTCAGGCCTCGGCAGCTGGCACAGTTCATATCCTCGCCGCTAGATGGGGGCTTCATTCATTCCATTCCTGACCCGGTCGGAGACTGGAAGCAGGCTCTTGATTTTCATTTTCAATAATAATATTAAACCTACGTTGGTCCCGTGGATTACAATTGCAATCCAGGCTCATTTGTTTTATATCTGAGAACATAATACACTAGAGTTTCAGTACCTTTCCTAGAAGGTCTCCCCATTACAATCATCGTGAAATATTATATCAATGACCAGTGGCATACCAAGGTCAACTTTGATTACAATTGTGCTCACGTGACTATTTACATAACTACACTTGAACTACGTTGGTTGGTTTGCTTGTCTAGGTATAGCATTGAATAGAATTGGGAAACTGAATATATTATGAACACTTAATTACAGGAAAATACTCGTCTGTTCGCAAATATTTCATGTTTTTACTCAACACGGGAAATGTATTTCAAAAGGTCAAATTAAGCAATTTTTTCAAGCGGTATCAAAATATTTTGCATTTCATGTATTCGTCTATGATTAGTATATTTATCTTGGTACCTTCGGTGGCGTAGTTGGTAGCATGCTGAGCTTCTAAGACCAATATCGCGGGTTCAAACCCGGCTGAAGTCATCGGATTTTTAAGAGCGTTAAAAATTCCTCAGTATGCCTTCCTTAGGAGGGGAAGTAAATCCGGCGGTCCCATGTCATAGATTTATGGCAAGATAAAGAACCTTCCACTAGTTACACTTGTGTGAAGCTAAATTATGGGTTAGATTTGACTGACGCTCTTAGGTTCTAATGTTCATCGACAGGAGCCGACTGTGATGGCATCTAGTAACCAAGTTTAGAACTAGTTGGTCATTGATGGTGGCTTTTGGTAGCAAAAGTTGGAACTACTTGAAAATCTAATGTCTGCAGTCCTTACTTGAATTAAAAACCAGATAACACACACTAATACAGCCATGAAAATTAACACTGGTTATCAGACAGATTCTACACACACCCAAAGTACACGGGGCTACATGACCGCGTTGTCGCAGCCCCTAAACTTAAGAACCAACCTGTATATTTATCACACTTCATCCTTCATATAAAATCAAAAATCACAGTCTTAAAGCAAAAAATAGTTAATTAAATACTCATTGAAAATTGGCTTATAATTTTAATCCACGCGATTACTAGCGTAACATTTTGGAGTGCGATCACCTCAGTGCGTGGCTTCAGCTAGATATCACATAACTGTAGAAACAATGTGGAATATTATTCTCATCTGAGGTGGCTGTCAAGTCTAGACACAGTATTACAACGATGCACCTAGTGAGTGAAATTATTTTGCCTGGAAAACTTACCAGTGCGATAAGAAATACTGAACGATTACAATGATATCAAAATGTGTTTGAAACAGAAGTGTTGACAAGCTCAAGCTTAACTCATCAGCAAAACATGTTTATATTGTGTTGATTACATAATTCCAGAGGATGTCAGCTACAAACTTCAATGGACGTGACGCGACCTCTTTGTTTCCATCACAGTAATAAGGAAAAATAAACAACGAGGCAGTTGTCATCACTCCACATAAACTGAAAACTTTCTCTTCCCGAGAGGAAAATTGCTGGGAACAGTTCAATACAGTGGACTGCGTGTTTCTCCACTTGTGGATAAAATTTAGCTTGAAAATTGAAATGTGTGTTTGAGTCTTCTGGCTCTTGACGGGTTTGATGCTGCTCTCCTTGTCTCCCTGTCCTGAGTTAATCGATTAATCTGTACGTAGCTACCACACCTCACATCCTAGATAATCTGTTTAACATATTCAAATCTTGGTCTCCCCCTACAGTTCTTATCCTCAACCCTTCCTTCCTTAACTAAGTTTGCTATTCCTGGGTGTCTTGGTATGTGTAAAGTTAGCTTTGAAGCCATTTGTCAGTGTTGCCATATTAACAATTAATATTGTAGCTTTCAATCGGTCAACACAAAAATCATTCCAATTACTGGAATATATGAAAAATAACCTGAAATAAATTACATTTGATTAAGATTCATGTATATTGTTACGGTCTATTGAATAATAAGAAGAAGACTAAGGGATGACATATTTCGCTCGTCAAACGAGCATCATCAGATCCAAAAATGCAAGACAAATATGAGGGCTGTTTTTTAAGAAATACCCGTTGTGATATTACGCCGTTGCACCACTGCGGTCGGCATTCCGTACAGGTGCGCTGTGTACCTGCATCTACTGGCAAGGCTGAGACGCCATTACGGCAACAGTCGCCCATGTGTGGGTGTGTTGACAAGCTTTTGAAATGGCATCGCCGATCACGAGTGCCGCCGACCCGTAAACGAGAGAGAAAACTCCCCTGTAAGGTATCCTGCTATTTGGCCACCACTGTCAGGCAAATTGCGTATGTGCTCAGGAGAACTCCTAAACATACGCAGTTCTCCTGGTAAGCACGCAATTTGCAAGACAGTGGTGGCCAAATGGCAGGATATCTTACAGGGGAGTTTTCTCTCTCGTTTTCGGGTCAGCGGCACTCGCGATCGGCGATGCCATTTCATAAGCTTGTCAACACACCCACACATGGGCGACTGTTGCCGTAATGGCGTCTCAGCCTTGCCAATAGATGCAGGTACACAGCGCACCTGCACGGAATGCCGACCGCAGCGCTGCAACGGCGTAATATCACAACGGGTATAACTAAAAAAACAGCCTTCGTAGCTCTACAAAACAATACTAAACCTACAGTGACCCCCACAGACAGTCTCTGCACTGAAAATAATATTTTCCCAAAAGCAGCTCTCAATATTGTGAACTTCCTAAATCCACAATATTATTATTGTTGTTATTATTATTATTGATGTTTTAAGCGGTGGAACAGCGAGGTCATCATTAAGGGGTTGGTGGTAAACATGATAGATTAAGGGAAAGGGTTTCAAGAATAAAATTTAATTGTTACATATTTGGGACATAAATTCAGTTTTTAAAAGTTGTCTGGTGTATGTTGTCTAAATCAATTAATAACGCTTTTGAAGAAATTTCAGTTTAGTAACTTTTTAGATATATATTATTTTTGTTGATACTAGTGGTACTTGAGCTAAATCCACGATACCTAGTCTGGATTTACAGTAAGACAAGTCTACTGCCGCAAAAATGCATAAATTGAAAACATGAGATTTTATAAATACTTCAGAAAAAAACTACAAGCCAGGTTTTTACGATTTTTCCGATAGGTGGTAGAATTTGTTGTTTCAAATTCATAGCCAAGGGAAATTAAAATAGTTTACTAAACACAACTGGTGAGACGAACCCGTCTCTTGCACTGGGGTATCTCTGCAGAAAAGGTATATTTCAAGTACTGCGAAGTTAGCAAAGTGTCCCCTACATTAATTAATCAAAATTTGTAACAGATCTTCCTTTAATATTTTAAAATATTTTAGACAGAAAACATGTTTGGAAATATTATTGAATCTCACCTCCTTTATTATTTCCGATTATTCCCCTTCAGGAGAGCGTGAGAACTTGAGCCAATCACAGCTTCACTTCCTTTTCCTCTCTTCTTTTCTTCCCAAAACCTCTTCATTAGTTCACTGTGCTTTTACCTCCTTTCCTCTGTCCACATTTTCCCTGATGTGTCCTTCCTTGAAACTTGTACAATTTTCGAGTTTCTTATTTTATTTCTAAATTGTTCTCTGTTCTTAATGTCATCTTCAGAGATTTTAAGTAATTCCATGTCTTCATGTAGGCTACTTCTTTTATCCAACTGGTCTTTAATTTACTTGCATTCACGATATTGAAAATCTTCTTAGTGAGTCTGTTCTCATCCATCCTATATATGTGTCCATAGAACTGCAGACGTCTCTTCCTAAAATTATCTATAATGGTGTCGGTATTTTCACAAAGTTCCTTTGTTGGTCTCCTGACCCAAATTCCATTACGGAAAACAGCGCCATGGATTTTCCTAAGAATTTTTCGTTCCTGTTTCTCAATATCATGAATTCTTGTCATTGCTCTAATGACTGTGGTTTCTGCCGCGTACTAGGCTTCAGGCAAAACAACTCCTTTATTATAAATTTAATTTTTACTTGTTGAAATATTTCTCTCAACGGCACTAAGAATATTATTGTTTTATCTTTAATGCATCATGTACTGTATTTTCCCTGACTTGCAATTTCTATATACCGTACAGTGCATTGCTGAAGAAGTTTCTTTAACAATATTTATGTTCGACGAAGTCCAAATGTAAATATTATGTCAGAAAACTGTATCATAATGAGGGTCATTATATTACTATTCTTCATTATGAAACAGTTTCTCCAGCCAATCAGAGCGCATTCATTGACCAATTAGGTAAGGATAGCTTCGCGCGTGCGCTCAAAATCCAACATGTCGGACTTGAATTATCCTACATGATTTGAAAGTTCAAATTTGATATCGGATCAACCATTGTACTTAGGCTACAATCTCAAACACAAAGAAAAATCAGCGCGAACCTTTACGGTAACGAGAAAATACTATGACATATGCAAGAAATGTATGAATCTACGTCCAGAAGTTAGCAACACAGCATCCTTCTTCATAAATTACCGACATGGAAAGTGCACCGTCCATATGTTCGCGTAAATAAACTGGCGAATATGAGACAAGAAATAGCACTGTACCTTAATATCCCCAACGCCAATTTCTACACAGCGCATTGCTTTCAAACGACTTCGGTGACAATATTAGTGAATGCTAGTTCTGATCGGCACTAGACATCATGCAGGCTGTAAACAATAGCATTGCCAAGCAAAGTAAATGGTCTCTGCTTTCAAAATTCTCGCTACGCTCGTTTTATAAACATACTCGTGTCTTAATTATTGCCATTATAGGCTCGTTGCATAATGTAATATAATATTATTAATAATAATATCGTATGGCCTCGGGTGCTGGGTGCAACCTTTGTTATTTGCGCCCAGAGGGCAGCTTGCATGTCGAATTTTGTCGTGCATTGGAACGCTATGAAAGTCAAGGAGTTTAGATATCTAAGCTCCTTGACACTATAGCGCTATCTAGTAGAGAATGGAGGAATTTTGTGTTGGCGGAAAATCCCGAGATTAATTTTGCTATTGTGAACACGGCCTACTGAATTCAAATGGGTTCTTTAAGAAGCCAACAACGTATGACATGCGTGTCGTGATTTTTGTCACCTTTCAAAAATCTTTTACCACGGCCAGGAGCAAACCTGCAAGCTTGTGTTTGAAGTCCGATACGATAACCACTCACCCACCGTGGCAGGCCAATTATAATAATATTTATTGACTGAAGGTATATAATCATTATTTCTCACAATAGGTGGAGTAGTTCTTTAGGGACCCTCTTATCTGTGTTCATACACGGCCTCGGAGGAGTAAGCATCTATTACTACATTTTCTCGAGATATTTTCCTGACCATTAACACAGGTATTTTGGTTAGTTTTTCTACTTTAGAAAAGTTAAACGGTCTGAATTTGCCACTAGCTGCCAGTGATACCGTCTGTCTTGGCAACCACGCTTCATTAAAAATTAAAAATAGGTAAACATTTTTTTCAACATGTATGGCGTTAGGCCATTTGTAAATTATCTTTTTTGAAAAAATAACTACCACATTCGAACGGAAGCGTCACCCTGAGTCCTATGAGTTCTCGTACACGTCCCTAGCTGCATTGGTTCGCGAGATATTACAAAAAGTCTAAAATCACATTTTTACCCCAAAATGGGTTTTTGATCCTACTCGACACGGTGGGTGAATGGATAGCGTGTCGGTCTACTAACCCCAAGATTGCAGGTTCGCCCCTGACCGTGGTAAGTGATTTTTGAAAGGCGGCAAAAATACGATACGCATGTCATACGATGTTGGCATGTCAAAGAACCCATTTGAATTCAGTAGGCCGAGTTCATGATGGCAAAATTAATCTCGGGAGTTTCCGCCAGCACAAAGTTCCTCATTTCTCTACTAGAAAGCGCTATTGTGTTCAAGGAGAATAGATATCTAACATCTAACCTCCTTGACTTTCATAGTCAATGAACTACGAAATTCGACATGCAAGCTACCCTCTGGGTGTCAAATAGCAAAGCTTACACCAGGCACCCGAGGCCATACGATATTATTATTATTATTACAGGCATTCTCGACAATAGGGCAACGCAAAGAAAAAATTACACCTCATACAAGTCTCTATCCCTATTGGTTCATCAAATATCAGCAAAAATCACAAAATAAACACTTGTTTACCCCAAAATCGAGTTTCCAATTTTTTTTTAAATATAACGAGTGGTCCATAGCAAATCCCCCGTCAGCTCGAGTCCAACGACACCTCATTTGTCAACATCCGACCATGGGTTCACGAGATATTAATTATTTAACATGTACAGTCGGGTACAAATAAAATGGCCCCGTTATCCAAATTTTATTCAATTTGTTTAAATATCTGACATAATATTGTTATTATGCTCATTTGGTGTAAAATACTTCCTAGATACTTCAGAAAACAGTTGTTCCAACACTAGCATCTGCCGATGAGTATAATAAAAGCAACTAAGTAAGGAAACACTTCGGGAGTGATGAACCAAGTACAAATACCTTGTGTAATGATGAATAATAATTTTGGAAACGATGTCTAATTGATCTTTGCTCTTCGGCTGTCTATAACCCGCCCGCCATAACACGACTTATATTGTGAAATTCCAGATATCTCAGCAATTGTGGGCGTGATTTACTGGATAAATAACATGTTGCCAACACCACACATAGGCCTACGGTACCGTGCGATGTTTGTTTTATGCTGGGATCGCTCCATTCGTTCGCTTCGTGGTGTTTCTATATTAAAAGGGCTTTACATACAAAAACAAACCTAACCTGTGGCTAACCATACTCATCCACGACCTCTGTGCCTGTCAAAAAACATCCTCCGCTCAGAGATGAATATTCCGGCCGAGCACGAGCTGCCAATTATGCAGATCCCAGAGGGAAGGCTCGGTACAGTGGCTGATTAGACGGCGGGAAGGCTGATTTACGAATACCCTATATCGATGTAATTAAAAAGAAAGAGTAATAGAGCAGTGAATTGTTCTTCTTTATTAATGGTGAATAGTAACTGGAGCTCTGTTTAGGGAGATGCGATGGTACTGGTAGGGGCGCAACCCGTAGGTCAGACCATCTGTCCCTTGCTTTGGGTTACTGACTGCGTGGTGCAGTGGCAACGTTCTCACCTGCTGAGCCCAAGGGTCTACTGCTCGGTTCCAAGCTCTGTGAACTTGCGGGATGAAGAGCAGAGACAGAGTAGGAGCAGGCGAGAATTAAGAAGCCTGTCGACAGCCCGCCGTGTTACCTGACATTCTCGTCTATTCCAATACTGCTAACATGGGTCTTTTCTGAAACCAGTGTAGCGTTGGAAATGAGTGACTGAGTCACCGACTAATGTATTTGCTTCTGTTACTACGCAAGGACCGAGAAACCACATCACTCGTCACCACCACTACTCTAGCCTGCGATGCACATTCCTCTCAGGTCCACGCAGCTTAGACTCGAGCAGTAATCCTGGCACATTCAGCTGACATTTGAGGGTGCGTAAATGTGAGGGAGCCTTGTCAGTAGATTTACTGGCATGTTTAATGTCCTACTCAGAGTACGATTCCGGCATCCCTATGTCTCTAAAAGCCTCAGTAGATTAAATGGTCTTAAAATCAATTACCTTTTTTTTTTCGTTCTAGCACAGTTGGTAAGTGCGTCGGATATGAAATCCGAAGGTCCCAGATTCGAGTCCTGGTCACATCAGATATTATAATTTTCTGTTTAATATATTGATGCCTTGTTCAACTTATACCACCAAGTAAGACAACTGCTCTGGGATATACAAGTGCCACTTGAAACCAAGGTGACATTGTACAAATCATACTACCCACCAATCCTCCCATACAGTTTGGAAACCACCACAATAACCAGGAAGGACAACTCGAGACTCCAAGCACCAGAAATTAAGTTCCTGCGTACTATGATCCAGAAGTCCAGGAAAGACAAAATTAGGAATGAAATGATCAGAGAAGAGGTGAGAATATAAGACTCTCTACCACAAAAGATCCAGAAGGCTAGAATGAAGTGGTTTGGCCACGTGAAGAGAATGAGAGCCAATAAAACTGCAAGAAGGGAGTATGAAAGAGACCTAGGAGGGAAGTGACATGCTGGCAGACCTAGAAAACAGTGGACAGATCTGGTGAAGAAGGATGTACAGGAGAGAGACCAGGGTTGTGAACGAAGAATGGTGCATGGATCGACAGAGATGGAGGGGGCTCCTATACCACACACGGGAAACTGGAGTTGGTCAATGATGATGATACCGGCCGCGGTGGCCGAGAGCGTTAACGCACTACCTCGTGTCTCGCTGGCAACGGGAGAGCGTGGGTTCGAATCCCACCTCGGCCGTCTTGAAAATGGTTTTCGTGGTTTCCCATTTTCACCACCAGGCGGTTCCTTTCAATAGGTCCACGGCTGATTTCCTTTCATAATCCCTTCCCTGACCCGTCCTGAAAAGAAAAATACATGGCCATTTGCTGCATTAATAACATTATTATAATGATGGTCGCCTCCGTAGCGTAGCGGTCAGCATGGTTAGCTGCTGCCCCGGAGGTCCTGGGTTCGATTCTCGGCTCTGCCACGAAATTTGAAAAGTGGTACGAGGACTGGAACGGGGTCTACTCAGCCTCGGGTGGCCCAAATGAGTAGAGGGGGTTCGATTCCCCCTCAGCCATCCTCGAAGTGGTTTTCCGTGGTTTCCCACTTCGTCTTCGGGCAAATGCCGGGATGGTACCTTCTTCAAGGCCATGGCCGCCTCCTTCCCTCATGAGGCCCCTGTTCGCTTTGCAGGTGAGGCTGCCTGGGCGAGGTGCCAATCCCACCTCACCAGTTGTATCCCTTCCGATTCGATGTTCCCAGCTCTAGGACACTGCCCGTAGAGGCGGTAGTGGTGAGTTCCCTCGCTGAGTCCGTGGGTTCCACCAACCTGGAGGGTAAACGACTAAAAATATATATATAATGATGATGATGACTTGTTCAAATAAACAAACCGACCTAAATTACTGAAACACCTGTATATAATTATCTATGCAACGTTGGATCCCACCTTTTTTATCTTTTTAGTCGTTTACCCTCCAGGTTGGTGGAACCCACGGACTCAGCGAGGGAACTCACCACTACCGCCTCTACGGGCAGTGTCCTAGAGCTGGGAACATCGAATCGGAAGGGATAAAACTGGTGAGGTGGGATTGGCACCTCGCCCAGGCGGCCTCACCTGCAAAGCGAACAGGGGCCTCATGAGGGAAGGTAAGGGATGTTGAGGATGGATAGGCAAGGAAGAGGGAAGGAGGCGGCCGTGGCCTTGAAGAAGATGCCATCCCGGCATTTGCCCGAAGACGAAGTGGCAAACAACGGAAAACCACTTCGAGGATGGCTGAGGGGGAATCGAACTCCCTCTACTCATCTGGGCCACCCGAGGCTGAGTACACCCCGTTCCAGTCCTCGTACCACTTTTCAAATTTCGTGGCAGAGCCGGGAATCGAACCCAGGACCTCCGGGGCGGCAGCTAACCATGCTGACCGCTACGCTACGGAGGCGACTTGTCCCACCTTTTTACAGCAGGATATACTCTGCTAGCCTTAGAAAACATTTAGACCATTCTCTATTGTAGATGCATACATTGACAGACCACGTCAATTCATCAAAAATGTAGCGGCTTCGGTGGCGTAGTCGGTAGCATGCTGAGCTTCTATTCCCAAGATAGCGGGTTCAAACCCAGCCGAAGCCGTAGGATTTTTTAAGAGCGTTAAAATCCCTCAGTATGCCTTCCTTCGGAGGGGAAGTAAAGCCGGCGGTCCCATGTCATAGATTTATGGCATGTTTAAGAACCTTCCACTAATTGCACCTGTGTGAAGCTAAATTGGATAGGTTAAGAATGTAAACAACGCTCTTAGGTTTCTACGTTCGTTGCCAAGAGCCGACTGCGGTGGCGTCTAGTAGCTAAGTTCTGAACTTGGCCTAGTAGTCGTTGACGGTGGCGCTTGGCGGCAAAAGTACGAACTATTTGAAAAATTCTAAGTTGCAATACTTAAATTTAAAAAAAACATATAATACACACTAATACAGTCATCACAATTAACACCGGTTATCAGACAGATTCTACACACACCCAAAGTACACGGGGCTACATGACCGCGTTGTCGCAGCCCCTAAACTTACGAACCAACCAACCAACGAACCATCAAAAATGTTTATCAACAAATGAAGCTAAAAATTCTCCACAGCATGCGGCTCTGTTATATACTGCAAAACGAGCAGACATTCACTCGGGAGATTACCATTCCAGAACAATGCCAATAAGGGCGATAGCGATCATGATTGGCAAGCCAAGTCCAAAAAGACTTTTTAACATCTCTCAAATGCAGATCCTTTCACGGTGAGTTCAAAGCGACTCTTGAATGGGGAGACGCCACATTGTCATACAGATGTGAAGAGCACTTAGCCTACACACTCAGGGCAGAGAGTAGAGTAAAATAGACCTGCACGCAAGAATATGAAAGTGTTATAGACTAGCACATTAGACTCGTATTCGTTCTATCAAGAACTTACTTAAATATCATTGTGTTTAAGAGAGCTTCATACGAGAAAGGACGCTACAGGACTCAGTTTCTGTAAACAGATAAGTTGACATAACTTTATTCCATTTTAGCGCAGTGCATCATTTATGTATTCGCCACATCGAGATATAACGACACAATTAGTTTAAATAGGAACGGTTTATTTAGAACATAAATAACAAAATAGTGTAGATAACATCATTCCTGAAGTTAGTCACAATAATAATTCAATAGAACACACAGGTTAACATACTTACTACATTAATAATAATAATAATAATAACGCAACAACCATAGAAGTGAACTATCTTCTTTTTTCTTCCTTTTCTTTAGCATTTTTGGTTCTCTGTCTCCATATTACACGACTAGCAGTAGTGCCCGGCTTCGCCCGGTGGATTTATTTGTTTTACAGAACTGGATCGCTCAAGGATAAGGATCGGAAAGCACCAACGCTTATTGCAGCTGATAACCTCAGTATACTGCACCAACACCATCGCCCTTATACAGAGGCATACTATTGTCATGATGATAACTGTTTTAAGGGGCCTAAGAAATCTTTTTGCACTAATTACTCCCCGTGACAGCAATTTATAAGCAGCTCGCAATTCTGCACCTGAACACTGGTAGGGGTGACATGATGCGGCCCGCATTACATGGCAACAATAGACTTCGGTATTATTGAAGCCGTTCTGGAGCGCTTGTTCTTCCGACTTACTGAACAAAAATCAATCTTTAAGGTTACCTGAGAGGTGTAGCCAAATACTACATAGCCTAAACTATTCCTTTTAACTCAGACTATCATTACATAAAAAGAATTTTTCGAATCCGACTGGTAGTTCCAGAGATTGGCGCGTTTAAACACATAAACACACAAGCAAACACACACACTCTTTAGCTTTATTATATTAGTATATATTGAGTACCACGTCAGGATAAAGTCAGGCAATTTTTAAATCGCCATGTAGAGTGTCAAGCCAGGCACTGTCTCGGTCGTCCTATTGGTCTCCTCCCATCTATCCGCAATGCCAATCCAGTGTGTACAACTGTTGTTTCAGCAGCTCATAGGACATGTCCATACCAGCAGAGACGGCTTTCCCTCATCTTTTCAGTAATTGGCGCTACTCCATATCGCTGGCGAATGTCATTATTGCTGACCTGATCATGGAGTGTCAAGCCAGATGCCAGATCTTTGTCTCCATCACACCAAGTTGCTGTTCCAACTCGTTAGTCTGCCCCATGCAGAGCAAAGGGATGGTCCACAGTACGATAAAACGTTAGACTTTAGCCGGTCTGGAATCTTCTTATCACTTAGGACACCGGAAAAAGAGCGATAGAAGTGAGCTATACTGTCTGTAAATAATTTTGACGCGTTTTTACAAACTTAAGTAATATAAACATTGTGTAGCCTATATATTTGTGCACAAGTGTAATTTATAAACATCGTACACTATAATAAGTAGGGCCCGAATGTTGATGACATGTCATCTTTTTACTGAGCTGTCTAAAACAATGCTGAAGTACATAGAAACTCCGGACGGGCCACCCCGTCTTCAAACATATCATTTTTATTTTGTATCTTTTTGCATTTTTTGCCATTTTTCCATTTTAAGAGCATTTTTTTTAGTTGTGTAGATTTTATGGTCATATTTTAGAGAAATCAGCCTTTTAAGGTCATGTTTTTCTCAATTTAGTCATGTCACAGCTTTATATGAGGGAGTTACGTCTCTCAGAGTTAAGAAGAAGCTACTAGCTATCAACATAGACATATAGTTAAGTGCTAGAAATCTATTTTGATTGACTTTTCAGTTTGAGCTTCAGATGTCATTTTCGAAATATTGGTGAGTTTATTATTATAAGATCATTTACTCCAAATATTGGTGAGTTTAGTCTATTATTATAAGATCATTTTCTCCATTTTATAGTGCATTTTTCGTTTTTTAGTTCATTTATTACAGACTTTTTGAAAATTTTAAGTGCATTTTATAAACTTTTTTACGGCATCTACATTCGGGCCCTAATAATAAACCTTTGTGAACAGAATCTGAAGATGAACACTTGACGTTTGAAACATGTCATCCAATGAAGTACATAAAAAAGTGTTTATTGTAATAATATCTAGTAGCGTTGTTTGCTGAATCAGAACGAGAAGCTATTAACCAAATTGATCATTTAATATAAATGGCGGAAAAAACGGGCTTACAGATTTCGTTGGTAAAAACAGAGATGATGACAAGTGATCAGAAATACACTAAGAAAATTATAAAAACAAATTATGGGAGCATCAGGGTCACTGACCGATTTAAATATCTTGTAGAAATAATTAGTAGCAATGGGACGGATAAATTGGCAATTGAGAACAAAAAAGGAAAATTGGAAAGATTACATTTTTGTACAAAAAATATATACAATAAAAAGAACCTGTCTATCAATGCAAAATTACGACATTTTAATACAGTTGTTAGACCAGTCATCTTGTACGGCATGGAAACTACAAATATAACCGGAATGGAGAATTTGCTCAAGATAGAAAGAAGAATTTAAAAAGGATTTATGGTCCTAGGAAAACAAAGGAAGGTTATAGACTGAGATTCAATGCAGAAATTTATAGTAAAATCGACAACCTTCAAGGGATGATCAGAAAACGGCGACTTCAGTTCTACGGACATATGGTCCGCATGGATTGTTCAAGGTTAAACAAACAAATTGTTGATAAAATCTGGAACTATAAAGGGCAAGGAGGCTATGTAAAACAAATGAAAGAAGAACTTCAAAAATGCAAAATTACTGAAGAAGATTGTCTAAATCGAATAGAGTACAGAAAATAAATGTTTGGCCTCAAAATTCTTGTTGGGGAGAAGAAAAATCTCAACAGAGGAGAATGGACTGCTGAAAGAAGAGCTGCGCAGTCGACGAGGATGAAAGGCTTCTGGAAGAGAAAGAAGGAAACTAGACCTATAAAGAAGTGATATTTGCGTGGTCCTTGTTGGCCTGTTCGCGGTGTATATATATCTCTCTACTTAGTATAAAACAAAGTCTCCGATTTGTGTTTGTTACGGGTAAACTCGAGAACCACTGGATGGATTTTGACGCGGTCTCCACCATTCTGTAAAGGATATCTCGAGGATTATTTCTGTAGAAAATAATTTATTTATGATCAAAGGAAGCCGAGCAGTAACGATTTCAGTGGAAAAGTCGAAAAAAAACTGGCGTCCGAGCGCTTTGTAAGCTTACGCTGGGCAAACCGTTAAAAATATCTCAATACTATGAGTGTAAGAATTGTTCAGCATGAAAAGTTCTACAAAAAAGTGCGTGAGAGCATATTTCTATCTGCAATACATCGCCCACTATAAGTGTTTTTACGTTTTAATTTCTTCCAAACATGTCCATTCAGCTACTGAGGCGACAGAGTACGAGCTAGCTAAGGGCGAGTCTATCATCTCTGTTACAGCCTAGCTAAAGGGCGAACCTATTGCCCCAGATAGAAGCCAGCAGCAAACCGTCCAGTCGTGTTGAGTTAATACTCCTGAGAAGGGTGGTTTTGTTTGGAGTTTCCCTGGAAGTGTAACTCGGGTTTTCTTCATTTCGCCTGTGAAACACAGTCAAGTTAAGATTGGACGGAAGGGGGATTTGAGTTTCATTCATCTCGCCATTCCCTGGAAGTGCAACTCTCATTTCGCCTGAGAACTTTTCGTTCCGCAAAATTCATAGTCAATTTAGATTGGACGGAAGGAGGATTATATACTGCTCAAAAAAATTAAAGCACCACTTTTTTCAAAGGCCACCAAATTTTGAAAAGTTGACCTACAAGCTCGAAATCTCAGTATGACGTTTGCCCTGACGCCTACCAAGCATATGCTTCAGCACAACTCCCCAACTGGAGTAGTTTCGGGGTAGCACCCCGAAAACCAGCCCATTTTCGAAAACCGCAAATTGAAGTTTGCGAAAAACGCTGCAGGACTTGTCGCAGGTTTCCAAAGCAGTCGAAAATGAATGAGTCTTACTCTTAAAGGTTCCACAAACACGTAGAAATCGTTACATTTGACGTTTGGGCATTTTCAACCCCCTTCATCATTCCCTAAACATGGACTACCATTGGGGGCGTCTGAGAAGGTACCGGGTGTGTTTAACCATCTGAAAACCTGCACACCGTCCTCAGTTGCTGATTGCAGTAAGTTCTTAAGGCCTCCGGCAATGTCCACACCCCCTAACACCCTCAACTGGCATGGGACCAAACCACCCCCTCTTGATTCACCCCTAAGGAAGGTTTTAATCGAGATGTTTATCAGTGCTGTGAATGCGGGGGTCTTCCCCTACCGTTTCCATAAAGGAGCTGTGCCTTTGTCACCACCCCTTCCCCTGCAACTCCCGTTTGTATGATTTTTCGAATCAGGCCCTTTTTAAGTGCTGAAACGAGGTCTTAATCGCTGAAAGGGCTGTAAAGGTCCTTAGAAGTAGTGGTGACACGAAATCAACCCCTTCCGAACGATGATTGACATTCCGTCCCCGAAATTCGAAATTTTTGCACCCCCAACCCTCCCTGTCTGGACGCGTAACGCGTCATGGCAGAGTTTTTAGAGTTGGATGGAAATGAAGCTTATGGCCTGCAATGGAGCCCAAAACAGCAGGTTGGATGGAAACTCATCGGTAGGGTGGGAAACGGGACCAAAAAGTTTTCAAAAAAGTTAACAGCCTCTAGTAAGTACACCAATGCATAGGCAACCCACATCACGTCATTTTTCTCTCATTGCCAAACTTTGTAACCTATTGCCGATCATAGGCAACCCACACGCACGGACGTGATGTAGGTTGCCTATGCATGGGCGTACTAACTGTAGGCTGTACACTTTTTTGAAAAATTTTGGTCCCGTTTCCCAACCTACCGATGAATTTCTATCCAACCTGCTGTTTTGGGCTCCATTGCAGGCCATAAGCTTCATTTCCATCCAACTCTGAAAACTCTGCCATGACGCGTTACGCGTCCAGACAGGGAGGGTTGGGGGTGCAAAAATTTCGAATTTCGGGGACGGAATGTCAATCATCGATCGGAAGGGGTTGATTTCATGTCACCCCTACGTCTAAGGACCTTTACAGCCCTTTCAGCGATTAAGACCTCGTTTCAGCCCTTAAAAAGGGCCTGATTCGAAAAATCATACAAACGGGGGTTGCAGGGGAAGGGGTGGTGACAAAGGCACAGCTCCTTTTTTGAAACGGTAGGGGAAGACCCCCGCATTCACAGCACTGATAAACATCTCGATTAAAACCTTCCTTAGGGGTGAATCGAGAGGGGGTGGTTTGGTCCCATGCCAGTTGAGGGTGTTAGGGGGTGTGGACATTGCCGGAGGCCTTAAGAACTTACTGCAATCAGCAACTGAGGACGGTGTGCAGGCTTTCAGATGGTTAAACACACCCGGTACCTTCTCAGACGCCCCCAATGGTAGTCCATGTTTAGGGGATGATGAAGGGGGTTGAAAATGCCCAAACGTCAAATGTAACGATATCTACGTGTTTATGGAACCTTCAAGAGCAAGACTCATTCATTTTCGACTGCTTTGGCAACCTGGGACAAGTCCTGCAGCGTTTTTCGCAAACTTCAATTTGCGGTTTTCGAAAATGGGCTGGTTTTCGGGGTGCTACCCCGAAACTACTCAAGTTGGGGAGTTGTGCTGAAGCATATGCTTGGTAGGCGTCAGGACAAACGTCATACTGAGATTTCGAGCTTGTAGGTCAACTTTTCAAAATTTGGTGGCCTTTGAAAAATGTGGTGCTTTAATTTTTTTGAGCAGTATATTATATTAAATTATACTGATTGGCGTATAATCTCTACTTAGTATAAAACAAAGTCCCCGATTCTTGAATGTTACGAGTAAACTCGAGAACCACTGGATGGATTTTCATGCGGTTTTCACCATTCTGTAAAGGATATCTCGAGGATGATTTCTGTAGAAAATAATTTATTTTTGATCAAAGGAAGCCGAGCAGTAACGATTTCGGTGGAAAAGTAAAAAAAAACTGGTGTCCGAGCACTTTGTAAGCTTACGCTGGGCAAACTGTTAAAAATATCTAAATACTATGAGTGTACGAATTGTTCAGCATGAAAAGTTCTACAAAAACGTCCGCGAGAGCATATGTCTATCTTCAATACATCGCCCACTATGAGTGTTTTTACGTTCTAATTTCTTCCAACCATGTCCACTCAAATACTGAGGCAACAGTTTACGAGCTATCTAAGGGCGAATCTATCATCCCTGTTACAGTCTAGCTAGCGGGTGAACCTATTGTCCCAGATACAGCCAGCAGCAAACCGTTGAGTCGCGTTGAGTTGAGACTTCTCATTAGGGTGGTTGTGTTTGGAGTTTCCCTGGAAGTGCTACTCGGGTTTTCTTCATTTTGCCTGTGAACTTTTCGTTCCGCAAAATTCACAGTCAAGTTAAGATTGGACGGAAGGGGGATTTGTATTTCATGTACGTCGCCATTCTTAAATTACGTCTGACAAGAATTTTTTGCACATGCATCTCCATGATAATATAACTAACAGTCCAGTCGGTGATTTTAACCCATCACGCCGAGACGTAAAACGGATATTGGTCCTTGTTCATTGACACTGGAGAAAAAAGCGCTTATCACGTAATGCATTCTCCCGGGCGAAGCCGGGTCGAGTTGCTAGTATATATATAGTTTCTTTTAGGTTAGGGTATGTAAATACTTGTTTCTCACCTAATGTAATTGGGCACAATTTGTGTTGACCAACTGAAAAATTCTCATTAATGGAATAAGGGAACAGTGAAAAATGGCTTCCATCCCATCAATTTAAATGTCATTGTACTGTGCATAAGACTAAGAGAAAATAATAAGAGTGGGGCCTTTAATCATTAACCCTTTAAGTGCTGAGTTTCCATTTGACTGTGAGGTCCCTCAATGCTGAGCTTATTCATTCGTATGTAAAAATATTGTAGAAGCCAAAATTTTTAACCTATCAGAGGGGTGAATAGCTTAAAAATGTTTATAAATGTTGATTCTTTAAAATATTTAAATGCAAATTGATGATCCTACGTTTATGTTCAATATTATAATGAGAGTAACGAAAATTTAAGTTTTTGTGCTCACGTGGACATCACCTTTATAGGCCTACAATGTAAAGCCCCCCCCCCCCCCCAAAAAAAAAACTAAAATCTGAAGGCGACTAATATATGCTACTTCATCATCACTTTCCGCTGTGGTTAATAACTGAAGGAATCATTGATCCGAAATAACATCGCGTCGAGAGCAACTAGTTTGTTGTTCCGCCATGTTTGTTTACATCACGAATGAACGACAGCTGTAAAGGACTGACTTCTACAATAAAGCTCTTGTAGTCACTTCCCGAAGCTATTATCTATGCTCAATTAGTTCCACATAATGTCCAACAGATGGCAGAACATGCCAGACATTGATTCGGCTCTTGAGAGTGAACCGGGAAACTGAAAAAAAAAAGTTGTCTCGTGCACCGTCTATAGACGGGTGTAGCACTAGTGGTGAACCAACCGCATAAGCCCGTCTATAGGCGGGCGTAACACTCAAGGCCGGTCTTAGGGGTGTGCGATATGTGCGGTCGCACAGCGCGCCAACGGTTTGGGGGGCGCCAAAGGCGTCCCCCAAAGATAGGCAAATTTCGATTTATTTCCTATTCAACAAATGGCAAGATTGGTAAATGCGAGTTCGTCAAACAAATAAGGGAATCATTTTTTTAAAGTTCAACCGGTGTTATCTCTCACGACTGAAAACCCTACCCGCACCTTAGACCGTGACGGACCGAAGTTAAACTCAGTGAATTAGTGATTAGCAAACACTATATCTTTCTCTCCCTTGCCTTGCCTCTTCACTATCGCGGAAACGCAACCCGGCTCGACCAACCAAATCGCCCTTCGGCAGCTCTTGGGCATTTCCGTGATATTTCCGTTCGGTTAGCTGTTGTAGCAGAGCTGTCACAAGGCGAAGGAGAGAGGAAGAAAGCGAGAAAGACAGGGAGAAAGGGGAGTGAGGTTGAAGAAAGGGGTACGGGTTTGGCACGAGGTGGAGACAGAGGCAAAGAGAAATAAATCATAATAAACGTGCCCACGTGTTGGGTGAAGTCGGCGTCGACCTCCTCGTAGATGGCAGGACGTATTAGCACAATACACGGGAGTGTTATGGCCCTTGCTAAATGTCGTTCATTCGAGTGCGTGGTGCGGATGGTGTAAAATCGAGACGAAGAATGAGAAACCCTACAACAATGGACTCCTTCGGTAAAGCTAGTGGAGCTGCAAACAAAAAACGAAGGTTGCAGCATGCAGAAGAAGACAAGAAGGCAGCAGAAGCTTTTAAAAAAATCGTCTGACCTTCACCATCAATAGACGGGAGATCTTCTCAAACAAATCCTACTAATCAGTCCAATAATGTACCCGTCAATGTTGCAGAACGAGATGAAGGTATATATATTTTAATCTCAACAAGAATATTTTCTTACTTTCATAAAAGCGTGTTTCCCAGTATATTTTCCTTAAAGCACATTATACATAAGTCGTAGTCTAGGTCATAGTCGTAATGTCGGAAAGACTGTTTAAGCACTGCTTGTGCGGATAACGCTAAGTAAACGCAGACCGCTATGTTATTTACCTTCTAAAGTGTGCTATTTTAGATTTATTCGGTAATTCTTGTTTAAGCAATCATAAAAACAAAGAAAAATTACGTTTTTAGACCGGTCCTTAAAATCGGAAACAGTTCCCTTATCTATATATTTAAAACACTAAGCTGTTTTTTGTACACACGAGATTGTGAAAACGACTTAACCGATTGGCTTCGTAAATCATTCTAACGAAAGCTCTTGGCATGCAGATTTGCAGGGTGTCTTTCAAATAAACAAATATGTTATCATATATTTTTAAATTTATAAACAAAACTGCAAAATTATTGGCTCAAGCGCATGCGCAGAATCACCTTGGTTAATGACAGACATGGCGGATGTCCACCGCGTTTTAATGTAATAGTTATTTATAAGAATTATAATAAAGGAAGGGAATATCGAATATGAAGTTTCCACGATATAAACAGGAATAGAATATTATAAAGGACGGGAAATGTAGAAGAACTTATACTGACTGTTGAGTGTCAATGTTGCTTAAGTACCTTAATATTGCGCTACAACTTCAGAGATTCGGTAGCTCAGATGGCAGCGCTGAAGTCTTAGTTTGTGCATCGCCCATTGGGAGCAGTTCGAATCCCACCTCCGCCACATATTTTTATTTCCCAATTATTCTTTCTGGCTATTGGTAATACATTGTCTTAACATATTTTACTTTTATTATTCCCGTAAAGTAAGGAATTCTCCACGATTTACGTTCCCATACACTTTTAAATGATTAAATAAAATATGGCCATAATCGCTTTCGCCATGAGAGACAATTGACGAACATAATTCATTTGATGGACTCAGACATCGTGGTCACTCATCCCCGTCTACTTTAGTGTGTGTGTGTGTCAAATTTTCTCTGATAACCTGTGTTATTGTGATGGCTGTACTGATGTGTGCATTTGTAATTAAAGTGGGGAATGGGAAATTGACGACCGAGGCTTTAAGTTAGGAACTATCCCGGTATTTACCTGCAGTGGAAGTGGCAAACCACGGAAAAGCACATCCTAGATTGTTGAGATGGGAATCGAACCTTGCCCTTCTTAGTTTTGCCTCAAGAGTGCGCCCCGTTCCAGCCCTCAGACCAGAATTACATTTCTAGAGAAATGGCGGATAAAGGATCCTCCGTATCGTAGTGTGATCTTTGTTTTTTAGAATTAAAAAGAGGGGATTGAAGAACTTCAACAGGCGTTTGAGTTCGTTTGTTGTTTAAGTAACTTAATATTGCTTTCGAAGTCTGTTGACTGGGTGGCTCAGGGGTAACATTGCGGACCCAGGAATGAATTTAGCATAGTCGAAGGAGTTCACATCTCACCTCAGACATGTATTTCTATTTCCTAATTATTCTTTCTGGCTATTGGTAATTCATTGTCTTAACATATTTTACTTTTATTATTCCCGTACAGTAAGGAATTATCCTCGATTTGCATTGCCATATACTTTTAAATTATTAAATAAAAGATGGCCACAATCGCTTTCGCCATGAGACACAATTGACGAATATAATTCATTTGATGGACTCAGACATCGTGGTCACTCAGGCCCGTCTACTTTGGTGTGTGTGTAAATTTTTCTATGATAACCTGTGTTATTGTGATGCCTTTACTGATGTGTGCCTTTGTAATTCATGTGGGGAATGGAGAATTGACGACCGAGGCTTTAAGTTAGGAACTATCCCGGTATTTACCTTCAGTGGACGTGGCAAACCACGGAAAACCACATGCCAGATTGTTGAAATAGGAATCTAACCTTGCTCTCCTTAGTTTTGCCTCAAGAGTGCACCCCGTACCAGTCCTCAGACCAGAATTAAATTTCTTGGCAAACCAGGGTTCGAACCCGGAATCCGGGGCGATAGCTCAGAATTTAGCCTTAAGATTTGGCTTCCCTGTGTTTATACGATTTTTGACAAGCACTGAACATATAGTCTAACCCTTAAACTCTCCATTACGGTGGCTGTCGAAGTGAGTCTATGCTCATTCCAGTAGTTGGCGAAGTATGCTCCCTTGCTTAATTTACTGTCATGGAAATGCAAAGGATTGTACCTACAACAGGTGATGGAAATTGCTTATTTAAAGCAGTTTCGTACTGTTTATTCCAAAATGCAGAACGTCATCCTGAGCTGCTTCTGCAAGCAAATTGCAAAAATTGGTGTTGGCATGAATAATTATAAGGATTTTATTATTGGCGATCAGTATCATCGCATTCTCATCAGCAACAAACTTGAGAATGAAAGTATCTGAACTTCACTGTATAAATGAATATTATTGTTTAATGATTATTTGTTTAGAGTACATAACAATGACTCTAACCACGCTGTTGATTTTGGCAATGGAAGTATTATGTGCCATTTAATATTTGGCGGCTGCGTTGATGCAGGCCACTATAGTGTTATTGAATATGACGCTAATTTGGAGAAAAATGCTACAATAAATATATCCATTTGACGAAAAAGAACATTAGCCACAAAAAAGTGGGAAATCGAAGAAAAATACGAAGCCACTTTTAAAATCTAATATAAATATGCCATTTCAGAAACAATTCCAGATATTATGCCGTACAGTGTAGGATCCTTGACGAACAAATGTAAACATTGTTCTGCACTGTATTTCTGTAGCGAGAAATCTACGCTTGGTTACTTTGACCTTTGGTGTTGTAATGGCAAAATTGATCTTACTAAATATAAAATATTTGACAGACTGCAACAATTTTTCACTGGAAATGATACCTCAAGGAATTTAGGAGAGAATAATCGGCAGTACAACAAATGCTATGCCCTTGGTTTCATTTGGTGCCAATGTCACTGTGCCACATGCATACGGTCCATATTGTTTAAAAATGTATGGAATTGAACATCATCGCATTTCTTCGTTAATGTATATTCCAAAATTATAAGCGACGGTTCTTGCGGCCAGTTGTATATATTAGACTCCTCAGAATTCTTGAATTCCTTGGAATTAAGTTATTTGCTTCCACATACTCCAAACGATTGACCCATAGTTATGCTCCTTAGAAAACTGAAGTTTCCTAAGGGCTCATAAATACTACCATATTAATTATAAGAAATGTGTACGAAAATTGCTTGAATTTGGAAATAATAAGTGCAGTTAAAATCAGGCGGATGATCTAACCCTTCGATTTGATTCCATATTAATTATAAGAAATATGCATGAAAATGCTTGGATTTGGAAATAAGTGCAGTTAAAATTAGGCAGAGAGGTCTAATCCTTCGACTTGATTTAACACCATAGGATAAACCAATCAATTTCTTTTAAGAGGCAACATTTTCCGATTCGCTTGGCATACTTTATCACAATCAATAAAGCTCAATGGGGAACTCTGGAATCTTTTGACGCTCTTAAAGTATCAATAGCGCCAAAAAATAATTGTACAAAGAACGTACAATGAAGAAAATGGAAATTGCAACATCCAGAAGGAGTGGTGCTACATTGCTGCAATTGAACATACAGGACGAGTGTTCGGTTGTGATTCCATGATTACACTTTCAGGGCAATCTGACCGCAAGTTTAGACAACAATCAATACTGGATGTGCCCACCACGAGCTGCAATACATTGATGAATTCGGCGAGGCATGGAGTCAATAAGGCCCTGGATCGCTTCCTGAGGAATTGTGGCCCATGCTTGCTGCACTGCACGGGTCAGTTATTCCAGAGTTATGGGTGGCTGAGGACGGTTGGCCAGTTGTCGACCCATCATGTCCCACACATGCTCAATAGGGCTGAGGTCCGGGGATCTGGAGGGCCATTCTAAGGTTGTGATGTCTGGAGACGCGTGCAGTGTGAACCCGGGCATTGTCCTGCTGAAACATCCCATTACCAATGTTCGCCATCATAGGGACAACCACTGGATTGAGTACCCTATCAACATACTGTCGAGCAGTCATAGTGCCCTCAACAGGCACTAATTGTGATTTCACATTAACGCCAAGAGCTCCCCAGACCATAATGCTTGGTGTTGGCCCCGTGTGCCTCTCGACAATAAGGTCTGGGCGGCTCCTCTTCCCGGTATGTCGGTGCACACGATTCTGGCGATCACTGCGGGCAAGACAGAAGCGCGATTCATCACTAAAGACGACCCTATGCCATTCGTCGACCCACGTCGATCGTTCTCGACACCAGGCCAGCCTTACACGTCGCTGTTGTGGGGTCAATGGAACACCTTCTGCAGGGACACGGGATCGTAAGCCAGCTGCACGCAGGCGATTACCAACTGTTAGTTGTGTAACGTGGGGTGCCACAGCTGCTCGAATTTGCGCTGTTGTTGCATGGGGTTCCATCCGGGCCATCCGAATGATGCGGCGATCCTCTCTCACAGTTGTCTGTCGCTGTGGGCCTGTGCCAGGTCTACGAGTGTGGGTACCTTTATTTGACCACTGCTGCCATACACGTTGTACCGTAGATGCCTGTCGGCCAACACGTGCAGCGCCAGTGCTTAGTGATAATCCAGCCTCACACAACCCAATTATCCGACCCTTCTCAAACGGCGACAGTTGTTGATAGCGTGCTCTTCTCTGTCGTCGAGGCATGTTTGACGGGGAACACTTCACTGCACAGACTGCAAGTCAACTACGCTACACCGGTGTCCGTATACTGGAGTTGAATCCTCCCCGACCAATCACGTGGGGAGACCTGTAGCAACAATCCAATGGGTCTGAAACTTTGATCGTTTACATACCTACAAGGCATCGTTCCATATCTTGAAAATCAACACAAACGACCAATGCCTTCATGGTGTTGCAATTTCCATTTTCTTCAGTGTATATAAGAAAATTCTTCAGTAAATATTTTCTTATTGACCGTCATGTATTGACGGGTTTCAACTAGTATACTTTTAAATTATTAAATAAAAGATGGCCACAATCGCTTTCGCCATGAGACACAATTGACGAATATAATTCATTTGATGGACTCAGACATCGTGGTCACTCAGGCCCGTCTACTTTGGTGTGTGTGTAAATTTTTCTATGATAACCTGTGTTATTGTGATGCCTTTACTGATGTGTGCCTTTGTAATTCATGTGGGGAATGGAGAATTGACGACCGAGGCTTTAAGTTAGGAACTATCCCGGTATTTACCTTCAGTGGACGTGGCAAACCACGGAAAACCACATGCCAGATTGTTGAAATAGGAATCTAACCTTGCTCTCCTTAGTTTTGCCTCAAGAGTGCACCCCGTACCAGTCCTCAGACCAGAATTAAATTTCTTGGCAAACCAGGGTTCGAACCCGGAATCCGGGGCGATAGCTCAGAATTTAGCCTTAAGATTTGGCTTCCCTGTGTTTATACGATTTTTGACAAGCACTGAACATATAGTCTAACCCTTAAACTCTCCATTACGGTGGCTGTCGAAGTGAGTCTATGCTCATTCCAGTAGTTGGCGAAGTATGCTCCCTTGCTTAATTTACTGTCATGGAAATGCAAAGGATTGTACCTACAACAGGTGATGGAAATTGCTTATTTAAAGCAGTTTCGTACTGTTTATTCCAAAATGCAGAACGTCATCCTGAGCTGCTTCTGCAAGCAAATTGCAAAAATTGGTGTTGGCATGAATAATTATAAGGATTTTATTATTGGCGATCAGTATCATCGCATTCTCATCAGCAACAAACTTGAGAATGAAAGTATCTGAACTTCACTGTATAAATGAATATTATTGTTTAATGATTATTTGTTTAGAGTACATAACAATGACTCTAACCACGCTGTTGATTTTGGCAATGGAAGTATTATGTGCCATTTAATATTTGGCGGCTGCGTTGATGCAGGCCACTATAGTGTTATTGAATATGACGCTAATTTGGAGAAAAATGCTACAATAAATATATCCATTTGACGAAAAAGAACATTAGCCACAAAAAAGTGGGAAATCGAAGAAAAATACGAAGCCACTTTTAAAATCTAATATAAATATGCCATTTCAGAAACAATTCCAGATATTATGCCGTACAGTGTAGGATCCTTGACGAACAAATGTAAACATTGTTCTGCACTGTATTTCTGTAGCGAGAAATCTACGCTTGGTTACTTTGACCTTTGGTGTTGTAATGGCAAAATTGATCTTACTAAATATAAAATATTTGACAGACTGCAACAATTTTTCACTGGAAATGATACCTCAAGGAATTTAGGAGAGAATAATCGGCAGTACAACAAATGCTATGCCCTTGGTTTCATTTGGTGCCAATGTCACTGTGCCACATGCATACGGTCCATATTGTTTAAAAATGTATGGAATTGAACATCATCGCATTTCTTCGTTAATGTATATTCCAAAATTATAAGCGACGGTTCTTGCGGCCAGTTGTATATATTAGACTCCTCAGAATTCTTGAATTCCTTGGAATTAAGTTATTTGCTTCCACATACTCCAAACGATTGACCCATAGTTATGCTCCTTAGAAAACTGAAGTTTCCTAAGGGCTCATAAATACTACCATATTAATTATAAGAAATGTGTACGAAAATTGCTTGAATTTGGAAATAATAAGTGCAGTTAAAATCAGGCGGATGATCTAACCCTTCGATTTGATTCCATATTAATTATAAGAAATATGCATGAAAATGCTTGGATTTGGAAATAAGTGCAGTTAAAATTAGGCAGAGAGGTCTAATCCTTCGACTTGATTTAACACCATAGGATAAACCAATCAATTTCTTTTAAGAGGCAACATTTTCCGATTCGCTTGGCATACTTTATCACAATCAATAAAGCTCAATGGGGAACTCTGGAATCTTTTGACGCTCTTAAAGTATCAATAGCGCCAAAAAATAATTGTACAAAGAACGTACAATGAAGAAAATGGAAATTGCAACATCCAGAAGGAGTGGTGCTACATTGCTGCAATTGAACATACAGGACGAGTGTTCGGTTGTGATTCCATGATTACACTTTCAGGGCAATCTGACCGCAAGTTTAGACAACAATCAATACTGGATGTGCCCACCACGAGCTGCAATACATTGATGAATTCGGCGAGGCATGGAGTCAATAAGGCCCTGGATCGCTTCCTGAGGAATTGTGGCCCATGCTTGCTGCACTGCACGGGTCAGTTATTCCAGAGTTATGGGTGGCTGAGGACGGTTGGCCAGTTGTCGACCCATCATGTCCCACACATGCTCAATAGGGCTGAGGTCCGGGGATCTGGAGGGCCATTCTAAGGTTGTGATGTCTGGAGACGCGTGCAGTGTGAACCCGGGCATTGTCCTGCTGAAACATCCCATTACCAATGTTCGCCATCATAGGGACAACCACTGGATTGAGTACCCTATCAACATACTGTCGAGCAGTCATAGTGCCCTCAACAGGCACTAATTGTGATTTCACATTAACGCCAAGAGCTCCCCAGACCATAATGCTTGGTGTTGGCCCCGTGTGCCTCTCGACAATAAGGTCTGGGCGGCTCCTCTTCCCGGTATGTCGGTGCACACGATTCTGGCGATCACTGCGGGCAAGACAGAAGCGCGATTCATCACTAAAGACGACCCTATGCCATTCGTCGACCCACGTCGATCGTTCTCGACACCAGGCCAGCCTTACACGTCGCTGTTGTGGGGTCAATGGAACACCTTCTGCAGGGACACGGGATCGTAAGCCAGCTGCACGCAGGCGATTACCAACTGTTAGTTGTGTAACGTGGGGTGCCACAGCTGCTCGAATTTGCGCTGTTGTTGCATGGGGTTCCATCCGGGCCATCCGAATGATGCGGCGATCCTCTCTCACAGTTGTCTGTCGCTGTGGGCCTGTGCCAGGTCTACGAGTGTGGGTACCTTTATTTGACCACTGCTGCCATACACGTTGTACCGTAGATGCCTGTCGGCCAACACGTGCAGCGCCAGTGCTTAGTGATAATCCAGCCTCACACAACCCAATTATCCGACCCTTCTCAAACGGCGACAGTTGTTGATAGCGTGCTCTTCTCTGTCGTCGAGGCATGTTTGACGGGGAACACTTCACTGCACAGACTGCAAGTCAACTACGCTACACCGGTGTCCGTATACTGGAGTTGAATCCTCCCCGACCAATCACGTGGGGAGACCTGTAGCAACAATCCAATGGGTCTGAAACTTTGATCGTTTACATACCTACAAGGCATCGTTCCATATCTTGAAAATCAACACAAACGACCAATGCCTTCATGGTGTTGCAATTTCCATTTTCTTCAGTGTATATAAGAAAATTCTTCAGTAAATATTTTCTTATTGACCGTCATGTATTGACGGGTTTCAACTAGTATACTTTTAAATTATTAAATAAAAGATGGCCACAATCGCTTTCGCCATGAGACACAATTGACGAATATAATTCATTTGATGGACTCAGACATCGTGGTCACTCAGGCCCGTCTACTTTGGTGTGTGTGTAAATTTTTCTATGATAACCTGTGTTATTGTGATGCCTTTACTGATGTGTGCCTTTGTAATTCATGTGGGGAATGGAGAATTGACGACCGAGGCTTTAAGTTAGGAACTATCCCGGTATTTACCTTCAGTGGACGTGGCAAACCACGGAAAACCACATGCCAGATTGTTGAAATAGGAATCTAACCTTGCTCTCCTTAGTTTTGCCTCAAGAGTGCACCCCGTACCAGTCCTCAGACCAGAATTAAATTTCTTGGCAAACCAGGGTTCGAACCCGGAATCCGGGGCGATAGCTCAGAATTTAGCCTTAAGATTTGGCTTCCCTGTGTTTATACGATTTTTGACAAGCACTGAACATATAGTCTAACCCTTGAACTCTCCATTACGGTGGCTGTCGAAGTGAGTCTATGCTCATTCCAGTAGTTGGCGAAGTATGCTCCCTTGCTTAATTTACTGTCATGGAAATGCAAAGGATTGTACCTACAACAGGTGATGGAAATTGCTTATTTAAAGCAGTTTCGTACTGTTTATTCCAAAATGCAGAACGTCATCCTGAGCTGCTTCTGCAAGCAAATTGCAAAAATTGGTGTTGGCATGAATAATTATAAGGATTTTATTATTGGCGATCAGTATCATCGCATTCTCATCAGCAACAAACTTGAGAATGAAAGTATCTGAACTTCACTGTATAAATGAATATTATTGTTTAATGATTATTTGTTTAGAGTACATAACAATGACTCTAACCACGCTGTTGATTTTGGCAATGGAAGTATTATGTGCCATTTAATATTTGGCGGCTGCGTTGATGCAGGCCACTATAGTGTTATTGAATATGACGCTAATTTGGAGAAAAATGCTACAATAAATATATCCATTTGACGAAAAAGAACATTAGCCACAAAAAAGTGGGAAATCGAAGAAAAATACGAAGCCACTTTTAAAATCTAATATAAATATGCCATTTCAGAAACAATTCCAGATATTATGCCGTACAGTGTAGGATCCTTGACGAACAAATGTAAACATTGTTCTGCACTGTATTTCTGTAGCGAGAAATCTACGCTTGGTTACTTTGACCTTTGGTGTTGTAATGGCAAAATTGATCTTACTAAATATAAAATATTTGACAGACTGGAACAATTTTTCACTGGAAATGATACCTCAAGGAATTTAGGAGAGAATAATCGGCAGTACAACAAATGCTATGCCCTTGGTTTCATTTGGTGCCAATGTCACTGTGCCACATGCATACGGTCCATATTGTTTAAAAATGTATGGAATTGAACATCATCGCATTTCTTCGTTAATGTATATTCCAAAATTATAAGCGACGGTTCTTGCGGCCAGTTGTATATATTAGACTCCTCAGAATTCTTGAATTCCTTGGAATTAAGTTATTTGCTTCCACATACTCCAAACGATTGACCCATAGTTATGCTCCTTAGAAAACTGAAGTTTCCTAAGGGCTCATAAATACTACCATATTAATTATAAGAAATGTGTACGAAAATTGCTTGAATTTGGAAATAATAAGTGCAGTTAAAATCAGGCGGATGATCTAACACTTCGATTTGATTCCATATTAATTATAAGAAATATGCATGAAAATGCTTGGGTTTGGAAATAAGTGCAGTTAAAATTAGGCAGAGAGGTCTAATCCTTCGACTTGATTTAACACCATAGGATAAACCAATCAATTTCTTTTAAGAGGCAACATTTTCCGATTCGCTTGGCATACTTTATCACAATCAATAAAGCTCAATGGGGAACTCTGGAATCTTTTGACGCTCTTAAAGTATCAATAGCGCCAAAAAATAATTGTACAAAGAACGTACAATGAAGAAAATGGAAATTGCAACATCCAGAAGGAGTGGTGCTACATTGCTGCAATTGAACATACAGGACGAGTGTTCGGTTGTGATTCCATGATTACACTTTCAGGGCAATCTGACCGCAAGTTTAGACAACAATCAATACTGGATGTGCCCACCACGAGCTGCAATACATTGATGAATTCGGCGAGGCATGGAGTCAATAAGGCCCTGGATCGCTTCCTGAGGAATTGTGGCCCATGCTTGCTGCACTGCACGGGTCAGTTATTCCAGAGTTATGGGTGGCTGAGGACGGTTGGCCAGTTGTCGACCCATCATGTCCCACACATGCTCAATAGGGCTGAGGTCCGGGGATCTGGAGGGCCATTCTAAGGTTGTGATGTCTGGAGACGCGTGCAGTGTGAACCCGGGCATTGTCCTGCTGAAACATCCCATTACCAATGTTCGCCATCATAGGGACAACCACTGGATTGAGTACCCTATCAACATACTGTCGAGCAGTCATAGTGCCCTCAACAGGCACTAATTGTGATTTCACATTAACGCCAAGAGCTCCCCAGACCATAATGCTTGGTGTTGGCCCCGTGTGCCTCTCGACAATAAGGTCTGGGCGGCTCCTCTTCCCGGTATGTCGGTGCACACGATTCTGGCGATCACTGCGGGCAAGACAGAAGCGCGATTCATCACTAAAGACGACCCTATGCCATTCGTCGACCCACGTCGATCGTTCTCGACACCAGGCCAGCCTTACACGTCGCTGTTGTGGGGTCAATGGAACACCTTCTGCAGGGACACGGGATCGTAAGCCAGCTGCACGCAGGCGATTACCAACTGTTAGTTGTGTAACGTGGGGTGCCACAGCTGCTCGAATTTGCGCTGTTGTTGCATGGGGTTCCATCCGGGCCATCCGAATGATGCGGCGATCCTCTCTCACAGTTGTCTGTCGCTGTGGGCCTGTGCCAGGTCTACGAGTGTGGGTACCTTTATTTGACCACTGCTGCCATACACGTTGTACCGTAGATGCCTGTCGGCCAACACGTGCAGCGCCAGTGCTTAGTGATAATCCAGCCTCACACAACCCAATTATCCGACCCTTCTCAAACGGCGACAGTTGTTGATAGCGTGCTCTTCTCTGTCGTCGAGGCATGTTTGACGGGGAACACTTCACTGCACAGACTGCAAGTCAACTACGCTACACCGGTGTCCGTATACTGGAGTTGAATCCTCCCCGACCAATCACGTGGGGAGACCTGTAGCAACAATCCAATGGGTCTGAAACTTTGATCGTTTACATACCTACAAGGCATCGTTCCATATCTTGAAAATCAACACAAACGACCAATGCCTTCATGGTGTTGCAATTTCCATTTTCTTCAGTGTATATAAGAAAATTCTTCAGTAAATATTTTCTTATTGACCGTCATGTATTGACGGGTTTCAACTAGTTACCACTAAAACCTCCAATGTAGAATGGGCTTAATAATCCGTGTAGGCAGAAATGCGTTTTGACTTGGTGCCGGCCTGATTGTTGATCTCTTGACAGGTGCGGTAAAGGGTGCGAACACCTTAATAGGAATTGTCTCTGACTGTGGCACTGCTGGTTGTGGGGACGGTGTTGGATCTTGTGACAGGGGTGAAGGCGGGAAGGTTTCGAGGAAACCTTTCGACTCTGATGATTTTGCTGGTAATGGACATACAGTCGAATGTGGTGAACGTGGTAGTTGCGGTGCTGATTTAACTTGTGACGGTGAAGTCGGTGAAGGTTCTGGTGTCGGTACTGGTGCTGGGAATGGATTATGCATTGTGCCCTTTATTAGTGATAGCAGCTAACTTCAAAACCCTGCCTATTGGCCTCCGGTTCGAAGCACGGAATGTACTGATAACATTACCGTTCAAGGGCCAGTTAAAATAAAAGATCGGAACTTAAAAAAAGATGCTGGAGGTGGCCGTCATTTTACTATGTTTCATTGTTATCGCGAGTTGCCGAATGGCGAAAAAGTACTAAGACGTTGGCTCCAATACTCTGTGACTCGTTAAGCTTTTGTTGTAAGCTCTTTGACAGAAAGTCCACAGCTGCTCTCGTCTCTTCGGGATTCTGTGACTGGGCACATCTTTCGCAAGCCTTCGAGTTTCATGAAAGATGCCCTTCTCATTTTAAATGTTCTCAATTATGGGCCGAAACAGAGTTGCGTTTATCCTCGAAAAAGGGCGTTGATGATGCTAATCAACGAATTATGTGTGTTGAGGTAGAACATTGGAGGTCCGTACTCGAACGATTGTTATCGATAACAATGTTTCGAAGTAAAAACAATTAGTCATTCAGGGGTTCATCTGACAAATTTTTCGAGAAAAACTATGGTAATTTCCTTCAACTTGTTGAACTTTTGGGCAAATACGATCTGATTATGAAGGAGCACTTACGAAGGGTGATGGGTTCTGACACAAATGATCACTACTGCAGTAAAATAATCCAGAACGAGCTCATAAATTTGCTAGGTGATGCGATTTTGTCGGATATTTTAGCTCAAGTGTCTAAAGCTAATTATTTCTCGGTTATTGCCGATTGCACACCAGATCTTTCTAAAAATGAACAAATTTCGATCACTTTACGGTTCGTTCAAAAATCTGACGACAGTGTAAATCCGACCGAACACTTCGTTGGTTTTGTGGTGGCCGAAGAAACTGATGGTGAGGCGCCTGCCGATCTGATCATTAATTCTTTGACAAAAATGGGGTTAAAGCTAGAAGACCTTAGAAGTCAAGGCCTTGATAACGGTGCGAATATGAAAGATAAACATAAAGGAGTCCAAGCTCGCATTGTAAAACAGTTCCCGCGCGCAAAATAGGTTCCATGTGGTAGCCATTCCTTAAACCTAGTTTTATCTGACTCAGCCGAATGCTGTCCTTACTGCGTTACTCTATTTGGCATTATTCAACGCATATATGTTTTATTTTCGTCGTGTCCTGGCCGGTGGTCTATTTTGTTGGCTCACATTTGTAATTTGACTGTAAAAGATTTGAGCGACACTCTTCGGGGCTACGCCATGAAGCTGAATACTTGGCGAAAAAAATTGTGACATTCGAATTTGTCGTTGCTGTTGTAGTATGACACGACATTTTGTTTCAAGAAAACATAGTTAGCAAAGCCATGCAAGCAAAAGCAATTGATATACAGAAGGCGTTTTCTTTCGCGGAAGGTTGTATCGCGTACCTTGAAAAATATTCCCAAGAAGGCTATGAAAGCGCTATAACTTCGGCTAAATAAATCATTGCGTCTGTGTCTCTTGAGGTCGAAGAAGGTAGACGGAAAAGGATGACTAGACCCCCTAAACGGTTGATTGAGGAAGATGACTCTGACTCGGGCCGAGTCATCGAGTCAGGCACTGAGAGTGACAGTTCTGAGTCAGATTCGGATCTGGAGCTGACAGAGGCTGAAGGTCAGGCTAAGGTTAAGCGAAAACAAGTGAAACTACAACGACGCTTCAAAAAAGGTTTCTTTGACAAACTCCTAACAGTACCTTTAAAGTCTGTTGGTTGGTTGGTTGGTTCCTTAGTTTAGGGGCTGCGACAACGCGGTCATGTAGCCCCGTGTACTTTGGGTGTGTGTAGAATCTGTCTGATAACCGGTGTTAATTGTGATGACTGTATTAGTGTGTGTATCTGTTTTTTAATTCAAGTAGAGACTGCAACTTTGAATTTTCAAATAGTTCCTACTTTTGCCGCCAAACGCCACCGTCAACGACTACTAGGCCTAGTTCAGAACTAGCTACTAGACGCCACCGCAGTCGGCTCTTGGCAACGAACGTAGCAACCTAAGAGCGTTGTTTACATCCTTAACCTATCCAATTTAGTTTCACACAGGTGTAATTAGTGGAAAGATCTTTAACATGCCATAAATCTATGACATGGGACCGCCGGCTTTACTTCCCCTCCGAAGGAAGGCATACTGAGGGATTTTTTAACGCTCTTAAAAAATCCGACGGCTTCGGCCGGGTTTGAACCCGCTATCTTGGGCATAGAAGCTCAGCATGCTACCAACTACGCCACCGAAGCCGCCTCTTTAAAGTCTGTAAGGAAGAGATTCTTTTTCTTTAAAGAACATTCCGATACTTGGGTATTTTTGTACGATCTAAAGGCACTGCCTGGGTCTATTAAAAATAGTTGCTTATGGACCGTTGCTTGAACTTGCAAAAGCAGCTTTCCAGTTGAAATAATGAGTCTGACATACGTGGGATGGATCTATGTTCTGAGCTGCAACATTTGAGCCCATGCCTACCACCAAACGCCAAAAAAAAAAAAAAAAAAAAAAAAAAAAAAACAAAAAAAAAAAAAAAAAACCTTGTGCTGCGTTGCAGTTCATTTACAGCACGAATATGATTGACGTTTTTCCAAACGTCGATGTAGCTTTGCGAATTCTCGTAACCTTGCCGGTAACTGTCGCTCCGAGTGAACGTAGCTTTTCAAAATTTGAAGTTGATTAAAACCTACCTGCGTGCTACAAAGGGCCAAGAGAGACTGGCAAAACTTGCTTTAATTTCAATAGAGAACGATGTTGCGCGTTCACTCGATTTAGCCCAGTTAGTAAAACAGTTTGCTTCAGTCAAAGCACGGAAAGCTCCCTTCTCATGAGGCTTTGGGTTTTAGTGTGTTTTTCCTGTGTGTCGTAGTCTTTTGAATTAGTAAAGCTTGATTCCTGTAAGTGTATTTTTCCAGTGATTTTGTTATGTTGACATTTAGCATCACAACTGAAAAAATAGTTATTGTAATATGTTACGCATCACCTATTAGATAATCAAGTCCAGTATTTTTGCATAATGCGAGCGTACAGCTGATATTTTGTATGTTACCTTGACAATCCCATTACTACAACGCAAGTAAAGTATGTTCAAGTAATATACAGTAGTAAATGGGTAAATGTACTTTAGGTTCATTTTATTTAATTTCATCCGATAACTCGGTGCCTTGCATTTGCCTGCATTTTCTACTTTATATTTTATTGATTCCTCTTTATGATTCCGCATAATTTTTGCCAGAGGGGCACAAAATCGAATTTCGCACAGGGCGCTGAAACACCTAAGACCGGTCCTGCCTAACACTCATCGGGTTAAATAAAATTATTATTATAGAAAAAGCCTCCGTGGCTTAGGCGGCAGCACGCCGGCCTCTCACCGATGGGTCCGTGGTTCAAATCCCGGTCACCCCATGTGAGATGTGTGCTGGACAAAGCGGAGGAAGGCAGGTTTTTCTCCGGCTACTCCAGTTTTCCCTGTCAATATTTCATTCCATCAACACTCTCCACTTTCATTTCATTTACTTTGTAATTCATTTAAATCATTGCCCCAGAGGAGTGCGATAGGCTTCGGCAGCCGGCACAGTTCATATCCTCACCGCTAGCTGGGGCTTCAATCATTCTATTCCTGACCCAGTCGGTCGACTGGAAACAAACTGTGGATTTTCGTTTACCTTATTATTATTATTTTTATTATTACTATAGAACCGGTTTCGGCCACATTATGAACTTCAACAGCAAAAGAATGAACATTTAAAAAGAAGAAACAAGTATTAAGTTGCAAGTCAAAGAAAAGATACCTCATAATTAGAAAAAGGAAGCTTGTAGTTTAACGTGACCGATAATCTCGAGATCATGAGCCGCGCGGCCTTCTCTTTACGAGGAATCCGAACCACAGGACATGGCATTTCACTTCGAAAATCTCACATGTATTGACCGGGAATCGAACCTGGTCCGCCTTGGTGAAAGGCATTCAGTTTGACCGCTGCGCCACCACCTGATAATTAAAATCAAACAACGAATTTCTCACGGCTGTTCAATATGTTGGGAATATGTAAATTGTTAAAATTAACATATAATTAATGAGCTGAAATTAAATAATGTATCTAAAATTTTTGCTGTCAAAAATACTTAAAAATAAAACCAGACGTGTGACAAATTTGATTAATTAATGTAGAGAAAGTTGTATGAGATTAACAAATAATAAGAAGAGATGAATAGGATATGTGAATTCCAGAGAAAACGTCTTCGACTTGATACCCACATTCCAAAGTGGTCTTGGAAGACTGGGAGCAGTGTTGCAATGCTAACATACCCTAATAAGGTTCTCCAACTTACCCACGGTTTGGGTAACTTGTCGGAAATGAAGTGATCTATTTTAATAAGGATTTTCATCAACATGTGTTGTGGTAATTGAACGTTCTAGAATAACAGTTTAACTTTTCAGTGTAATAAAACAAGTCTTCTCCGACCCATTTTAGTGATTAGAGTGTTATGAAGAAAATAAATAATTAATTTAGAATAATAATAATAATAATAATAATAATGTTATTGATTTTACGTCCCCTTTAACTACTGCGGCTTTTAGAGACGACGGGCTGCCTGAATCTTGCCCCGAAGGGGACCTTTAACGTGCCAGTAAATCTACTGACATGGCTCTCTTTGCGCACCCTCAAATGCCAGCTGACGGCGCCTGGATTCGATCCAAATTCATGTATTTATTTCAGGTACTAGGAAATTAATTGTTGCGGAGGCATCGTGTTTGTCCTAGAACTACGTAAACTTGATAGAAATGCTAGAAAAATCTGATATCCATAATTTTATAAGAAACGATGACCTGTGTCTCCTTTTTAGTAAATCGATCTTATATCTTGTTGCATTGACTTTGTGGCGACAATTTTACACACAAGTCTAGCTTGTGTATTCCTGAAATATTTTATACTGGCAATATTAAAATTTTCATGTAGGTAAAACTTCTGAATATTATCTCATAAATGCTTAGCAACATTGAAAAAGTTCGTGTGCTGCCAACTTTTTGAAGATAACCATGTCATGTTAGTTTGAAGTTGTAGAGGAAAGTTGGAAGAAGTTTTCTACCTGCATACCCAGAGTGTAGGTTTAAATGTTTACTTAGACCGGGCTGTTAATTGACCGCGCATTCTATGAATGAAGTTTCGACGGTCAGCGTAGGGGTGCAACTTGCTACTTGTGCTTGTACTTGATTTATTTTACTTTGATTCCTCTCTTTTGTGTTACATTCAGCATTCAGAATACATTATAGTTCATTTAATCTTATTTTATTGTATGTGTTATGTTACTATTAGTATTATTATACAGTACTTAATTCAAGTCTTCGTCACTGTACGATCGCTGAATGTGTGGAAGGAATACGTGAAGCGCTCTATACTAGCTCCTATCATGGGGTGGAACAATTACCGGCAACCCTGTCTTAACGCGTCATAAGACCAATGCTTCATTCTAAACGTTGGATGCCTTATAGACAAAGGCCACTGGTCTGGATTCAACAAAAAAGTTTTCAGTAATACCGTAAGCGCAGGGTTGGTAATACAAAATGGGTTATGAGTAATTTTTCAACATTAGAAAATGTATTTTGGCTAATTTTCAGTACAGTCAAGTCTCGCAAACTCGACCTAATGTGGACCGAAGGGTGGCCGAGTTCACGAAAATGCCGGGTTATCGGGAAATGTGTTAAAAGAAGAAATAAGCTGTTTGTTTTGGTTTAAAAGTAATGCAATGCAGTACATTTATTTGTTTATAACAGAAACACAAGTTTTAACACGATTAAGCACTACAATTAGAGTACTTGAATATATAGTTCACACTGCATAAAAATCAAGGAAAACAATTACTGTAAATTATAAGAGAAAACTTAGAAAAACTAGGCATACGAATTATTTTTATAATATGTACACTGTACAGTATGTGTACAAAACAATTCCTGTAGGCAAATACTTTTTGCACTCAATAAAAATTACCATTTACTTTTTGCAAAAAAGAAAGTAAGTAATGTTCTTTTGTTTCTCGCTTTGAAACCTGTTTCTTAAAGCCTCCTCTCGAAGACGGCGAAGAAACAGAATGTCCATAGCGGATGCATCTTGTTGTTCAAAGTATCGAAGAGTAGTTTCAGTGGCATTAAGTCCCTCGGTATGAATGATTATTGGTTCCACTACTCCATAATCTTCAACTTCTTCATGATGATCGTAGATTTCATCATTTCTACTATATCTGCATCAGACAGAATGTCTTGCTGCGTGTCACGGAAAATGCGCAATGAAAAAAATACAACGCTCTGCGCGAGAACCGTTTGTTTGCTTCTTACTGCCACCAGTTTGTGCATTTACAGTAGTGTTACGTGCCACCCCCCTAGTGACACTTTTGTTAACTGGATTACGGTGGGTTGAAGCACAACACAGATTGTTCCTTTAAAGAAATAATTAACTTTATTGCGGCCAGAAAGATACACTACTCATCAGCAAATACAAGCAATTAGAACCTTACTCCAGTTTCCTCAAGTCTCTTCCTTATGGAGAGCTCTTGCTCACTTTCACTTGTCAACAAACCACAAAAGTTAATCCGTGCTAATGAGTCCGGTGGCCTTGACAGAAACTACCTGCACCTCTCCCTTATGTACACAAACTACAGTTACTTACGATAACCTGCTACACGCTGCTTCGTTGTCCACGAGCTGGGAAACAAAGTCACTGGATTTCGTAACTCGCACGGCACTCCGCCACAATACCTTTGTCGCTCAGTGAAATCACACTCGCTCAAAACACAGGCAGTCCCCTGTATGCTTCTCACTCCCTCGCTGTCAAGAGAATCGGCTTCGCTAGGGGTTTCGCAAGTCACCACACTTCTGTCGCTCAGGATAAACGCTCGCACTAGCTCGTAAAACACTCGCTCACTGCTTGACAGGTCGCTCTTATATAGCAGGCCGGTGACTCAATAAATGCTTCTACACCCATCCAGGGTTCACGGCTTCTCGAGGTTTCCATCACTGGCTGGGTCACGAATATTCTGGACCATCCCTTAGTCCTAGTAGTCCTGTTGCATAAGGCGCACGCAATACACTGAGGCAGAGCACAGCCCAGCCCTGGGGCAGTTGTGACTCATGCGGCGAGCGATGAAACAAACTCACAGCCGTAACAGTAGCCTACTGTACTGTACAATTACCTGTATTTAGCAGATCGTTGTTACTCTTTTTACTATGTACTGTAGGTCAACTATTTTTGCCGTCGTATTTAACTGAAGATAATTACATTGACGGAGAAGTCGAAATAAAACATAATACCGCTCTGGGCGGAAACACAAAAACAATCAAAATTCATGATTTTTTTCTCCTGTCAGGGTGGCCGAGAAATCCGGAGTGCCGGGTTACCGAGGCCCGAGTTTGTGAGACTCTACTGTACTTTAGAAAATGTTATCGTACGATGATGTCTCATTCAATGTTTCTTTCGAACTTCCCCAATGGTCAACACAGAATCAAATGCGTGGGTGCTGATTGCGACTGAAACCCACTTGGCCAATATGAATTACTGGTAACTCTTCAGGCAGTCAGAAATATATTATATCGCACTGAACAGTTTATTCTTGGCGATGCACTTAAATATCCAGCCAAACCGTAGTTTTCTTTCGAACGATCGTATGAGTGTGTAAATAAAACATGGAGCTGGAGTGCAGAGAGCAGTTTATATAATGTTCTCCAAGCAAGGCAAGAGGAAATAGCGTTGGATTTCCTGGAAATATGTTATGATTTCTACCTTCTCGAGCTCTTGGAAATTGCTGTAGTATATATCATGGCTGAGATGTGTGTATTTTATTTCTGTCTCTCTCTTGCCAATGTGGCTCGCTCTAGAGAAGTCAGTTGGAACCGCGAACAAGTGTTTGTATATAGTCTCAAGAACTCCAGACAAATGAACACACAATATTCCCCTTATCATTCCCAACAGCGTATCCCAGTGCAATAAGTCACGCACTAGAACGAGTAACTACCAGCTCGGACATCCGATGTTCGAATCCTACCACTGACTATAATATAGGGGGTGATAAAAAAAGGCTCTCCTATAGTGACCGGTGTCCAGTTTCAATTTTGTTATTTTCACTCTGAAACTTGTTTGTAATTATTGTGCCATGTTATTGAGGCTCACTGCTTTTAAGAAACACCAGTTTCGCACTTTAATAAGGGAATTATCAACATTTCCACTTTGCAGTAATAAATTGACGAAAAAACACGTCGCCAATTTGTATATTCTCACCGTGCGGCAGAAATAACTGACGAATTTCAAACGTAAATAACACAGCAACGCAACACGATATTCTCAAATTTATTGCGCAGTTTAAAAGAGCAATGTTCACCGTTTGCATCATGTACACATACACACTGGGTTTTGAAAATAATGTCATCCAAATGTTGACTGCCCCTTTCGATGCATTTCTGAAGCCTCTCCCTGAAATTCCGCATGGCCCTCCTAGTCATGTCTAGGGGTACTGCCTCGATTTCCTCACAGATAGCAACTTTCAGGTCGTGTAGTGTTCGTGGCTTAGGTTGGAAGACGCGAGCCTTCAGGCAACCCCAGAGAAAGAAATCGCAAGGGACGAGATCAGGGGAACGGGCTGGCCATGGAACGTCACCCCGTAAGGAGATTAAACGTTCTGGAAACATTTCTCTGAGGAGATTGCGTAAAGGCATGTCTGACTGCACGGATATTCTCTCGTGTTCTAATTACGAGGCCTACCAGCCGCTTTCGTTTTAACACTTGGACCAGTTCCTCTCAAATTATTCACCCATACCAGAATGGTATTCCTGCTTGGACCTTTCGCATGTCTATGTAACCTAAAGTGTCTACGAAATAAACGATGTGTTGTGGTAACAGAGTCAGCATATTTGAAGTATACGTCTCAATCACGAAACCTAGCTGCTCACCACTCCACGCCATGCTAGCGACTGACTAGCCCTGACGAGGCCATGCACGTGTTCTCCCGGGCCGCGCGCACCTCGACAATAACACCTGCTTAGCGCTGTGGCCAATACAGGTGTTAGATCTGCCGCTCCAATCTATATAACAAAAATAGCAAACACTGCTCTTTTAAACTGCGCAATAAATTTGTGAATATCGTGTTGCGTTGCTGTGTTATTTACGTTTGAAATTCGTCAGTTATTTCTGCAGCACCCTGTATATATATATATATATATATATACACTCACCGAAGAACACGGGGCAAAACCTCTAAATGAATTATTAACAACAACAACAACAACAACAACAACAACAGATTCAAACAGTATATGTGCTCAATGAAACTCTTGTCTCATTTAGGATATTTGGTTGTAAGTCCCCTGTACTTGGGAGCGCTAATAATTATGTCTATTAACCTGTGTTATTGTAGTGTCTGCGTCTGTGTGTAGCCGCCTCCTGGTGAATTGGTTAGCATTATTATCTGCCATCCCTGAGATCCTGGATTCGATTCCTGTCTCTGCCAAGACATTTAATTCTGACCTAAGGGCTGAAACACGTTTCCACAGAGGACAGCTGAAGGTGCTTGCCACAGTGGGTGAGTGGTTATCTTGTCGGTCTACTAACCCCAAGCTTGCAGATTCGCTCCTGGCCGTGGTAAGTGACTTTTGAATGGTGGCAAAAATTACGACACCATGTCATACGCTGTTGGCATCTCAAAGAACCCATTTGAATTCAGTAGGCCGTGTTCATAATGGCAAAATGAATCTCGGGAGTTTCCGCCAACACAAAGTCCCTCATTTCTCTACTAGAAAGCGCTATAGTTTAGATATCTAACCTCCTTGACTTTCATAGTGCTTTGAGGAACAACAAAATTCGACAAGCAAGCTACCCTTTGGGTGTCAAATAACAAAGCTTGCACCCGGCACCCGAGGCCATACGATATTATTATTATTATTATTATAGCTGAAGGTGGGTTTGATTCCTACCTCAGCCATTCTAGAAATCAATTTCCGTGCTTTTTACGAATTCACTCCAGGAACAATACGGCAATGGTATATAAGTTATGTAACGCCCCGGCACAATCCTAGCTCCGAATACAAACACTCGTACTGGTACCATATTACCACAGGTTTCCATGCACATCAAGACGTGGGGTTGATGACCGCATTGTCACAAAGCCTTTCTCGTCTGTATTCTAGAAGGTTTTGTTTTTACAACGCCGTGGTTGGACGTGTTAATGTTGCATGGGAAGTTCCCAAAATAAAATGTTCTCGTAATATGAAGATACATGAAGGTATGTATTTTAACTACAAAATAGTGGAGAGAGATTATTTTGCTAGGAGGTCCTGTAACTTCTCACTAACCTGCCATAAATAGTCATTACTAGACTTCACATATTAGCAGCGGATTACCGCGGTAATGCTTCAGAACGCGTGGTGTATGACTGTACATAAGGAAAATTCCATCTGGGCAATGACGTCAGGAACCTTTTATCTTACAAAAACTGGCTGCGTGTGCTGTTCCCAAGATTGCAGGATTGTCTCTTGGCGCAGTCCATTGGGATTTAAGGGTGCTAAAATTTGAGGGAGCCGTGTCAGTAGATTTACTGGTAGTCTATGTGAAAGATCCCCTTTAGGGCACAATTCCGGGATCTCGGCGTCTCTATAAGCCGCAGTAGTTAAAGGGGACGTTAAAAGTATTCTTCTTCTTCTTCTTATTGTTCCGTATAGACCAACTACGGACCACGACATTCAACTATTGTGTTTGGAGTGGGTCTTGATGTTTGCCCAGCAGTCAAGCATCCTCTAGCTGTGTTGTTTCTATCTCTCCTTTGTCCAGAGGGCACCTGTCTTCTTCCTTGTGGGTTCGTCCTGGAACTTCATTTCCTTCAGTTTACTCCTGAGGGACGTTCGATCTCTTATGTATTTTTCTGTAACTCCCAGCTCTAGCATATCTTTGTCCATTTCTATCAGCCACGGTGACTTGGTCTTCCTTCTTTGCCAGTATGTGAGAAGCTGGTTGGTCAGCCTGGTTGGATGCATCCTAGAGACGTGTTCATAAAATGCTAGACGTCTCTTCCTGACCACGTCTGTAATTCTTTCCGAGTATCTATAGAGCTCCTGAATGGGTCGTCTTTTGTATTCACTCCCTTCCTTAACTGGTCCCAATATCTTCCTCTCTTGGATTTCAAGCTTGTCCATGAGTCCTTTTCTATTACTATTACATTACTATTATTATTATTATTATTATTATTATTATTTTTATTTCACCGCTGGGTCCGTGGTTCAAATCCCGATCACTCCCTGTGAGATCTGTGCTGGACAAAACGGTGGCTGACAGGTTTTCTCCGGGTACTCCGGTTTTCCCTGTCAAAATTTCATTCCAGCAACACTCTCCACTATATTTCGTTTCATCTGTCATTCATTCAATCATTGCCCCAGAGGAGTGCGACAGGCCTCGGCAGCCGGCACAGTCCATATCCTCGCCTCTAGATGGGGGCTTCATTCATTCCATCCCTGACCCGATCGGAGACTGGAAGCAGGCTGTGGATTTTCATTATTATTATTATTATTATTATTATTATTATTTGCTTACTACGTCACAATGAAGAGAACTGCTGCAAATCGTCGGCTGTGGCAGCAGCAACAAGGTTTAACCGTTAGGTAATTTGTCTTAACTCGCCGCGTATTGCAATAATACAAAATAATTATTGTAGAATATCTTGCGTCATTGTAAAGAGCCATGTGCCGGGGAATTGCACTCCAAATGAGCTGGGAGTTTGAGGGGAACCAAATAGAGCCAGTGACAGTCTTGGTGATCTGCTATTGTTTACATCAGAAGCGTGTGCTTGGTCTTGAAGTTCGGGTGTGCTGGTCACAGCAGATTCCTGAGTGCTACAGATACGTAGTATTATACCGCCTTTCAGGCAGCCATGCGACGTAGCCGTGTACGTTAAATTACTCACTATGACCATAGTTGGGAGCTGCAGCAAGTCCGGATATCGGAGGTTCGAATCCTGACGCTGACAGCGTCTATCCTGAGTGTGGTTATCTCTGGGGTTTCCACACTCGCTCCAGGCAAATACCGGGATAGTACCTTATCTCAAGTCCCGGGGCACTCTCCCCACTCTTTAATAAATAATTAAAGTTACACAGACTACTACAGTCACCACAAAAACACAAGTTATCGGACAAATTGAACATATATACAAGGAGACGGAGATATTGATAAAGATGTCCTTAACTAGATCCAAGTAAGCAGTCCGCCTGTCACCATCCCCAGTTGAATCTGGTAACAAAATGTGTTCAGCTTCCCTCCAGTTGTCCTTGTGACGGTAGAGGAATGATCCCTCGCAGAGTCCATGGGTGAAGCCGTGCTTGGAGAATAAGCAATTTAAAAAATATATTAATATTATTTATTTATTTATTTAAGCAGAGCCTCCGTGGCTTAGGCGGCAGCACGCCGGCCTCTCACCGCTGGGTCCGAGGTTCAAATCCCGGTCACACCATGTGAGATCTGTGCTGAACAAAACGGAGGCAGACAGGTTTTTCTCCGGGCACTCCGGTTTTCCCTGTCAATATTTCATTCCAGCAACACTCTCCACTATCATTTCATTTCATGTGTCATTCATTTAATCATTGCCCCAGAGGAGTGCGTCAGGCCTCGGCAGCCGGCACAGTTCATATCCTCGCCACTAGATGGGGGCTTCATTCATTCCATTCCTGACCCGGTCGGAGACTGGAAGCAGGCTGTGGATTTTTCATTTATTTAGGCAGCGGCTTCGGTGGAGTAGTTGGAAGCATGCTGAACTGCTGTACCCATGATCGCGGGTTCAAACCCGACCGAAGTCGTCGGATTCTTTTAAGAGCGTTAAAATTCTTCAGTAGCCTATGCCTTCCTTCGGAGGGGAAGTAAAGCCTTCGGTGCCATGCCATAGCTTTTTGGCATGTAAAATATCCTTCCACTAACTAAACATGTGTGAAACTAAATTTCTAGGCTAGATTTCTTTGTAATGCTCTATCAAAGTTCCAACGTTCACCACTAGGTGTGTGTGACATCTGGTAGCGAAAGTTGGAACTACTTGAAAATGAACGGAATTTGTAGCTCACCTTATGGGTGTCCGCTTGAAGCAGCTACAGCCTCTGGTGAGCCGAACATATCCTCGGACACTTACGGCACTAAAAGCCATATGCTAAATAAATAAATAAATAAATAAATAAATAAATAATAAAATGTATTTAAGAAAAAATTCCCTTACAGGACAGCGATTAAACTTGAAAACATGATGTCATTTGGAGGCGTGTCTCCTCCGCTCCTCCCAAAATCTCTTCATTCTCGCGGAATGCTCCCTCTTCCTCTCATCCGTCCAATTTTTCCCAGGTCAACGTATGACCTTGGTTCAAACTTAACATTCGCGATTTTCGTCTGGCACTCAGTTCGGTCTTCGAACTTCGCTTTCTTTGGTAATCTGGGGGTGGCCATCCTGTGGAAGTGAGTGTAAAATTTGGCTCTGCTTTTTCTAATTTCATCTGTTATCGTATTGTATTATTATTATTATTATTATTATTATTATTATTATATATGTTGTAAATAATAATTAATATGTCTCACAGATAATCTGTACTGTCATCAGATTCGTGAGACATATCACAATAATGTAACATAAATAGTATTTAATAAATTAATTAAATTAAATTATTATTATTATTATTCCACCTATGGTTGTGCAAATGGACGCACCAGCTCTGGTAGTAGATCATAGATGAATGGGAGATTAATGAAATTGTAAGACATAATGCCTAGAAAATCGGTTGATTATTTCTCGTTTTCACAAGTAGGCTATTATTGATTTTAGCAGTAACAAAGTACTCCTTTCAAGAGACGACCCACATCTAGGAGATCGCTGATAGCTGTGTGAAGAAGAACAAGTTAGTATGGGAGCTGGGCAGAATATCTAGATAGTGAGATGCTTCCGTGTTTGGATCCCGCAGTGCAGTCACGAAAAGCTGGTTCAGTTGGATGATCGATCACCAGTTGGCGTGCAAGTCACGCTCCACTTATGAATGAATCGACTACTCCAAGAATAGAGTACTCAAGGTCACTTAATGCTGCCATAGAAAGAAAGCGAATGGCGGGGTAATGATCCTTCATAACGTGACGGAATTCTTTACTCTATCTCGGTGCCCGGCGAAACAAGAGCCGCTGATGTTCGTAAAAGTCCAGTCCACATCTTGGGGCGCGCTGTCAATTCTCTACGTTGCTGTGGTATTCAGGAACATACTCTGAAAATAATTTCAGGGTAATTGTGGATGTAATTACAGAAGGATACATTATGTATAGGTAAAGCCTCTGAACGCCACACCCTTCCTCAGCCGACAAACTACCTGGGTAGGAAAATATCGTCGCTCTGAATTAAGAATTATTTTCTTACAATTTTGATTTCCTCCAGATTCTTTCAGCTAAATCTGAAACATAGAATGAGGCCCTAACGGCCAAGCGTAGGTCACCTCGTGTTCCGAGTCTTCAAGGCCAGTTTCTGACATATTAACCCCCGTCTATCGTTTCAACCACTGCTCTATACTTAACACTCCGTATTGTTCGTGTGACAACATTTCTTTTGGCGACATCAATCATTTGTTCTAAGCGTGTGCGCGATTCCGAACGGAACAGGCTACGTTTGTCAAGAGAATCCAGGAACTGCACCATCACCTTCCAACTCGTATCTCTACCCTACTAGCTACTCACAAGGGTTGATTATTTCTGGTTTTCACAAGTAGGCTATTATTGATTTTAGCAGTAACAAAGTACTCCTTTCAAGAGACGACCCACATCTAGGAGATCGCTGATAGCTGTGTGAAGAAGAAAACGGAAACGGCTGAGAAGCGCACCTTACTAATTGCACCTGGTATACGCCTGGTCATGCCCTACACGTGTACTAAAGATGGTTCGAATCGGTGACCCTTGTCAGCACAGAGAGACCTACCTCGCAGTAATCCAGTATTTGAAGGACACTGACCTCCGCATACAGGTTTTTGTGTGTCTCTCTCTATTTCCTCAGTGTTATAATCTGAATTGTTTATGTTTGCTTCCTTTTGTATGTAGGCCTACTTGCTCCTACTACAAAATAAATTGGCAATATGGACAATATGCTTAAATGTCAGTGTATTATATTCTAACATCTCTGTGGCTTTCCATTGTCATAATGTGGTTGGTTATATCGTTTACACGCCAAATACCATTGAAAATGAAAATCCACAGCCTGCTTCCAGTCTCCGACTGGGTCAGGAATGGAATGAATGAAGCCCCCATCTAGCGGCGAGGATATGAACTGTGCCGGCTGCCGAAGCCTGACGCACTCCTCTGGGGCAATGATTAAATGAATGACAGATGAAATGAAATGATATTGGAGAGTGTTGCTGGAATTAAATTTTGAAAGGGAAAAGGCCACTATCTGCAAACTATTTGGCTGATGACCTCGTAGTTTTGTCAAACGATTCTTCATACATAAAGGTATACTGTTACAAAATTTGGTAGAGATCAGATGAATACGTTGGTCGTAATTTGATTTAAGCTTTGAACATTTGGGTGGCCGCCATTACGTTTACGTCAAGATGGCGGCGATTTAAAACATGACTCTGAGGTGCCCTTTGCTAGTGCTACCTCTGTACCAAATTTCGTTCAATTCGGTTTCACCATGTAAGAAAAGATAGGGGGAATCGATTTGCACACAACCATGGCCAACATCCGCAAATTATTGTGCAGATGACCTCGTAGTTTGGTCAAAAGATTCTTCGTACATAAAGGTATTGTACAGTCCCCCAGGGGTCTGCACCCCCTGGAGGCCATCCCCCCATCATCTATTTTAAACCACCCCTAACTGGCAAATCTCGTAAGTCCAGAACAACATCTTTAACACCGCAAGGGCAGCTAACCAGCCTGGAAAGCTTGCCAAATACTTGCATCACACCACAAACAGCTACACATAATTAACTGGGGCATCTATGCTAGCGGAATGCTGACAGCACAACACCGAAGCTTATAAGAAGAGGACCTTAAGGAGGACGACTCTCTCTCAATTACCAGTTATACAGTGCGTCCGCCGAAGGCCCTAGCCGTTATCATCAGGTGAGTCAGCAGTGTTCAGAGTTCCTATATTTTGTGACCTACCTCACAGACCTGTACACTTATACTTATAAGATTCATTACATTCCCCTAAAAGGGACTCATAATTTCATATTAACTGGCCAATAAATACTTGGTCAGTACACTACGCTTGTCTTACTGTTTACATGCCTCTTTACGTCCTAAAGTCCTTCCTGACTCCCGTCACGATTAGACGTGACATACAGTAGTCAAACAGTTGCTAGCTCAGGTATCATTGTATTTCCCGTAGCGGCCCGACTGCCAGAAGCAGCGTGCCACCACATAGCTGACGCGTGCACGTCGGTTATATAACTATCTCCAACCAGCTGGAAGACTAGCACGTTGACCTGTACGCTAAGTTCCATCCCCTGAAATACACCTACGTCTTTTATAGGAGCACCCCGTAGCATACTAACACTAAACAACATTCTACACTGGTCAGCTTACCCAGCTACGGGAAGCTACCCCCTTTTAGGCTCCCCCTTTTAAATTAACACAATAACTCATCCGTTTTAGATCTAACTACCCCCACTAAGGGATCTAAAACAGATGGTGGACGCCGGGTACCACGTACAGTAAAATAAGGGCTCATACAACGAGTTCTCGTGGTCAAAACGACCGGTACCGCATACAACCAAGCGAGACTGGAAAAAAAAAATTTTTGACCTCATATTACGTCTCACATTTTTTTATATATATATAGGAGCTTGTATTATTACACCAACCCCCATCCGCCCCATAGTGCAAGGTCGGTGGAAATTAAATGTCCACATTTAGAACTACACTAAGAGACTTTGCGCACCATTTGTCGGCTAGTACGACTCCACTCCTGCCGAAGCTAAAAATTAAGAACAGTGACTTGATAACTGACCAGACTGCAGTACAACTTCTTAGGGAACTCGAATTCAAGACATCAGAGATCCGCGCTCAACACCCTGCAGCAGCAGCACAAGTTATACACTATACACGATCCCAGGCCAGTGAATACAGACAAGAGTCACCAATATCCAGCGCTAGTGAAGTAGATTGCCTGCCAACACTCCATCCCCTATTGTTGCAGCAACTGCAAATCACAGAGCAGAAAACTAATAATCTGCTCGAGCGCATTACAGAGCTACTAGAGACAGACACTGTTAAGTCAGACAGTCACACGACTGAGGCAGTTCTAGACATCCACACTATTCTGGAAACTGTGAAACAGGATTTAGACAGGACTGTACACGTATTCAAATCCACACAGTACGACAACACACCATCCATCAGTACAGACATATCAGGTGACGAGCCACCTGGTAACATAACACAGGTGTCGTACACGGGAAGCGAGACTAATTCCCCTCTAAATAACTCAAACACCTCGGCACACGATAGCGGTGCGAACAACATAGACAGATCGCAATCACTAAACAGCCAACAAGAAATAAACGAACACGAAATGAACAGACACACGGAGTACCCCATGATCCACCCCACAAAGTTCGCGGGGGAAGGCCAGGATCCCGAGGAATACCTCAAGGCCTTCAATAGAACGGCCCGGATCAATGGTTGGAGCGAGGAAGTTAGGAAACGGCTCCTTCCTGCATACCTCACAAAGGCGGCCATGACATGGTATGAGCTCCATGAGGACACACTAGAAGCTGCCACATGGGAAGAAACCGCTTTACGGTTGAAGAGTGAATTCCAGCTCATACCAGACGATGACGATCTCTACGACCAAATTAGACAGAGGTCACAGCGACCCAAAGAAAGCGCCCAGGCATACATCAACGTAAAGTTGATAATGTGCGACAAGTACAATGCAGCCATGACGAACAAACAGAAAGTCAAGCTGTTAATGCAGGGCCTCAGACCATCCATAGTGGAAAAGTTGTGAATCATGAACAACCCCACGTTCCAACATATGTTGAACAACATGAAGACCATAGAGGAGGGGAGAAAGATCACGGAAAAAGCTACGGAAAAGGCCGTGGATCTGCACTTTCAGACACAAAAAGACGACACTAACAATAAAATGGACGAATTAGTGGACAGGATGGAGAAACTGACAATAGCTGCCATCCAAGCAGGCGGGAGACCGCTGAGGGATGAACACGCAGACACACAAGGGCGCTATTATCCTGAGAGGGACAGGGGGTACACAGAAAGGAGACGCTACGGGAGGGAGGAAAATTACTACCCTCCACAGCGGCCAACAACACCCCACGAACAGGACAGGCCACACTACCCTCCTCGGTATTCACCGGTATCGTACACGGACACAGAGCCGACATACCCCTCGCGGCGATCACCATCCCCGTACACACAGGAGTACTACCCTGAGGAGTACGAGCACGACATCCCCCGACGAAACAGCCCGCCACCAAGTAGACAGTCCTACGCTGCCCCACAATACAGGGCAGACATGGAGTACCGGGAAAACTCGCCCCCACGCAGGCAAGGCTATGCAGCCCCGCAGTACAGGGGAAATGGGGAATATCGGGAGAACCCGCCCCCACGCAGGCAAAGCTATGCACCCCCACAGTACAGGGGAAATGGGGACCGTCGAGGAAACCCACCCCCGACCAGACAGGGGTATGCAGCTGCCCAGTATAGGGAAAAGGGGAATCGACGGGAAAACCCGCCCCCGCAGCAGCAAACATACACCCCACCCTGGCGGAGACAGGACAACGGACCACCGGGCAATAACCGGCAGGCTAGAAAACCCACAAGAGGACGGGACAATGTAGATAAATACACAAAGGGCCCGGAACACTACCCCCTACCCGACGAACACCCGAGGGAGTTCAGGGATGAGACACCCCGCCGGACAGACAGGGGGGCAATACTCCTCACACCTAGCCACACACCGCAGGCGGGGAGCTGGCGCAGCCACCCCGAGGGGGGGGGCGCACATACAGTACAGGCAGGCGTACACCTACGTTCCAAAAAACGCCTAGACGGGGAGGTTCGGCTACCTGATGAAGCAGCTGAGGTTCCTCCCCCAATACAACACCAGAAAGGCCCTTCCCGCAAGCAAACTCGCAGGAGTAAGGGGAAGAAGCAGCCAGCCAAAGCTAAGGCTGACGATCCGCCCCCGGGCCGTTTCCAGACATACCCCGTACAAGGAGACGGCAACTGCCTGTTTAGGACTATTAGCTTCCTGGTTCGACATAACGAGGGCCATCATAAGGAATACAGGCAGGAAACGGTCAAACACATCCTGGCCAACTGGAAAGAGTACCGAGACTTTGTGTCGGACGAGCGGGAAAACCCATTCCAGACCGGGGAGGATTACAGAAAAAACATGGGTAGGGACGACACCTATGCCAGTGCCGTAGAGGTGACCGCTCTCGGCAAGGTGCTTCGAACCAATATCCACGTATACACTGACGTGCACTCGCCCCCGCTATTTTCCACTGCGGGATTCGACAGGGACCTACACGTACTCTTTACAGGGAACCCTAAGGCGGGACATTATACGCCCCTCATAATCACGCACAAACAGCCTGAGAACACACCCACACCCTCCAAACAGAAAACCCTACCCCCTTCACCACAACACAGGGTGGGAAGTGACCACACACAGGCGCAGGACGCGAGCTCGCTCGGCATGGGGAAGCCAGGAACAGGAGTCGAACTCGCGACCGCCTGGAACAAAAAACGGGGTAACAAGGGCAAGCTCAGGGTCACATGTGCAGACACAACTTCCCGAAAGGAAGAAAACAACAACAACAGCACACCTACACAAAAGCTGGGAACGGTCAGTGCATTAAACGTTCGCCAGCAGACTTCTATTTCCACAGCGCGAGCGATTAAGAGAACTGGCAATGTACTTGCCGAGCGCACTTTGCTGACCGGGGCAAAGCACTCGGGACAGGAAGCAAGCTTAGAGGCCAAGCGTGCCAGGTACGATAAGCGGCCGGCTCCATGCCTTCCCAGTACACATGTTACGCCGGTAGCAACAACAACAACATACATCCTACATAACACATCGGTGCAGGGCAATGGATTCCAGGTATCGGCCCGCACGATATACGCCACCATAAATGGCCACAGAGTGCAGGCCCTTATTGACACAGGGGCAGCGGTAAGTTGTGTTAATAGAAGACACGTTACCGAAGCCCAAATACACGATGTCACGGGTGACATCCGGCTGGTAGCGGCCAATGCTCAGACGCTAGAAAACGCGGGGGTGGCAAACATACATCTTAGGCTAGACCATTTTGCCACAACACACCCCATGTTCGTTATAGAACATCTTTCTGCGTCAGCCATAATTGGCATGGATTTCCTCGCTAAATATGAGGCTAGCATAAATTTCGCTAGCGGTCAGATGCTTTTAAAGCACGACCAGAGGCTCACCACACATCCCATGATATACACCAGGAACACAGATGGGATTCGAGCGGAGCGAGAAAATCACGAGCACCAGGCCTCTGCACTGCATACTATCAGCCAACACACAGACACACACACAGATAAGGCGGCCAACCAGAACCACAGGCAGGACCTGACTCCGGAGCAAAATAAAAGGCTCACGGAGCTCCTGGAGACCAACAGGGATATTTTTGCCCATTCAATGAAGGATCTCACTGTGACAGATCTCATTGAACACCACGTCACACTCACTAGTGACCGGCCAGTACACCAGCCTCCCTTTAGGGTGAGCCAGAAGGAGAGACACGCCATCGACGCTCAGATCTCAGATGCTCGAGGCAGGAGTCATTGTTCCCGTTATTTCAAGTTACAGCACTCCAGTTCTGCTGACCAAAAAACGGGACGGATCTCACAGATTTTGTACTGACTACCGTAGGCTCAATAAGTTAGTCGAAAATGATAGTTATCCACTACCAAGGGCAGACACCTATTTGGACGCCCTTGGCGGAGCTAGCTGGTTCAGTTCGATGGATTGCTATAGTGGATTCTATTCAATCCCCGTCTAATGAACCAGATAGGCACAATCTGGCGTTCGTTACAGAGAACGGGCTATATACCTACACAAGGTTACCAATGGGCCTCCGGAACGCCAGCCAAACCTTCCAAAAGCTAGTGGATAAGACATTTTCAGGTCTTAAGTGGCGTTCCGTATTAGTCTACGTGGACGACATAACAGTCTTCTCCAATACCTTCGACGAACATATCGTACACTTGGAGGAGGCTTTCGCAAGGATCAGAGAAGCCAAGTTAAGGCTTAAACCTGCGAAATGTCAATTTGCCAGACAGCAGATTAACATATTGGGCCACATTGTAAACAGAGAGGGCATTATTCCCGACCCAGCGAAAACTGACGCAATAACGGGCATCCCAATGCCCACAAATTTGAAACAATTGCTCAGTTTTATTGGGCTGGCATCGTATTACAGGAAGTACATCTACAGGTTTGCACACATCGCCCATCCCCTAACTGAGCTCACACGTGAAAAAACGCCCTTCAGCATCAAGCACGAACACCTAGATGCCTTCAACACACTGAAGCAACTATTGACCTCACCACCATTACTGCAACACTTCCACAGCGATAGGCCCACATTTTACACGTGGATGCCAGCCTGTATGGGCTGGGGGCGGCCCTATTGCAGGAAGACGCAGAAGGGCGCATACGGCCCGTTGCTTTCGCTAGCAGGAAACTAACGGCCGTTGAGACTAGATACTCTGCCACAGAGCGGGAAATGCTGGCATTTTCGTGGGGAGTGAACTACTTTAGGGTATACCTTTACGGTATCCAGTTCACGGTAGTGACTGACCACGCGAGCTTGCTTTTTTGGGACAAATTTAAAAACCCAAATTCGCGGCTCAACAGGTTTATATTCCGCCTGTATGAATATAACTTCGTGGTCAAACACAAGAAAGGCGCTACACACCTAGACGCAGATGGGTTGTCTAGGCTGCCAGTAGCCGATCCCCCGGATGACAGTAAGGACCACGACTGGGACAACATGCCCACTTTTGCCCTGACGGTGATTAACATCAAACAGGAGCAAGAAAGTGATCCGTACTTGAAACAGATTCTATTGGCACTAGAAAACTTGGATAAAGTGCACTCCAAGACAGCACGGTTGTCTAGGCGATTTTTCCTAGACAAAGACGGGGTACTGAAATTTAAGCCCACAGCCATGCACGATAACGCACCTATAGCGGTTCCGGAATCTTTGAAAGAAAATATCATGATCGGACACCACAATAGCCCACTGGCAGGGGCACATTTAGGTACGCATAAAACATACCTTAGAATCCGTGACAAGTACTATTGGGTAAACATGAAGGCCGACATAGATACCTTCGTAAGGACATGTCACACTTGCCAGTGATTCAAAACAAGGCCTGGCAAGCCTCATGGATTACTCAACCCAATTCCCGTAGGTGAGCTATTTCACAGAGTCGGGATAGATGTTAAAGGCCCTATTACAACATCTCAGAAAGGCAATAAATATATACTGGTTGCCACCGAGTATCTCACACGATACATGATTACGAAGGCTGTTCCCAAAGCAGACACGAACAGCATAGCCGAATTCTTATTTGACATAGTTACACGATACGGCCTATTCCAAACCTTACTATCCGACAGAGGTACTATTTTCACCTCGAGAGTGCTCCAACAGTTTTTGGAGATACTCAGGATTAAGGCATACACTACCACGAGGTTTTCCCCGCAAACCAACGGACTCACGGAGAGTATGAATAAAAAACTCGGAAAAGCGTTGGCTAAATTCACAGGGGACGTAGGGACAGACTGGGATGATTATCTGCAGCCCATCACTTTCAGTTATAATACTTCTATATCCACGGCTACGAAACACTCTCCACACTTCTTACTGCACGGTTACACGCCCAGAAGTCCCATTGACAATATATGTATCCCACAGGACACTTACACAGACAATGCCGCCCGATTAGAGCATTTGCAGATAGCGCGCATGAACGCTAGAAAGAACATAGCCGCGGCGCAAAAGAAACAAAAAGAACGATACGATCGGCATAGAAAGACCGTGGAATACACACCCGGGCAATTGGTCATGGTCTCCAATTCTGCCCGTAAGAAAAACGTGTCCGAGTTCCTCCTGCCACGCTGGTCAGGTCCCTTCAAAGTCTGCAGGAAGGTATCTGACCTAAATTACATAGTCAGCGTGCGCCATGGGAGAAAACTCATTAAAGACACTATACACGCCCGCCGGATGAAGGCATATCACACCCGCCAAACAACACCTACACGTACAGGCGGAGACACTATCAAAAGAAAGGGAAGTGATCCCACTGGCAGACGTGGAAAGAAGGCCAAGAAATAGCCTTCGGGCCTCACTGACCGCACCGGGATACGACCCTAACACTTGACAGAACTGTCCGGAGACACAGCCTAGGATGGCACCAGAAACAATTACTCTGGTTAAAGACGGTCTCAAAACCCGCAACCTTCTGAATACCAGGAATGTAAGGTCGGGTAGCTATCCAGTTGCAGGATAGGAAACTAAGGAATCTAAAACAGTTTGGTTGCAGGATAGGAAAGCATGGAATCTAAAACAGATGGGGACAGTTACTCTAACAGATATCCATAAGCGGAAAACAACAAAATCACCTCCGGCACCTAGTCACCAAACGCGCGACTAGCGGCCCGGAGACACTCGTGTATAACGACATTTTGTACCATGGATAGGGATATTTCGACCCACGTCACAGTTAACACAAAATTTGGGGACACGAATGTAGGTAATGAAAGGTTCTTTTCCATTGCGGAAAGCCTCACCCGCAATTACAGAGACAGCACTCAAGTTCACACATACACGTGCCGGAAACATGAGCATGGTCAGGACAAGTAACAAATGAGTGCGCACGCCATTGTAATTCAACACTACCGCTGTCAGCGATAAGACCCGCGTGACTGGGCGACCTTCACGCATATAGACGGACTAAGCCAACTCCAAGTGAATAGGAACAAACGCCATCATTCGCGTCAGATCCAAAGACCTCATAACTCCCCAAATTACACTACGAGGAGAATTCAAAAACACACCAACCCTTCACGGCAATGCGTACTTTCATTTGCGCATTGCAAATACACGATACATGTGCCATAGTATAGACGGCACAGATATGGTCATATCAAGTCCCTACAGTAAGCCGGGTCCGAATTCATAATCACACACCACACTCGTACCAAAAACTAACTAACCAACGGTATTTTGGTACGAGAGACACAAGCAAAAACCACACTGAGGACACCTCAATCCCAAAAACACAATGCAGACACAGAACACAGAGAATCACATGAGATCACGGGTCCAAATCCCAGTAAAAATTGGACACCATGGAAAACAACCATCCGAGCTTCCAATCACACCGACATCGGCCCATACAAGTACATAAACAGGGAATACCACATTTCCTCCGGCCAAACACCGTGCATAAATTTCAATTACACCTGACATAGAAAATAGATTTCCCAGACACAGGTATGAAAATTTCGTAAGGCAAAAGTCTTATGGAATAGTGGCCACACAACAGTACTAGCTAAATAGGACGAATTGCTACATTGGTCCACCCGGAATACCGAACAGTCACAACACTCACATACTGGCGAAAAGTCACGTACGCAAACAAATGAAAGCACAACATGACGAAAATACTGACTTGCAGGTTTCACCGCATTGCCACACTGCTGCCGACAGACACTATTGTTATATCGGCAGTGACCGTGAAATCACAAGCGCAAAGCAATCATAATGCCACACACTTTTTAGCACTGCAAAAACAATCGTGACATTTAGCAACGTATAGACACCTTTAACACCGGACTTATCGTAGGGCCATAGGGACATATCTCAAAGATGTTGACAGGTGCCCACGCCATCTGACACTCAGACACGCGATACACATTAGGACTTAGCCTATAACAGACCAACCGTCCGCGTGGTGTAGCGGAACATAGTCACACACACACGCGCTCACTAATCAGGAGCGAACACAGACAGGGGCTCTGAGGAAACAAGACCCCCCCTAATAACTTCCTTTCTCGATTTTAGTTCTCAAAAAATCATTACAGGCTATCAAGACATGGACCAAGGGAGAATGACAGAAGCATAGGTGGATATTCCCAGCGGGATTACCGACATACCACCCACAGGCTACCATTTTTTAATACCTAATTCCCCTTCCATAGCCTTCCCACTTCCAACATCAGCCAACACAGACATACAGACACGATGAAAACAGCTACACTACATGACAAAGTATACATCGGGGTTGATAGACTTCATGCGTTTAAAGAGAGGGCTTACTACGCCCTGGACCCCAATGCTAACACCCGAGTATTAGGGGTGTGTCGGACAACGATAATTAAGCGTAATGCACATCTCTAAGTGAGAGATGAGGCCAACTTTACATATTAACAATTCTTTTTTTTTTCTATTAAATAATCCCGCATGAAAGGGACATATTATTATTACGCCTCGCCCTATACCTATCCTTACATGAGTGTGGATATGCCTCATATCCAGATACATGCATGGAGTATCCCAGCCATAGACCAAGGGTTATTACTATCAAACCTGCATGGCACTTTATAAATATTTTTGCAATCCCGGGAATTACCTGCCCCCGTCCACTCATTGTAAGAGCAATCCTAGCAGCATTACCGGCTCAAGGCCACCATTTAGTGGAGCCCAAAGATGCGCAACCCCTTCCTACCAAGCTTTCAGCCTACTCTACGAATAACTACCCCCAGATCCTAATAACAGGGTACCTAACACCATAGACCCTACTAACTCCTCCATAAAAGTTAACAGAGCATTATCGCTGGAAATCCGATGTAGCAACAGGAGGCCTAAAGTAGTCTATGCACTTAGAAGTTCTACAACCCCAAAACACTTGAAAAATTTTACATTTTATACACAGCAAATTATTTACAGGTTACACTTATATTTTATATATAAAAAGGAATCTCATAACACTCTGATTGGTGATAGCGGCACGAGCAAAAGGCCAAAGGCACCACACTTTGAGAGTAAAAAGGCGATGATGAGCCTTACCCTAGTAACTTAACGACTAGACCAAACAGACGAACCACGTAAGGTTGAGGCATTCACGGCCTGGCGCGGGCAAGCTTCGGAATCCTAGGGGGCCTAGCCTGTTCCCAGGACGAAGAGATGCTACACCCACTATGTGCCACGGTCGTCGAAGCCAAGACCTGCAGGGGAGACTTTCTGAGGATGGTGGGAGAAATAGCTAGCTCCACGCCGGACCCAGGAGTTGACCCTAGGGACGACCAAACTAGGACTAGACTCTTAGTTAATTATAAGTAAGTAGGGCTTCTACAGCGGGAAGCAAGACTCTTACGCGCGGGAGTGAAGTATTATTGCGGCCAACAGTGGCGAAGAGATTATTATTACTGCGAAAAGCATACTACGGTTGCCAATAAAGGCGAAGAGATTATTATTACTGCGAAAAGCATACTACGGTTGCCAATAGTGGCGAAGAGATTATTATTACTGCGAAAAGCATACTACGGTTGCCAATAGTGGCGAAGAGATTATTATTACTGCGAAAAGCATACTACTATTGCCAATGAAGGCGAAGATAATATTATGCCATTGGACGATGTCCAATGCCCACATAAATGGCGACGCAGCGGGAAGCCTAGGGCATTAAATGAGTAGCATAGCGAGCAACTCAAAGGGGTTAAAGTGGGCGACCCAACTATGACAACGTATGAAAGACAACGGTAATGAGCAGGAAGATACAGCAGGCGAGACGGTTTGCTTTGTGGCACCGTAAGCCGCCTGTGACTATATTAGTACTAGTTAGTAAGACCTAGAATAGACGTCGACAACTAGAATTAAGGGGGCGGAATCCGGCGGTTCTAGAGACAACCGGTGTTTCTAGAATACGTACGGGTGGTGATCTGGGGAGTTAACGCTGCCCCGGGCGATCGCCCTGGTCAAAATTTTAGCTGTAAGGCAGTTGCACTTTGGTACGCAACTTAGGATTAAGCAAATTCACTAACCGCTGATGCTAAATAATAGCACAGCACATTTCGGCAATAGAGTAAGGCCACCCACTCGGCTTAGTAATAGCAACCATTTTTTTTCTACCATAAGTAAGATAAATAGTGTTAAGATAACGCCGCTCGGCACCTGATGACCGACAGACCCGTCATCAGGGTAAGTCCGATAATACATTATAATACATTATAATACATGATAATACATTATAATACATTAAAATAAGTATAATTGAGGTAGAATATATCGACACCCGGTAACCAAAATTCCGCTACCGGGGTAAGGCCGACAACACATTAAGACAACATAGTAATATGAATAATATTAAGGTGATACATTAAGTAGATTAACTAGATTAATTAGGTTATATAAACACCTTGAGCGTAAGAAACGACATTACGGCACCGTATAGGGTAAGCCCGGGCATACATCAAATAACACTAATCATGCCATTTTTTTTTTTTCACAGGGAAAAAGAGCCTCAGACTGTGGACACACTGCCACACGAAGCGGCATAGAAAATATGCAATATTTATATGTTTTCTAAACCTCTCCATTTTTTTCAGGCATCGTCACCAGGAATATGGCACTAGTGACTATAATTTCGCTGCCATATAGCAGCAGCATACTATTTGTGCCATCATATTACTGTATTCCACCTTTGCGCATTAATTTGTCTTTAATATTCGTATTCATCCTCACTCACATACTCACCACATTTTTTGCAGCTACACTCCACAAATCTGCACAGCAGGGCTGATACCTGTGGGGTATCAGGCTCGCTGGCAGATCAACGTAAACAAGAAAAACATAAGGCGTCAAAAATGCGGCGCAAATTACGGCAATGAGGGCGCAACCGACTTGTGGCGGCGACTCTCATTGTCAAGTGTGAAGGCATTCGCCCACAGGGAATGCTTCACAGATTAAGGATACATTTCAAGCGGTACGACCACTAAACCGTACCAGGAAGTGGCCGTGAAGGATTAGCCGTGAGACGGCGCATACGTACAAAGGAGTAGCGTGCACGCGAGGTAACATATAAACTAGGATCATAGAAAATTAGCGCGCTTAAGCTAGATATAAGATAATTGTAATTCATAATTGTAATAAGGGTAACTTAATATACATTAATGCGCCCACGGGCAATCATTCTACTATAAACATATAAATAATACCTCGCACCCCCACATTGTCTACGGAGGTGATAAATGATATTCCTCAACGTTAATACATTAATACATGCACATCTCAATATAACACATTAAACGGTATACTCTTTTTAAGAGCACATGTACACCATGTTAATGATTTGTTTTTCTTTCATTTTTTTTCTTCTAACTTCCCCACTTGTAAAGGTGTTCCGTTTCATCCCAACGCAATAAACACATTTTGAATATTTCCCTTAACTTATACCCTGGAACACCTATTTTTCTACTTCTTCTATCTTTCTCATTGCAGGGAGCAATTTTTTCCCTAAGATAGAGCGGACACAATCATCCGTCCAGCCCTGTTTTTTTTCCTCCCTGCACAACAATATATCGCATAATTATCAAAACCATGTATTTTTTTTCTGAAACTTTCAATATGTCAATGTCAATTTTTACCATGTCAATGTCAATTTCAATGTCATATATATATATATGTATATCCCATAACCCACCCCTCTGAACACGAGCTGATCTCACACCTATACATCAACACGACATCACCACATCTATATGACGACGAAGAAGACACCAACAGGAGATACAAGGAAGACTCAAGAACAAACTGCTACATCGACATCCCAACCTCACGTTCCGTTCCCGTTCGCGGGGACACGAACTAAATAGAGGAAGAGGCTTGTACAGTCCCCCAGGGGTCTGCACCCCCTGGAGGCCATCCCCCCATCATCTATTTTAAACCACCCCTAACTGGCAAATCTCGTAAGTCCAGAACAACATCTTTAACACCACAAGGGCAGCTAACCAGCCTGGAAAGCTTGCCAAATACTTGCATCACACCACAAACAGCTACACATAATTAACTGGGGCATCTATGCCAGCGGAATGCTGACAGCACAACACCGAAGCTTATAAGAAGAGGACCTTAAGGAGGACGACTCTCTCTCAATTACCAGTTATACAGTGCGTCCGCCGAAGGCCCTAGCCGTTATCATCAGGTGAGTCAGCAGTGTTCAGAGTTCCTATATTTTGTGACCTACCTCACAGACCTGTACACTTATACTTATAAGATTCATTATATTCCCCTAAAAGGGACTCATAATTTCATATTAACTGGCCAATAAATACTTGGTCAGTACACTACACTTGTCTTACTGTTTACACGCCTCTTTACGTCCTAAAGTCCTTCCTGACTCCCGTCACGATTAGACGTGACATACAGTAGCCAAACAGTTGCTAGCTCAGGTATCATTGTATTTCCCGTAGCGGCCCGACTGCCAGAAGCAGCGTGCCGCCACATAGCTGACGCGTGCACGTCGGTTATATAACTATCTCCAACCAGCTGGAAGACTAGCACGTTGACCTGTACGCTAAGTTCCATCCCCTGAAATACACCTACGTCTTTTATAGGAGCACCCCCTAGCATACTAACACTAAACAACATTCTACACTGGTCAGCTTACCCAGCTACGGGAAGCTACCCCCTTTTAGGCACCCCCTTATAAATTAACACAATAACACATCCGTTTTTGATCTAACTACCCCCCATGAATAGGTTGGTCGTAATTTGATTTAAGCTTTGATCATTTGGGTTGCCGCCATTACGTTTTCGTCAAAATGGCGGCGATATAAAACATGACACCGAAGTGCTCTTTACTACTGCTACCTCTGTCCTAAATGTCGTTCAATTCGGATTCACCGTGTTTGAAAAGATAGGGGGAATCGATTTGCACACAAACATGGCCGCCATCCGCAAATTATCGGGCAAATGACCTCGTAGTTTGGTCAAAAGATTCTGCATTCATAAAGGTATAACGTTACAAAATTGGGTAGAAATCAAATGAATAGGTTGGTCGTAATTTGAATTAAGCTTTGAACATTTGGGTGGCCGCCATTACGTTTACGTCAAGATGACGGCGATATAAAACATGACACTGAGGTGCCCTTTGCTAGTGCTACCTCTGTACCAAATTTCGTTCAATTCGGATTCACCGTGTTCGAATTGATAGGGGGGGACAGTCCACACACAGAGTTCACACACACACACACACAGTCACACAATTTTTGGCCCTGTGTTGATCTCATATGTCTACTTTCATTTTTTGCAAAAATCGAAAGTAGGCTAATAAAAGAAATAAAAAACTACTGCACTACAGAACCAGTGGCAGTTTATGTCCCGCAAACCTACACATACTGTATCAAGCAACGCATCGTGGTAGTAATATCCCGGGCGATCATTCGTGATTTCCTTCCCTACTACCAATTAAAACTAAATGTTTACATAACACTGAAAGGGGATCTAAGAATACTACATATCTACATAGTGTAAAACAAGTCCCCGATTCTTGGATGTAACGGGTAATCTCGAGAACCACTGGATGGATTTTGATGCGGTTTTCACCGTTCTGTAAAGGATTTCTCCAGGAAGGTTTCTATAGAAAAACATTCATTTATGACCAATGGAAGTCGAGCAGTAACGATTTCAGTGAATCGAGTCGAAAAAAATTCCGTCGTTCGTGCGCCTTTTAAGCTTACGCTGGGTAAACCGTTAACAATTTCTATTGACTACGAGTGTATGAACTGTTCATCTTGAAAAGTTCTACAAAAATGTCCCGGACGGCATATCTCTATCATTAATACATCGCCCACTGTAAGTGATTTTACGTTTTAATTTCTTGCAACAATCTCCATTCAGTCGAAATTTAAATTATCAGCTTCGGTGAAATTTTAGAAGCTAGCGAGCGAGCCTATCACCCCAATTTCGGCCAGCATCAAACTGTCGAGTCATGTCGAGTTAAGACTTCAGAGAAGAGTTTTTTTAATCATTTTAAATGATCTTGTCGACTTCGTCGTTACGCTGGGGTCTGGCGTTACGTTACGGTGACGGGACGAAATGTACCCAGATGCACTGATGTCATAGTACCGCTTGGTGCATGTTTTCCCCGACAATCTCTACTTCGTTAGTATAAGACAAAAATCCCCGATTCTTAGATGTCACGGGTAATCTCGAGAACCACTGGCTGGATTTTGATGCGGTTTTCACCATTCTGTAAAGGATATCTCGAGGAAAGATTATGTAGAAAATAATTTATGTATGATTAAAGGAAGCCAAGCAGTAACGATATCAGTGAAAAAGTCGGAAACAAACTTGGCGTCCGTGCGCTTTTTAAGCTTACGCTGAGCAAACCGTTAAAAATATCAATATACTGTGAGCGTAAGAATTGGTCAGCATGAAAAGTTCTACAAAAAAGTCCGCGAGAGAATATCTCTCTATCTTCAATACATGGCCCACTATGTTTTAGACTGGATTGAAGGGGGGGAGGGGGCACGTCCTCGAGCGCTCTGGTGAGCGTGCGGCATTCCGCGCGCTTGGCCTTGCTTTGCCCTTTAAGAAACTTAGTTAGTTATTTTTGCTTTAAGAGCTGGAACAGCGAGGTCAACTTAAGAAATCGCTGATTGTTTTAATCAGATTGATCGCAACCAAGCGCCACTCTTTTTGTAATATTCTGGGAGCAGAATTAAGTCCGAATTACAATATTTTCACTCGTGACCTAAACATTGAACCATATCCACGTCCCCACTTGCTTACGCACAGAAACAAGCATATATGAATCCAGTTTAGTATATTTATATACCGGTATTAACTTTTCTTCGTTGATGTCACCCTGTTAATGTCAACTGGGGTGTCCGCACCCCCTCTACTCTTGCTAGTGCTGTACATTTGTAATGCTTAATGGTATATTTTAGGGGCCGATAACCTAGATGTTAGGCCCCTTAAAACAACAATTATCATCATCATCATTAATGGTATTTTATTTATACGCGGTGATACATTAAAAATGAAGAATACGGAGAAGGAAAAAAGTAATTTTGAGGCTATGTGCTTGTATAATTCTTGATACATTATGTTCAGCTCATAATTCTATGTCTGCACCTGTAACCTGGTGAAGTAAATACCAATAAAGTATTATGAGAATGGAGCATTATATTCGGGAGTGTCATGTTAGAGGTTGCTGATCTCACTCTTCTGTTATAAAACCACAATAATTTTCATCAAAATGTCATCTGGTGGCGTAGTTGGTAGCATGCTGAGCTTCAATGCCCAAGATCGTGGGTTCAAACCCGGCCGAAGTGGTCAGAATTTTTAAGAGCGTTAAAAATCCCTCAGTATGCCTTCCTTCGGAGGAGAAGTGAGCCGGCAGGCCCATGTCGTAGATTTATTGCATGTATAAGACCTTCCACTAACTATGATTGTGTGAAGCTAAATTTGTAGGTTACATTTGATTAACGCTCTATCAAGTTCCAACGTTCACCGCCAGGTACCGGTTGCGATGGCATCTACAGTAGTAGCCAAGTTCACAGCTAAATGTCGTTGACGGTAGCATTCAGTATCAAAAGTAGGAACTACTTTAAATTGATCGTCTGCTGTCCTTGCCTGAATTACAGATAACACACCCTAATAAAGCCATCACAATTAACATCGGTTTATCAGACAGATTCTATACACACCCAAAGTACACGGGGCTACATGACCGCGTTGTCGCAGACCCTAAACTGAGGAACCAACCAACCATCATCTGGTCACTAACATGTCTCGTCTGCTGGCGCAAAGGCACTTTGCAGATGAACAATTGGTTCAAGACGGTGTTACTTGGACGTCCCATGAAACATTTGTCTTCTAGAAGTTGGAATTATGACTTATAAAAAATCATTATCTAAAAAAAAACTTATTTAACACCTTTGTCATCATTGCGTTCGTGAAAATTCAATGTTTGGAATTTGTGAGTAGCTCACAGCACGTGATAAGCCTATTAACAATGATAGGTTGACACATGACGCGTCGTATCATTGTCAAGTGAGAATTAAAGTGTCCCCTTATAGATCAGTGGCCAGAGCACCAGCGTACAAAGCAGACGGTAGGGGAGGAAAGAAGCTAAACCATTAAGTGCGCGGGTTCGAATCCAGCATGCGTCAGGCATTTTAATAATCTACTGTACTTGGCTTGCACTACTGTATTTGTGCGCACACGACCTGACAGCTTGCAGGGCCATCAAGTCATTGCACTCTGAGAGCGCGGCCGCGCTCGGGGAGCACTGGGCAGTCAGACTAAGGCTCCTTCCCCTACCACCACTACACTGTGGCAGCGTGAAGACCAAAGACGGACGGACGATGTTCCAACCGCGCTGACAAGATACGTACGTAGAGCCGTGTGGTCGACGGATTTTGTGGGATTGTTGACATCATATTGACAAAGCTGTTTTGCCATTAAATATACCTCATGTAGGCCTACAGGGTGAGATTTTTGTAATTTCTCAATTAGCACAGTAGGACGAATACATGCCGCCGCGTCAATTAGGCACTCCATGATCAAATTCCCTTCTGCGAAGGGTTTCTCAGCTTTGCCAATTCGCATCGAACATTTGTAGCTTGCTCGTAAATTGGGTCCACCATCCTCACTCGCCTCTATCTCCTGTTAGACAGAAGTGTTCTTCAGTTAATTAAATCATTTGTTTGTTTGTAAACCAGCATTTTAAAATTAAAACAATAATACTTACAGAAAAGTGCTGCTTGAAATTTTCTTTCAATTCTTCCAACTTAGATTGGCGACTGTCGTCTGTCAAATCACCGTAATCATCCCCGTGGTTGGCTGCAGTGCCGTTTCAAATTGTGTTTCTTTAAACACATTAAATCTCGGTGGCAGACTAAACATTTGGCATGCCCTTTATAGGCTGTACAGAAAATTGATTCTGCTTTAAAGGCTGCTGCTTCGCCACTCTTTTTTTAAATATAATGTTCAGTCATGACCACTGCGGAACTGACTTATTTACACGCTGTCAATAAAGCGCATTGGACTAGACTAGCGACTAGACGCGCTCAGCCAGCCAAGCTCCTCCCACCCCTAACGAAACTACCTTCCACCAAAGAGCTCGGAGCACTGGCTTAGAGCGCTGTCTGAGCGCTGTGTGGATGGCCCTGCCTTAGAGCCTTCATCCGTCAACATTTTGGCCGTAACAATCCAACTCTTGGAATAATTATAACAATAATAATAATCATGACTACCTCATGCTGGGCAGCTTTCTTGGCTGTCATCCCTGTGGTTCATGTTCGTTTCTCACTTCCGGCTTCAATACCGTGGTGTAATGTAAGATTTCCACGCTGTAGAATTATGTACGTTTATAATTTGAGAACATTTACCTTAACTTGCATAAAATATGCAGTGTTGGCCCAACCAAACTGTTCCTTTCCACACATTGAGAGGTGCAAATAAAACATATCAAATGCTCTTGAGATCAAACATGAAAACGTGAAGGTTTGATTGCATTGATTGTCTTACATTGCCCCCGCACGAAGCAAAAACCAAAAACAAACATATGTCCGAAACAGACAGCAAAAAAAATAAAAAATTCAAAAACCAAAGCAAAAGCAGAAAACAAACACAAAACCAAAAACACAAAGCAAAAAGCAAAATTCAACAGCAAAAGCAAAAACAAAAACAAAAACCACAAACACAAAGCAGAAAGCAAAATTCAAAAACAAAAGAAAATTAATAAAACAAACACAAAACCAAAAAACAAAGCAAAAAGCAAAATTAAAAAACGAAAGATAAAACAGAAAACAAACACAAAACCAAAAATACAAAGCATAAAATAGTAGAAAACATACACAAAACCAAAATAAAATTGATTCAGATTTGACTCCGCTCAACCCCCTCCAGAAGCAAATCGTATTACGCCACTGCTGCTGCCTCATTGATTTGTGTATTTCCTGTGACCTTCTGAGTTATGTATTTAAACTCCTGATACAAAGGTCGTCGGTTCCTTCCTGGCTCTGTCAGGTACAACTCTTCAGTCAGTCAACACGAATTTGTCCAATGTCTGGGCGGGGTTACATTGTTTATAATATATGAATAATAAATATGCAAAATACACTCCTGGAAAAAGCATGCATCATTTAAAATCACTATTATAATGGGGCAATTTTAGGATTACACGTTTCGATCTTCAAGCGGTCATCATCAGATCTTGATCAATGGGTTGAGTGTAAATGTATATACTGAACAAATATTACCTACTTACACGTGTTTTAATGCATATAAATCAGATGGTAGTAGCCACGCGAGAGCGTAACACATGTGAAACCATCGCAGCACTCAGATCTAAGTAACCATGTAAGTAGCGTGCCAAGAAATTTAATTCTCGTCTGAAGTCTGAAAGTGGGCTCGATTCCCTTCCCAGTCATCTCCGAAGTGTTTTTCCGTGGTTTTCCACTTCTACTTCGGGCGAATGCTGTGATTGTTCCTAAATTAAAGCAATGGGCGTCTCCTTTCCAATTGTCACCTGAATTACAAATACCTACAGCCACCACAATAAGACAGGTTATCAGACAAATTCCACACACATCCAAGTACACGGAGCTACATGATCAGCATGTTACAAAGCCCTACTTAGCTTTATTTAGGGGCACAATTACCGTCACATAGTGGAATGCTATTGTTTGGCTTTATTTGTTTTTAGTGCTAACGTTTTGTGAACTACAAGACCGCCTTTATTCTTTGGCTGCGGGCTCAGCGGTAACGTTCTCGCCTGCTGTACCCAGGATCGAATCCTGGCACAGTCAGCTGGCATCTGAGGGTTCGTAAATGCGAGGGAGCCGTGTCAGAAGATTCCAGCACCCAGGCGTCTCCTAAAGGCAGAGTAGTTAAAAGGGACGTAAAACCAATAACATTATTATGGTTTACTTTTTAAGACAGCTGTCACGATTAATTCCACATAAGTTGGTTGGTTCCTCAGTTTAGGGGCTGCGACAACGCGGTCATGTACTGTACTTTGGGTGTGTGTAGAATCTGTCTGATAACCAGTGTTTATTGTGATGGCTGTGTTAGTGTGTGTTATCTGTTTTTAATTCAAGTAGGGACTGCAGACATTCAATTTTAAGTAGATCCTACTTTTGCTTCCAAAAGCCACCGTCAACGACATCTAGTTTGTGACCTTGGTTAGTAGATTGCATCGCAGTCGGCTCCTGGCGACGAACGTTGTAACCTAAGAGCGTTGGTCAAATCTAACCTATAATTTAGCTTCACACAAGTGTAATTAGTGGAAGGTTCTTTTACATGCCATAAATCTTGACATGGGACCGCTGGCTTTACTTCCCCTCCGAAGGAAGGCATACTGAGGGATTTTTAGAGCTCATAAAAAATCCGACGACTTCGGCCGGGTTTGAACCCGCGACCTTGGGCATAGAAGCTCAGTATGCTATCAACTACGCCACCTAAGCCGCCTAATTCCACATACATTCCTATAATATTGATATCCACCATCGGTTTTAAAGTTTTACGATCACCTCTTTTCTCGAATTTGTCTGAGATCCGTGCTTCCTTGTGAGAGCTTACCTGAAGCAATATGCACGAGTCCGGGGATAATATTGAATGGCTTATCGCACTCTGCACGACTTAAAATAGCGACAGTGGCACAGTTAACAATAGTGGGTCAAGGCCTGGATAAGAGATCAATAATCGACCTCCAGCCTCACACCCTCACTCCAGAGTTCCCGCGTGCTTTACATTCTTAATGAGTGTAATAGTATTGGTTGCGGCGCAGATCAGCAGCGTAGCCAAGTGCGTTAATTCACGCAGCACGACCGTAATGGGGAACTTCAGCTCTTTGATCCAAGGTTTGACAATGAAAATGAATATCCACAGCCTGCTTCCAGTCTCCGACCGGGTCAGGAATGGAATGAATGGAGCCACCATCTAGCGGCGAGGATATGAACTGTGCCGACTGCCGAGGCCTGACGCACACCTCTGGGGCAATGATTAAATGAATGACAGATGAAATGAAATGATAGTGGAGAGTGTTGCTGGAATGACATTTTGACAGGGAAAACCGGAGTACCCGGAGAAAAACCTGTCTGCCTCCGTTTTGTCCAGCAGAGATCTCACATGGAGTGACCGGGATTTGAACCACGGACCCAGCGGTGAGAGGCCGGCGTGCTGCCGCCTAACCCACGGAGGCTCAAGGTTTGACAATGACTCTCCCCATATTTAAGTCTACTTTTAACGGTTCTTATTTTCAAGATGGCGATAGCGCGTAATTCTGATTTGGATAGTCTTGGAAGTAGTATTTGTGAGGTTTCATATATGGGCTCTAGGTTGCGGTTTCAAACCCGGCCGAAGTCGTCGGATTTTTTGAAGAGCGTTAAAAATCCCTCAGTATGCCTTCCTTCGGAGGGGAAGTGAAGCCGGCGGTCCCATGTCATAGATTTATGGCATGATAAAGAACCTTCCCCTAATTGCACTTGTGTGTAGCTAAATTATAGGTTAGATTTGACTAACACTCTTAGGTTCCGACGTTCGTCGCCAGGAGCCGACTGTGGTGGCATCTGGTATCCAAGTTCAAAACTAGTTGGTCGTTGACGGTGGCGTTTGGTAGCAAAATTTGGAACTACTTAAAAATTATTGTCTGCAGTCCTTACTTGAATTAAAAACAGATTACACATACTAATACAGCCATCACTATTAACACCGATTATCAGACAGATTCTACACACACACTCAAAGTACACGGGGCTACATGACCGCGTTGTCGCAGCCCCTAAACTGAGGAACCAACCAACCAACCAACTTATATGGGCTTCTATTTACCAAGTTTAGTGCTAATTGTGCTGTTCCATTATGAGTTTTGATATTAATGTTTCATTAATACTTCCAATTGTCATCTTCAGTATATGACAAAACATTGATCTACACACATCAAACAAAGTTTTGAAAAAAGGAAGGAAGGAAGCTTGTAGTTTAACGTGACCGTTAATCTCTAGATCATGAGCCACGGGACCTCCTTTTTACGTGGAATCCGAACAACAGGCCATGGCATTTCACTTCGAAAAAAAAAAGTTTTGCATAACACTTGTTTGCCGTGATGCAGAGCGTATTTGGGATTGTGGGCTAGGTTATTACAAAAGAGACGGCAATTCTGACAAATATCCTGCAGACTTTATTCATGTGTGAAAAGAAAATGCCAAACTATACGTACAGGAAGACATTTGGCCTATTAAACAGAGACTGATATGTATTGTAATCCTGCCATCCTATGACGCGTCAATAAGCAACATGGCCACCACGGGCGTCCAGCAGGGCACTTCCTCGCCGTGGCATACCACAGATCAAGTTGTCCAGGTCCTCTTGAGGCAGGCGATCCAAATCTTCGATGGCGGCCTCCATGGTCTCGTGGCGGGTTATGGGAGGGCGTGGATGCTGATCAATAGCACGCTTCAGCATATCCCAGACATGTTCGATACAGTTCATATCCGGGGACACCGCAGGCCAATCCATTCGTGCAATGGCGGACTCATGGATGAAGTTTTGTACAACCACCACTCAATGTGGTAAGGATTTGCAAAACGTTTTCTGATGTGTGTAGTTCCTTGCGCCGATAATTAGACTAATCTTTCACTTGTCGACGGTATTCCCAAGTCATTTAGCATGATTTCATAAATTCAAGCTGGCAACTCCACGTAATATTCAATCTGATAATGTGTCACTTGGAAAGTAAATGTTAATTGGATTATACCAAACCCCCATTTGTTCGAGATGTGTGTTAATGAGCTAAAATAAATGATTCATGTTCTAATCTTGACGTGGCTATTCCTAAATGTGCAATGTTGTAGATCTATTTACCTGTTTTTAGCCTATTTTCATTTATAAAAAAATAGGCTTATGAGATCACCTTTTTTCGTGTGTCTGTGTGTGCGTGTGCGTGTGTGTGTGTGATTCGTGTGTGTGTGTGTCCTAATAACTTCTAAACGCCCGGAGCGATTTCAATGATACTCGGTAAGTTCATAGCACTATTCCGGACGAACCCGAACGTGCCCTTCAAATTTTGTTACATCTCACCAATCCAACATGGCGGCTTTGCGAAATATTTTACCAGGATTCAATATGTCCGAAACTATTACAGATAGGCCTATCACCCTGCAATTTGTACGGTGATACACGAAACTACTGAAAGTTCACCTATGTGACTTTTGAAAACCTGGTAACTACAAAACCAACATGGTGGCCAAGCGAATTTGTGAATTTTAAATAGACGTTTCTCGCGATTTAACCAACCAAACGCAATTAAACTTGGTACAGTATATGTTTATATACATTGTAATGCACTGACATCTAACTTCGGTCAATTGTTTAAATAACCTCAAGATGGCGGCTGTGATAATATTTCAGCGGCATTCTATATCTCTGAAACTATTCGCGGTATCACCCTGAAATTTTGTACGGAGATAAGGCCACTACTCGAATTTTATCTATGAGATTTTCAAAAACCAGTTAACTACAAAACGAACATGGTGGCCAAGGGAAGTTGAAATATTTAAATAGACTTTTCCCTCGATTTAATGATCCAAACGCAATGAAACTTGGCACAGCAAATGTTAATACACATTGTAAAGCACTGGTATCTAATTTAGTTCAATTGGTTACATAACCTCAAGGTAGCGGCTGTGCGAGTTTTAAAAATAAGTTTTTATTTCTTATGTCGTAATCATGCGATCGAAGTGAAAGATTGAATCATTAACCTACGCAATAATTTTCCTTTATGGCCTATACATATAACAATCCAACATGGGGACTTTCCGAAATATTTAGACGGTTCTCAATATCTACGAATCTATTACAGCATACAACTAATTTTTTAATGTTCATAGGGGCTATGAACATAAGTTCACCTATAGGATTTTCAATAACCTGGTGATCACAAATCCAACTTGGCGGCGCCGCGAAGTGATCACTTTCGTGATGTTTATAGTGCGTTTTTCTTTTGTGCCGCATTTGTCAGTTAAATGCTTTTGAGACCACCGAACGAAAACATATGTACTTATTCATTTCTGTTAACATTATAATGTTTATTACTAGTGTTTAATCTCTCTCTATATATATCTAAGACTCTTACCTCAGCGTGTTAATAGGTCATGCGCCTCCAGCTTACGCTCGCATACTGAAAAGGGTGTCGACTTGCTTGCTGCCTTCCTGTATGACTGACGTCACAGCTTGCCCTGGCCAATCATCGCCCGCCAGCCTGGCTTCCAGACGTTTCTATGATGTTATTATTTAAGTGGCGGCGTTTTGCTCTCCATCAGCATTCCTTCTTCAAACCTTCTACGGTCTTCTTCAACTAGCGAGAGGCATTCGTGCCTTCCGCCCTTCTCCGGGGCCTTCTAAACTTCAGGCCTAATCTGCATTTATGAGTGAAACTACCAGGAAACGCAACAGCAGAGAGCTTCAGCACTGAGAAAGTGCATTCTACGTTTTTACTCCAAACTGCAAGAAGCTGCATCAAATCGCAGTTCTAAATGCCATGTTATTTGGCATTCAAGAAATAGCATCAAAACCTAACGATGTTAGCCAATGTACAGCGCTGGTCGCCCTGGCGAAGTTATTTTCCTGATGCTGGACATTTCAAATTCTACTACCAAAAAATCTAGTGTTGGCCACGGCAGTCTCCGTCAGCATGCTTCTAGTCATCGCTACTAAAGATAAGTTTGTGCCTTTTTTATTATTATCTTAATCATCTTCGTTTTAAGTGTTTGCTAGCAAGTGCAAGAATATTAAATTTGTGTGTGCATCAAGCAGAATGAACTTTTGAATAATAGCACATGGCTGTGCCAACCTAAATAAAATTAATGAACATTTGAAACTGCCCCAGGCGGGCCAGCATAACTAATTTTTTAATTAAGGCTTTATTAATGTGTTTGCAAGTTTCACCCTAAAAATAAAGTATTGTATTTACTCTCAATGTTCAGTCTAGTATTGAAAGAACCAGGCCGCATTTCCTTAGCCCAATCCTTTCAGTCTAATCTTCTCTTAAGGAAGTTATTTTGTCCAGGCCTTAAGCCTGATGCTGTCCTCCCGTTTATGTTGATGAATCTGGGCTGCTCTCCACATAACCATTTTGGTGCCTATAACCGGGATGCTTGTAAACATTCTGTTTAACCAAATCTTCAAATTTCTTAATGTTGGAACTAATTCAAAATTTAAATGCCATACTGAACATTGAGTGTGTTAATATTTTAAAAATTGTGTTTTCTAATCTACTTCGAAAGTTTCAGCTCGAGTGTATATGGTTGGCACTGAGAAGGGAGACAAACAGCAGGCCCGTATTTCACTGCAGGGGAAGCCGCACTCTCTTTTCTGGCAGACTGTCAACTTCTTCCGGAGCAAGGTGTACCAGCTCACAGTATAGTCGTGAGTACACAACAAACTTTCATAATGCCGATTGACGAGAAACTCATTAATGCCAGAGCTTCTGTCAAAGGCAAGTTAACGCGTTTTCGCACTTTTCTAGATGAGCTCCCGGAAATAGAACGTAATAGTGACATAATTTCTCAAAGACTGAAAGGTTATGAACAGGCCTTTGAGAAATATGATGAGATCCAAAGTAATATTGAGACCAAGGATCCCGACCAGCAAAGTGACCGTTGTGAGGTTGAAAATCTATATTATAAGGGGTTCGCAGACGCGAAGCAGCTTTTAAGAAGTTTAACATTGCAGGAAAAGCAGGAGAAAATTCCTTCAGAATCTTCTTCTTTTCCTTCCCGTGTTATATTACCGAAAATAGAATTACCTAAATTTACCGGAGATGAAGCTACATGGGAACCATTTTTTGAATTATTCAATTCATTGATTCACGAAAACGATTCTCTTCCTTCAATACAGAAGTTTCATTATTTGCGTTTGTCCTTGCAAGGCAACGCACTTAAACTCATCCAAGAGCTTACGTTGACAAATGAAAATTATGAAGTAGCTTTGGCACTTCTCAGAGATCGGTTTGGGAACACTCGTTTAAAAACTCAACGTCACATACAGGGTTTATTCAATTTACCTATTGTTCAAGCTGATAATCTTGCCTCGCTTCGTAATCTGATCGATGCTGCGGAACTTCATATTCGTGCGCTTGCAAATTTGGACCAACCAGTTGACCATTGGGATCTATTTTTGATTCATCTTATTTCTGTTAAATTAGACACTAAAACTTTAAAAGATTGGGAAGCAGCTCTGTCGCAACATTCATTGTGTACCTATGAAGCTATTATTAAATTCTTAAAGGCGAAATGCCAAATTCTCTCTGCTGTAGCCAGCCAAAAGAGTAGCTCTACCTTCAAACCTCCCTCTAATAGTAAGGACATCAGCCCCACTCAGAGAGTACTAAGGTCACATGTCTTTTCTACCAATATTCGGTCTTCCAATCAAGCACAAGCTTGTGTTTTGTGTCAACAACCACATAACTTGTACCAATGCGCTCAATTCAAATCTTTATCAGTGGATGAAAGACGCAAATTAATTACCACCCACAAGCACTGCTTTAATTGTCTATCAGCGACACATATGATAAGCAATTGTCGTTCTGAACGGTTATGTTTTCACTGTAAAGCAAAGCATCATACTCTCCTGCATAGGCATGAAAGATCGCGGTCATCAGCAACCAATAGTTCATCCGCTAAATCTAATTCTGAGACTTTGCCTAATAACGCTCAGTCTTTTACTCAAAGCTCTGTTTCGTTCAGTAAAACTCAAGTTTTATTGTCCACTGTCCAAATTCTAGTGAAGAATGTTCACGGAAAATGGGTTTCTGTAAGGGGATTGTTAGATAATGCTGCAACTAATAATTTTATCAGTGAATCGCTAGTTCGCAAGTTAGGTCTACAAATATGCCCTACTTCTATAGAAGTTACAGGAATTAATGGTTCCAAATCGCAATCTCTGAGTTATGCTAAAGTGGATGTAAAAGATTCCAATAATCTTGGCACTCATTTAAATTTAGATTTTTTAATTATAAATTCCATAGGTAATGACACCCCCATTACTTCCTTTCAAGTCCAGGGTTGGAATATTCCGCATCATTTGCAACTTGCAGATCCGAATTTCAACAGAGCTTCATCTGTAGAAATTCTTTTAAGTGCCAGCATTTTTTGGCAATGTTTACATCCGGAAAAGGTTAAAGTTGCCCGTGATGTTTTCTTTCGTAGAACTGATTTTGGTTGGATTGCCACTGGGCAAATATACCGCAACCCCGTTCAACAAAAATCTCATTGTTATTTTGTTGGTGCTTATTTAAATCAAGAATTAATTAAGTTCTGGGACATTGAGGATATTCAAGTCACCCCACCTCATTCTCTCAATAATGAGATCTGTGAAACACACTACGTAGAAACCACTGTTCGCACTACTGAAGGCAGATTCGTGGTTACTCTTCCTCGCATTTTTAACCCCCCTGTTATTACAGAATCACATTCCAGAGCTCTCAAAGCTTTATTCGCAATTGAAAATCGCTTTAAAAAAGATGCTCTCTTAAAAACTCAGTATACTTCCTTCATGGAAGAATACGAATCAGCGAATCACATGGAAGTAGTTCCAAAATCTGAAGAAATTAGTAATCCTCCTAAAGAAATAGTATATCTTAATCATCATCCGGTTTGGAAAAATTCTTCCACCCGAGAACAGATAAGAGTGGTTTTTAATAGGTCATCCCCAGATGCTAATGGTGTTTCTCTCAATGACACTCTGCATTCTGGACCCGCTATTCAGACAGATCTTACTTCAGTTTTACTTAACTTTCGTCTATTCCCCATTGCTGTCCTTGCTGACATCAAGCAAATGTATAGGCAAATTCTAGTAAATTCAGAACAACGTGATTTGCAAAGAATTTTGTGGCGAGACGACAATGCAAAACCTATAAAAATATTTCGTTTAAGAACAGTGACATACGGTCTTAAGCCGTCTGCCTTTCTCGCAATACGATCTCTTCACATGTTGGCCGAACAAGATGGTCATCTTTTTCATCCTCTAGCTTCTGAAGTTTTGAAAACTGCATTTTATGTAGATGATTTTCTGTATTCCTTTCCTAGTATCTCTGACGCACTTCTTGTTTGTGAGGATTTAAACTCTCTTCTTTCCGGTGGTGGGTTTACCCTTCATAAGTGGAACTCGAACTCAACCGAATTTTTATCTAACTTTTCACAAGTAACTCCTGTTGACAAATGTGTTGCGCTTCCTACTGAGGAATCAGCTATTAAAACCTTGGGTGTTTTTTGGTCTCCTTCTTCAGATACCTTTTCCTATCAGGTACACTTATCTGAGTTTCACCCTCAAACGAAAAGGCAATTATTATCAGAAATAGCAAAAGTTTTTGATCCCTTGCAGTACATTGCTCCGGTGGTTATTACTGCAAAAATTTTCTTACAAAAACTTTGGTCATTGAAAGTTGGTTGGGATGAAAAGGTACCCTCCCCCCTTTTGGATGAGTGGTTAAAATACCGCAAGAGTTTGTTAGATCTTTCTCAAATTTCTATTCCCCGCACTTTAATTTCGGACCTTTCATGTCAGTATTTCGATTTGCACGTATTTGCAGATAGTTCTGAAAAGGCATACGGTTGTTGCGCCTACTTAGTAGGCCGCTCTTCCAATACTTTACCCGGATTTTCCAATTTAATTTGCGCAAAATCAAAGGTAGCCCCACTCAAATCCATATCTTTGCCTAGATTGGAATTATGTTCTGCTGTAATGGCTGTGGAATTAGCCAGTAAATTAAAAATCATTTTAAATTTGAAATTTTCGAGCACATGGTTTTGGAGTGATTCTTCCATCGTGTTAGCTTGGCTTTCAAAACCTTCTTCACATTGGACCACTTTTGTGGCTAATCGCGTGTCTAAAATACAAGAGTTGTCTCATTTTGACCAATGGAATCATGTTCCGGGGAAAGAAAACCCCGCTGATATAATTTCACGTGGCTGCTTGCCCAAGAAATTAATTTCTCTTAAACTATACTGGAATGGTCCGGCGTGGCTCAGTCAGGATTTCTCTTGTTGGCCTCGTTCATCTAATCCACTCGCAGAAGATGTTCCTGATGCTCGCATTGTTACCGCTTCCCTTTTTCTAACTTCTATTGCTACTAGTCTTTTTCAGCGTTACTCTTCATTTAATAAATTAATTCGTGTGGTAGCATATTTATTTCGATGGAAATTTCTTGTTCTTGATCAGCCTGTGAAACCGCAACCCTTTCTCACTAAAATGGAATTGGAATTTGCTACTCGTAGAATCTTGTTTCTCATGCAACAAGAAGTATTCTTTCTTGAGTATCAGACGCTTTTAAGCAAAAAAACTTTACCAAAGTCTAGTAGGCTGTTACCTCTCACCCCTTTTTTGGACCAAGATGGATTAATAAGAGTGGGGGGCAGGCTAGAAAATTCTAGTTACTCAGATGAGAAAAAACATCCCATTATTCTCCCTTCTAGACATCCTATTACTACTCTCATCGTAAAGAAATTTCATTATCAGAATTTGCACGCTGGCACCCGCACTTTGCTTTGTTTAATTCGCGAGCAATATTGGCTCATTAACGGTGTTCATGAAGTTTCTTCTGTTATTCGGAAATGTATACCTTGTTTCAAATCTAAGCCCCCGCCAATCACGCAAATTATGGGAAACTTGCCATATTTTCGTTCCGAACCTAGTAAGCCTTTCGCCCTAACGGGTATCGATTATGCCGGTCCTTATGTCTATCAAGTTAATTCCCCTTTATCTAAGCGAAAGTTGTTAGGTAAACTTTATATTTCTTTATTTGTGTGCATGGTGACAGGAGCCATTCACCTTGAGTTGGTTACAAGTGCTTCTACTCCTTATTTTATAGCAGCCTTTTCTAGATTTGCCGCTAGAAGGGGTGTTCCCTCCGAGGTTTTTTCAGATAACGCAAACATTTTTGTTAGTACTTTTGATCTTTGGAAAACTGCGCTTACCTCCCCTTCTGCTAAGGAACAGTTTTCTAATTTTTCGCATGCTAAGGGATTCAAATGGCATTTCACTCCCCCATACGCCCCCCATCATGGTGGTCGTTGGGAATCTTGCATAAAGCTCACGAAGAGACAGCTGAAGAAAACCCTTGGTTCAGCCATCCTTTCCTATGAGGAATTCAATTCTTTAATTATTCAGGTTGAGGGTATTGTAAATTCTAGGCCGCTCACGCCTTTGTCTAATGATCCTAAGGATCTTCTTCCCTTAACACCTGGTCATTTTTTAATAGGCTGTTCTTTAGCTTCTACGCCTCCTTGCTGAGTCGACGCTGTGATCTCGGGTTGCCTATTTTCTGGAGAAAGTTAGACTCTTTGCGAAACTCCTTTTGGCGCCGTTGGAAGCTGGAGTATCTCGGCTCACTTAACAGAAGAGAGAAGTGGCGGCTTTCCCAGCCTGATGTGCGAGTGGGAGATATGGTTCTTTTGCGAGATCCAAGTCCCCCTCTCGTATGGAATATTGGTAGGGTAACTCACTGCCATTTGGGTCGGGATAATCATGTGAGAGTTGTAGATGTTCTCACTAGTAAGGGTGTCTATACTAGACCAATTTCTATGGTTGCTATCTTGCCTGTTGAGGCTTAGTGTCATCTTCTTTATTGTTGTTCACGTTTTTGTAACTGATTCTTTGATTGTTTTCTTTCGGGGGTCTCGGAGCATGATCACTTTCGTGATGTTTATAGTGCGTTTTTCTTTTGTGCCGCATTTGTCAGTTAAATGCTTTTGAGACCACCGAACGAAAACATATGTACTTATTCATTTCTGTTAACATTATAATGTTTATTACTAGTGTTTAATCTCTCTATATATATATCTAAGACTCTTACCTCAGCGTGTTAATAGGTCATGCGCCTCCAGCTTACGCTCGCATACTGAAAAGGGTGTCGACTTGCTTGCTGCCTTCCTGTATGACTGACGTCACAGCTTGCCCTGGCCAATCATCGCCCGCCAGCCTGGCTTCCAGACGTTTCTATGATGTTATTATTTAAGTGGCGGCGTTTTGCTCTCCATCAGCATTCCTTCTTCAAACCTTCTACGGTCTTCTTCAACTAGCGAGAGGCATTCGTGCCTTCCGCCCTTCTCCGGGGCCTTCTAAACTTCAGGCCTAATCTGCATTTATGAGTGAAACTACCAGGAAACGCAACAGCAGAGAGCTTCAGCACTGAGAAAGTGCATTCTACGTTTTTACTCCAAACTGCAAGAAGCTGCATCAAATCGCAGTTCTAAATGCCATGTTATTTGGCATTCAAGAAATAGCATCAAAACCTAACGATGTTAGCCAATGTACAGCGCTGGTCGCCCTGGCGAAGTTATTTTCCTGATGCTGGACATTTCAAATTCTTCTACCCAAAAATCTAGTGTTGGCCACGGCAGTCTCCGTCAGCATGCTTCTAGTCATCGCTACTAAAGATAAGTTTGTGCCTTTTTTATTATTATCTTAATCATCTTCGTTTTAAGTGTTTGCTAGCAAGTGCAAGAATATTAAATTTGTGTGTGCATCAAGCAGAATGAACTTTTGAATAATAGCACATGGCTGTGCCAACCTAAATAAAATTAATGAACATTTGAAACTGCCCCAGGCGGGCCAGCATAACTAATTTTTTAATTAAGGCTTTATTAATGTGTTTGCAAGTTTCACCCTAAAAATAAAGTATTGTATTTACTCTCAATGTTCAGTCTAGTATTGAAAGAACCAGGCCGCATTTCCTTAGCCCAATCCTTTCAGTCTAATCTTCTCTTAAGGAAGTTATTTTGTCCAGGCCTTAAGCCTGATGCTGTCCTCCCGTTTATGTTGATGAATCTGGGCTGTTCTCCACATAACCACGAAGTATAAATATTCACATGGACGTTTCTCGCAATTTAACCATCCGAGTGCAGTGAAACTTGGTACAGTAAATCCTTATACAAATGTTAATCCACTGGCACCTAATTTATTTCAATTGTTTCCATAACCACAAGATGGCAACTGTGCGAAATTTTAAAATCTCGTTTTTATTTCTTGTGTCCTAATTATGCGATTGTAGTTTGAATACTACACGTACACAATAATCTTCATGTAACAGTACTTAACTCTAAGACCTACACATATGAAAATCCAACATGGCGACCATCCGATATATTTAGTCGGTTCTCAATATCTACGAATCTATTACAGCAATTAAAATGAAATTTTGTATGTTGGTAGAGGCAATTAACATAGTATGATGTATGAAAATAGGCTATATAGTTTTTCACGGAACTACTTGTTTATTCTCCACTTGCAGGTAAATAAATGAAAATCGACAGCCTGTTTCAGTCATCCGACCGGGTCAGGGACGAAATAAATGAAGCCCCCATCTAGCGGCGAAGATAAGAACTGTGCCGGCTGCCGAAGCCTGTCGCATTCATCTGAGGCAATGATTAAATGAATGATGGTGAAATGAATTGATAGTGGTGAGTGTTGCTGGAATGAAATTAATGACAGGGAAAACCGGAGTACCCGGAAAAAATTGCAGGTAAATTAATAAATATATAAAAAACATAAACAAATAAACCAAATAATAATAAACAAATAGACCAATTTAAAATAAACAAATAAACCAATTTAAAATAAACAAATAAACCAATTTTAATAAACAAATAATCCTACTTATGAAACAAATAAACAAATAAACCAATTTACAATAATCGAATTTATAATAAACAAATAAACAAATATACCAATCCATAATAAACAAATAAACAAATGAACCAATTTATAATAAACAACTAATCCAACTTATGAAACAAATAAACAAATAAACCAATTGATAATAATTAAATGAACCAATTTATAATAAACAAATAAACATATGAACTAATTTATGATAAAAAAAACAATTTATGATAAACAAATAAACCAATTTACAATAAACAAATGAACAAATAAACCAATTTATAATAAACGAATAAACCAACTTATATAAATAAATAAATAAACATATAAAACAATTTTAATAAACAAATAAACAAATAAATCAATTTATAATAATCAAATAAACAAATATACCAATTTATGGTAAACAAATAAACACATATACTGAACCCATGTACCATTGGCTCAAAAGGGGTCGAATCCATGTATTTGGGGAAGAAATGAAAGAAACATACAGTTTCTAATGTAACATAGAGAAATTACAAGCCAGGATTCTAGCCTAACGTTGTGCAAGCAGCGGGGACCAGGTGTTCAGGAGATGAGATCATGCCTCTTGACTCCTTGAGAGGAGCGGGTCATGGATATTAATAGAACGAGTGGAAAATTTTCACTGTAAGACAGAGAAGCGTGACTCGGAAATCCAGCTTAGCTTGCAGGAAAACGGCAACAGCGCCGATGTGCCAGAAGAAGAATAATTAAATTTAACCCATTTGCGAGAATAAAAATAAGTAAATAAATACTGTACTGTGAATCATTTCGGATTAGAGATTTTTGTGTAAAGAAAAACCTTGTAATAATTGCACAGGAAAGAACTGCAAACGCAGTATACGTCATTGGGGATTCACTGATACCAGAGGAGTGGGGAATTAAAAAAATGAACAGCAACACCCACGCAGCTGAAGACTACAAATTAATTAATATCTCAGAATTGCACGATCGATTCTTATGCGCAGTGAGATCATTTGACGTTTGGAAGACGAGCTTTCTGGAGATATACTTTTTATAATTGTACGACAATTAGTTCAAAAGTTGGTCACGAAAAGGACTAGGATTTTATCTTTTTGTGACTAAAGAGTATAAAACTCCTGGCCTCACCAAGCCAATCATGCAGTTTCCGATAGCCCAGGGGGGCGTCACGCTGGATCAGTACATGCAGTTATCAAACGGCCTGAGGGCGCGTCACTGTGCTACATCAGACACCGAATTCCGATAGTCCGTGAGGGGGCGTCACGCTGAAACACACCGAAGAGAGTATACCAGCTTTCCTTGAGGGAAAAAACGCTGTATCACATCGCATAGAAAATATCCGACAGCCACGGGCGTCGCGGTATCAATAACTCGCGTGCCTCCGTAAAGGAGTTGCAAAGAAGTAATATTACAGTATCGCCGTGTTGAAAATTTAGGAAAATCCTAGTTACAGGATTTAGGTCCGACAGTATACAGTTTACAGTGAAAAGTTCATAAAATACAGTCAACCAGGCTGCGAACTTAGGACTCAGGGCGATAGGTCTTTAAGTAAACGACCAAAAGTATCATAACGTACGGAAGTACCGTAACAGAGAGATAAACAGTTTCTCTAATTTAAAGAACCCGAGCAGGGACAGAGAAAATAAGGTTCGTAAGTATTCTAGAAGATCAGAAGTGCGAGAACCGAATAAGCAAAGAAGAAGACAGGAAACTATAGACATCGTTTCAAGAAAGCAGACGAACGATTCAAAAGCACTAAGACGCAACAAGTATTAGTTGCTAAAAATCCATAGGTCACCGATAAATTATCGAGGGGACCGTGAACAGAACAGACTTTCGCTAAGATCAATAAATAGAATCTGAAAGGGGAGCCGTTCGTGTCAGAGAAATAGCAGATCGTCAAGAACGGGATTCGGAGTAGTGCTATTGCAGGGAGGAAGTAGATGATTCGAGACTTTCATATTCAGAGAGGATAGGAAGCCGACATTACTAAATTTCACCCTTGGAGACGGGAGATCAAGAGGTCACGTGTGATAGGCCTAATAGCGGTCTAGTGATCAAAATTCGTGAAGTGTAAATATATCAAGATTTTGTGTTAAAAGTAATATATTTTCAGTGTTTTTATTGTGTGTTCTAAACGGATACACCAGTGTATTTAAAATGTTATTAGTGTTAAGTGTATACGTGTTAAATATGTGTCAAGATATGTCTGTACATGCAATGAATTTGTACACGATGGAGTAATTTAAAAAAAGTGGGCCAAAAATGACGCATCGCACGAGGAGAAGGGTCAAGAAACGACCTTAAACATGTGAGTAAAGATTTTCATTATGTTTTGGTGTCGGGGAAGTGATTGTGTACAAATCCACCGGAGTTTTGGAGTAAAAGGGATGTTTCTAAATAACTAAATACAGAATAAGAACGCGGTCTGAACAAAAATAGAATTTTGAGAAATTATAAATAATTATGTGAAAGAATAAATCCTGTAGAGGAAATGTATGAATAAAATGTCAGTGTATTTGACGAATGTTATAAAAGCAAGCGTATTAATAATAATAATAATAATAATAATAATAATATAAATGAAATATAAATAAAGATTAAACTGAATGATATGAAAATAAGAACGTTGGAGCCTTAATAAAAGTATAAGACATGATATTAATGCATGTTATTTAAAATAGAGCAATTATTGTCAAAGGAAAAGATTAATATAAAAATTGAGATATGTATCAATTGTTAATATGGAATTTATCAGTTCTTTGGAAGACGATAGGCTTAAAAATAATGTATAGCGCAATGGAGCGCAATTAAAATAAAATGTCACGCTAGGAATGCGTAAAAGTTAAAAGTACTTGGTAAATTACTTATGAGGGGTAGTTGATTGCGGAGAATTGAGAAATGTTGTAAGTCTTCCAATAGTGACAGGGATCACGAGGCCAAGTGTGTGTTATTATATTGGAAAGGGAGCAAATGTATGGTATTATTGAGCGTAGGTCATGTAGGCTACGGCTGACCCTAAATCGCATTTTGTATAAGCCCTCCAATGTGGGAATGGTTCCCGAGGCATGTTAAGAGATTCGAACCTAGAATCCTCTTGTTAATGAAGCCCCTAATTATTCGTCGTAAAATGTGTATTACTCTTCCCAATCAATGAGGACCCTTTATAATTAATAAATGCCAAGGTTACGAAAGTGGTTTATGAGCCAAATAAAATGTTGTTGAAAGGAAATAAGTGAAGTTAAATGCCAGGTCTCTCCATAGAACTGAAAAGAAAGGAAGATTTGTTTTAAAAGCATTGAGGAGAGCTCCAACCGTAGACTAGACAGGGAGTCACCCTACCAGTCATAAATCTCGCTCAAGTATAACGGTCAGACCTTAATAGTAGGAGGGTTGGGTGAAGGCCGTCTGTAAGAAGGAATGAATACACCGGGAGTGTTTAAAGTTGTTAATGACCCGGGAAGTGAACCGAGGTCCTTGTAGATGAAATTATCGCTTGCAAGTTCAGATCGTAGTTTTCTTATGTGATAATGGTCTTATAAGACAAATAAATAAATAACAATCCCTATTGTAATGTTGTATGAAAGTAGGATTCCACGAGTTAAATGAAGGTAACTAGATTCCGGGAGTAATCATAGTTTTTGACTTTGTCAAGTAATCTTTCTAACTCTGGAGTACACAAGTATTTTCCCGATCACTATGGTGAATTTGTAAAAACTTGAGAGGGATGATAAATTCTGAAAACATGTGAAGTGCCCAAATATTTAAGTAAAGAATTAACATGTACTTTAAATGTAATTATATATTTGTTTTGATGATAAGAAAATATAAAAATAGTATTTGAGGTGTACAAAGGAATATCACCGTTATTATTGGAATGTGTCGAGCCAAAGGAGCTCGTAGTTATATGGAACTTTAAGATAGATACTTTATGGAAGTAAAAATAATTATGAATTGTTGGTTTTAAAGGAACCCATGTGTTTTAATATAATATTTGTTTAATTCTTATATTATTCCTTGTTCACTTGGAACAAGTAGAAGATTTTGGTCAGTAGTTTATTTGTTTTATTGATTGTAGCGCCATAATTTTGGTTAATTAAATGTTTTGAAATAGGAGTTGATTTTGTTGTTATTTTTGCAAGTGTATCCTCTATTTAATCCAAAATGTGTAAGTCACAGAGTGGGAGAACATACTACAACCCCGAAAATCCCGAATTGAGCAATGCTGGCATACTGTGATTTGCATATTTCTTGCTGAAAGGGCACATGGGGGTATATAAAGTAATGTGCTTGGATTAATCACTAGAGGAACACTTAAGACGGTCATTTCATGTAAAGTAAAGTAAGGATAGGAATAGCTACAACGTATAATGTTAACTGACCGCATGGGTCCCTAGAAACTCACACCGAGCAGCCCTGGATTAAACAACCCCCCAGCAGAACATTTCATGGCGCCCAGTACGCAGGGCTGAGTTTTCCTAGGAAAAACCCGAGTTTTCTCGAAAAATCAAAATTTTTCTTTTTTTTAATGGTTTTTCGAAATTTTGAATTTTAAATACTTCCATAAAGTTTCTGAGTTTGAATAATGATATCAAAAGGGTACGTTGTAGTAAAAACCCGTACCAAAGTAAATTTTTTAAGAAATTGGGACACAAAAATTCAGTTACCATCTCTCAAGCATGTTTTAGCGATGTGGCATGAGTAGCCCACTGTATTCTAATAAGATGGTTTTGAGTGAGGAATTGCAAGGGATTTTGGAGGCTATAAAAGCCGATAGTAAGGAAAAGTGGGAGGCCATGAACAATAAATTGGGAACGATAGACAATACATTGAGCCTCCACAAGGATGAAAATAATCAAAAATTAGGATCCATGAATCAAAGTTTAGAATCACTAAAAACTAATAGTGATAACATGGGGACTAAATTAGAAGATATCGAGACTAACTGTGTAAGAATGAACGATGAAGTGAAGGCTGAAATTGAGGGAATGAAAAAGGGGTCAAATGAACTCCGAGAGAGTTTAGAAAAGAAAATAGATAACAAATTTCAAGGTTTTGACACTGAGTTTGGGAAGAAGTTAAATGATTTTAAAGGGGAAATCACAAGTAAAATTGAAAATGAAAATGGGGCACTTAAGTCAGAATGGCAAGGCCAAATAAAGATCTTGAAGGACAGTATGGTAAAATCCCAAACTGAATGTCAAGAAAATTTTGAAAATTTAGAAACTAAATTAAATAGCATGGAAAAAGCATGTAAAGAAAATGTAGAAGCATGTGAAGAGAAACTTGTAAACCAGATCCAAGGTGTGCAGAAAGAATTGAAAGCTCAGATAGAATCTAACAAGAGTATTTGAGAAAGTTCCCGGGGTGAGATAAAAGAAAGTTTTAAGATATTAGGAGACAAATTTGAAGGGGTAAAGAACCAAGTAGAAATACTCGAGGGAAAGGTCGATGGAGTTCAGACCGAAGTAACTGAGATGAAAAATCAAAATCAAAAAGATGCGCAGGACATGAAAGATCAATTTGAGCGGTTTACCGGGCAGGTAGATGATAACTTAAAGAAGTACGAGGGTGAAATAAATCGAAGATTAGGTATATACGAGGGGCATCTCCAGAGTGAAAGAAAACAACGGGAGGACGAAAATAAGGAAAGTACCTATAAGATAGATGAAATAAGTCAGGGTATTAATGAGGTTCAGGAAACCATCGGAACATTAAAGGTCCAAGTAGGAAAAACTCATACTGAGGTAAATCAGGTCCAAGATGACTTGAGGAGATTGTATAAGAGTCAAGGGAAAACTGAGGAAAAGCTGGAAGGAATTAAGGGAGAGATGGAGAAAAAGATAAAAGAGATACGAAAAGACCTCGATACCATTGGGGACGTTAAGCCAGAAATTATAACAGAACAGGTCATGGTCATCAAGAAAGAGGTAGAAGAACACTTAAATGAAATCAGGGATAGCTTCAGGGACGAGAAAAACCAATTCAAACGAGAACTGGAAACCAGTAAGAACAAGATGTTCAGTAAAGAACATATAGCCTACTTTCTCCTAAATGCATGGGTTAACTCTTTGTCCTTTTCAAGGAGTATGATTGAATGTTGGTTGTAGTAGCTTGTTGAAATACAACATGCTATAGGGATATTAAACATGAATATGAGGTGCCCTTTGCTAGTGCTACCTCTGTACCAAATTTCGTTCAATTCGGTTTCACCGTGTTTGAATTGATAGGGGGAATCGATTTGCACACATACTTGGCCACCATCTTCAAACTATTGGGCTAATGTTCTTGCAGTTTGGTCTGAATATGTTTCCCACATAAAGATATGGTGTTGCAAAATTTGGTAGAGACTAGATTATTAGGTTGGTCGTAATTACATTTTAGCTTTTAACATTTGGGTGGCCGCGATTACGTTTCCGTCAAGATAGCGGTGATATAAAACATGACACTGAGGTGCCCTTTGCTAGTGCTACCTCTGTACCAAATTTCGTTCCATTCGGTTTCACCGTGATCGAATTGATAAGGGGAATCGATTTTCACACAAAGATGGCCGCCATCCGCAAAATATTAGGCTGATGACCTATTAGTTTGGTCAAAGGATGCTCCCTCCATAAAGGTATGTAGTTGCAAAATTTGGTAGAGATCGGATGATTAGGTTAATCGTAATTTGATTTAAGCTTTGAACATTCGTGTGGCCGCCATTACGTTTCTGTCAAGATGGCGGCGATATAAAACATGACACTGAGGTGCCCTTTGCTAGTGCTACCTGTGTACCAAATTTCGTTCCATTTGGTTTCACCGTGTTTGAATTAATAGGGGGAATTGATTTTCACACAAAGATGGCCGCCATCCGCAAACTATTAGGCTAATGACCTAGTTATTTGGTCAAAGGATGCTTCCTCTATAAAGGTATGTTGTTGCAAAATTTGGTAGAGATCGGATGATTAGGTTAATCGTAATTTGATTTAAGCTTTGAACATTTGTGTGGCCGCCATTACGTTTCCGTCAAGATGGCGGCGATATAAAACATGACACTGAGGTGCCTTTTGTTAGTACTACCTCTGTACCAAATTTCGTTCCATTCGGTTGCACCGTGTTCGAATTAATAGGGGGAATCGATTTTCACACAAAGATGGCCGCCATCCGCAAACTATTACGCTGATGACTTATTAGTTTGGTCAAAGGATGCTCCCCCCATAAAGGTATGTTGTTGCAAAATTTGGTAGAGATCGGATGATTAGGTTAGTCGTAATTTGATTCAAGCTTTGAACATTTGTGTGGCCGCCATTACGTTTCCGTCAAGATGGCGGCGATATAAAACATGACACTGAGGTGTCCTTTGCTAGTGCTACCTTTGTACCAAATTTCGTTCAATTCGCATTCACCGTGTTCGAATTGATAGGGGGGGACAGACATTCAGAGTACACACACTCACACACACACAGACACACACACACACAGACACACACACAGACTCACACACACACATACACACACACAGACAGACACACTTTTTTCGCCCTGTGTTGATCTCATAAGTCTACTTTCATTTTTTGCAAAAATCGAAAGTAGGCTAAAAATCAGGAAAGAATTCAAAATGAATTAGGGTCCCGGTTGGAGAGGACTGAACATAAAAACAGTCAAATGGAAATCCAACTCATGGCTAATGAAGAAAGTGTCCGAAGGGAAAGGAAGTTAGAATTTGAGAGTCAGGAGGAGTTTCCAAAGACAGGTTGGGTAGATACCCATGAACGAGGCACAGATACTGACAGGGACTTAGGAGGGGAGAGCCCTTATAAGAACCCAGGATACCCGATGGCGATGTCAACCCCGTACATGAACCAGGCAAATGGCCAGATAGTAAACATCATTAAGTCGAATGAGGACAGACCGGTAAAGTTTACGGGTAATAACATGTCAATTACTCCAAAATACTGGTTAAGGGAAGTTGCAGAGTACTTAAACGAAATGAAAGTTCCTCAGGATCGGAGACTGAGAGCAATTGAGAAGCTGTTGGCAGGTGATTGTCTCACCTGGTTCAGAAGCTTCAGGTACACCTTTGATACGGTGGAAGGCTTTAGAGAAGCCTTTTTAAAACGATATTGGGCAGCAGATGTCCAAGAGAATTTGAGGCTAGATCTGTACTCTAGGAAGTACAGCACAAATGCACCAACTAAGTACTCAGAATTTTTCACCGCTCAGCTGTGTAAATTCCGGGAACTTGACATTGCTCCAGCTGAGAACGACCTGTGTGCCGCCATTGCAAGACAACTTCCATATGAGATTCAGAGGCTGTTAATCTCATCCAAAGCCAGCAGTGCTGTGGAAGTGGAGAGTGTATTACGTCAATTAGATATGACAACTTCGCACGTTACTCCCCGGCATCAAAGACAGACTGAACAGGTACATATGGCCAGCAGTCAGGAAAACAGGAAGAAACCATCGACCAGAAATCAGTCCACTAGAACTGATACTCAGGGACTGGGTCGAGAGTATGGGCACCAAGAGCCTCGGGGATTACAGCCATACTACAGAGGAGGATATCGAGGAAGAAATCCTAGGAATACGGGTTATAGGCAACAAGAGAGCCGACCCTATAACAATAACCATCAGAGGCAAGAAAACCGAAAGAAATGGGAGAATTATCCCAGAAGGAACGTAAGGCCAGAGGATAGGGATGATGAATATTGGGCCTAAATAGAAGAAAGATATCAGGAAAGTCTTCGTTATATGAAGGAACGACCAGACGAACCTGAAAGGCAAAAAGTCAGTTGGAGTGAGGCAATAAAGAACCGGAAATCACCCGACCGACTAGACGGAGCTCAAAGCTTGGAACTACAAACTCAATTAAAGAATGAGGGGAAAGGAAGCCCTCAGGATAAAAAAAAACTTCAAATTTAAATCGTCAAAAGTGGAAACATACCAGGAGCTGGGAGGAGGTAGAAATCGTGAATTGGATAGCGAGACCAGATGAGCTAATTAGCGAGGATGTGGAAGGAATCCCACCTATCAAAAGAGAATTACCCATAATTATGTTAAAGATAGAAGGATTACTGTTCAGGGCATTAATTGATACCGGATCCACAATAAGTTTAATTACGCAAACCCTTCTAAATGAATTGGAAACAAGGGGCCGCGTATTAAAAATTCCCACATCAAGTGTAAAGATTAAGGGGATTATCCCTGAAAAATCTTTAACATGTAAATTTCAGGTATACATTGATCTGATCATGGGTAACGCTGAAATTTCGCAATGCTTTTTGCTGGTAAATCAATTGCCGTATAATGTCATATTAGGTATTGATTTTATCCGTGAGAACAAGGTCATCATAGACCTAGCGCAAAACTGCATTAGAATCCAAAGAGAGGATGTGGATGAACAAAACATTAACCTACAGGAACAGGATGCAAAAATAGGAGAACAGGTATGGCATGTGGAAGAAGTAACTGAGGAAGGTTATAAGGACATAGAAAAGATATTTGAAGTCCTCAACATAGAACTCGAAGATAATTTGGAAACTGAGTTCGAGACCAACCTGTCAGGAAAAGTAGAGGAAGCTAAAATTAACCTCGAAAATAAGGAACAATTAAAGAAATTATTATTGAATTTTAGGGACATATTTGATTCCAAGCCAGGGAAGATTGAAAATTTTAAATATGCGTTCCAAGTCAATGATTGGGCACCGTTCAGACAAAACCATATCCGGTTGCGGAAAAACATTACCCACAAACGAAGAAAACACTGCAGGAGATGATGAATGCAGGTGTTATAGAAAAGATGGCGACACCATATGTTAGTCCATTAGTGATTGTGAGTAAACCGGATGGCTCAGTAAGGGTGTGTTTAGATGCCAGGAATTTAAATGCAAAAATCATACCAGAAAATGATTCGGCACCACCCATAAAAGAAATACTGAGGAAATTCAAAGGCAAGAAGATTTTTACAAATATTGACATGACTTCTTCGTATCATCATCTCGAACTGGAAGATAAAACCAGCCTGTTAACTGGATTTCAGTTCGACCAACAAACATATTGTTTTAGGAGATGTCCACTTGGATTGAAGACCGCGGGATCTGCCTTAATAAGAGCGCTTGATCGAAACCTGTCAGAGGAAGTGAAAGATTGCACTATCCGTTATGTGGATGATATTTTGCTTACCTCGGAGAACATTGAGGAACATTTAGAAAAGTTGAAGAAATTATTGGAAGACTTAAGAAGGGCTAATTTTAAAATCAATTTAAAGAAGTCAAATTTCTGTCAAAGACAAGTAACATTTTTAGGGCACGTGATTGACAAGGATGGTGTTAAACCAAATCCATGCAAATTAGAATCGATAAGAGATTTTCCAAGGCCTTTGAAGGTGAAGAACGTTCGCCAGTTTTTGGGATTGATTGGATTTTTCTCAGGACATTGCCCGTCATACACAAAAACGGTTGCACCACTACAGGTCCTTCTGAAGAAGGGGGGCAAGTGGAAATGGACGGAGGAAACAGAAAAAGCATTTGTGGAGGCCAAGGAAATGCTCTTAAACTATGTGAAGCTAGGATATCCTGATTTTAATCAGAGATTTACCATTCAAACAGATGCATCCCAGATTGGAATAGGGGCAATGCTATATCAGGAAAACCCGGATAACCCTGATAAGAGAAATTATCTAGCTTTCACAAGTCGGAGACTGAAACCACACGAGAAAAATTATACGATCAGCGAAATCGAGCTGTTAGCGATATTGCACGCGCTGCAATATTGGCGAAAGATCGTATATGGGTTTCAAGTCGCTTTAAGAACGGATCATAAAGCCTTAACCTTTTTGATGAAGACTGATCTATCCAGTCAAAGGTTGATGCGTTGGGCTTTATACATTCAACAGTTTGATGTAAAGATAGAATACTGCCCAGGAAAAGAAAATATAGTTCCAGACTATTTAAGTAGACAGCCAGAGTCCACAGAAGAGGAAGTAATGGCTATTGATTTGGAAGACAGGGATCAGCGTACTCTAAATGAGTTAAGAAGCATTAGTCAACGGCAACGTGAGGATCCATGGATGAACATGCTCATATCTTTCCTTGAAGGAAGTTTGATAAGGGGAACATCGGCGTACACGGAAGCTAATAAGATAGTTCAAGATTAAACATTTTATAATGGATTAGTATATAAGTTTGTGGACTCTGACCATACACGATTAAGGATTGTTGTACCTGCAATTTTGCAGAGGAAAATAGTATGGTTAGCCCATAGATCGTTCGGACATATGGGAGTCGACAAAACAGTCTCGATGCCGAAAGAAGCATTTGTATGGCCGAGACTGAGAGAAACTGTAAGGGACACGTTAAAGACATGTGATTTATGTCAAAGGATTAAACCAAATGCATTTCTGATGAGACAAAAGCCTATACCATTGTTACCCGAGAGGCCGGGTCAAATCATCTCTATTGATAATTTCGGACCTTTGCCCAAGGCAAGAAGAGGAAATCGACACATAATGGTGGCTATGGATGTCTTCACAAAAATGGTTGTCCTTGCTCCCATACAGAAGACTAGTACCAAACAGGTGTTAAAACGACTCAAAGAAAAAGTGATACCAATTCTGGGAAAACCTGAGAATTTGTTGTCGGATCACGGTAGTTGTTTCCCCAGTGTAGAGTTCAGACAAGAATTAGAAAGACTTGGAATACGTCAGATTTTGTCAAGTATTCGCCATCCTGAGGCAAATCCTGTAGAAAGAGTGATGAGGGAGACGGCCAAGTATTGTAGAATATACTGTGCCGAAGAAAATTGGAAGTGGATAGATATCTTGGATATTATCGAATTTTGTATAAACAACACAATCCATGAATCTACGGGAGAGATACCAATAACGTTATATCGGAATGAGCAGCCAGAGAGACCTTGGAGTCTGGTAATTCCTAGGCCAGCCGACGCTCAGCCGGGAAGAGATGTACGTATTAGAAGAGCCTTTGAGCATCTAAAAGCTCAAGCCGACAGGCGGCAAAGAAGACATAGGCACAAGAGGTATCATCGGCCACTATTAGCAGGGGAAATGGTGTTAGTAAAAAGACCAGCCATTTCGGATCCAGGGAACCGCGTGTACAAAAAGTTCCAGAAAATGTACCACGGACCGTATCAAATAATAAGAGATTTGAGAAATAATGCCTATAGAATTCGGCACTGTGAAACGAATCACGAAGTGACCATGAATTCAGCGAATTTGAAAGTATATTACCCTCCCGGAGACTTCGATGAAGCTAATGATCAAGCCCTGGTTATGAAACAATTTAAAGATGAGGAATCCACTTTTGATAGAAACGAGAATAAGGAAGAAAAAGGAAACAGAGCTCAAGCATTCGAGTGCGAATGCGAATTGGAGAAATTATATTGGGAAATAAAAGAAATAATTGCTTTTGTTGAAGAAGAAAATTTCAATTTAAGAAAGGAGAATGATGAAATAAGGAAACGGGTAGGGATAGACCACACCCGTAAAGAAGAATGAGGTTCTGGAGACTTAAAGTCCAGACAAATAAAGGAAAAGAAAAGAAAGGGTAGGGACAGAGGGTACCCAACCTACACAATTACCGGATATGACTTTAAAGAAATAAAAGAAACAGAAGGTACGGATAACGTTATGATGGCTTCGACGAATAAAGAAAAATAAGATTTTAATGAATAATTGAAATAAATTTCCTCAAAATTTTTCGAAAATTTATTTACTTAAGGAGGGGAGAGATGAACCCATGTACCATTGGCTCAAAAGGGGTCGAATCCATGTATTTGGGGAAGAAATGAAAGAAACATACAGCTTCTAATGTAACATAGAGAAATTTCAAGCCAGGATTCTAGCCTAACGTTGTGCAAGCAGCGGGGACCAGGTGTTCAGGAGATGAGATCATGCCTCTTGACTCCTTGAGAGGAGCGGGTCATGGATATTAATAGAACGAGTGGAAAATTTTCACTGTAAGACAGAGAAGCGTGACTCGGAAATCCAGCTTAGCTTGCAGGAAACCGGCAACAGCGCCGATGTGCCAGAAGAAGAATAATTAAATTTAACCCATTTGCGAGAATAAAAATAAGTAAATAAATACTGTACTGTGAATCATTTTGGATTAGAGATTTTTGTGTAAAGAAAAACCTTGTAATAATTGCACAGGAAAGAACTGCAAACGCAGTATACGTCATTGGGGATTCACTGATACCAGAGGAGTGGGGAATTAAAAAAATGAACAGCAACACCCACGCAGCTGAAGACTACAAATTAATTAATATCTCAGAATTGCACGATCGATTCTTATGCGCAGTGAGATCATTTGACGTTTGGAAGACGAGCTTTCTGGAGATATACTTTTTATAATTGTACGACAATTAGTTCAAAAGTTGGTCACGAAAAGGACTAGGATTTTATCTTTTTGTGACTAAAGAGTATAAAACTCCTGGCCTCACCAAGCCAATCATGCAGTTTCCGATAGCCCAGGGGGGCGTCACGCTGGATCAGTACATGCAGTTATCAAACGGCCTGAGGGCGCGTCACTGTGCTACATCAGACACCGAATTCCGATAGTCCGTGAGGGGGCGTCACGCTGAAACACACCGAAGACAGTATACCAGCTTTCCTTGAGGGGAAAAACGCTGTATCACATCGCATAGAAAATATCCGACAGCCACGGGCGTCGTGGTATCAATAACTCGCGTGCCTCCGTAAAGGAGTTGCAAAGAAGTAATATTACAGTATCGCCGTTTTGAAAATTTAGGAAAATCCTAGTTACAGGATTTAGGTCCGACAGTATACAGTTTACAGTGAAAAGTTCATAAAATACAGTCAAAGCAGGCTGCGAACTTAGGACTCAGGGCGATAGGTCTTTAAGTAAACGACCAAAAGTATCATAACGTACGGAAGTACCGTAACAGAGAGATAAAGAGTTTCTCTAATTTAAAGAACCCGAGCAGGGACAGAGAAAATAAGGTTCGTAAGTATTCTAGAAGATCAGAAGTGCGAGAACCGAATAAGCAAAGAAGAAGACAGGAAACTATAGACATCGTTTCAAGAAAGCAGACGAACTATTCAAAAGCACTAAGACGCACCAAGTATTAGTTGCTAAAAATCCATAGGTCACCGATAAATTATCGAGGGGACCGTGAACAGAACAGACTTTCGCTAAGATCAATAAATAGAATCTAAAAGGGGAGCCGTTCGTGTCAGAGAATTAGCAGATCGTCAAGAACGGGATTCGAAGGAGTGCTATTGCAGGGAGGAAGTAGATGATTCGAGACTTTCATATTCAGAGAGGATAGGAAGCCGACATTACTAAATTTCACCCTTGGAGACGGGAGATCAAGAGGTCACGTGTGATAGGCCTAATAGCGGTCTAGTGATCAAAATTCGTGAAGTGTAAATATATCAAAATTTTGTGTTAAAAGTAATATATTTTCAGTGTTTTTATTGTGTGTTCTAAACGGATACACCAGTGAATTTAAAATGTTATTAGTGTTAAGTGTATACGTGTTAAATATGTGTCAAGATATGTCTGTACATGCAATGAATTTGTACACGATGGAGTAATTTAAAAAAAGTGGGCCAAAAATGACGCATCGCACGAGGAGAAGGGTCAAGAAACGACCTTAAACATGTGAGTAAAGATTTTCATTATGTTTTGGTGTCGGGGAAGTGATTGTGTACAAATCCACCGGAGTTTTGGAGTAAAAGGGATGTTTCTAAATAACTAAATACAGAATAAGAACGCGGTCTGAACAAAAATAGAATTTTGAGAAATTATAAATAATTATGTGAAAGAATAAATCCTGTAGAGGAAATGTATGAATAAAATGTCAGTGTATTTGACGAATGTTATAAAAGCAAGCGTATTAATAATAATAATAATAATAATAATATAAATGAAATATAAATAAAGATTAAACTGAATGATATGAAAATAAGAACGTTGGAGCCTTAATAAAAGTATGACATGATATTAATGCATGTTATTCAAAATAGAGCAATTATTGTCAAAGGAAAAGATTAATATAAAAATTGAGATATGTATCAATTGTTAATATGGAATTTATCAGTTCTTTGGAAGACGATAGGCTTAAAAATAATGTATAGCGCAATGGAGCGCAATTAAAATAAAATGTCACGCTAGGAATGCGTAAAAGTTAATAGTACTTGGTAAATTACTTATGAGGGGTAGATGATTGCGGAGAATTGAGATATGTTGTAAGTCCTCCAATAGTGACAGGGATCACGAGGCCATGTGTGTGTTATTATATTGAAAAGGGAGCAAATGTATGGTATTATTGAGCGTAGGTCATGTAGGCTACGGCTGACCCTAAATCGCATTTTGTATAAGTCCTCCAATGTGGGAATGGTTCCCGAGGCATGTTAAGAGATTCGAACCTAGAATCCTCGTGTTAATGAAGCCCCTAATTATTCGTCGTAAAATGTGTATTACTCTTCCCAATCAATGAGGACCCTTTATAATTAATAAATGCCAAGGTTACGAAAGTGGTTTATGAGCCAAATAAAATGTTGTTGAAAGGAAATAAGTGAAGTTAAATGCCAGGTCTCTCCATAGAACTGAAAAGAAAGGAAGATTTGTTTTAAAAGCATTGAGGAGAGCTCCAACCGTAGACTAGACAGGGAGTCACCCTACCAGTCATAAATCTCGCTCAAGTATAACGGTCAGACCTTAATAGTAGGAGGGTTGGGTGAAGGCCGTCTGTAAGAAGGAATGAATACACCGGGAGTGTTTAAAGTTGTTAATGACCCGGGAAGTGAACCGAGGTCCTTGTAGATGAAATTATCGCTTGCAAGTTCAGATCGTAGTTTTCTTATGTGATAATGGTCTTATAAGACAAATAAATAAATAACAATCCCTATTGTAATGTTGTATGAAAGTAGGATTCCACGAGTTAAATGAAGGTAACTAGATTCCGGGAGTAATCATAGTTTTTGACTTTGTCAAGTAATCTTTCTAACTCTGGAGTACACAAGTATTTTCCCGATCACTATGGTGAATTTGTAAAAACTTGAGAGGGATGATAAATTCTGAAAACATGTGAAGTGCCCAAATATTTAAGTAAAGAATTAACATGTACTTTAAATGTAATTATATATTTGTTTTGATGATAAGAAAATATAAAAATAGTATTTGAGGTGTACAAAGGAATATCACCGTTATTATTGGAATGTATCGAGCCAAAGGAGCTCGTAGTTATATGGAACTTTAAGATAGATACTTTATGGAAGTAAAAATAATTATGAATTGTTGGTTTTAAAGGAAACCATGTGTTTTAATATAATATTTGTTTAATTCTTATATTATTCCTTGTTCACTTGGAACAAGTAGAAGATTTTGGTCAGTAGTTTATTTGTTTTATTGATTGTAGCGCCATAATTTTGGTTAATTAAATGTTTTGAAATAGGAGTTGATTTTGTTGTTATTTTTGCAAGTGTATCCTCTATTTAATCCAAAATGTGTAAGTCACAGAGTGGGAGAACATACTACAACCCCGAAAATCCCGAATTGAGCAATGCTGGCATACTGTGATTTGCATATTTCTTGCTGAAAGGGCACAATACCAATCCATAATAAACAAATAATCAAATAAACCAAGTTATAATAAACAAATAAAGAAGTAAATAATTTATAATACACAAATAAACAAATACTGTATACCAAGTTATAATAAACAAATAAATAAGTAAATAATTTATAATAAACAAATAAACAAAAAGAACAATTCATAATAATTCAAATAAACAACTAAACAAATAAACAAATAACCATATAAGAAAATAAACAAGTAATCCAAGTAATAATAAATAAATGAACCAATTTATAATTAACAAATAAACAAATGAATTAGTGTGAAAATAAGACAAGTTACAAATAAATACATGAAATATCAATAAATGAACAAATAAATAAATTAACAAATAAATGTATAAACAAATAATACGTTTTATACGAAGCAATGGAAAACATGCCCTAACACAGGTATTGAAGACACTCGGAATGCCTGAGGCGCTCGCTACCTTCCAATCCCATTCGTGTAACGGATATGTGGAGATCACAGTGATAATTGAATCCAATAGAACACAGGAAACACTTCCACACCGTTGGCTACAGGTGAAGCAGTACTCCACAGTTGAGAGTATTCATCATCAAAGTAATGGAACCAATACAATATGGACATTTCCCTTCCGTTGTTGTAGCACAGGCTGTTCCAAGTCCACGAGTTTGAGTATGCTAACACGCGAGTACTCAGCAGTGATACTCGGAGTACGGATAGCCAATACGTCACTGGTCATAGTACAAGTCCATGCACTTCCTGCCAGTCTTGATGTATCCAACGCGCAGTGACGGCAGCCTTCACAGCAGAGCTGTATTGCATGTTGCAGGTTTACTCACAAAAGGCGGCGAGTACTCCTCTCCACATTGGCGAGAAGCTCGACTGATACAGCCTGTTGTAGTACATAGGCTGTGCCTGGCATACCTGGTTGCACAGTATAGCCCAATATTGACGCCAGCGAATTTAGGATAAGGGTAGAGGAAAAACGGAGCGTCGGGAGAATCAAACTACCTCCATCAAACTTTGTAAACAAGTTGTTCAGGTCACATACCTCCCAGATGCTCATAATTAGTAGCATGTGGGTTGGTGTCCACAGGACCCCAGATGAGTCTAGCATACTTATACCCTGTCTTAAATCAAAACTTTCTTCGTTAATCATGATAACGCACGTCCTAATTTACACGATGAGAATTGGAATACAACACTAAGGAATCGCGTACCAGAATATTTAGTTCATGGTACTGGTTTATCAACTTACCAAAAGGTTGGTTCAATAGAACATCAGTAAAACAAGTTGTTCAGTAAAGAATATATAGCCTAATTTCTCTTAAATGTATGGGTATTGTTATAACACATTGTCCTTATCAAGGAGTAGCTACAGTTGAATGTTGGTTGTATTTACTTCTTGAATAACATCATGCTATAATATACATCAGGGCCATCCAGACAGCGCTCCGTCCGCGCTCTAAGCCTGTGTTCCGAGCGCTTTGGTGGAAGGTAGTTTTGGAAGTGGTGGGAGGAGCTTGGCTGGCTGAGCACGCTGAAGTATGTAGCCGATCCATCTGTCACTAGTCTAGTCAAATTCGATTTGTTGACAGCGTATAAGTAAATCAGTTTCGCAGTGGTCATGACTGAACAGCATACCAAAAAAAAGGAGTGGTGAAGCAGCAGTCTTTAAAGCAGAATGGGAAATTTTATTTATCTGTGCAGCTTATAAAGGGCATGCCAGATGTTTAGTGTGCCACAGAGATTTAATGTGTTAAAAAGAACACAATTTGTTGTTGAATTTTCCTCTTTAATATGTTCACATTTCAGTTTCGATAAAATCACAATATTCTTTACTTAACACTCGTGTTCGTTTCCTGCACATCCCATACATCGGAGTACCATTCGATTTGTATATGCAGTATAGCCTATTTGTTATGGCAAAACAGCCCACAAGACCCATCGGCCGCACGACTGTACGTACGTATCTAGTCAACGTGGTCCGAACATCGTCTGTCTCCTCGCTGCCACAGTGTGGTGGTGGTAGGGGAAGGAGCGCTAGTCTGACTGCCCAGTGCTCCCCGAGCGCGGCCGCGCTCCCGGAGCTCAATGACTGGATGGCCCTGGTATATATTGATTGACTGAATCCTCACAGGAATTACAAATACACACACTAATACAGCCACAACAATGACACAGGTTAGCAGACAATGTTCAGCACTCACCAAAGTATATGGGGCTAAATGACCATGAGGTCCAAACCTCTCAAATGAAACAAAACAACAACAGCTTCCTACCCAAATCCTTCCTTGTTTTAAGTACACACACAGACATCACAGTGACACAGGTAGTCAGATAACTTCTACACACACCTAAGTACACGGGGCTACATGACCAGGATGCCGAAAAGCTCCTAAATAATCAACAACAACAACAAACAGCAGACTCTACCGCGAATCAACGACTGCTTCCTACACAAATCCTTCCTCATTTAGTGTACAAGTACACACACTAGTACAGACATCACTGTGACACAGGTTATCAGACAACTTCTACACACACCCAAGTGCACGGGGCTACATGACCATGATGCCGCAAAGCCCCTAAAGAATCAACAACAGACTCTACCGCGTATCAAGGACAACGAATTTTAATCACTGTAGTCCAGTGTTGAAATATATGGTGTTATAAGTATACATAATATTTTCGATTGTAAATACACATTATATAATATGCTTAAGATCATAACGTGTGAGTAGGTATAAATCAATAAATATAAAAAAAATCAAGTAACAAATGAAGCTGCTAGGTTTTGAACCTCAAACAGTGCTACCTCTGTTCCAAAGATGGTTCGATTTCGTTTCGTTGTGTTTGAATTGAGAGTGGGGATTGATTTGCACACGTACACGGCCGACATCTTCAAACTATTGGGCTTATGATCTTGTAGTTTGGTCAAAAGACGCTTCCCACATGAAGGTATGTTGTTGCAAAATTTGGAGGAGATAACATGATTAGATTAATCGTAATTTGATTTAAGCTTCGAACATTAGGGTGGCCGCCATTACGTTTCCCTGTAAATGGCGGTGATATTAAAACATGACACTGAGGTGTCCTAATTATTGTTACCTCTGTACCAAATTTGGTTCAATTCGGTTTCGTCGTGTTTGAATTGATAGGGGGGGACAGATATACACACTCACATTCACACACACACACAGACAGACAGACAGACAGACAGACAGACAGACAGACAGACAACGTTTGGCCAGTGTAGATCTCGTAAGTCTATTTTCATTTTTTGCAAAAATCGGAAGTAGGCTAAAAACTACCCTGCTTGGATTGGAACATCAGCCATATGTGTATAATAATAATAATAATAATAATAATAATAATAATATCGTATGGCCTCGGGTGCCGGATACAAGCTTCGTTATTTGACACCCAGAAGGTAGCTTACATGTCGAATTTCGTTGTTCCTTGAAGTACTCTGAAAGTCAAGGAGGTTAGATATCTAAGCTCCTTGAACACTATAGCGCTTTCTAGTAGAGAAATGAGGAACTTTGTGTTGCCGGAAACTCCCGAGATAATCTTGCCATTTTGAACACGGCCTACTGAATTCAAATGGGTTCTTTAACATGCCAACATCGTATGACATACGTGTCGTATTTTTGCCGCCTTTCAAAAATCACTTTCCACGGCCAGGAGCGAATCTGCTAGCTTGGGGGTTAGTAGACCGACACGTTGACCACTCACCCACCGTGGCAATCTAGCCATATGGGTGATAGTCCGTCAGGTTAACCTCTTGACTAAATCTGACCTGTGCTATTAGAATGTCATTAACGGCGTTAGATATAACTGTCTTGCATGTAATGTCTTCGAATAATAAGCAATTTCTTCAGATTATTATGCCTTTATTATAAACCATTTCATGCTAAATTAATATAATTTCTTTCAATACATTCCTCTAAACAATTTCAATGTAGTGTACTGAAATATTGACCACAATTTTGGCGTGTGAGCTTCGAGTGCTTGGTACGCGTCATGGCCACTTGGGTCGAGTGTTCTTAAGTCACTGCTACAGTATAATATTCTATTAATCTGATATGCTAATTTTTTTTATCGTGTGGTAATTTATACAATATACAATTATACATAACAAGGTATAATCAAACTTTAAAGTCCATCCTTCTCAACCATTCGGTTAAATCGGGTGTGAGAGCGAACAAATCGTCAGGATTGCCAGGGTACGAATAAAGAGGACAGCGTTGGACCAGATGTTCGATCGCCTGTTCCTCCAGGTTACACTCACACATTGGTGATCTGATCCAGCCCCACTCGTACCTGAAATAATTACACCAACCATGTCCAGTCCTCAGCCTGTTGATGCGGCACCAGAGGTTCCTCGGTAAATCAAAGCCGTTTGGTTTCTTTGTGGAATCAAGATGGTGGGCACTTGTTCCTAATGTTTTAGTTGACCACTCATGCTTCCAGCTTTCATTTAGGTCAAATCCAGCAGCAATGAGTTGCCGCGCAGTGGTCTTCTAGATTTCAGTTGTTGCTGTGATGGATGGCAGAATTCTTGGTGCAATGGCAAAGAGGGTGATGCAAAGATTTTTTTAGCTTCCCTTAGTAGAGTTTGTTTCCTCCTTAAGTGAGGTGGAGGGATGTGACTCAGCATGGGTAACCAGAGACATGGAGTTGACTTGATGGAACCAGTAATGCAACGCATTGCAAATTTAAATTTTGTGTCTACCTTCTTCACATGTACGCTTTCCAACCAGACGTGTGTACAGTACTCAGCAGCCGAGTAGATAAGACTGATGGCAGATAAGCGTAAATAAAATTATGATATCTAACTTGTCACACCTTGAGGATAATTTAAACCACCCTCTGTACGATAAGCGGAACTCGTGAAACCGGGCCTTGTTGGAACATAAGTTACGGATGAGCCTATGATTGCATGATTCACCCAGCCGCCTTCTTGAAATTCCATTATTGATGACCTAGCAGAGTTTTCAATCATAACTATGGGCCCCCTTAAAATGTTGCCATTAGTTATTAAATTATAAATGTAATGCTTGTTATTTTTCAATACAGTTAAAGCATCCATTGAAGAAGGACCAAAATAGTTCTGAAGCAAGTATGGGTAATCTATATATTTAAAACAGTCAGTTGCTCTTTGTTACCGCGAGATTGACAGACCGGCTGAACCGTAATGCACTCTGACGAAAGCCTTTAGTCCATATATTCTTTTAAATTAACAAATATGTTACCATATATTTTTAAATTTATAAACAAAAATGCCAAATTATTGGGCCTAGTGCATACGCAGAATCAGCTTGGTCATGACAGAAATGGCGGATGTCCACACCGCGTTTTAATGCGAGAGTTATTTATACGAATTTAAAGGAGGGGAAGATTCATTAATTGTTGAGAGTAGGTACTCCTCCCTTTTCATAACTTTCACAAGGCAGATACCGGGTGAGTTAGCCATGGTCGTTACGGCATGACTGCTGGCAGTCGCTCACATCCGGGAGGCGAGGAGGTTCGAATCCCCCCGCCGGTAACCTTGAAGATGGTCTTCTGTGGTTTCCCATCTTCCTTCCAGGCAAATGCTGGGGTTGGTCCCAAACTATAGGCCACAGCCGCAACCTTCCAACTCCTCGTCCTTACATTCCAACTTTCCTCCCCAACGGTACTTGTAGCTCACCCATTGGGTGTCCGTCTTGATGAAGCTACAAAACTGGCGAGCCGAACATGTCCTCGGACACTCCCGGCACTAAAAGCCATACGCTAAAAAAAAGGCAGAATATTGAAAATGTATTATTTATGATTCTCAGACCTTTCTGGGAGTCATTAGGAGTTGATTTAAATTGGAATTGTCACTGCTGCACCGGAAATATTTCTTTTATTACGACAATATATCATTTCCATACCTTATTTTATCTCTTGGGGAAGCCTCCGTGGCTTAGGCGGCAGCACGCTGGTCTCTCACCCCTGGGCCCGTGGTTAAAATCGCGGTCACTCCATGTGAGATTTGTGCCAGCAGTATGTTGCAATGTCGAGAGGCCAACCTTTTGACACCCTTAAAGTTGCAACAGTGCCAAAATGTAATCGTACAAAGAATGTAACTTTATAGGAAACTTCTTCAGTAAATATGTTCATTGTCTGTCATCTTTTGACGGGTTTAACTAGTTGTTATTTATGTTCGGCATGCCAAAATATAAATATCATATGCCACAAAACTGCATTTTAATGAGGCACATTATAGTTCAAGTTTAATTATGATACAGGTTCTCCACCAATCAGAGCTCAAGATGTTCATTACGACATAGATGTTTGACCAATTAGGTAAGGATACCATCGCACCTGCGCTCAGAGCACTCGTTTACAAAATCAAACATGTCGGACACTAGTGACAACATTGAAATTATATGATTTGAAAGTTGACAATGTAAATGATATCAGATCAACCATTGTAGTTACAATCCCAAACACGAAGACAAAATCAGCACGAACCTTTACGGTAACAGGAAAATACTATGAAATATGCAGAAAATGTATGAGTCTTCGTCTAGAAGTTTGCAACACTCCAGCCTTCTTTATAAATTACCGACAGGAAAAGTGCACCGCCCAAAATGTTGGCATAAATGAACTGGGGAATATGGGAAAAGAAATAGCACTGTACCTTAATCTCCCCAACACAGGGCATTGCTTTCGTAGGATTTTGGCAACAATTTTAGTGAATGCTGGTGGTGATATTATAACGACACTAAAGCCTCATGGAGGCTAGAAATCCACTACTACATATGACATTGGCAAGGTCTTTGATCCACGGAAAAATCAATAACCCAGCGCATGCGCTCTGTTCAGTAAACGCAACTGGCGGAATCTTGACAGTTACTTATTAATACATTTAGGCCTATGCTCTAATATAAAATAAAGTTATAAATTATAACCCGGATGTTGATGACATGTTGGATGATAGTCGCAGATCATTTACATTTGACATAATCAGAATGGCATTCGTAGTGCAGTGTAACTCAGACTAAAGTGAACATAAACCTTTTGTTAAGTTCTAGATATCTATTTTGATTGAATTTTCAGTTTGAGTTTAAGATGTCATTTTTGAAAGATTCGTGAGTTTATTATTATACGATAATTTTCTCCATTTTATAGTGCATTTTTCGAATTTGTGAAATATTGGGGAGTTTATTATTATACGATCATTTTCTCCATTTTATAGTGCATATTTCGATTTTTTGAAATGTTGGTGAGTTTATTATTATACGATCATTTTCTCCATTTTTAGTGCATTTTTCGAATTTTTAGGTCATTTTTGAAAATTGTAAGTGATTTTTAAACCTTTTTTATGGCATCAACATCCGGGCCCAAGTTATAATTATCGTCGAACATAAAAAGTCGTATGCGACTCGCCTACAGATATAATGGTAATTAAGACACGAGTATGTTTATAAAACGAACGAAGCTAGTTTTATAATTACCATATTGCCATTATAGGCTTGTTCCTTAATGTACTATTATGTTACAAGTACTTTCAATAGTATTGTTACCCCAGTGTTTTAATTGTTAATTATATCAACACGCACTAATTTTCTGGTAGAATGATACATTTTATATTCACACACATTAGGTTCACTATCATTTGTGTTCTGACACAGAGATTGTTATCATTGAGATCAGTCGCGATTAAGGAAGTAGAAATCTATTGTACACAACATAATAACACTCACCTCCGCCGTTGTTGTAGCACAGATAGGGGAAGCGCCAGACGTTGCCCAGTCCCACACTGTAGCCCAGTAGCGAGAGAAGGAAGTCGAAACGTCCCGTCCAATTGCCTCTCTCGGGCTCCTGCTCAGTGAGACCAGAGCCGTGTGAAGTAGCGTCGTCCGCAGGGTTCAACGGCACTTGAGAGTTCGCCACAGAACACTTATCGTCGTTCTGCAAATGAAGCAATGACATCTTTAAGTCACTATTTTCAAATAAATGACTGATGTACAAAATAATTCAAAAGTATATTTTACTGAGAACAATTATTGTATTATAAACAAGTAGTTCCGTGAAGAACTAAATCCTATTTTCATATATCCTACTTATGTTAATTGCCTCTATCAACATACAAAATTTAAGTTTGATTGCCGCAATCGATTCGTAGATATTGAGGACCGACTAAATATTGCGGATGGTCGCCATATTGGATTTTTATATATGTAGGACATATATAGTTATGTACTGTTACTTGAAGATAATTGTGTTCGTGTAGTATTTAAACTTCAATCGCATGATTAGGACACAAGAAGTAAAAACCAGATTTTAAAATTTCGCACAGCTGCTATCTTGTGGTTATGGAAACAATTGAAATAAATTAGATGCCAGTGGGTTGACATTTGTATAAGGATTTACTGTACCAAGTTTCACTACACTCGGATGGTTAAATTGCGAGAAACGTCCATGTGAATATTTATACTTCGCGGAGCCGCCATGTTGGATTTGTGATCACCAGGTTATTAAAAGTCCCATAGGTAAACTTATGTTCATAGCCCTTATGAACATTAAATAATTCAGTTTGATTACTGTAATAGATTCGTAGATATTGAGAACCGTCTAAATATTTCGCATGGTCGCAATGTTGGATTGTTATATGTATAGGCCATAGAGTCATGTACCATTAAAGGAAAATTATTGCGTAGGTTCATTATTCGAATTTTGACTTCGATCGCATGATTACGACACAAGAAATAAAAACTTAACTTTAAAACTCGCACAGTCGCCATCTTGAGGTTATGTAACCAATTGAACTAAATTAGATACCAGTGCATTACAATGTATATAAACATTTGCTGTATCAAGTTTCATTGCGTTTGGATCATTAAATCGCGAGAAAAGTCTATTTAAAACTTTCAAATTCGCTTGGCCGCCATGTTCGTTTTGTAGTTAACCGATTTTTGAAAGTCTTATAGATGAACTTCCAGTAGTGTCCTTTATCTCCGAACAAAATGTCAAGGTGATACCAATAATAGTTTCAGAGATATAGAATGCCGATTAAATATTTCGCACAGCCGCCATCTTGAGGTTATGTAAACAATTGAACGAAGTTAGATGTTGGTGCATTACAATGTGTATTAACATATGCTGTACCAAGTTTCATTGCGTCTGGTTGGTTAAATCGCGAGAAACGTCAATTTAAAAGTCGCAAATTCGCTTGGCCGCCATGTTGGTTCTGTAGTTACCAGGTTTTCAAAAGTCACATAGGTGAACTTCTAGTAGTTCCCTTTATCACCGTACAAAATTTCAGGGTGATATTGGTAATAGTTTCGGTGGTATTGAATGCTGGTGAAATATTTCGCACAACCGCCATTTAGGATTGGTGAGACGTAACAAAATTTTAAGTGCACGGTCGGGGTCGTCCGGAATAGTGCTAAGAACTTACCGAGTTTCATTGAAATCGCTCCAGCCGTTTAGAATTTATTAGGGGGACACACACACACGAGTCACACACGTACACACAGACACACGGACAAAAGGTGATCTCATAAGCCTATTTTTTTTTTAGAAATGAAAATAGGCTGAAAAAAATAGATGTTTGCTTTTCATCTAATCAAGAGCTCTACATGTACTGTGAAAGAATCACGGATGTTGCTAGGAAACGACGTCTAGCATTTTATGGACACGTGTACAGGATGCATCCTACCAAGTTAACCAACCAGCTCCTCGGTTACTGGCAAAAGTGGAGGACCAAGTCACCATGGTTGTGGGAAGTGAGCAAAGATCTGCAAGAACTTGGAGGGACGAAAAGAGACTAGGGCATTAATTGGGTATTGTAATTCCCCACCCAATCTAATTGGGTACGCTCGTGTTGACCGACAGAAAAGCCTTTACTACACCAAGAGAACAGATAAAGGGGAAAGTTAATGGAGAGGTCACATCAATAAATGATTCGTCGGTTTCCCAAAGTTGACATCTGCATCTGTCATCATATTTTCCATATGTCAATAGCGTCATAAATGCTTCTTTATCCAGAGAAAAAGCACTTTCTAAAGCAAAACGGCTAAAGCAGATAGATGAAGCGTTTTAAACAAGGTAGTTAACGACTTCACTACTAGTGTGATGTGATGTGATGTGATGTGATATAAAATAATGTGATGTGATATATGATGTTGGGCTGGTGTTAGGTGTCAGAGGTTATGTGAGGACACTATGTAAGTCTATGTAGCTTTAGGGGCTTTGGGCAGTCTTAAAATAGCAATAAATCATTTATAAGTAAAAAGTTGAATTTTAGGTAGATTTCTTTAGAAAGCTAACTATTGCAATGGGTCCCATGTTTCGATTTCCGGAAAATTTCGACATATCTTCGCGTTTCACATCCCCCAGACCCCAAAACCACCGTCAGTTCAAAAGTTTATATATAATTTATGTATGTATATATATATATATGTATATATGTATATCAGTTTCTTGTGGACACGATAACTGCCGTAATTTTGCACCAATCACTTTGAATTTTTTACATAATATGTATCCCTATAAAATCTCGGTCGAGTTCGTTAATGGGTAAAATCGGTCGAAGGGGGTGAAAATGGGGGGCTTTTTTCGAAAAATTGAAATTTCGCTATAACTCTCTTAATACGCGAAATATCGAATCCATTCAAAGTTAATAATATGTGTCGTATAAGTGCCAACAATTTATGTCAAATAAGTTTTTTGATAGCACCAACCATTGACCAAAGGGACGGAAAAAAGTGGGTTTTTCGGGAAACATTAATCATATCTCTCTTAATAGGCACAATATCAAAACCGTACAAAATGGACAATATTCCCCTAATAATTACCTAAAACTTTTGTCTGAAAGAATTTTTGATATGACCCACCATTACGCCAAGGGATGAGAAAAATGATTTCGGAATTATAAGAAAATGCCAAGAGCTATCAGAGGTTGCCATGGCAACACTACTAAATTGATGAGGGATGAGCCGTTGCCATGACAACGCACTTGCACGAGATCAGATTCAGTATTTCCATCTGACTAAGCCGGCCCCGTGGTGTTGGGGTAGCGCGCCTGCCTCTCACCCGGAGGCCCCGGGTTCGATCCCCGGCTCCGTCAGGGATTTTAAAACTGACGTGAGGGTTGGAACGGGGTGCACTCAGCCTCGTGAGGACAATTGAGTAGCTGTCTGACAGTGAGACAGCACCCCGATCACGAATACCAATATTAACGGCCGAGGGGACCCGACGCGCTAATCACGCGTCACCCCAATATCTGCAGGCCAAATGGCTGGGCAGCGGTCGCTTGGTCGGCCTTAGCCCGTCATGGGCTGGTTGGTGCCAGGGGTTGACTTTGACATCTGACTAAGTGGGAAGCGGCATCGGTGACGTAACTGGTAGCATGCAGAATGTCTATGCCCAAGGTCGTGGTTTCAAAGCCGGCCGAAGTCGTCGGATTTTCTAAGAGCGCTAAAAATCCCTCAGTATGCTTTCCTTTGGAGGGGAAGTTCCAACGTTCGTTACGAGTTGCTGGTTGGGGTGGCATCTAGTAGCCAAGATCACAGCTAGGTGTCATTGACGGTAGTACCTGGTAGCAACATTAGGAACTACTGCTTGAAATTGACCGTCTGCAGTCCTTACCTGAATTACAGAGTCATACATCCATTACAATTCACACCGTTTATCAGACAGATTCTACACTCACCCAAAGTACACGGGGTTAGATGACCACGTTGTCGCAGCCCCTAAACTGAGGAACCAACCAGAGGTAGATTTCATTAGAAAGCTAACTATTGCAATGGGTAGGCTACCATGTTTCGACTTCCGGAAAATTTCGACATATCTTCGCGTTTCACATCCCCCAGACCCCAAAACCACCGTCAGTTCAAAAGTATATATATATATATATATCAGTTTCTTGTGGACACGATAACTGCCGTAATTTTTCACCTATCACTTTTTACCGAATATGTATACCTATAAAATCTCGGTCGAGTTCGTTACTGGGCTAAACCGGTAGAAGGGGGTGAAAATGGGGGGCTTTTTCGAAAAAGTGAAATATTGCTATAACTCTCTTAATATGTGAAATATCGAATCCGTTCAACGTTCATACTATGTGTCGGATAAAGCCCAAAAATTTATGTTTGAAGAGTTTTTTTTATAGCACCAACCATTGACCAAAGGGGTGGGAAAAATTGGGTTATTCGGGAAACATTAATCATATCTCTCTTAATAGGCACAATATCAAAACCGTACAAAATGGACAATATTCCCCTAATAATTACCTAAAACTTTTGTCTGAAAGAATTTTTGATATGACCCCCCCATTACGCCAAGGGATGAGAAAAATTATTTCGGAATTATAAGAAAATGCCAAGAGCTATCAGAAATTGCCATGGCAACACTACTAAATTGATGAGGAATGAGCCATCAGACGTTGCCATGACAACGCACTTGCACGAGATGAGATTCAGTATTTCCATCTGACTAAGTGGGAAGCGGCTTCGTTGACGTAACTGGTAGCATGCTGAATGTCTATGCCCCAGGTCGCGGTTTCAAAGCCGGCCGAAGTCGTCGGATTTTCTAAGAGAGCTAAAATCCCTCAGTATGCTTTCCTTTGGAGGGGAAGTTCCAACGTTCGTTGCGAGTTACTGGTTAGGGTGGCATCTAGTAGCCAAGTTCACAGCTAGGTGTCGTTGACGGTAGTACCATGTAGCAACATTAGGAACTACTGCTTGAAATTGACCGTCTGCAGTCCTTACCTGAATTAAGACTACTACAGCCATTACAATTCACACCGTTTATCAGACAGATTCTACACTCGCCCAAAGTACACGGTGTTAGATGACCGCGTTGTCGCAGCCCCTAAACTGAGGAACCAACCAGAGGTAGATTTCATTAGAAAGCTAACTATTGCAATGGGTACCATGTTTCGACTTCCGGAAAATTTCGACATATCTTCGCGTTTCACATCCCCCAGACCCCAAAACCACCGTCAGTTCAAAAGTTTATATATAATTTATGTATGTATATGTGTATATATATATATATATATATATATATATATATATATATATATGCATATCAGTTTCTTGTGAACACGATAACTGCCGTAATTTTGCACCAATCACTTTGAATATTTTACCGAATATGTATACCTATACAATCTCGGTCGAGTTCGTTAATGGGCTAAATCGGTCGAAGGGGGTGAAAATGGGGGGCTTTTTTTTCGAAAAAGTGAAATATTGCTATAACTCTCTTAATATGTGAAATATCGAATCCGTTCAACGTTCATACTATGTGTCGGATAAAGCCCAAAAATTTATGTTTGAAGAGCTTTTTATATAGCACCAACCATTGACCAAAGGGGTGGGAAAAAGTGTTTTTTTCGGGAAACATTAATCATATCTCTCTTAATAGGCACAATCTCAAAACCGTACAAAATGGACAATATTCCCCTAATAATTACCTAAAATTTTGTCTTAAAGAATTTTTGATATGACCCACCATTATGCCAAGGGATGAGAAAAATGATTTCGGAATTATAAGAAAATGCCAAGAGCTATCAGTGCTTGCCATGGCAACTCTACTAAATTGATGAGGGATGAGCCATCAGACGTTGCCAAGATAACGCACTTGCACGAGATCATATTCAGAATTCCATCTGACTAAGTGTGTGAAGCGGCTTCGGTGACGTAACTGGTAGCAAGCATGCTGAATGTCTATGCCCAAGGTCGCGAGTTCAAAGCCGGCCGAAGTCGTCGGATTTTCTAAGAACGCTAAAAATCCCTCAGTATGCTTTCCTTTGGAGGGGAAATTCCAACGTTCGTTGCGAGTTGCTGGCTGCGGTGGCATCTAGTAGCCAAGTTCACAGGTAGGAGTCGTTGACGGTAGTACCGGGTAGCAACATTAGGAACTACTGCTTGAAATTTACCGTCTGCAGTCCTTACCTGAATTACAGACTAATACAGCCATCCCTAAGTACACGGGGTCACATGACCGCGTTGTCGCAGCCCCTAAACTGAGGAACCAACCAAAATCTCTGCGGGAGATATAATTTTGCGTGAAGAAGTAACAGACCGTTACATAGTTACACATCAGTGTCGAAACCTAGCATAAGGACAGTGTGACCACAAGTATAAAAATGGACCCCAAATGACAAGAAGGTTACCGTTCCCATAAGACAATAAAATGTTTAAAATAAGCATAAAATGACGAAAAACAAAGTTAATTAAGCTCCAATTATAAAATACCTTCTCGCAATAAATGAGGTCTGATCCTTCTACGAAAACCTTCATATTCTGCCTATTTTCGCCTATCCCCAAGTTTGTCCGGTGAAATCTACCTCTGCCTTCCGGCGTGCCAAGAGGACTTTTTTTTATTGTAATTATAGTAATTGTGTGGGTTTACGCCTGTTTCTGGTTTCTTATCGACAAATTTGTGTTGTTTCTGTACCTTAATGTAAATTTGATTGTGAATATTTTACTTTGTTTCTTAAGTAATACACGTAAATGGAAAATATTGACGTTACCTCGTGGTACCTGTATTGTACAAAAGATACAGTACATTAGGCAAAAATCTATCCTAACGAAATTATTTTCCTATTCTCGTGAATGTTCTTAAGCAACATTATAAACTGATTTGTATTGAACCTGTCTGGTGAAAAAAGGTTTACTGATATTGCATTACCAAAATATGTCACGTCTTCGTGATCACGTTCAATAGATATTCAGGATGTCCGAAAATTAGCTACCGAAAATATATGGGCATAATATCCCAATAACGTAAATCATGATCCGTCAACCGGTCTTTCCGAAACCGAGTAGTTAATCGCCAGTGGTAGCTGCTCCACACATCTTAAGTACCGTATATAAGTTTTAGACGCTATTTCCTCAGTGTTACCTTCGCAATCTAAAATGATATTTTTTTCAGTCTGTCAACAGGTTAGTGTGCCTAATTAAATTGGGCGGGGAACATCGACTATTTCTCACACTTACTAACCTGGATACGATAACATGGACAAATTATGCACCTTTACACTTTGATACACATTTCATAATAAGGGACTTAAATTAAATGGCATGTTTCGTTTGTCACGCGATTATCATCATGGCACGTACACTTAAGGGACCTAAAAACTGTTCATTTGCGTTGTATGGGTTAAATTTCTTTGCTTAATTGATTTCGATGACTTTTTTTAAGTCAAGTACCTTCCCTCGTGGTGTAAATATTCTAAACCTGTTTCTATACTAGTGACACTATGCCCGTGATCATACACACATCAAAAAAAGTTTTGCATCACCTCGGTTCCCAGATCTCTGGCATATAGACGTTGACTGTGTATATTGTATCCAAGATACAGTCCCTTTGACTGTTCATAGATGTCACTAAAACTGCTCAAAGATGTAAACAACCATGCATGAGCAGGGCCTATTAGACGGAGGGGGTACGACAGCCGATCAGTTCCAGTCATTCCACCAGGACGAAGGTACGCTGCTCATGTTGTCTGTAGTTCTACCATGCCTAGAAGGTCAATACCGCAGTTCGATCGCGTCCGCATTGTTACTTTGTGTCAAGAAGGGCTCTCAACAAGGGAAGTTTCCAGGCGTCTCAGAGTGAACCAAAGCGATGTTGTTCGGACATGGAGGAGGTACAGAGATACAGGAACTGTCGATGACAGGCCTCGCTCAGGCCGCCCAAGGGCTACTACTGTAGTGGATGACCGCTACTTACGGATTGCCGCTCGGAGGAACCCTGACAGCAATGCCACCATGTTGAATAATGCGTTTCGTTCAGCCACAGGACGTCGTGTTTCAACTCAAACTGTGCGCAATAGGCTGCATGATGCGCAACTTCACTCCCGACGTCCGTGGCGAGGTCCAGCTTTGCAACCCCGACACCATGCAGCGCGGTACAGATGGGCCCAACAACATGCTGAATGGACCCCACGGAATTGGCATCACGTTCTCTTCACCGATGAGTGTCGCATATGCCTTCAACCAGACAATCGTCGGAGACGTGTTTGGAGGCACCCTGGTCAGGCTGAACGTCTTAGACACACTGTCCAGCGAGTGCAGCAAGGTGGTGGTTCCCTGATGTTTCGGGGTGGCATTATGTGGGGCCGACGTACGCCACTGGTGGTCATGGAAGGCTCCGAAACGGCTTTACGATACCTGAATGACATCCTCCGACCCATAGTGCAACCATATCGGCAGAATATTGGAGAGGCATTTGTCTTCATGGACGACAATTCTCGACCTCATCGTGCACATCTTGTGAATGCGTTCCTTCAAGATAACAACATCGCTCGACTACAGTGGCCAGCATGTTCGCCAGACATGAACCCTATCGAACATGCCTGGGATATGTTGAAAAGGGCTGTTTATGGACGTCTTGACCCACCAACCACTCTGAGAGATTTACGCCGAATTGTCGTTGAGGAGTGGGACAATTTGGACCAACAGTGTCTTGATGAACTTGTGGATAGTATGCCACGGCGAATACAGGCATGCATCAATGCAAGAGGACGTGCTACTGGGTATTAGAGGTAGTGGTGTGTACTGCAATCTGGACCACAAATGGTGAAAGTCTAGCTGTATGATGGTACAACATGCAATGTGTGGGTCTCATGAGCAATAAAACGAGCTGAAATGTTGTTTGTGTTGATCTCTATTCCCTTTGTATTTAAAGGTTCCGGAACTCTTGGAACCGAGGTGATGCAAAACTTTTTTTGATGTGTGTACATGTGCTCGCATACTGCCCAGTGTTATTTGTGTTTAATGTCATTTATGTGTTTTTTATAACCTGTGTCTACCATTCTTCCACGTTAATCTATGTATTTCACTTGACACCTTTTTTTTTTTTGCATGAGTTTAAGAATACCCTTGATTTCGGATATGGGTCCTGCCTGTTACTATTATTAGGTGTTTATCAAGTCACATGTGTCCTGGGACTTAATGCATTGAATGCGGAACGAACGTTAGCGGCTAAGAGTATTGATATATGCATTCAAAATTCCCTAAAAAAATGCCTGGGGAATGCAGGAATGATCACAATCTTTATTAAAAATAACTAAGTCAATGAGTGACTGAGGACCTCATGAATATCGACTGTTTACATGTGGTATGCAGTTGGTAGGTATTACAGTAAATTGTAATAGTAGGGAGCGTACAATTGGGGGTATTGGAAAAAGGAGAAATTCAACGCAACATTTTTTAATCGATGGATTATTAGAAACGAAATTTGGGGTAAACACTTTTTTTTGACAATTTTGTCGATATCTGGCGAACCCATAAGGCTAAAACAAAGTTTAACGTGTCGTTGTTTTCGTCGCGTGGCCCTCTTGACGATGATGCCTGTGGCGACTAGGTGTGAAAATGGTTTTTGGGGTAAAACCATGATTTTAGATTTTTTGTTATATTTGGCAAACCAATAAGGCTAGAGACGTGTACGAGGTATTCAAGGACTCAGGGTGATGTCCCCTTTCGAATGTCGTATTTATTTTTCGAAAAAAGGAAATTCACAAAGGAGCTAGCGCCATACATGTTGAAAAAAAAATCAACTTTTTTTTTACCTGATTAAAATTTCTGTGATTAGGCTTTCCTTTAGATCAGAATACAAGACAATATCGCTCTGTCCCTGGTAAGGTTGGATGTGAGTGAAGAAAGCCTTGACCTGCCAAGCCCTGTAGGCTATAGGCTGACACATATTTTTTTCACGATTGTACTTAAAGTTCTTGGTCGATTTTCTGGCTAACTTTCAATCGGAGGACAACATTGGAGATCGATTTACTTTTCAAATAGTCCACTTCCTGGTGTAGCGGCTAGTATTCTTGGCTGTCACCCCGGAGGTCCGGGTTCGATTCCCACCACAGCCATTCTGGAAGTGCTTTTCCGAGGTTTCCCACATTTACTCCAGGTGAATGCCGGGATGGTTCCTTACTTAAAGCCACGGCCGATTACAAATAAACACACGAATGCAGTCATTCTAATAACATAGGCTATCAGACAAAATTCCACACTCGCCCACGATGTCCAAGCCCCTGATGTGAAACAACAACATATTGTTTAAATAAGCATTCCAGTAACATACATTCAGATATCTTGTATATTTTAACATTCCTAGAATGTTAGAATAATGTACAGCATCCCAGGGGTATGCACCCCTTGGAGACCATCCCCCCAGCATCTGGCTAAATCCCCTAAAATGGCAACCCTTGGAAAGCCGGGGCAACATCCATTAATACTGTAATGACAGCTTGCTACTCCATAAAGCAGCTCAAGCCTTACGTAATCATTACACTCAGCGACATAGTACTAACTGGGGCAGCATGCCAACACAATGCTGACAGCAGGACGTCAAAAGGTATAAGAAGGCGTCCTAATGAGGTCAAAGGATCTCTCCATTGTCAGTGCTTCATCGAGACAGCCGGAGGCTACGCTGGTGTCAACCGAGGTGAGTCAGTCAATCGTGTTCAGAGTTCCTATTTTTGTAACCTGCAACCCACAACTTGTATCACATTATAAACATAGTTTCATTCCCTACAAGGGACTCACACAAAGAATCACAGACCAATAAAACACTTGGTCCACACTCTACACTAGCATTACTGTTATACGCCTCTTTACATCCCAACGCCCTTCCTTATTCCCGTCACGTAAAGACGTGACAGACGGTAAGCCATTAGCGCTAACTCAGGTACCTTTGCGTTTCTCTAGCCGGCTCGGCTGCCAACAAGCAGCGCGTGCCACTCGGCTGATACAAGCAGATTCAATTATATAATAAGCAGTCAGCTGAGCGACTAGCACAGCGACCCTTTGCAGTGGGTCCCATCCCCTTAAACACTACCCCATTATTTATAGGAACGCCCCCTAGTTCCTAGCACACCACAACACACTACACTGGTCAGCTTGCCCTGTCAAGGGAAGCTACCCTTCTTTAGGCACAACCTCATAAATTAGTACCAACAACTCTCCCTTTTAGATCCACCCCCAAATAAGGGATCTAAAACACTGGTGGAGGCGCGGTCCTACGCATAGAGCAAAGGGACTCAACCAACGAGCCCTCGTAGGTAAAACGACCCCTTCCGTACCGCAAAAAGCCAAGCAAATAGTGAGAAAATTTTTCCCCCAGACAAAAAGCACCATTTTTTTTTTGTGTGCTCCAAACTAGCTACACAGGGGAAATTCTTAATAAACCAACCCCCTAGCCCCATACAGAATTAGAGAAATATAAGAATACACTGTCAAACACGCACAGATTTTTTTTATTTTTTACATACACTCCATTCAACATGGCCCCCCTATACCGCCTAGCTGTGCTAAGGAGCATCGGGGAGTACCAGGAATTAATTGCCTGGCACAGAGTTTTTGAAACTAGGCAGGACTACCTCAGAAGGTTTCAGCAGCTCCTGCACGCCCAGTACATGCGGATCATAAGAGCCCTTGTCCGGCCACTTCGCAGTGCTAAGAATCGCAAGATTCGGGCGAAAATCCCCACCCTCCGCACACAAATCATAAAAGCACACTGGCAACTACACTGTCGACACGAGTTTATGTTCCAACAATGGGAAACACTCATCACGGAACACAGACGGATAGGGACTCAGGACACAAAAGTCGCTGAACAGGCCATATGCCTCAATAGGCAGTACACCCAAATTTGGGATGAATACCGTGAGCTCCAAGCCAACAAGGCCATTTTTGAGTTCATGGTAGGGCCACCAGCCCACCCGAGAGAGGACATAAGCGTGGATACGCTGACTCGACAATTTGCGAGGATGTCCCTCTCGCCACGTACTGTAACAGAATGGAAGGAGTTCGCCGTGGCCACAGTCAAGACGACGGCCAGGTTAGGCTCCAACTTACTGCAGAATAAACCTAACACATACACATGTCCTTCAGCTCCGGATCGGGAGGCAATTTTGCCAAACCGAGGGGCAGAGCCCAGAACAATCCCCTCGGAACAAAGGGACGAGAGGGAGTTGAAGCCAGGGCCATTAAACACACATGATATGACAGAGAAACAAAGGGACATAACCACGTCATGGGCTGACGACATAGGGCCCGCCCTACAGTACATAAAGCCTACATACACGTACACAGATAGGCTAACACATAGGCAGGAGTCGGCCGTGGCCACAGGCCGAAAAGCGGTCAGACTACACGCCACCACATTGCTAGGTCAGACACAAGCCATTAAGCGACCTTTACCGCCAGTTCAAAGGGCAAATTTGCCAGAACAAAGGCGAACACCGGTATTAGTCCCTCAGGATGCTCGATATACGCACGAACATTTTGACCAGGCATTACCACACACTACACGGGGATTAGAAAAGGTGTTCTCACCTACCCCACAAAACCACGCAGTCAAATATATCCACAATCCCGTAAAATCTACTAGGGCAGCGCCAAGCGCAATTAGGCCCTCGAATACAGGTACATTTAAACCTATAGACACGCGCTACGGTGGAAGTAGGCCAAAGCTTACTTTGCTAGAAATTCCGCCGGAAGGTAGCAAAGGAACACCCCAGTGGATTCCAGAGGCCTATAATCTAATAACAGGGCAAGACCCTTCACCTTTCTGAGCACTGAAGCTCGAAAGAGGATAACGACTTCCACCAGGGCCACAGAAATAAACTAACATCGTTAACACCAACATTATAGGCCACATAAATTCTTTCACACGGGGGCGATAAGAAAATGGTCCAACAAGTACATAATAAACATAAAATTGCATATTTTTCGTTCTTATTTTATGTATATACAGTGCAATATAGCCAAATTAGAAGGAACAATTCTAAATCCTTCCAGTTTTTTTTCGGAACCATGGCATTTTTCTTCTCAGGCCATCAATGGTTATTGGGCGAAGTGATTAACGCCATAACGTAAAGTCTCTAATATGCTAAGCCAAGTGGAAGCCAAGCAGGCTTCAGGCCGAAAAAGAGATATTTTGAACACAACTTAAGCATAAAATCACAGCATAAAACTTAAGTGAGTCTTTCTAAATAGAAATGACTAAACGTTCTATGTTAGGGTTCCACAGTTTGATAGATCCTCCTGTTGCGGGCGAAAGCCGTAAGTGTGGCAGGAATTAAGACTCTCAAACTAACTTCAAAAATTTGGTGAGGTGTGCTTTAGCCAACTGAAAAGCCCAATTGCACACCGGGACGAGACACTGTCATTGGGGTGAGTTACAATTACTTTGAAGGGCAGGTTTGACTCCCATAGTGCACTGGCTTTGCTCCTGACGTGGATACAAGTGTGTCAATTACGTCTTGCAATGGCCTTCCTAATGTGTACTAGACAGTGTCGGTAGATTCCCCTGAGACGTAACCAGTTTACGGTAGTACTCACGTTACCAAAATGGTAAATACTACACTCAGGTCCCAAGCACATTTTTTTAACATTTTTTATAGTGTTCACGACATAATTTTTAGACATAGGTACACGTAAAGGCGGAAATACTGCCAAAAGGAAAGGAAGTAATCCCACGGGCAGACGTGAGAAGAAAGCCAAGAAATAGCCTTCAGACCTCACTGACCGAACCGGGATACGATCCTAACACTCACCAGAACTGTCCCGGAGACACAACCTTCATGGTGCCGGAAACAATTACTCTGGGTAAAAGGCGGTCTCCAAACCCGCAACCTTCTGAATACCAGGAATATAAGGTTGAGTAAATATCCAGTTCTAGGATAGAATAATGGGAAAGCTAAGACAAATTGGGACAGTCCCACTAACAGCGGGTCATAAACGAAAACCAATACAATCGCCTCTGGCATCTGGTCACCAAACACGCGACTAGCGGACCAGACACACTCGCGTACAACGACATTTTCTCCAGGGATAAAGAACATACTTGAACAACGATACAGTTAACACAAAATCTGGGGACACACATGTAGTCAATGGAAGGTTCTTTTACAAGTACGGCCAACGCATATGAGATTTCCGAAGTGAAATGCCATGGCCTGTGGTTTGGATTCCAAGTAAAACGGAAATCCCGTGGCTCATGATCTCCAGATACGGTCACGTTAAACCACAAATTCCCCTCTTTTCTGTCGCAATGCGAAAAGCATTCATCACAGTCACAGAAAGTTAGCGATTAAAAACACATGTGTCGGACACACAGCATTATCAAGACAAGTAACGAGCGTGCGCGCAGGACATTGCAATCCGATACCGCCATACTCAGCAAGAACGCAGGCCTCAGTGATAATCTGTACGCTTACAGACAACAGCTCTCAGAGCAGAGCGCACGGCATCATTCACGCCCGATTTAGAGACCCTATATCTTCCAAAATTACACTACGAGGGGAAATCAAAAACGTACAAACTCTACACAGGTATGCATGCTTTCATTTGCGCACTGCACATCAACGGGAACGTGCCATTTTTAAATGCGGCACGAAAATAATCACGCCAAGTCTTTACAGACAACCGGATTCGAACCCATGACCACACACCACACGCGTACCAAAAACTAACTATCCAATGGTATTTTTGGTACACGGAACACAAGCAAAACCCACACGGGGAAAGCCCCAAGCCCTGGAACACAACGCAAACATAAAACACAGAGAATGACATAAGGTCACGGGTCTGAGTTCCAGTAAAAATTTAGACACAAAGGAGAACAGCTATTCAGGCGTCCAATCATACTGACATTGGCCCATACAAGTGCATGAACAGGGAATACTACATTTCCTCCCACCAAAAACCAGACATAAAATTTCGCATTACACCAGGCATAGAGGAATACATTTCACAAACACAGGTAGGCAAATTTCGCAAGACACAGGTCTTAAGGAACAATGGCCACACGACGTCATTACCTAACTAGGGCGAATTGCTACATTAGGCCGCTAGGAATCCAAAACAATGACCACACTTGCATTCGTGCAAAAAGGCACATACCAGCGGATGACAAACAGTAACTTCCCAGTCTGGTATTACACATACCAATTGCTGACTGCAGACTATTCACACTGCAATATTGCGGTGACGAGACACTATTGCGTATCGCCCGTGACCGTGAAATTACACACACATAACAATTATAACGCCATACATTTTTTTTTCCTCCACACTGCAAAAACATTTGGCAATGGACAAGACGTGACACAGCGGAACTTATCTTGGGCCTATAGGGCACGTTGGCAAGCCACGGGCGCCTTCTGCCCACACAGGCGATACATATTACGACTTGGCCTGCAACAGACCAACCGTCCGCGTGGTGTAGCGGTACATAGGCACACACACGCACTCGCACTCACCAATTAGGAGCGAACATAGGGACTTTGAGGAAACAGGACCTCCCCTTAATAACTTCTTTTCGCCAATCTATTCCCGAAATAAATCATTCCAGGCGACTAGGACATGGCCTATCGTACTACGACCACTGGCCACATCTACACTGCAAATGGCCGACCAGATTAGGTCATGCAGCTCTACTATCCCAAGGCGCGGATAGAAAGCCAACATGGACCAAGGGAGGATGACAGGAGAACAGGCTACCAGCGTACCACCTTACTCCCTTCCCATAACCTTCTCACGCCCAACATAAACAACGCAACCACATCTACACGACCAAAAACAGCTACACTACATTACAAAATACACACAGGGGTTGATGGACTTCATGCGTCTAAAAAGCAGGCATGCTACGCCTTGCGTCACGATGCTAACACCTGAGTATTAGGGGTGTGTCAGCAAACATTAAAGAAGCATAATGCGCCTCTCCAAATGAGAGAGGAGGCCATGGATATATACTAACCATTCTTTAGTACTTAAACACTCCCGCATGAAAGGAACATATGGTATTATGCCCCATCCTACACCTATCCGCACATGAAGGCAGAAACTTCATATCCAGACACATGCATGAGTATCCCATCCAATTACCAGGGATTTTAATATCAAACCTGCATGACTTTTCGTATTTTTGCAATCCCGGGGATTACCTCCCCACTCCACTCACTATAGAAGCATCCCAGTGGCATCACCGGTTTCAGGCCACCACTAACGTGGAACCCAAAGGTGCGCAAACCCTTCCTACCATGCTTTAAGCCCACTCGACAAATAACTACCCCCAAATCCTAATAACAGGGTACCTGACATTACAGACCCTACTAACACCTCCATTAAGGTAAAGAAAGCATTATTGCTGGGAAGCTGACATAGCGATGGTAGACCAGAAGTAGCCTATGTACTTAGAAGATCTACAACCCCGCTACACTGGAAATATTTTACATTTTAACACGGAGATTGAACCATTCACACAGGTTACGACACATTTTTTTTTTTCTCTTACAAAGGAATCTGATACGAACTGATGGTTGACAACGGTGTAAGCCGAAGGTCAGGAGGGACCACATTGGAGCAGAGCTGGGGAAGGCGATGTGGACCCTTACCCCAGTTGGCTCACCAAATCACTGACCTGACCAAATAGACGAACCACGTAAGGTCAAAGCATTCGCGGCCTGGCCGGGCAAGCTCTGGAATCCTAGGTGCGCATAAACCGCCCCTGGGAGGAAGGGATGCTAAACCCACTTTGTGCCACGGTCGTCGAAGCCAAGACCTGCAGGGAGACTTTCTGAGAATGGCGGGAGAAATAGCTCACTCCGCGCCGGCCTCGGGAACTACCCCTAGAGACGACCCCATATTATGACTAGACTGTTAGTTAAATTTACGTAAGTAGGACTTCCATGGCGGGGAGTCAGACTCCTATTCGTCAGGAGTGAAGCAGGATCCAAGGGTTCAGCAGGACCAATCCTAGATCCGACAAGTCCTTACCCCGCGAGGTGAAGGTGAAGACCACGACGGTAATCGATAAGGAAGAATGAAATATGAATATATATATATGGAATGTACGCGCTCATTCGGTCCTGCGCCCACGTAAATGGACGACAACGGGTCGCCAGAGTTCTTAAATGAGTAGCATAGCGGGCACTCAAAAGGGTTCAGTGGGCCAACCCAGCAATGCCGATTAAGGCGAAGAGGATTCCCCGGACGCTCACTTCCCGGAGGACACATGAATATAAATATTGCGGCCGACACAGGCGAAGAGGATTCCCCGGACGCTCACTTCCCGGAGGACACATGAATATAAATATTGCGGCCGACACAGGCGAAGAGGATTCCCCGGACGCTCACTTCCCGGAGGACACATGAATACAAATATTGCGGCCGATACAGGCGAAGAGGACTCCCCGGACGCTTCCTTCCCGGAGGATATTATGCCATTGGACCACACTGTCCAATGCCCACATAAATGGCGACGCAGCGGGCAGTCAATGGGCATTAAGAGAGGGGCATTGCGCGCACCTCACAGGAGCCAAGTGGGCGGCTCACCTACGTTAAATCGGAACGGCAAACGGTCATGAACAAGGAAGTTACAGCGGGCGAAACGGTTAGCTTAGTGGCACCGTAAGCGCCTGCGCATAGATTAGTCCTAGTAATAGACGTCGACACCTAGAGTTAAGGGGACGGAATCTAGCGACCCTAGAGACAACCGGTGTTTCTGGGGCTCGTGCGGGTGGTGATCTGGGGATTTAATTGCCCCAGGCGATCGTCCTAGGCCAAATTTAGTTGTAAGGCGGTTGCATTTGACACGCAACCTAGGATTAAGCAAATTTATTCACCGCTGTTGCCAGGTATGGCGCAGCACATTTCGGCAATAGATTAAGGCCACCCTCTCGGCTTAGTAATAGTTTTTTTTTTATTAGACCATAATTAAGATAGATAGTATTAAGTAACGCCGGTCGGCTCCTGATGACCGCCAAACCCGGTATCAGGGTAAGTCCGACAATACACTAGAATATAGGATAAGATATAATATAGTACAATAGGGATAATCAAAGTGGAATATATCGGCACTCGGTGACTATAAATCCGTTACCGAGGTAAGCCCGACAATACTTAGGATAAACTAGGTTAAAATAGGCATAATCAAAGTGGAATATATCGGCACCCGGTAACCACAATTCCGCTACCGGGGTAAGACCAACTATATATTATTTACGGCATTACGGCACCGTATAGGGTAAGCCCGGCCTTGCAGCTAAGTAACATTAATCATGCTATTTTTTTTTCAGTGAAAGAAGAGCTTCAACCAGTACTAATATGTTTTTTTCTAAACCTCGCCATTTTTTTTCACAGGCATCGTCACCAGATACAGAAAACTGGTGACAGGAATTTCACTACCATATAGCAGTGGCATATTATTTACAGCATGCCATGATGTGTACTATTTTTTTTTATTTTTCAACTTGCACTAATCCCGACACACTCGCAAACACTCACCACATTTTTCTTTTTCAGCTACACACTCTAAAATAAATCTGCACAGCAGGACTGGTGCCTGTGGGGTACCAGGCTTACTGGCAGATCAACTAAAATATAAACACATAAAGCGTCAAAATGCGACGCAGATTACGACAATGAGGGCGCAACCGATTTGTGGCAGTGACTCTCATTGTCAAGTGTGAAAGCATTCACCCACAGAGGATGCTTCACAGGTTAGGTATTAAGCATACATGCAAGCGGTACGACCACTATACCGTACCAAGAAGTGGCCGTACAGAATCAGCCGTGAGACGGCAAGAGTACGTACAGACGGGTAGCGTGCACGCGAGGTACCTCACAAAAACTATAATTATAAGGGATTAGCGCGATTAAGTAGACATAAGGTCATTGTAAATCATAATTTTTCAGGATAAACTGTATACCATTATTCCACTAGACATAAGGTCATTGTAATTTATAATTTTTCAGGATAAACTTTATACAATTTTTCCACTAGACATAAGGTCATTGTAATTTATAATTTTTCAGGATAAACTTTATACAATTATACACTATATATATTTTTGTTTGTTCACCAAGATGCCAATGTCCATCATGTGTATGATTTGTTTTCTTTCATTTTTCCTTCTTCTAACTTCCCCATTTGTCAGGGTGTTCCGTTTTTCCCACACAAATAAATACTTTTGAATATTTCCCTTAAATTATACCCTGGAACACCCATTTTTCTATTTTCTTCTACCTTTCTTATTGCAGGGAGCATTTTTTCCCTAAGATGGGGCGGACGACGCAATCATCCGTTCGGCCCTGGGTTTTTCCTCCCTGCACAAATATGTAACACATCACCATCAGCAACCATGTTTTTTTTTAAACTAGCAATATGCCAGCAAATGCAAGGGCAATTTTTTTTACATGTCGAATTTATTTTAATGTTCAATTTTTCTCAAAATGTCAATTTTTTCCCAATGTTAATCAAATCTTTCGCAAATGTCAATTTTTTTTGTTTGTTTTTTCACAATGTCAATGTATACATATATATGTAAATCCCATAACCCTCCCCTCTGAACACGGGCTCACCTCACACCCACACTTCGATACGACACCACCAGGAGATACGAGGGGATTTCGAGGACCACTACGTCAACATCCCAACTTCCAGTTCCGTTCCCGTTCGCGAGGACGCGAACAAATGAAGGAAGACTCTTGTACAGCATCCCAGGGGTATGCACCCCTTGGAGACCATCCCCCCAGCATCTGGCTAAATCCCCTAAAATGGCAACCCTTGGAAAGTCGGGGCAACATCCATTAATACTGTAAGGACAGCTTGCTACTCCATAAAGCAGCTCAAGCCTTACGTAATCATTACACTCAGCGACATAGTACTAACTGGGGCAGCATGCCAACACAATGCTGACAGCAGGACGTCAAAAGGTATAAGAAGGCGTCCTAATGAGGTCAAAGGATCTCTCCATTGTCAGTGCTTCATCGAGACAGCCGGAGGCTACGCTGGTGTCAACCGAGGTGAGTCAGTCAATCGTGTTCAGAGTTCCTATTTTTGTAACCTGCAACCCACAACTTGTATCACATTATAAACATAGTTTCATTCCCTACAAGGGACTCACACAAAGAATCACAGACCAATAAAACACTTGGTCCACACTCTACACTAGCATTACTGTTATACGCCTCTTTACATCCCAACGCCCTTCCTTATTCCCGTCACGTAAAGACGTGACAGACGGTAAGCCATTAGCGCTAACTCAGGTACCTTTGCGTTTCTCTAGCCGGCTCGGCTGCCAACAAGCAGCGCGTGCCACTCGGCTGATACAAGCAGATTCAATTATATAATAAGCAGTCAGCTGAGCGACTAGCACAGCGACCCTTTGCAGTGGGTCCCATCCCCTTAAACACTACCCCATTATTTATAGGAACGCCCCCTAGTTCCTAGCACACCACAACACACTACACTGGTCAGCTTGCCCTGTCAAGGGAAGCTACCCTTCTTTAGGCACAACCTCATAAATTAGTACAACAACTCTCCCTTTTAGATCCACCCCCAAATAAGGGATCTAAAACAATAACTCATAGCGTGGGTATTGAGGATACAAGTGCGGCTCGGACATCGATTCCTTTCCTGTAACAGTTTTGAATTCACTCAGTTTGCCGGAGAACACTGGTTGGTGGTTGGTTCCTTTGTTTAGGAGCTGCGACAGCGCGGTTATGTAGCCCCGTGTACTTTGGGTGTGTGTAGAATTCGTCTAATAACCATTGTTAACTGTGATGGCTGTATTAGTGTGTGTTATCTGTAATTCAGGTAGACTAAGGACTGCAGATGATTAATTTTTTCAAGTAGTTCCTACCTTTGCTAACAAATGCAACCGTCCACTACACTTAGCTGCGGACGTGGCTACTAAATGGTATCACAGTCAGCACCTGGCGGCGAACGTTGGAACTAATATAGCGTTATCAAACTAACCTACAAAATTTTAGCTTCTCACAAGTGTAGTTAGTGAAAGTTTCTTTTTTATACCATAAATCTATGACATGGGACCGCCGGCTTTACTTCCCCTCCGAAGGAAGGCATATTGAGGGATTTTAACGCTCTTAAAATATCCGACGACTTCAGCTGGGTTTGAACCCACGATCTTGGGCTTAGAAGCTCAGCATGCTGCCAACTGCGCAACCGAAGCCGCTCCGGAGAACACTAAGTGACCTATATGTTTGAGTCGGTTGGGCTTTCAGACAGGAATCTCTGTTGATGATCCCATTACGCTGACAGTGCCATACATCATTAGTGCAGGTATTGGAGGGCGGAATGCGCTAATCCTCGCTGGTGCATGCCCCAGTGAGACTGACACAACACATACTTTATACAGCGATCACAATCCTATTAGAGGGACCAATTTCTACAGCTAGAGGAGCGAACAGTTTCACCTGGAGCTAAAGCTTTAACCAATTGGAAGTAAAATACATCGTTGTTGGTGTAGTCATCAATTTACTTTAAGAGCGAACATACAGATTGGTTGGTTGGTTCTTAAGTTTAGGGGCTGCGACAACGCGGTCATGTAGCTCCGTGTACTTTGGGTGTGTGTAGAATCTGTCTGATAACCGGTGTTAATTGTGATGACTGTAGTAGTGTGTGTTATCTGTTTTAATTCAAGTAAGGACTGCAGACGATCAATTTTCCGGTAGTTCCTACTTTTGCCGCCAACGCCACCATCAACGACTACTAGTTCAGAACTTAGCTACCAGACGTCACCACAGTCGGCTCTTGGCAACGAACGTAGGAATCTAAGAGCGTTTTTTACATTCTTAACCTACACAATTTAGCTTCACACCGGTGTAATTAGTGGAAGGTTCTTTAACATGCCATAAATCTATGACATGGGACCGCCGGCTTTACTTCCCCTCCGAAGGAAGGCATACTGAGGGATTTTTAGGCTAACGCTCTTAAAAACTCCGACGACTTCGGCCGGATTTGAACCCGCGAACATACAGATTAAGGAGTCAAAACAATACCGGCTTTAATATGTGTCGTCCGGTTGGAAAACCCGTTAAATCCATTTGTGAATAAGAATAATTTTCATGAGAAACGTTTCTCTGGACTTTGCCTCGCATATCTTTTGTATTTGTTGTTTTCTACTTTTTTATTTTAGCTTTGTGTTTTTGGTTTTGTGTTTGCTTTGTGTTTCTGCTTTTGAATTTTACTTTTTGCTTTTCGTCCTTGGTTTTGTGTTGGTTTTCTGCTTTTATAAATTTTGCTTTTTGCTTTATGTCTCTTGTTTTTTGTTTTCTGCTTTTGCTTTTGAATTTTGCTTTTTGCTTCGTGTCTTTTGTTTGTTTTCTGGAAAATCAAAATAAAACAAAACAAAATAAAATAAAACAAAATAAACAAAACAAAACAAAACAAAAAAACTAAAATAAAACAAAACTAAAATAAAACAACAAAAAATAAACAAAACCTTTTAAATCAAAATCAAACAAAATTAAAATAAACCAAAATAAAATAAATTAAAATAAAATAATTGAATAAATAATTTAAGACATGATCCTTATTCACAAGTGGATTAAACGAGCTTTGCAAATTTACGACACATATTATAACTGTGTCTGTCATAAATCTTGTACAAAAATTATATACATTTCCAAGGAAACACACACATCTTGCTGTTAGAAGCAAAGTTCAAAATGTTCAAAATTCAAATCGTAAATATTTTTATCCATTTTTTTTTAATTTGGTTTTTGCTTTGTGCTGATCTTCATTGGTTCCCTCATATCCCCCATGTTTGTAGCAATTTTAGGATTATTTTTTCTTTAAATTGGGTGATATTAAACCTTCAGCTACAATATGAAACTCAATTCAAATCTTTGTGGCTTTAATTATTATTTTTGTGAAACGTTAAAAATATTTTTTGAGTTTCCCCAGAATAAAAATGAAATAACGCTTAATTAATGTCATCATCATCTTGAACAGTTTCCAGCCACTGGCCGGGTCTGTTTGGAACACAAGCCACTCCGACGTCTTCTATCTTCCCCCATCTCTCAGCCTCCACCCTTGTCCAGTCTTCTCCTCTCTTCTTCACACTTACTTCCACCCCGTTCAGCCACCTGTCTCTCGGTCTTCCTCTCGGTCTCTTTCCTTCCCACTTCGTCTCGTGTACTCTCCTGGGTATCCTCTTCTCCTCCATTCGTTTTACATGTCCATACCATCTAAGTCTAGATTTCTCTATACCATCCTGTAATGGTTCCTCCTTCATAAATTCTTTGGTACTCTCATTTCTTATTCTGTCCATCTTTGTAGCTCCAATACTGCTTCCCAAGAACCTCATCTCACTGGCCTGTATTTTGCTCTTCTCCCTTCCTTTCATAACCCAGGTCTCCGGGACATACGTCAGGATAGGGACATAGTACGTCCGATATATGATCTTTTTGCTGTTCTGAGGGACATCCTTGCTCCATATCATGCTTCTCACACTCCTCCGGAATGCTTCTGCCTGTCTCGCCCGCTCATTTATTTCTCTATAGTTTCTTCCATTATCTTGTATCAGGCTTCCCAGATACTTGAAACTCTCCACTTTCTTCAGCTGTTCCCCACCAATTAATGTATTATGTGGAAATGTGTGAGATTCATTTTCTAGCTGAAGGTTTAATACCCACGTTAGAAAACGAAAAGTCCAAATCTTTATAAAAACATGGGAGATGTGAGGGAAACGGTGAGGATCGGCACCAAGCAAGAACCAAATTTTGAAAAAAGGATAAAAATAGCAACTATTTGAGTTTTGAAAATTTTGAACTTTGCGTCTAATAGCAAGATGTGTGTGTTTCCTTGGAAATGGATATAAATGTTGTACACGATTTATGACAGGCACAGTTATAATATTGAAATTATTCCTCTCGGCACGCCAGAAGACGGAGGTAGATTTCCCCGGGCAAGCTAGGGGATACGCTATAATAGGCAAAATATGCAGATGTTCGTAGAATGATCAGACCTCATTTATTGCGAGAAAGATATTTTACAATTGGAGCTTAAATAACTTCTTTTTCGTCTTTCTATGCGTATTTTTAAAAATTTATTGTCCTAAGGGGACGGTAACCTTCTTTTCATTTGGGGTCCATTTTTATACTTGTGGTCACACTGTCCTTAAACAAGGTTTGGAACTGATGTGTAACTATCTAACAGTCTGTTACTTCTTCACGCCAAATTTTACCTCCCGTAGAGATGTTGGTTGGTTCCTCAGTTTAGGGGCTGCGACAACGCGGTCATAGGCTTAAAAAAGGCTTTTTGTTTTAAGGGGTGGATCTACGAGGTCATCTGCCCCTAAACGCGGTCATGTAACCCCGTGTACTTTGGGTGTCTGTAGAATCTGTCTGATAAACGGCATTAATTGTGATGACTATATTAGTCTGTAATTTAGGTAAGGACTGCAGACGGTCAATTTCAAGTAGTAGTTCCTAATTTTGGTACCAAATACTACCGTCAACGACACTTAGCTGTGAACTTGGCAACTAGATGCCACCGCAACCAGCAACTTTCAATGAACGTTGGAACTTCCCCTCCGAAGGAAAGCACACTGAGGGATTTTTAGCGCTCTTAGAAAATCCGACGACTTCGTCTGGCTTTAAACCCAAGACCTTGGGCATAGAAGTTCAGCATGCTAATCGGTATTGTTTTGGCTCCTTAAGCTGTTTGCTCCGCCTTAAATGCCTGGGACATCTCGGTCCTCAACTACGTGCACTTGGTTGCATGCAGAATTTGTTTGATAGAATGGTGTGTTCATTTGTACTTGAGGTTAGCATTGAGAAAGAGGTGACTGTGGCTTTAAAAATAGCAACCATCCAGGTATTTTCCTCGAGTAGAAGTGGTAGAACACTGAAGACCACTTTTAAGATGGATGAGATCTGTACCAAACCCATATCTTCTCAGTTTTACCTCACGAGGCTGTGTGAACCCTATTCAAATCCGAAAAAAAAAGTATTGGTAGAGCCGGGAATCGAACTGGGATCTGAGGGATGATAGCCAAGTTTTCTGGCTACTACACCACACAATTCCTCATCACCTTGTGTCATGGTCAACGTCACCGAACCATACATCACCACAGGTCTCACTACCATACGATATTCAGTCAACTTCAGATTCCTACTAAAGCTTCCTGCTTTAAATACTTTGCTTAAAGCAAAGTAACTCCTGCTGCTATCTTCGGATGTATTTCTTCTCTCATATCATTGTCTTCAGCTATCATTGACCCCAAATATTTAAAATGGTTACAACGTTCATATTCTTTCTTATTCAGTTTCACATTTTTCTCTAATTCATTATATTTTCTCCTAGATGTTAACATATTCTTGGTTTTCGACTGATTAATCCTCAGTCCATTTCAGGCATTTCTTTCCGCTGTATTTTATTTCCCTTATTCCTTCCTTGTTGTCCCTTTCTTCCTTTCTTTGTTAGTTGTAAGTTGTTGTTAGCTTTAGTTCTAATGTTCATTTCGTCATCACTTTTCATTTTTAACCAAACCATTAGTGACCGATAATTTCCTGTAGAGCAACAATAATCATCGTCATTCATTGAATGAGGGCATTCCTGCACGTGGACAAAGACCACGGAGATACTTCGTTAACTGAATTTACAGTTCGGTTACTGTGCGGCTTTGTGGCTCCATCCAGCTGCGATAGGCGAGTGGTCTGCTCTGTGGGACGCCGAGTTGCTCTAGTTCAGTTCATTGAAGAGAGTGACAGAGAAACATATTATCAACTCTAGTTCCTTGGTTATTTAATGACAAATTCCGTCATTTAAAATATTTCGAATGCATTTTCATCATTATCATTTTATTACAGAAATATTTCATGTTTAACAAGAGTAGCCAACTATATGTCGTATTAATTTCATCCGTGTAACCGGAGAGCAATATTTATAAAGGAACTATCGTCTTGTGTATGGATAGAGAATTCACCTGATGGTGTGTTGCAGTTGATTCGTTTGTATGTGTTGTACATAAAAGCGTGTTATTATTATCATATATATTATTTCAGCAGTATAGATCCCTCCTGCGGCGCTCACAAGCGACCGATCGTGACAAATGAGCATTCAAATGAAAGAGAATATACATTAGCAGTGAATAATTGCACTCTAATTTCATAAATATCTATAATTTATTTAAAAATGACTTAAAAATGTACGATGTGTGCGATTTTCAGGTACTGTTGCTGTAAGAAAATACGCTCCATAATTGCTGTCCATTTCACATTTTGGCCACTGTGACACATTTTTCATGTCATTTTAACATTCTGAGGTCTCTTTCCTTTGTCATTTTTCATGGATTTCAGAAACCGTAAATCAAAGGAATGAGTACTCAAATCGTATAATTTCATAAATATCGAATAACCGGTGAGTGTTATGATGATCCAATTTTCAGTGATAGCCTTCTTAAGTTAGGGAACGTAGAACTTGGAATTCTAACTGAAATGTAAATAGTGTTCCATAATCATTTGGTTGAAATAATTACATAACAACCTTTCTCCTTAAGTCTCTCATTATAAACCTATTGGGGAAAGTGTGGTTTATGAACATGTGAGATTTCTCGCACGGGAACGCTAGTTATATTATTGATTTAAGCCCACTATGATTAGTTCTTCTTCGGTGCTCTCTTCCGTTCCCAATATGTCTTGAGCCCAGCTGCTAGTTTTCCTTGGTTAGACACTTCGGGTGGCGGGGACCAATATTTAACCATATCAGCAAATTCAGATCGTTGTTGGACATCAAGGTGAGTAATCCCAGCGGAATCCAAGTCTTTTTGGACTTCATTGAGCCATAGGCTTCCAGTCTTGTAGCTTTTAATCAAGGAGAAGATCCTCTTGATAAGCCTGCCGTTGTCTATTCGCAAAAGTTACCCGTAGAACTTCGGCCACCTACGGCGCATGCTGGTATTGGCCATTTCCAACCGTCGCGTCAAATAAAATCTTGTTTGGGTTTATTTCAGGTAGGCCTACCAGCTCAAATAAAATGTTCATCATAAGAAGAAAACTTCTGGAAATCATGAAACATATTTCGTTCAGAAATACTCATGGTGCAACATGTCTCCTACACTGCATAAATATTTGATAGATGGACCTGAAATAGTATCGTCCGCATTGCTTCCTATAGGACAGTTAACAGAGGAAGCACAGGAAGCAAGTAATAAGGACTTCAAAAATTGTCGGGAAAATTAGAAAATGTAGTCGACAGAAAACTTATCACTTATCACCAGCAAGAGGAATCTTCCAAAAAAAGAACATTCAAGGCCTCCCGAAAGAAGCATTAGATTTATAAAAATCTCCATTCATATCTACAATTAGTCCAGGATTCGGGATGATGATGATGATGATGATGATGAAGGGAGTGATGGTAGTAATTGAGACAATTGTACTTTCACTAGTTCTGAGGATTCATGTGATTTAAGTTGCTTTCTGCATTTTCATAATTATTATGTTGCTACAGTTATAATTTTTACAATGTTTGACAATTATTTTATTTATAAACAAATGTCAAATGAACTGTATTTTCTCTTTTCATAAGACAGAAACATGCCCTTGATAATGATATATAACTCAGAAATCCTATTAAGTAAAATTAGAATTAATGCCACATTTGAGGCACTCTTGCCCCACTGTGCGTCGATGCAGTTCGTAGTTTGCTTCCAGTGGGTAGGTTCCATCTGGGAGCAATCTCGGCCCATTATACGTATTTTGACCTTCTCCAGCGCCCTATTTTGTGATAAAAAAATTGTTTTATACATAATAGCGTCCAGCCCACATAACAGTATAGCTGGGCGGGTAGTTTCTTGCGCAGGCCCTCTAGTTATTATTATTCTTCTCTCTTCGTCATGCCCGACTAAGGAGCGCGATTGAACTTATTTAGCTGATGGCATTGCCTTTCTCTTCTCCCAAAATCTCTTCATCTTCTCGCTGTGGCCTCTCTTGCGATCTTCTGATCAGGTTTTGTTGGTGATAGTGCTTGGATGGACTGCAAAGCGGTGATTATCGACTAATTCTATGAACTTACCTCTGTCTAGTACAATTTCATCTGTGATGCATATTTCCTGAAGATCTTTTCCAACTTCAAGCAGCCAGGTGTGTTTAAATTTCATTGACAGGGCAAGGTTAAGAATCCCTTCAGTCAGTCTCTGATTGCCCATCCTGAGGATATGCCCGTAAAATTTCAATCGACTTTTCCTAAATGTGCCTGAGGTTTTCTCCGAGTGTTGGTATAAGTCTTGGGATTTTCTTTTCATCCAGATTCCCCCTGTGCTGACTGGTCCAAACATTTTTCTTAGGTTTTTCCCTTCTAGCTTTTCCACATCCTTAATTAATGATCAGCTCCCAATAATCAGCGTTTCAGAAGCATATAGTGCTTCACGCTTGATTGCAGTGTTGTAATGCAGTAATTTTGCATTTCTGGATATTGATTGTTTTCATTATATGTGTTCCAATTGAGTCTGAAACCCTTTTGAAGTTTAGAGATCCTTTCTTTGTTTGCTTCACGATTATTATTATTATTATTATGGTTATTATTACGAGGGCAGATCAAAAAATAAGTTGCACTTCCCAGTTATGGCCATTTATTACACCACCTATACAACAGCAACACGCCTATAACGACATACAATGTAACGTCACTTTTCCACATAGTTTCCAAGAGACTCCAAACATTTCTGCGAACGCACAACCAACTTGTCGATGCCAGATGCATAGAAAGTTCCTCCAGCGTTCTGGAACCACACGGAGACAGCGGCCTTCACCTCCTCATCGGTCTGTAAACGTCGACTACCGTGCTCCGTTTTGAGCTTACCGAACAGATGAAAGTCACATGGCGCTAGGTCGGGACTGTAGGGTGGATGTTGCCAGACCTCCCACTTGAAACGCTGCAGCAGTTCGCTCGTTTGGCGGGCCTTGTGAGGTGTTGCGTTATCGTGCAACAAAATCACACCGGCGCTCAATTTCCCCCGGTGATTCTTTTTAATCGCTTTACGCAACCGGTGCAACGTTTGGCATTACGACGACGCGTTGATCGTCGTTCCTTTCGGCATGAATTCCACGTGCAGCATACCCTCCATGTCAAAGAACACGATCCCTTGCCGGGAAATGTCCCGCTCCCCATACACAGCACTAATTTCACGATGAAAGTCCGTGCAATTCTTCCTTTTAGCCCATAGGAATCGGATTGTCGCACGCACCTCATATTTGGAGTGACCGTCCAGTCGACGTGCCATTGCATTTGGCCACTATTCACACCATACAAGACGAGACACCACAGATACCTGCCTAACAGACGTGTAGGCAGTGTCTGTCCCTTTCTCCGCTGTGCCCACGTTTACGACACACAGCGCGCTGCTACAGCGTGTTAGTGCAACTAACTTTTTGATCCATCTTCGTATTATTATTACATATTTATTTCACCACCTTAGCGGGTACAAATCAATATATCGTTGTTGGCTTGTTTTTAAGTTGGTATGGCAACTTCGTTTAGGGTGGCCCATTGAAAAACGCCCCTCCCTCTTAGGAAAATGATGCCTAAGCACGTGTGAACTATATTTTATAGATTAGTTTGATGAATTTAATATCGTCGGGTGTAGATAATTATTGTTGTGAATCTAATTTCGCCAAATAACCGACAAACTTGTCCTCACCTTGTTTATCAAAACTTTATTGCCAGCGACGTTTCGATCAGCAGATCATTTTCAAGCTACAACAAAACATAGCGATGGTGTTGACAACCGTCAATGCACCCATTGTAACCTAACATTTGTAGGTTACAGAGACTCCTAGTTTCTTTCTGGTAATTTATTCTTTTGTTTTATTGGGTTGCCAGCCATGGACACTTGTCGGTGGGCCACCATGGAGAATCTTGTGTGGTCTGTGCCCATTGGATTCTTCTTTTGGTGGTCTACAGATGTGTGGCCTTGGCTGATTTTGGAAAGGTTCCTTGTAATGGCAGAAGGTAACCATGGAGATTTTGTTGATGTAGTTGCTGCCAAGAAAAATGGAGGCTGGTTTTATGTAAAATGTGATGATGCTCTCTGGTCCGGAAATTGATACTTTTATGAAGAAATAAAGAGGTTATCTAAAAATAAGTGCGGAGGAGAGGAATAATATAAATAACAAAATAATGTGAGATGATTTTTAAGCAAGTACCTGAGGTAGCTAGCTCAAAGTATATTATATTAATTACACTATATTTAATAAACCCTAATAAAAACAAAGTCTCTTTGGCACGTTAGTCAATCTGCAGCTTAACACACAAGTACTGGAATGTAAAAAGCGAAAAGGACACGGAAGAAAACAATGTGTTGAGACAACATAAAATTGCAAAGGAACAAGACTTTAATTAGGATGGTGTGAAAATTATAGATAAGGGGACGGGTTTGAATATAGGATTGATAGCTGAAATGTCATACATAAAGAGCAATTCAAATTGTATTAACGCACAGACAGATACCGAAAGGTTGCACGGAACTTACAATCCAGTACTTGTAGGTAAGGCTGCAGATTGACTAACGTGCCAAAGAGACTTTATGTTTCTTAGGTTATGTTAAATATAAGTGCATTGACGATTGTAAACAACATCGCTATGTTTTGTTGTAGCTTGAAATTGATCTGCAGATCGAAACGTCGCTGACAATAAAGTTTTGATAAACAAGGTGAGAACATGTTTGTCGGTTATTTGGCGAAATTAGATTCATAACAATATATTTTATAGATGTGTATCTCAGTTATCGCCGAGAGTTAAGGGATGCTACCCCAGAAAGAAAGAGTTGCCGAGACACATTAGAGCCCTTTATCTTTCCTCTAATATTGGAAACATTTCATTTTCTAAATCTACAAAGCCCTATGTTAGGTAACGCCCAACTCTATTGTGTACATAACACGGATCTCTGCCCTGCTCATTGTTGCTGTCACATACGTCGAGATAATAGTTCATTGGTATGGCGAGGATCACGTGCCAAGTGCGACCATGCCGGATGCGACCCAGTAAAAATCGTGGCTGTAGCGACCCTGCTAGTAGCTTACAGTGTTCCATGCGACCCATTGTTCGAGAGAGAATTGAAAATCTTATTTCCAATGTGACGTGAGCCTCCGTAGCTTAGGCGGCAGCACGCCGGCCTTTCACCGCTTGGTCCGTGGTTCAAATCCCGATCACTCCATGTGAGATCTGTGCTGGACAAAACGGAGGCAGACAGGTTTTTCTCCGGGTACTTCAGTTTTCCCTGTCAAAATTGCATTCCAGAAACACCCTCCACTATCATTTCATTTCATCTGTCATTCATTTAATCATTGCCCCAGAGGAGTGCGACAGGCTTCGGCAGCCGGCACAGTTCATATCCTCGCCGCTAGATGGGGACTTCATTCATTCCATTCCTGACCCGGTCGGAGACTGCAAGCAGGCTGTGGATTTTCATTTCATTTCCAAAGTGGCGTAAATCCATGAAATGCAAAACTTCAAAAATCGCGTTTTTGTTTCTTCGTATAATTAAATTCAGATATGATTATGAATATAATGTAATTTCATTCATTACTTTTACGCACATCCTGACACTGAATTTTAAAAATCTCGTATCATTGGAATTGTGGTAATCATCTCCTGCAAGTTGGACTTGGGACGTTTTGGAAATAAATCATATATTGACATACGCTTTGAGTGACATTTATGAATATTTAAATGGTTTAAACACAACAAATACAAACTGATGCTCTACTTATTATTCAAAGTTAGCCATGGCCTTGATTTATCACGTGATATCACGTGATGTCCAGAGAGCCATCGGATTGGTCAACATGGATATAAGACACATTGGAAATAAATGCCCGTTGGAGTTACATCACATTGCAAATAAACTTAGTTCTTAGATCTCTGCAAATATGGGATACGACGTATTGCGACTTAAAACCTTTGCTAAACGATGAGAGAACCTATAAAGTTGCTTATGAAAGAGAAAACTTATAAACCGTCAAGTTTGGAGTGACGTCACTTGGAAATAACCTCTTCAATTTTCACGGCGCCAAACCTAACCTAACCTAAATTTTAGCCGAGACAGATGTGTTAGAAATTCCCAGATTCCACCGATACATCAGTGCTAGGGTCGCTAGTGGTACGATGGCAAATTGGTGGGTCGCTTCGGCACGGGTCGCAACTGGCACGGTCGCATCCGGTACGACACCGTGCAGAGTGCTCAAGTCCTACCGAAGATGCGCTTGTTGAAAGTCAAGAAAATTGGGGACCAGTTAGAGTAGAGTTAATATTTGTAACTTATAATGGCATGCGTTTCAAAGTATAATTATGTTTTTTTCGCTTATCCTCCCAGGATATAAAAAGTAGGTTAGCACAGGAAAGAATAGTATTTTTAGAGAAAAGGAATCTGTTGACATCGAATATAGATTTAGGTATTAAAAAGTCATTTTTTAAAGCCTTTGTGTGGAGCGTGGCTGTGTATGGAAGTGAAACGTGGACTGTCGGAGCAGCAGAAAAGAGGAGAATTGAAGTGTTTGAAATGTGGTGTTACAGGAGAATGATGAAGATCAGATGGGTAGATAGGGTAACAAATGAATACGTATTAAGACGTGTGGGGAGGAAAGATGTTTCTGACGACTGCTAATGATAGGTTGGTAGGACACTTGCTACTACACCCAGGAATAGCAAACCTAGTTATGGAAGGAAGGGTTGACGATAAGAAATGTAGGGGTAGACCAAGGTTAGAATAATGTTAAACAGATTATCTCAGATGTAGGTTGTGGAAGCTATGTAGAGATGAAACGATTAGATCAGGACAGGGAGGCATGGAGAGCAGCATCAAACCAGTCAAAAGACAAACAACCATATCGTCCCAGCTCGGCTTCCCCTACGGGCTCCGCGAGGGATAATTCCTCTACCGTCGGTGTCTGGGAGTTGAACACACTTTGTCAGCAAAGTGGATGGTGATGGTGACAAACCGCTCGCCCAGATGACCGCTAACTTGGGTCGCATTAAGGAAGGGCGAGGGAAGGGATTTTGGAAGGAAGTGGGTAATGGATCTGTGGAAAGGAACCGTCCCAGCATTTGCGTGATGGAGAGAATGGGAAACCTCGAAAACCATTTTCAGGACGGCCGAAGTGGGATTCAAACCTACGTTCTTCCGATGCCATCGAGGCGCGAGGTAACGCGTTAACGCTCTCGGCCACCGTGGCCAGTCTAGAAATATCAACTTTAAATTCGCATTATAATACCATAAGCCCATGTAGGGTATTTTTGGTCAGTGGGTGTGGTTATACCAGTGTTATTCCCCACTCGATTTAATTGGGCACTTAAACGTGTCCGAATGAAAAGAGTCGATACCCATGGTTGGTTAGGTAGCATGCCAGGCTTTGGCTCGAAGATCCCGGTCGGGCCGTGGGGATTTTAATCTCCTGTAGTTAACACCCCTGGCTTGGGAATCCCCAGTTTATGTCGTCTTCATTAAACAATTACATAAAATGAATTAAAAAGTAAGGGGGATAGGCAAGGAACTGAGAGACATGATATAAGGAATGTGCATGGAGTGCTACAGTAGTGTGAAGACTAGAGTCGGGACATCGGAATGGTTTAAAATTGACACTGGACTAAAGCAAGGGAGTGTGTTGTCACCATTATTGTTCGTAATGGTGATGGATGACATCGTGAAGGCAGCAATGAAAGAATATAGTAGGGCATAGATGAAGGTAATGTTGTTTGCAGACGATGTTGTGATCTGGGGCGAGGATGAGATGGAGGTACAAGAGCAGTTAGACGTAATAAATGAAAAGATTGAGCAATGGGAATTGAAGATAAATGTGGAAAAGAGTAAAACAGTGGTGATGAGTAGAGATAAGAAAGAAGGAAAAGGAGTAATCAAAGTAGGAGATAAGGAATTGGAAGTGGTGAAACATTTCAAATACTTTGGAAGCGAACTGACTGAAGATGGAAGACTAGATTAGGAAATTAGCAGAAGAATACAACTCGGGAGTGCTTTCTACCAACAGGTACGGGGACTAGTATGGAACAAGGATATACCAATTAAGGCTAAAGAAGTTATGTACAAAGCATATTATGATCCTAAAATGACATATGCAGCAGAAACTTGAACAATGACTAAGAGGGATGAGAGCAGAGTACAAGCAGCCGAGATGAGATTCCTGAGAAGTATGGTCCAGAAAACGAGGAGGGACAGAGGGAGAAAAAAAGATATACGGAAAGAACTGGGTGTACAGAAACTAAATGACAAACTGGAGCAAAACAGATTGAGATGGTTTGGACATGTCAAACGGATGAATGAAGTAAGGCTACCAAGACGAGTACTGGAACGACGGATGACAGGGAAGAGAGGATGAGGAAGACCAAGAATGCGTTGGATGGACTCGTAGGAGAATAGTATTAGATAACGGAACCTGGATTGGAACACTGTGTCGGAAGAGGGATGGTGGAACGACAGAACAAAGTGGAGAGGAACCATATTTGCCCCCACCCAGTGTCAACTGGAAAAGGGGAAATGAAGATGATGATGAGTAAAGAAAAATGCAAAATAAATGAGTATTAAAGATAACAATTTAAACAAGTAGTTCCGTGCAGAACTAAAGCTTATTTTCATATATCCTACTTATGTTAATTGCCACTATAAACATACAAAATTCCAGTTTGATTGCTGTAATAGATTCGTGGATATTGAGAACCGACTAAAAATTTCGGATTGTCGCCATGTTGGATTTTTATATATAGGTTAGGGGCCGATAACCTAGATGTTAGGCCCCTTAAAACAACAATTATCATCATCATCATCATCATCATACATATGTAAGTCCTGGAGTTATGTACTGTTACATGAAGATTATTGTGTACCTTTAGCATTCAAACTTCAATCGCATGATTAGGACACAAGAAGTAAAAACGAGATATTAAAATTTCGCACAGCTGCCATCGTGTGGTTATGGAAACAATTGAAATAAACTAGATGCCAGTGGATTAGCATTTGTATGAGGATTTACTGTACCAAGTTTCACTGCACTCGGATGGTTAAATTGCGAGAAACGTCCATGTGAATATTTATACTTCGCGTCGCCACCATGTTCGATTTGTGATCACCAGTTTATTTAAAGTCCTATAGGTGAACTTATGTTCATAGCCCCTATGAACATTTTAAAATATCACCTTGATTGCTATAATGGATTCGTAGATATTCAGAGACGTCTAAATATTTCGGATGGTCGCCATATTGGATTGTTATACAGTAAGTATAGGCCATAGAGTCATGTAGGCCTACCATTAAAGGAACATTATTGCGTAGGTTCATTATTCAAACTTTAACTTCGATCGCATGATAACGACATAAGAAATAATAACTTAATTTTAAAATTCGCACAGCCGCGAAACCATTGAACTAAATTAGATAACAGTGCATTACGATGTTCATAAACATTTACCGTACCAAGATGCATTGCGTTTGGATCATTATATCCTGAGAGAATACTACTTAAATCTTTCAACTTCGCTTGGCCACCGTGTTCGTTTTGTAGTTAACCGGTTTTTGAAAGTCTCATAGATAAAATTCCAGTAGTGCCCTTTATCTCCGTACAAAATTTCAGGGTGATACCGCTAATAGTTTCAGAGATATAGAATGCCGCTGAAATATTATCACAGCCGCCATCTTGAGGTTATGTAAACAATTGACCGAAGTTAGATGTCGGTGCATTACAATGTGTATAAACATATACTATACCAAGTTTCATTGCGTTTGGTTGGTTAAATCACGAGAAACGACTGTTAAAATGTCGGAAATTCGCTTGGCCGCCATGTTGGTTTTGTAGTCACCAGATTTTCAAAAGTCACATAGGTGAACTTCTAATAGTACCCTTTATCACCCTAAAAATTCCAGGGTGATATCGGTAATAGTTTCGGAGATATTGAATGCTGGTGAAATATTTCGCACTGCCGCCATGTTGGATTGGTGAGACGTAACAGTATTTGAAGGGCACGATCGGGGTCGTCCGGAATAGTGCTATGAACTTACCGAGTTTCATTGAAATCGATCTTTCTGTTATGAAGTTATTAGGGGGACACACACACACAATTCGAAAACGGTGAAACTGAATTGAACGAAATTTGGTACAGAGGTAGTACTAGCAAAGGGCACCTCAGTATCATGTTGCATATCACCGCCATCTTGACGGAAACATAATGGCGGCCACCCAAATGTTCAAAGCTTAAATCAAATTACGACTAACCTAATCATCCGATCTCTACCAAATTTTACAACAACTTATACTTATATGGCGAACGTCTTTTGACTAAATTACAAGGTCATCAGGCCAATAGTTTGCAGATGGCGGCCATGTATGTGTGCAAATCGATTCCCCGTATCAATTGAAACACGATGAAACCGAATTGAACGAAATTTGGTACAGAAGTAGCGTTAACAAAGGGCACCTCAGAGTCATGTTTTATATCGCCGCCATCTTGACGAAAACGTAATGGCGGCCACCCAAATGTTAAAAGCTTAAATTAAATTATGACCAACCTAATCATCTGATCTCTACCAATTTTTTCAAAGTTATACCTTTGTGAATGCAGAATCGTTTGACCACACTGCATGGTCATCAGCCCAATAATTTGCGGATGGCGGCCATGTATTTGTGCAAATCGATTCCCCCTATCAATTCTAACACGGTGAAACCGAATTGAACGAAATTTGGTACAGAGGTAGCACTAACAAAGGACACCTCAGTGTCATGTTTTATATCGCCGCCATCTTGACGAAAACTTAATGGCGGCCACCCAAATGTTAAAAGATTAAATCAAATTACGACCAACCTATTCATCTGATCTCTACCAATTTTTGCAACGTTATACCTTTTTGAATGAAGAATCTTTTGACCAAACTACAAGGTCATCAACCTAAGAATTTGCGGATAACGGCCATGTATGTGTGCAAATCGATTCCGCCTATCTATTCAAACACGGTGAAATCGAATTGAATGAAATTTGGTACATAGGTAGCACTAGCAAAGGGCACCTCATATTCATGTTTAATATCCGTAAAACACGTTGTATTTCAACAAACTACTACAACCAACATTCAATTATACTCCTTGAAAAGGACAAAGAGTTATAACAATACCCATGCATTTAGGAGAAAGTAGGCTATATGTTCTTTACTGAACATCTTGTTTCATAAATGAAAATAGGCTAAAATCTTTTGGGAGTATACTAAGTAAAAAATTTGGCGAACTGTCACTTCTCGATTAATACAATCTGTCATTTGTAACTCTTCAGTCGGTCAACTCTAATTTTCCCAATGACTGGGGGGGGGGGGTACTGTGCCCTTTTAGCAAGAAATATGCAGATCACAGTATACCAGCGTAGCTCAATTCGGGATTTTCGGGGTAGCGGTAAGTTCACCCACTCTGTGACTCACATATTTTGGATTAATTAGAGGATACACTTGCAAAATAACAACAAAATCAACTCCTATTTTAACACATTTAATTAATCAAAATTATGGCGCTACAAACAATTAAACAATTAAATTACTTACCCATAATCATCTACTTGTTCCAAATGAACAAGGAATAACATAAGAATAAAACAAATATTGTATTAAAACATATGGTTTCCATATAAACCAACAATTCCTAATTATTTTTACTTCCATAAAGCATCAACTGTAAGTTTCATATAACTCCGAGCTCTTTTGGCTCAATGCTTTCTGTAATAATGGTGTCATTCTTTGTACACCTCAATTACTACTTTTTTATATTTTCTTAATCATCAAAACCAATGTATAATTACATTTAAAATTACATGTTAATTATCTAACTCAATATTTGGGCATTTCACCTGTTTTCAGCTTTTATCATCTCTCTTTAGTTTTACAAATACATCAAGGTGATCAGGAAATTACTTGTGTACTCCAGAGTATGAAGATACTTGACACAGTCAAAAAACTATGGTCACTCCCGAAACCTAGTTGCCTTCAATTAACTCGTGGAATCCTACTTCCATACAACATTACAATAGGGATTGTTATTTATCTCATATGTCTTATAAGACCATTATCACATAAGAAAACTACGATCTGAACAGGCAAGCGGAAATATCAATCTACAAGGACCTCGGTTCAACGCCCGGGTCGTTAACAACTTTAAACACTCACGGTGTATTCATTACTCCTTACAAGACGGCCTTCAGACACCCCTCCTGCTCCAAGGGTCTGACCGTGATACTTGAGAGTTATTTATGACTATGTGGGAACCCTCCCGTCTAGTCTAAGCTAGAGCTCTCTTTGATGCTTTTACAAACAGCTTTTCGTTCATTCTCAATTCTTTGGGAGACCTGGCATTCTACTCCTCGTTTAAATTCAACAATATTATTGGGCTCATAAACCACATTCGTAATCTTGGCATTTATTAATTATGAAAGGTCCTCATTGATTGGGGAAGAGTAATACACATTCTACGACGAATAATAAAGGGGCTTTCACAATAAGAGGATTCTGAGTTCGAATCTCTTCACATGCCTCGGGAACCATTCCCATATAGAGGACTATACAAAAATGCGATTTAGGGTCAGCCTATAGCTTATAAGACCTACGCTCAATACCATACATTTGCTCCCTTTCAATACAACATACACAATGGCCTCGTGATACTACGTCACAAATAGAGGACTTACACCAATTCTCAATTCATTACAATCAACTACCTCTCATAAGTAATTTACCAAGTACATTAACTTTTACGCGTTCCTAGCGTGACATTTTATTTTAATCGCGCTCCTTTGCGCTATACTTTATTTTAAAGCCTAGCGTCATCCAAAGAACTGATAATACCATATTAATAATTGATACACATCTCAATTTTTATATTATTCTTTTCCTTTGACAATAACTTTCTCTCTTTTTAAGAACATGCATTTGAACATCATGTCTATACTTTTTATTAAGGCTCTAACGCTCTTATGTTCACATCAATTAATTTGATCTTTATTTAATATTTCCTTACTTGGTTATTATTATTATTATTTTATATCTTCATTCTTTACACAAGCTCAAAAGCTATTTCTTTCATATAACTCAAATTTACTTTTATTTAAATATCTTTCATGATAATTATTAATATTTCGCTTGCTCTTATGACATTCGTCAAATACATTGACATTTTATTCATATATTTCCTCTACAGGATTTATTCTTTTACATAATTATTTATAGTTTCTCAAATTTCTATTATTGTTCAGACCGCGTTTCTTTTATTCAGTATTTATTTATTTAAACACATCCCTTTTACTCAAAAACTCCGGTGGATTTGTACACAATCATTTCCCGACACCAAAATATAATGAAATTCATTACTCACATGTTTTTAAGGTCGTCTCATGACCTTTATCCTTGTGCGGTGTTTCATTTTGGCCCACTTTATAACTTACTCCATATTGTAGAAATTCATCTCATGTACAAACACTTCTTGACACATATTCAATACACTTAACATTGACAACATTTTTAATACACTGGTGTATCCATTTAGAACACACAATAAACACTCAAAATATTATTCTAACACACAATCTTGATAGATTTACACTTCACCACTTTTGATCACTAGGCCGTATTTTCCGAGCCTATCACACGTGACCTCTTAATCTCCCGTTTCCAAGGGTGAAATTTATTCAATGTCGGCTTCCTATCCTGCAGAATACGAAAGTCTCGAATCATCTACTTTTCCCTGGAATCCTAATTCTTCGAATCCTATTCTGGATGATCGGCTATTTCTCTAGCTTGAACGGCTTCTTTTTTTAGATCTAGTTTATCGATCCTAGTGAAAGTATGTTCGGATCGAGGTCCCCTCGATAACCTATCGATGATCGATGGATTTATTTTATATAGCAGCTAGTCCTTCTCGAGTCTTAGTGCTTTAGAATAGTTCGTCTGTTTTCTGGAGATAATGTCTATAGTCTCCGTTCTTCTTTGTTTATTCGGTTCTCGCACTCCTCCTTTTCTGAAATACGTTGCGAACCTTACTCTGTTTTTCCGTATTTGGGTTCTTTAAATTAGATAACTGTTTATCTTTCTATTACGGTACTTCCGTACGTTATGATATTTTCGGTCGTTTATTTAAAGACCTATCGCCTTAAGTCCAACGTTCGCAGCCTGCTCTGACTATATTTTACGAACTTTTCACTGTAAACTTGTGTACTGTCGGACCTAAATCCTGTAACTAGGATTTTCCTAATTTTTCAACACGGCGATACTTTAATATTTCTTCTTTACAACTCCTTATGGAGGCACGCAAGTTATTAATACTGCGACGCCTGTGGCTATCAGATATTAATTCTGCGGTGTAATACAGCGTTTCTCCCCTCAAGGAGTACTGGTAAACTGTCTTCGGTATGAAGCAGAGTAACGTCCCACACGGCCGTCTGAATACTGATGCGTAGCAACGCCCCCCTCGGGCTGCTTGTACTGATGCTCCAGCGTCGCGTCCCCTGGACTGTTTGAAACTGCATGTTTGGCTTGGTGATGCCAGGAGCTTTATACTCTTTCGCTACAAAAAGATAAGACTCTAGCCCTTTCCGTGCCCAACTTTTAAAATAATGGTTGCACCATTATAAAAATTATACCTTCAAAAAGCTCGTCTTCTCAATGTTAAATAATCTCATTGCGCATAAGAATCGATCGTGCAATTCGGAGATATTAATTAATTTCTTGTCCTCAACTGTGTGGGTGTTGCTGTTCATTTGCATTCTCCCCTCTCCACAGGCCTTGGTAAATCCCCTATGACGTCTACTTGCGTTTGCAGTTTTCTCCTGTGCAATTATTAAAGGGTTTTTCTTTACACAAAAATCTCTAATCCGAAATGATTCACCGTACTGTAATTGTTTACTTATTTTTATACTCGTAAACGGGTTAAATTTAATTATTCCTCTTCTGGCGCATAGGCGGTGTTGTCGTTTTCAAGCAAGCTCAGCTCGATTTCCGAGTCAGGCTTCCTTGTCTAACAGCCGAAATTTTCCACTCGGTTATTAATACTCGTGACCAGCTCCTTCTGAATGTCAAGAGGCATGATCTCATCTCTCGAACACCTGGCCCGCGCTGCTTGCACAATGTTAGGCTAGAATCCTGGCTTGATCTTTCTCTATGTTACATTAGAAACTGTACGTTTCTTTCATTTCTTCCCCAAATACATGGATTCGACCTCCTTGGACCCTATGGCACATGGGTTCAGTACAAAGTATCACTCACCGGTATAAAAAGCGAAACACTACGAATATCAGACAAAATTCAATGTTGGACGGCTTCAAACCTGATACAAATTGAATATTGTAATGTAATTGTAATATGGCAATGTATCATGAGTTAATTAGCCCATTTGAGAAGCTTCAGTGCAATAATTGCTAAACATTGTTGATCGTGACAATCACAGCACCAATATTACCGTTTCCCGCCTTCGGACAAGAATAACCACAGACGGCTCTCTTAAGGTTTCTTGCTGTGAATTCTCGTGCCGCATATTTTTATGGACATTGCGGTTAGTCTACAATAGTTATTCTCGCTCCTAAGTCAGTACATAATGGCTCTTTCTCCTGAAACCGTTGCAAGAGCAGTGGCATTAGTGGATGATGGGCGCAGTATACGCTATGTGGCAAACATTATAGGCACATCTGGTTCTAACGTGTACAGGACTGTTAAAAGGTACTGGGAGGGCAATATCTACTCCAGAAGGCCCGGTTCTGGTCGTAGGAAAAGCACTACTGAGCGCGATGATCGCTTTCTCGCAATGCAAGTTCTTCGTGATCGACACACAACAGCTGTGGAGGCCAGAAATCGCTTGCAGCAAGTACGGGGCAAGAACATCAGTGAAAGGACAGTAAGAAGGAGGTTGTATGAAGTGGGTTTACAGTCCAAGAGGCCCGCCAAGAGGCCTGTGGACCTCTCCTTAGACGTGAACACCGTGTCGCTTGGATACTATTCGCCAACGCCCATCGAAACTGGACTGTGGAGCAGTGGAGCTCCGTGCTGTTCACGGATGAATCCCGATTCTGTTTGAGGGCACCGAATGGGAGCGAGAGGGTATGGAGAAGGCCCGGGGAACGTTATTCACCCGGTTCCTTCTCTGCAAGGAACCGTTCAATGGAGGCTCTATGATGGTCTGGGCTGGGATTACCTCGGATAGGCGCACGGAGCTTGTGTTCGTTGTCAATGAGACCTGACAGCACACCGGTACATCGAGGAGATTTTAGTAGATCGTGTTGTGCCTTTTGCACCTGTCATCGGAGAGAACTTTATCCTGATGCATGGCAACGCTCGCCCACACGTCGCCGTCTGTGTACGCGAGTACCTGGATGAAGTCGGAATTGAGCGCATGGTGTGGCCTGCTTGTAGTCCCGACGTAAACCCGACAGAGCATGTCTGGGATGTGCTTGGGAGACGTGCTAGGAGTAGTTCTCCTGAAACATTAGCTCAACTTCGAGCTGCGCTCGAGGAAGAATGGAAGCTCATACCACAAGAGAATATTCGAGATTGCATCCTGAGCATGCCTGATCGAATCACAGCTGTAACTGCAGCTAGAGGTGGTAATACCCGTTATTGAGCCAATGGGAATGTGGTGCAAACATGTGGACAAACGGACTAAGTCATAGAGTAATCATTCATAAACATACAGTGTAACAGGTGTGAGGACAGTACGATGGATTCCAGGTTTCAACATTTCCTAATTCGTGTTTCTGAACAGTTGTGATGAATAATGTCTATCATTTATTGTGCTAATTAGGGTAATTAACTTATGATTCACTGCCATGTTGTTGTAATGTCATAATATTTGATTAATACAATGTTAGAAGCAATCCAACATGGAATTTTGTCTGAAAATCGTAGTGTTTCGCTTTTTTTTTGCCGGTGAGTGTATGTAAATACACTCCTGAAAATAATTACATGTATTATTTAATTATCACTATTATAATGGGGAAATTTAGAATAACACGTTTCGACCCTCCTGTGGCCATCATCAGATCTTGATCACTGTGTTGAGGTTTAAAATTTTCACTAATACAAGGTGTTTGGAAAAGAACTCCCCAGTTTTAATGTGTCCTAGAGTCTGTACAAAGTGACATACACTATTCTAGTTTGTGGTGTGTGATTCATCAACTCTCCAGGTTTGGCTCCCCTGCAGTTGTCAGGTCTGTTAACCTTGAGACGGCCCCAGTGTTTGTTTCCTCTGCTCCCTCAGTTCAGTCCAGGCGTGCATTACAGTGCAGTGCAGAGCAACTCAGTAGCAAAGTGTACTCCGCAACAGAAAGCGCAGTGTATTATTTGGCTTCTGAAAACTGAGTCAGTTATAACAGAGCAACGTAATTTTATACGTCAGTATGGTGATGATCCACCTACAGCAAAAACTATCCGTCATTGGCTTAAGTCTTTTAAGGAAACCGGTAGTGGTTTAAAAGCAAAATCACCTGGTAGATCGAGAAAGATGTTGTTGAACAGATCCGTGTTTCGTGTGTTCGGAGCCCGAAGAAGTCATTGGTCAGACGTAGTCCACAATTAGGAGTGCCTAAAGGTACTGTGTATGATGTGTATGGTTTCTTCTTCCTTTTTATTCGATTTCGACCATCATTGGCCCACGTAAAATAACTACCTCGTTATTTTGTCCCCTTCCTCGATTTTAGATTTTTCCAGTATTTTCTGTGTTCTTTCCTACTTTCATCTTTCTGTTCAAACAGTTGGACATTTTATTTTGTTTTCCCGAAAAACCCCGAATTTTTCAATATAAGCCTGTCTGTTCTTCTTTTGTAATGTTTATTTCTGTTAAATTCTTTTTCACGTCGATAAACCAACTAATGTGCGTGTCGTCAAAATGGTCAAATTTCTTTAATCAATCATTTCTGGTTTATTCGGATCAATAAAAAGGAATTCTCCTCTCTGAGAGCATCTGATAAATTTTCAGTTTGGGTATCCATTTCTTTATTATTTATATTAATACAGTGAAGCCTCGATATCTCGAATCACCTTGGGAGAAAAAATGTAGTTCGAGATATAGATAAATTCCATTACTGAGCATGTACTGCACATGTTTCGTCTATCAAGCGAATATCATCAGGTCAATTACATGAACGTCTAACGGGCTAATCTTATGTCCAATTAGTTTGAGCTTGCAATATGTCCTACAGCATAACAAAACAAAGAAATGATAAACCGGATTGACCTGCATACGTTGAGTGTTTCTCGAAAAATTCCATATTTGTGGAATCACTTTGTGAGAGACTTCAGTAAGTGTGTGATAACAGTGCTGCAAGTGCCACGTGCTTGTTTTTGGACGGGTTTCTTTCCCCTCCAGAAGACCGGCCGTCACTTATGACCTGTCTACGTTACCTCTACCAGGATAAAAGCTGACTGCACGTCTTTTTGCGTGTTATCATGAAATCCATTATCTTGGTTCATCCGACGTAATCTATGTATATATTATTGTTATTATAATTTTTATACAATTCGGACAACTATGGATCACGTTACTTCAACTGCTTCCGTCCCTGAGCTTTAGTATTCCCACTTGAATGTTCTGTGAGCCTCCTTTCTTTCATCAGTCCACTGTTTTCCTGTTTTCAGCTTTGGCTTTTACCAAGAATCGCTGGCAGGGGCGTATATAACGAGGGTGCTGAGGGGGCCCCAGCCCCCCCCCCCCCCTCCCCCGAAAAAAGCCAATAAAAATTAAGTGTTGCTTTGGTAAGAGCATAAAATAATTGTAAATTTGGTTGTACCCTAATCTTAACTTATTGGCTAAGTTATATACTAACTCGTGGTGTAGTGGCTAGCATTCTTGGCTGCCGCCCCGGAGGTCCGAATTCGATTCCCGGCTCTGCCAAGAAATTTTAATTCTGGTCTGAGGGCTGGAACGGAGTACACTCAGCCTTGCGAGGCAAAACTGTGAATTCCACAGTAACTTACGGTACTTATGAGAAATAAATTATCAACTTGTAAAAAAAAAAAAAAAAAAAAAGAACTGTTTACCATTCTGCTTAGTAAATTGACAAATATTTAGATATTTGCCATTCATACTCCATAGATCATAATGGAAAATTCATTAAGTAAATTTTTTTTTTCTGTGTTATTTTACAACTTTTTTTGTATTGCCAGTAATAATGTAGGCTATATAAACTTTGAATCTAATCTAAAATAATTACTCCAAAGTTATATGCTCTAAGATATTGGTTGATATTTCTGGATATTTTGCGGTGACAATCCCCTGAGAATACTCTCAATTTTCCAGGATAGTCAGCCCCCCCCCTCCCCCCCCCTCCCCCCCCCCCCCCTCCCGCTCCTCCCGAAAAAAATGTATATACGCCCCTGATCGCTGGTGTGTTCCAAGTTTTCTCTGAAGAGGAGCATGTTGCTGGATGTCTTCAAACGTGATCCCTACTTCTTGAAGATCTCTTTCAATCTCGGTGAAACAAGGTCCCTTCGTTTTCTTCTCTTACGAAGTAGGAAAAGATGCGGTTTGTCAGTCTCTGAGAGTTCTTGCGAATTATGTGGCCATCTTCCTTTACCTTAAGATGTCTGTTATCCTTTCCACACTTAGGTAGAGTTCGTTGTTGTGCCGTGTCCTGAACTCTCCATTTTCCCTGATTGGTCCCAGTATCTTTCTTAGGACTCTTGTTTCGTTAGCCTCTAAGTTTACCTTTTCAATGAAACCTTTCCTGTTCAATGCAAGGCATTCTGCTGCGTACAGGACTTCTGGTCGAATAGCCGAACAATAATGTATCAGCTTGGCATTGAGCGGCACTGGTCGTTTATTATTAACATTCATAGTTAGTTGGAATGCCACTTCCATCTTGTTGATGCTTGATGTGAAAGCTTCTTTCTCAGAATTGTTTGGTGTTATCCACTCACCTACGTTCTTTAAGTTCTCTGTCTGCTTGATTATTCCCTGCTCTGCAATTAACTCTCTGAGGGACAGCTTGATGTTAGTTATAAACTCCGTTTTCTCAAAGGAGATCTGGAGGCCTGCTTTTGCTGCTTGGGTTTTGAGTTGGTTGATTTTTTTTGTAGTAGTTTCAAGGAAATCAGAGAAGATCGCAAGATCATCTGCATAAGCTAAGCAGTCAATTGTGTGATCCATTCTCTTGTAGCCTATTCTGATGCCATTATTATTATTATTATTATTTTTATACAGTACACATAACACATTGCTGGTACATCACAACATAACTATACGGGCTTCAGGGAACCAAAGTATATTTACTGGAACAGCCACTTCTAAGCTGAAAAGTCGCTACCCATGAACTTCCGAACGATTCGGGTTGTTGATAGAACTACTTCCTTCTGCATTAGTTTGTACAGTTGGAGCAAGGTACCTGAGATCATGCCCGTACTCGAGACAATGATAAGTATGGTTTATACCCGTTCTACATACCATTGCCTTTTAATAGGCTCAACCAAGTCACTATATTTCTATGTCTTAACTGGAGATTCTTGTTGTTAGGAATCGCGACATCAATCAAGGTAGTTTGATTCATTTTCTTGCTGACAACCCCCAGATCCGGCCTGTTGTGTGATACCGTTTGATCAGTTAGAATAGTTCGGTCCCAATACAACTTATATTCATTTTTTCTAGAACACTCTTTCGCTAATATTGGTGATATGGAACTTCCTTTCCTTTTATTAGACTATTATTATTATTACCGAATCATGGACGTAACTTTGAAACCTCCATCATTAACCATGAATGAAACCCGATCCATCTTGTGTGAGACAAGCAGCTAGATCTTGGGGTCAACACGTCCCTAGACTATAGGTCTGAACACGAAACGTGATCTATGATGGGTTTTAAGCAGATTTGGGCAAAAAGCTACAAAAATACAATAACTGAATCCTTGAAAATACAAAAATGGTTTTAAAATAAAATTGAAAATACTTAACATTTTCAGTCAAGTTAATTTTGCTTGCATTTCAAAAATCTTAATGGCATGGAAATCTTTTACGCTGGAATTATTACGTATTTTCAGATTAATTTTAAAACTAGCAACCCACCCTGGCTTCGCCCGGTATCCTTAACGGTTTACCAAGCGTTAGATTAAAAGGCGCATTGACGGCAGGCCCCAGACGTAATTCAGAAAAGCCGAGGTGAACAGCGAAACTCCAAACACATGTAGGCTAATATTCTCTAAAGTCATAACTTGACACGACTCGACAGTTTGATTCTGGCCTAAGCTGGGATGATAGGCTCACTCGCTAGCTCGTAGACTTACTCCGAAGCTAGTAATTTAATTTTCCACTGAATGGAGATAAAGAAATGAAAACGTAAAAACACTTATAGTGGGCGATGTATTAAAGATAGAGATATGCTGTCGCGGAATTTTCTGTAGAACTTTTCATGCTGAACAATTCTTACGCTGATAGTACGTATATAGATATCTTAAACGGTTTGCCCAGCGTAAGCTAAAATGGCTCACGAGCGGCAGGTTTATATTCGGCTCGATTCATTAAAATCGTTACTACTCGGCTTCCTTTGCTCTTAAATAAATGGTTTTCTACAGAAACCTTCCTCAATGGCGAAAACCGCATCAAAATCCATCCAGTGGTTCTCGAGATTACCCGTTACATCCAAGAGTCGGGGACTTTGTTTGATACTATGCAGAGATTCAATTTTGTATTTTCAGGGATTCAGTTATTGTATTTTGAATTTTGCATCAAAAATACATTTTGGGAACATTTTTCCCAACTCTGGTTTTAAGAAAATGATTATAACAATGAATTTGTTTCTGAAAGTAAGATACACTCTGCGTGTTATTTGCTGAGTTCGTTTCTCGTACTGCAATACAATGGCCTCGTGCGGCGCAGTTGAGGTAGAATGAGAAAACAATTTCCACTATATTCACTTCATCTGGCTTCACTCTCGGTGTTGTGTTTAAAAACGATGACCTTATCCGTGACAATATACAGCAGTGTGTTAATGTTATGTGTTTGATGAAGCCCAAGTGACATGACTGTTACGTTGGCAGAATTACTCCCCTAATTAATAGAAGACTCCACGGGAAAAACGGAGTTAGTCACATTCTGTAAATTTTTCAGGAAAGCAAATTTAAACTTTCAACACTAAAAAGAAATTGAGGGTAAGCAGTATAGTTCTTTTGCCAAATTTATTTCTTACTAGCAGAAGTACCCGTTCTTCGAACGGTGTTATATATTAACACCAGACATTATCAATTGAGCTACTGTTGCAATGGTTAGCGGTTTGTCATTCCTTCATAAGTTTATCAGAACGAAGTTAGTTTTCTGGGAATATCACACACACTGTTAATTTAAGGGCCTTAAAATGTAGTTTTCGGAGACCCCTTATAGACTCTCGAATTTTGTGTCTCACAATGAGAAGCGCAACATATGCTTTGATCGTCCTTCTATGATAATTTTTATATTTCGCCTATTTTAGCATGTATTTTGAGAAGTTTTTCCCTATATCCACCCTTCTACTGTATGAAAAGTACGGTGAGGAGTTTTATAAATGATTGGTGTATTGACCCATGTTTACCATGCCTAATTTTACGATGCACCAAGCATCCGAACATGATTTATAGGCGTTCATAAAGATACACAGAAAGACTGACAGACAATTCTATTGTCTACAACATATCACCCAGATATCCAAATATGGGTATATCTACCATACAGTATCAAACAAAATCATCCTTACGATGAACCCGTATGTCGACAAAAAAAAAGATTAGTTAAAATGTGCTCTCAAAGTAAATTCACCTAACGTGTACTTCCTGACGTGAAATAGATTTGAAAGCCTTGTAGACGAAACGCATTACACCTCACATAAAAAATTACCCTCTACGTTGTGTTAGGACCTCATACACAGGAAGACCTCTTTCATAAATTATAAAGGCTTGTGGTGCATGAAAATTCAGGTTCTTTAGCCTCAAATGGCCCAAATTCCTAAAAGCCGCAAAAAATGCTGGATTCAATTCAGGAATTTTTGAAAATAATGTTGCTGTTTGTAGATATAATAGACTTTCTGTACTATATGTCGCACGTGAAATTGCATGAAAAAAATTCTAGGTTACCCCTTGACCCCCTTAATTGCATTGACGAATTATACAGTCTACGTTGGTTCCTTGATAACCCTATAGCCATTTGCAAACTTTCACAGAAATGTAATAAATGGAGTAGTCAAATAATAATATCCCACGGCCTCGGGTGCCGGGTGCAAGCTTCGTAATTTGACACCCAGAGGGTAGCTTTCACGTCGAAATTTCGTTGTTCCTTGAATCACTATGAAAGTCAAGGAGGGTAGATATCTAAGCTCCTTGAACACTATAGCGCTTTCTAGTAGAGAAATGAGGAACTTTTTGTTGGCGGAAACTCCTGAGATTAATTTTGCCATTTTGAACACGGCCTACTGAATTCAAATGGGTTCTTTGACATGCCAACATCGTATGACATGCGAGTCGTATTTTTGCCGCCTTTCAAAAATCACTTACCACGGCCAGGAGTGAACCTGCAATCTTGGGGTTATTAGACCGACACGCTATCCACTCACCCACCGTGGAAAGGTATAAATGGAGTGACATTGCTTCTTACAGCAATAGATGGAAAGTTGGATGCCACCCTTTGAGATAATGTTGTCATGGTTACCGATTTCCATTCCTTCATTAGTTTGTTATAATAAATAATAATATTATTATATATTATATATTATTATTATATATTATTATTATATATTAGTGTGTTAAATTAAATTAAATTAGTTTTCTGGGAATATTTCAGATACTGTTGGTTTTAAAGCCATATAATGTAGTTTTCGAGGCCCCCAAGTTTTGTTTCTGGCACCGAGGGGCTTTGTCTCCTCGTTGTACGCCGTATTATAATAAAATAATAATAATAATAATAATAATAATAATAATAATAATAATAATATTAATAATAATAATAATAATATAATATAATATAGGGATAGGAATATAATAGACCTCCCGTACCACACCCGCAGGTGTAAATCGCGTGAAAAAATTCTAGTGTACCCCTTGACCCCCTTAAGCCCATTATACTTATTGATGAATTTTACAGCTTAATTTGGTTCCGTGATAACCTTCTAGCCGTTTGCAAACTTTCGCACCACTGTAATTAATGGAATTGCATTGCGTCTTACAGCAATAGATGGACCTCTGAGAATCTGTTGCCATGGTTACCGGCTTGTATTCGTTCATTAGTTTATTAAATGAATTTAGTTTTCTGGGAATATCTCAAAAACGGTTGGTTTTAGGGCCTTAAAATGTGGATTTCGGGGACCCTGTGGGGCCCCCGAGTTTTGTCTCTCACATTGAGGGGATGAAAATGACCTTTGTCTCGTCCTTCTACTCCTATTTCAGCATGTATTTTAAGGGGGTAGGCCCTCTTTTATGAGAGGTACGGAGAAGGGTTACATCGATGATTAGTGTCGTGCCTCTGATGGATATCTGTACCAAATTTTACGTTGATACACCCAGCCGTTCTCGAGTTATAAGGGAACAAAGTTGTCCACAGACAAACAAACGAACAGACAGACCAAAAAATTATTTTCACGCGCATCCATATCAAAACAGTCTGAAACGCGTAAATAACTCAAATTTCCGTACAAATTGCGAAAAAAACATATAAACTTCAATTTTTATGTATGTAGAGATATACTGCACCGCTCGGTGTTGACCGTGTTTTATTGCACAAATTTAGGTTTTACTCGCTAACCGTTGGAGATACACGAAAAGTGATCAGGACCTTATGGATAGAAACTTAAATGCTAAATCACGTGTATGCATCAAAAGTTTGCTATTTCTTACCGTTCTCTTTTTATTTGGAATGGAAATATGAAATTTTGAAACTAAAGGGTGTAGTGACGTCACATATGTGGGTTTTACTCGCTAGTAGAGCTGGTAATAATCGATTTTCAATTAATCGATTAATAATCGATTCATCGATTAATTTGAAATTAATCGGAAACGATTAATCGATTAATCAAAGCTTCTTAAAACCGATTAATCGATTAACCGATTAACCGAATAATCGATTAACCGAAAAATTGATTAACTGATAGTAGACACTATATAAGAAAATAAGTTTTGAAAATGGTTTAAATGAGAAGTCATCGCTTAAGTTGAGTTAGGCTTATTTTCGGAATGATGTATAGAAATCTATAAAAGTTAAATTCTGCGTAAAGAGACGTGTCCTTCCTTGTTTATGTTAACAATAACCAAATAACAGTCAGTGACAATGGAAGGACAAACATCAATGAAATTGGGAAGGGTTTCAGGAAAAGAAAACGAGGAGTTTTCAACAATGCTTTTGAATCTTGTTCAATTTTTGTTGGAAAGGCTGTTTACAATTTAGGACAGGAACATTTTTGTTTTATTCTGGTTGAGCCTAATTTCCACAAAGACCTGTAGGTTGTAACTCTTCAGGCGGTCAACTTGAATTTGCCCAAAGACTGGGCGGAGTCCAATGTATAAACTATATGAATTATAAGTAAAAAACACTCCTGGAAACATTACATGTGTGAGTTATGCTCACTATTACAATCACTATCACTATTACGTCGCCACACTCGAATGCTCCGAGTGGGTAAGAGATTTCACGAGCCCTTCATCCAGGAAAGCCACCAACAGCAATGAGGTTCAGCCATGTTTTGGGGTGGAATCATGTTCGCTTGACGTACGCCTCTAATTCCTATCCGCGGTAACATGACTGGTCTGGTGTATACAGACAACATCGTTACAGGATTTGCTGCCACAATGGGTGAAGGCTTTACACTAATGGACTATAATGCTCGTGCCCATCGAGCTAGGGGGACAATCAGTTCCTTCAGATGCACGTCATACAGAGAATGGAGTGGCCTACCTATTCTGCGGACATGAACTGTAATGAACATGCCTGGAAAGAGCCCAAGAGGGCAATTTCGCACCGTCCCAATCCTCCAACAAACAAAGAGCAACTGATTGAAGCTGCTTTCCAAGAGTGGGAGAATCTGCCCCAAACCACGTTGTATTCGTCGGTGCTCAGTATGCCTCGTCATCTGCAAGCATGGATTAGAACTCGTGGTGGCCATACATGGTATTGATATGCCCCAACATGAAGAGGACGGTTGTGTGCTCAGTCCCACATTATCACTTTTGTTATTCGTCGTGTGTTTCTGTCTCTTTTGCAAAGCAGATTGTGTGTGATTTTTCTTAGTATGTACCCTATATTGTGTATAATATGATAACATACACATAGCAAAATGAACAAGTTACTGAATCACAATATGCGAGACCTTTTTTTGAGCATTGTATAAGTTTACTTTGTTTAATAGGGGTTTGTGAATTATTTATGAGTATTATGATCGTGTATACAAATAAGAATAACACAATATCTCTCTATATATAACAAGTAGTTCCGTGAAGAACTATACAGCCTATTTTCATATATCCTACTTATGTTAATTGCTACTATCAACATACACAATTTCAGTTTGATTGCGGTAATAGATTCGTAGATATTGAGAACCGACTAAATATTTCGGATGGTCGCCATGTTGGATTTTATATATGTAGGTCCTAGAGTTTACTGTTACATGCAGATTATTGTGAACGTGTAGGATTCAAACTTCAATCGCATAATTAAGACACAAGAAAAAACAAGGAGATTTAAAAAAAATTCACAGCTACCATCTTGAGGTTATGGAAACAATTGAAATAAATTAGATGCCAGTGGATTAACATTCGGATAAAGATTTACTGTACCAAGTTTCACGGCACGCGGATGGTTAAATTGCGAGAAACGTCCAAGTGAATATTTATAATTCGCGTCACCGCCATGTTGGATTTGTGATCACCAGGTTATTTAAAGTCCTATAGGTGAACTTAAGTTCATAGCCCCTATGAACATTAAAAAATGCAGTTTGATTGCTAAAATAGATTCGTAGATATTCAGTATCGTCTAAATATTTCGGATGGTCGCCATGTTGGATTGTTAAATGTATAGGCCATAGAGTCATGTACCATTAAAGGAAAATTATTGCGTAGGTTCATTATTCAAACTTTCACTTCGATCGCATGACTACATCACAAGAAATAAAAACTCAATTTTAAAATTCGCACTGCCGCCATCTTGAGGTTATGTAAACAATTGAACTAAATTAGATACAAGTGGATTACAATGTGTATAAATATTTCCTGTACCAGGTTTCAGTGCGCTTGGAACATTAAATCGCGAGAAAGGTCTATTTAAAATGTTCAAATTTGCTTGGCCGCCATGTTCGTTTTGTAGTTAACCGGTTTTTGAAAATCTTATAGATGGAATTCCAGTAGTGCCCTTTATCTCCGTACAAAATTTTAGGGAGATACCGCTAATAGTTTCAGAGATATAGAATGCCGGTGAAATATTTCGCACATCCGCCATCTTGTGATTATGTAAACAATTGAACGAAGTTAGATGTCGGTGCATTACAATGTGTATAAACATATACTGTACCAAGTTTCATTGTGTTTGGTTGGTCAAATCGCGAGAAACGTCTATTAAAAGTCGCAAATTCGCTTGGCCGCCATGTTGGTTTTGTAGTTACCAGGTTTTCAAAAGTCACATAAGTGAACTTATAGTAGTTCCCTCTATCACCATAGAAAATGTCAGGGTAACATCGGTAATAGTTTCGGAGATATTGAATGCTGGTGAAATATTTCGCACAGCCGCCATGTTGGATTGGTGAGTCGTAACAAAATTTGAAGGGCACGGTCGAGGTCGCCGGGAATAGTGCTATGAACTTTCCGAGTTGCATTGAAATCGCTCCTGCCGTTTAGATTTTATTAGGGGGGGACACACACACGAATCACACACACACACACACACACACACGCACACACACACGGACAAAAGGTGATCTCATAAGCCTATTTTTTCAAAATTGAAAATAGGCTAAAAATGAAAGTTTGTCTGTTTTTTCTGAATTTCCACGGAAATTTGCGATATTTGCGCGTTTCAGACTGTTTTATGATGGATGCGCGCAAAAATAAATTTTTTGTCTGTCTGTATGTTTGTTTGTTTGTCTGTCTGTGGACAATTTTTTGTGTCCTTATAACTCGAGAACGGCTGGGTGGATCAACGTAAAATTTTATACAGATATCCTTCAGAGGCACGACACCAATCATTGATGTAACTCTTCTCCGTAACTCTCATAAAAGGGGCCCTACCCCCTTAAAATACATGCTTAAATAGGCGTAGAAGGGTGAAACAAAGCTCATTTTCAGTCCCTCAATGTGAGAAACGAGGGGCCCCCGAAAACCACATTTTAAGGCCCTAAAACCAACAGTTTTTGAGATATTCCCAGAAAACTAATTTCACTTAATAAATTAATGAAAGAATGCATGCCGGTAACCATGACAACTGAATCTCAGAGGTCCATCTCTTTCTGTAAGACGCAATGCAATTCCATTTATTACATTACTGTGAAGGTTTGCAAACGGCTATAAGGTTATAACGGATCCAAATATAGCTGAAATATTCATCAATACATGTAATGCGCTTAAGGGGTCAAGGGGTACTCTAGAATTTTTTACGCGATTTAAACGTGCGGGTATGGTACGGAAGGTCCATTATATCCCTATCCCTATATTGTTATATTATTATTATTATTACTATTCTTTTAATTATTATCATTATTATGGCGTACAACGACGAGACAAAGCTCATTTTCAGACAGAAACAAAACTCGGGGCCCCTCAAGACCCGTAAAGGGTCCCCGAAAACTATATTTTAAGCCAGACAAGAATGTTCCAGAGTTCTCAAGAACGCTAAGCCACCTAACACCAACTTAAAACAAGGCGAAAGCCGGGCACTTAAAGATCTAAGGGACAATTCTGATATTATCGTTCTCCCCGCTGACAAGGGTAACGCGACAGTGGTGTTGGATAAGGTTGATTATGATTCCAAGATCTCGTCTTTGTTATCAGATCCTGTATATAGGATTAATAGTCGTGATCCTACTACTCGCTACTCAAATGTCACCGTCAAATTGATCAAGCAATCATCTATTCCAGCGGATGCAGCGAAGACTCTTCTTCCAGGGGATGCTATTCCTCCGAGACTCTATGGTCTTCCTAAAATACATAAAGAAGATGTTCCTCTTAGACCTATTGTTAGTACGATTGGTTCTCCTACATATGCCCTTTCCAAATACTTAGGTAGACTACTTCAGCCGCTTCTGGGTAACACGCCTTCGTACATTAAGGATTCCACACACTTCGTGGAAAAGTTGAAAGCTATAACACTTCAGCCGGGTGATATCCTAGTGAGTCTCGACGTGGTGTCTCTATTTACGAGAGTACCTATTGATGGTGTTATGTCTCTCATTAATGGCTTATTTCCTGAAGACATCACAAGGCTTTTTATCACTGCATGACCTACTCCTACTTTCTATGGAATGGGAATTTTTATGAGCAGACTGATGGTGTGGCCATGGGTAGTCCTCTTTCTCCTGTTGTGGCTAATTTCTTCATGGAGAACTTTGAAGAGAAAGCTTTGTCGTCGGCTCCTTTCAAACCGAAGATCTGGTGGCGTTATGTGGATGACACGTTCGTTGTTTGGACGGAAGGTGAGGAAAATCTTAGCCATTTCCTGGATCTCCTTAATCTCCAGCACCCTTCTATTTGTTTCACCATGGAAAAGGAATCTGACGGCAAAATACCGTTTTTAGATGTTCTCGTCACCAAGAAAGAGGATGGATCTTTAGGACACAGCGTTTTTCGTAAGCCAACACACCAATAGATATCTCCACGCAAGTTCTCATCATCACCCTGCCCAGAAACATGGTATCCTTACAACTCTAACTACCCGGGCTAGGAGGATTTGTGAAGTGTCTTCTTTACAAGAAGAAATTAATACCTTGCGAACCACCTTTGAGAGCAACGGTTATAGCAAGGCTTTGATCTCTTCGGTTCTGAAACCAACAAATAATAATAGGACGTCAGTTGAGAAAAGAGATGTAAGAGGAACTGCTTACCTACCTTACATACATAACACGACGGATCGCATTGCTAAAATCCTACGTCGGTACAACATACGGATTGTATTTGGAACTTCTGTTAAGATTAGGCAACTCCTGCGACCAACTAAGGACAGTTTGCCTAAATTGCAACAACCGGGTATCTACAGAGTTCCCTGTACTTGTGGCAAGGTTTACATCGGGCAGACTTCGAGAGCAATATGCACTCGCATTAAGGAACATAATAGATGTATCAGGCTCATTCAACCTGATAAATCAGCTGTTGCCGATCATGCATTAACACCTGGCCATGATGACATGTTCCAAGGAGTGGATGTTCTTGCCCGTATAAAGCAATATCGTCCCAGAATCATCAGGGAGGCGGTTGAAATACGTAAACACCCAGATAATTTCAACCGCGACACCGGCTACAACCTTAGTGAATCCTGGCTACCTATTATCAGAACCCTGAGAAAGTAATTCACTGCTGCTTTCCGTTGTCCCTACATGGGGCTATAATGGCGTCCATCTTTGGGCACCTTCTATATGTTCTTTGTTGCTTTCTCTTAGCAATCATTGTCGTATTCCAGATTATTCCTGACGAAGAAAGGCATGGTTTCTTTCGAAACGCGTTGAATTTTAATATAATAAACACGGCATAAGCCCAAAATTCAACATTATGAATAGTAACACGGGCCGTGAAAGTCTAAATGACAATATATTTTAAGACTCTAAACCCAACAGTTTCTTAGATATTCCCAGAAAACGAATTTCATTTAATAAACTAAAGAAGGAATGCAAGCCACTAACCATAACAACAGTATCTCAAGAGGTGGCATCCAACTTTCCATCTATTTCTGGAATAAGTAATGACACTCCATTTATTGCATTTCTGTCAAAGGTTGCAAATGGCTATAAGGTTATCACGGAACCAACTAAAACTGTAAAATTCATCAATGCGCTTAAGGGGTTCAAGGAGTACACTAGATTTTTTTCACACGACTTACACGTGCGATATGTCGTACAGAAGATCTATTATATCTCCAATCAGCAACATTATATTCAAAAATTTCTGATTTGAAATAGTAGACGGTTATTTGCTGATTTTACGAATTTGGACCATTGGAGGCTAAAAAAAATGAATTTTCATGCACCACAAGCCTTTATAATTTATAAAAGGGGTCTTCCTGTAGTTGGGCACTTGACACAACGGTTAGGGTCAGTTCGTATGTGACGTGTATTGCGATTCGTCTACGAGGTTTTCAATTTTATTTTCACGCCAGGAAGAACACGTTAGGTAAATTTAGTTTGAGAGCACATTTTAACTAATCGTGTTTCTTGCCAACAAACAGGTTCCAAGCCCCTAAGCATTGCAACAGTAGCTCAATAGATAACAACTGGTTATTAATACCGAAGACCGTTCGAAGAATGGGTACTTCTGCTAGTAATAAATAAAATTAGAGCATGCACTTGAATTCTATTATGCATAAGTTTACATATCTCAGCGGAGCCTTGGTCGTACAGTTGTTACGCTTTTGCCTGCCTACTCCCGCCGGGGCCATTGTGATCATAACTAATACGTGTAATTCATCAAGGAGTTCATTTACTTATTACTCATATTTTATATACATTGCATCCCGCACAGTCAATGGACAAATTCATGTAGACCGACTGAAGAGTTACAACTGACAGTTTTTGTATAGGCAACACTGAAACAATGGCGTCAACAGTTCACAAACAAGATGCATTATTTAAAAATAAATATGACAATATAAATAGACGGTCTGTTTTGGTGCAAAAATACTAGCAAGTACTCATTTTCTGGGACTAGGCAGCTCCGCTTTGCAGTCACAATGTTTCCAGCGGGGAATATCAAGTATTTTGTCGCTAGTTTAGCGGGCCTTTGATATATTGTTTATTCATTTTCCACCTGTAAAAAAGGGTGAGTATGCAAGTCAGGCGGTGAATTCCCAAGATAGACGTCCAGCTCGTCTTTTGCAATGATTGCAATATTTACGCTACATCTACAAGATTTCCTATTTTACCACGTTTTTTATAACTGCCCTACCATGAGATCATTGAGTTTTTATCGAACTTGCCTACGTGTTGACTTTAGACATACCTTCGTTCGTAAGACGTCACATTTGTATCTTTGGAGTCGAAATTTAATGTTTTTCGGACGGTCAAAGACTTTTTACATGAGATTAATAAATACAATTAGATGACCAGTTTCGATCGTCAAGCGATCATCAGATCTTTACACTTCGGCTATTAATCTGTGTCGACAAGTATGGGTTATGATATTTACAATACATACACTTTTTTAGTTGCAGTAGTAATTAATCTAGCACAAATAGTAAAGATATGTTCTTTTTTGTTGAGATACTGATAGTTGTGATTGATCTTCAAGTTTGCTTGCTTAGTGCCATTATGTGATTGTTATTAAATGGTCAGGTTATTGTGTCAGCATAATCGTCCTCACGCTGTGCACAAAAACGGACCACACATCGCTCAAACTGCGAAGTGCACCATTTAATAACTATCAGTATCTCAACAAAAAGCACATATCTTTAGTTTGGTAGATTAATTGCCACTGCAAATAAATAAGTGTATATATTGTAATTATCATTCCATACTTCTCCATACACAGTAGATTCAATAGCCTACGTGTAATTCATCTGATGATGATCACTTGACGATCGAAACTAGCTATCCAAGTGTGTTTATTAACATCATGTAGTATTTTTTCAGGATTAGCGAACAAATTTTGATATCTAAGGCAAGCCTGAAAAAGGGCTTCCAACACGGTAATCCTTGGAGTGAAGTTAAATGAAACCTCAAAGCAGGCGTTGAGCAGTGGCTAGCATTCTTAGCTGTCACCACAGAGGTTTGGGTTCGATTCCCGGCTCTGCCAAGAACGTGTACACTCAGCCTCGTGAGGCAAAACTGATAATAGGAGGCTTTGATTCTTACCTCAGTCATCCTGGAAATTATTTACCATGGTTTCTCATTTCTACTCCAGGCAAATGCCGGGATGGTACCTAATTCAAGGCCACGGTCGGTTTCTACCCATATTCTACCTGAATTACAAGTACACACACTGGTACAGACATCGCAGTGACACATGTTATCAGACAAGCCTTAAACACACCCCAGTACGCGGGGATACGTGACCACGATGTTGCAAAGCCCCTAAAAGAATCAAAAACATCATCCATCATGGGACTGCCCCAGCCAACCATGTCGAGTGATTGCATTAAGAAACCAAGTTGTGTCATAGTTGGTTGATTCTGTGAGAGCGTACCGTAGTTTAAAATGCAAAATACATTGATTAATCGGCAAAACAAATCAAAAAAGTCCTCTCAGCATGCCGGAAGGCGGAGGTAGATTTCATCGGGCAAACTTGGGGATAGGCGAAAATAGGCAGAATATGCACGTTTTCGTAGAAGGATCAGACCTCATTTATTGCGAGAAAGTATTTTATAATTGTAGCTTAATTAACTTTGTTTTTCGTCATTTTATGCATATTTTAAACATTTTATTGTCTTATGGGGACGGTAACCTTCTTGTCATTTGGGGTACATTTTTGTACTTGTGGTCACACTGTCCTTATGCAAGGTTTCGACACTGATATGTAACTATCTAACGGTCTGTTACTTTTTCACGCAAAATTATATCTTCCGCAGAGATTTTGGTTAGTTCCTCAGTTTAGGGGCTGCAACAACGCGGTCAAGTAACCCCCGTGTACTTTGGGTGAGTGTAGAATCTGTCTGATAAACAGTGTGAATTGTGATGGCTGTATTAGGCTGTAATTCAGGTAAGGACTGCAGACGGTCAATTTCACGCAGTAGTTCCTAATGTTGCTACCAGATACTACCGTCAACGACACCTAGCTCTGAACTTGGCTACGAGATGCCACCGCAACCAGCAACTCGCAACGAACGTTGGATCTTCCCCTCCAAAGGAAAACATACTGAGGGATTTTTAGCGCTCTTAGAACATCCGACGAGTTCGGCCGGCTTTTAACCCGCGAACTTTGGCATAGAATTTCACCGAGGCCGCTTCTCACTTAGTCAGATGGAAAACTAAATGTGATCGCGTGCAAGTGCGTTGTCATGGCAACGTGTGATGGCTCATCCCTCATCAATTTATTTAATAGTGTTGTCATGGCAACATCTGATAGCTCTTGGCATTTTCTTATAATTCCGAAATCATTTTTCTCATCCCTTGGCGTAATGGTGGGTCATATCAAAAATTCTTTCAGACAAACGTTTTAGGTAATTATTAGGGGAATACTGTCCATTTTGTACGGTTTTGATATTGTGCCTATCAAGAGAGATATGATTAATGTTTCACGAAAACCCCACTTTTTCCCACCCCTTTGGTCAATGGTTGGTGCTATCAAAAAACTCTTCAAACATGAATTTTTGGTCCTTATTCGACACATAGTATGAACTTCGAATGGATTCGATATTTCAAATATTAAGAGAGTTATAGCGATATTTCACTTTTTCGATAAAAGCCCCCCCATTTTCACCCCCGTCGACCGATTGTACCCATTAACGAACTCGACCGAGATTTTATGGGGATACATATTATGTAAAAAATTCAAATTGATTGGTGCAAAATTGCGGTAGTTATCGTGTCCACAAGAAAGTGATATAAGTATATGTATATATATATACATAAATTATATATAAACTTTTTAACTGACGGTGGTTTTGGGGTCTAGGGGATGTGAAACGTGAAGATATGTCGAAATTTTCCGGAAGTCGAAACATGGTACCCATTGCAATAGTTAGCTTTCTAATGTAATCTACCTAATACCGATTAATCGATTAATTGATTATTCGAATAACCGATTAATCGATTTTTCTGAAAACCGATTAATCGACTAATCGACTAATTGATTAATCGATTAATCGTTATTTACGATAATTAATCGATTATTCGATTTCAATTAATCGATTAATCGAACTATGAAATTAATCTATTAAAAGTAACAGCCCTACTCGCTAGCCGTTGGAGATACACGAAAAAGTGATGAGGACCTTTCGGATAGGAAATTAAATTTTGAAGCTCGTATGTGCCATCATAAGTTTGCTATTTCTTAGCGTTCTCTTTTTATTTGATATGGAAATATGAAATTTTGAAACCAAAGGGTGTAGTAACGTCACTAAATGGTCACCATTTTTAATAGTGCAAACTATCGAAATTAAAAGTATCCTATATGTAAACATGGTAAATTAGCTACATCCGTGCAAAATTTCATTTAAATCGGACCAGTGGTTCTTGCGTGATTGAGTAACACACAGACAGACAGACACACACCATCTCATTTTTATATATTAGTATGATAAAGGAAGTACATGTAATACAGTTAACAACTAAAGTTAAATCCATAATAATATCTAAAAATTCCTCTCGACACGCCGGAAGGCGGATGTAGATTTCAGCGGGCAAACTAGGGGATAGGCGAAAATAGGCAGAATTGGCTATGCAGGTTTTCGTAGAAGGATCAGATCTCATTTATTGCGAGAAAGTATTTCACAATTGGAGCTTAATTAACTTTGTTTTTCGTCTTTTTATGCATATTTTTAACATTTTATTGTCTTATGGGGACGATATCCTTCTCGTCATTGGGGTCCTTTCCTATACTTGCTGTCACACTGTCCTTATGCCAGGTTTCGACTCTGATGTGTAAAGGTCTGTCACTACTTCACGCAAAATTTTATCTCCCGCAGAAATGTTGGTTGGTTCCTCAGTTTAGGGGCTGCGACAACTTGGTCATGTAGCCCCGTGTACTTTGTGTGTGTGTAGAATCTCTCTGATAAACGGTGTTAATTGTAATGGCAGTATTAGTCTGTAATTCAGTTAAGGACTGTAGACGGTCAATTTCAAGTAGTAGTTCCTAATTTTTCTACCAAATACTACCGTCAACGACACCTATCTGTGAACTTGGCTACTAGATGCCACCGCAACCAGAAACTCGCAACGAATGTTGGAACTTCCCCTTCAAAGGACTGAGGGACTTTTAGTGCTCTTAGAAAATCCGACGACTTCGGCCGGCATTGAACCCGCGACCTTGGGCATAGAAGTTCAGCATGCTACCAGTTACGTCACCGAAGCCGCTTCCCACAGAGTCAGATGGAAAACTGAATGTGATCTCGTGCAATGGCGTTGTCATGGCATCCTCTGATGGCTCATCCCTCATCAATTTAGTAGTGTTGTCATGGCAATCTCTGATGGCTCTTGGTATTTTCTTCTGATTCCGAAATCATTTTGCTCATCCCTTGGCGTAATGGTGGGTCATATCAATAATTCTTTCAGACAAAAGTTTTAGGTAATTATTAGGGGAATATTGCCCATTTAGTAAGGTTTTGATATTGTGCCTTTTAAGAGATATATGATTAATGTTTCCCGAAAAAAACACTTCTTCCCACACCTTTGGTCAATGGTTGGTGCTATCAAAAAACTTTTCAAACATAAACTTTTGGGCTTTATCCGACACATAGTATGAACCTTGAATGGATTCGATATTTAACATATTACTAGAGTTATAGCGATATTTCACTTTTTTGGAAGAAGAAAAAAACGGGCCCTCATTTTTACCACCCTTCGACCGATTGTGTCCATTAACGAACCCGACCGAGATTTTAAAGGGATACATATTAAGTAAAAACTTCAAAGTGATTGGTGCGAAATGGCGGTAGTTATCGTGTCCACAAGAAAGTGATATACATACATATACAGACAGTCCAGTTTGTATGTATCGGAGACCCTCGCTAGGCCGCTCGCCCGCGGCGCTTGCCTGTCTCCCGCCAGGCACTTTGCCGTTTTGCGGCGCTCGGGCGGCATTGAGTCAATGAGTATAGGAATTTGTACTTAAATTTGTACTTCAATGTGATCCTTGATCAATTGTTTTGACGAACTGACTTACGGAGAGCGATTGTCAACTTATTTTCAACAAGATTCTGCCACTGCTCACAATGACGAAGCATCCATGACAGAATTGCGTCGCATTTTTTGGTACTAGGATTATAAGTCGGAACGTGTGGCCCCCGCGAAGCCCAGACTTATCACTATGTGACTTTTATTTGTGGGGGACGCTTAAAAATAGAGAGTATGCGAGAAACCCTCCCACTATAAATGAGCTTAAAGACTATATTACATCTGAAATACAGTCAATCGGTGCTGAGGAACTTCAGAGAGTAAATGCCAGTTTCATAAAAAGGTGCCAGCGATGTGTTGCAGTGAATGGCGAACATTTTCAGCACCAGCTGTGAACTAGGTAAGTACAAATTCCTATACTCAATGACTCAGTGCCGCGGGACGCCGCAAAACGGCAAAGTGCGTGGTGGGAGAAAGTCTCGCGCCATGGGCGAGCGGGCTAGCGAGGATCTCCGATACATACAAACTGGACTCTCTGTATATATAAACATAAATTATATATAAACTTTTGAACTGACGGTGGTTTTGGGGTCTAGGGGATGTGAAACGCGAAGATACGTTGAAATTTTCCGGAAGTCGAAACATGGTACCCATTGCAATAGTTAGCTTTCTAATGAAATCTACCTAAAAAGAATGTCTGTCTGTTCGTCTTTTATGCGTTCATAAACAATTCATCCGATTGCGATCAAATTTGGTGAGTTGGTGTGCAAACTTCCGGGATGGTTATAGGCATAGTTAATCCAATTTACAATAGATGGCGTGCAAGTAGATTAAAAAATGAATGTTGGCGATGCATTCATATACAATTCATCCGATTGCGATCAATGGTGAGTTGTTGTGCACACTCACTGGAAAGTTATAGGCATAGTAAACCGATTTTACAATAGATAGCGCGCGAGTAGCTTTAACAAAATGGCGGACGATAAGTTTCCAACCAAGTCCCACATGCGTTCATATACCATTCATCCCATTGCGATGAAACTTGGGTGAGATGTTGTGTACACTTCAGGGAAGGTTTCTGGCTCAGTAAATCCACTTTGCAATAGGCAGCGCACGAGTAGATTCAACAAATGTGCGTCGACGCGCGAAGCGTTTCAACAAAGTCCCGTATGCCTTCATATTCCATTCGTCCGATAGCGATGAAACTTTGGTGAGATGTTGTGTACTCTCCATGGAAGATTTCTGGCTTCAAATCCATTTTACAATTGGTAGCGCACGAGTAGATTCAAAAAATGAGCGACGACACGCGAAGGGTTTCAACAAAGTTCCGTATGCGTTCATATACCATCCGTCCGATAGCGATGAAACTTTGGTGAGATGTTTTGTGCACTCCAGGGGAGGTTTCTGGCGTAGTAAATACATTTTACAATAGGTAGCGCACGAGTAGATTCAACAAATGAGCGACGACGTGCGAAGCGTTTCAAAAATGTCCCGTATGCGTTCGTATACCATTCGTCCGATAGCGATGAAACGTGGGTGAGATGTTGTGTACACATCAGGGGAGGTTTCTGGCTTAGTAAAGACATTTTACAATAGGTAGCGCACGAGTAGATTCAATAAATGAGTGACGACACACGTTGCGTTTCAACAAAATCACGTAGCCTATGCGTTCATATACCATTCATCCGATTGGGTTGAACCTTTGGTGAATAGTTGTGTACACTCCAGGAAAGGTTTCTGGCTTAGTACATGCATTTTACAACATGTAACGCACGAGTAGATTAAACAAATGAGCGACGACACGTGAATCGTTTCAACTAAGTCCCGTATGCGTTCATATACCATTCATCCGTTTGCGGTGAAACTTTGGTGAATCGTTGAGTACACTCCAGGGAAGGTTTCACGCTTAGAAAATCCATTTTACAATAGGAAGCGTACGATTAGATTCAAGAGATAAGTGACGGCACGCGAATCGTTTAAACAAAATCCCGTATGCGTTCATATGCCGTTCATCCGATTGCGATGAAACTTTGATGAGTAGCTGTGCACACGTCAGGGAAGGTTTTCGACTTAGTAAATCCATTTTACAATAGGTAGTGCACGAGTAGATGCAACTAATGTGTGATGACGCGCGTTGCGTACGAGTAGACTCGAGAGATGAGAATCGTTTAAACAAAATCCCGTATGCGTTCATATACCATTCATCCGATTGCGATGAAACTTTGGTGAATTGTTGTGTACACTCCAGGTAAGGTTTCTGGCTTAGTACATGCATTTTAAAACATGTAGTGCACGAGTGGAATCGTTTGAACAAAATTCCGTATGCGTTCATATGCCATTCATCCGATTGCGATGAAACTTTGTGAGTTGCTGTGCACGCTCCCTTGAATGTTTCTAAATTAGTTAATCCATTTTACGATAGTTTAGAGGCAGTTAACGGAAATTGAAAAAGAAAAATATTGTGTATCCTAAAGCACTTCAAGGAACAATATTTCATCGCCAATATTTTCTTTGTTTGGCATTGCAATGTATGCCGGGTACAGCTTGTTTATACATTTATTGTATATTAACTTTCGAACTGACGGTGGTTGTGGAGTCTAGGCCGGGATGTGAAACGCGAAGATATGTCGACATTTTCCGGAAGTCGAAACATGTTACCCATTGCAATAGTTAGCTTTCTAATGACATCTACCTAAAATGAGATCGATTTAAATGAATGTAGCTGATGTAGCTGATTTATCTGGTTAACATACAGGATACTTTTGATTTCGATATTTTGCACTATTTAATGATGGCGACCATTTTAGTGACGTCACTACACCCGTTGGTTTCAAATGCTATATTTCCATTTCAAATAAAAATAGAACCGTAAGAAATAGCAAACGTTTGACGGCATATACGAGGTTTGAAATTTAATTTTCTATCCGAAAGGTCCTTATCACTTTTCGTGTATCTCCAACGGTTAGCGAGTAAAACCTAAATTTGTGCTATAAAACACGTTCAACGCCGAGCGATGTTAGTCTGTAGCGCTCAAACCACTAGACCTAGAGAGCTGAAATTTTGCATGTTGTAGGAGCTCACTAAGAAACGGTTTTTGAAAATTCAATTTATAGATGAGTTTTTTCGGCCCTTTGGTACTGAGCATGGACGAAAGGTACAAAGATCGGATTTATCTAATTTTAAACTGCCAGATACAGGAATGGGTGAGAAATGTACAAACCTTATATCCCACTGTTTTATTTAAAGAGGTGATTTGTGGGGTCTGAAACGAGGCGTGATTTTGAGTCTAATTTTATACTCTTTGTGCTGGATATTGTATGTGAGTATTTGGAGCTTTACTCTGTTTCACAATGTTGTAGTGCTTTCTACTTTGCATTCCAAGAAATATTCAAACGATTGACTTCCTAATTGGCACTACTACAGGGTAAATCAAAAGCTTTTGATGTAAACAGTCATGTACACAATTCAGAGTGGGTGAATTGAAATGAAAAGGACATGTAGTGCACATCCAATATGGCAGAGGGGAGAATCAAACCCACCTCTTCTCAGTTTTGCCTCGCGAGTCTGCGTGTACCCCGTTCCAGCCCTCAGACCAGAATTAAATATCTTGGCAGAGCCGGGAACCGAACCCAGACCTCCGGGGTGACAAGGTACATTTCATGTCTGCCCAAGGTTCCAAATTCGAGCAATGACGCCCATTGTATTGAACCTGCCTGAAGGACGCAGCTGTAGCTATGAGAGTGTTCACCATCGATTCGCTAAACATTTACTCACTGTAATGGACGTGATGTAACCTTGGTAAGCCACTAATGCATTGCCTATTCTTCACAGTCAGACAGGTAAATGCACGATGTTACCATAGCAATTCCTTTCAAATGTGTCCATTGGACGGTCCTCAGCGGACAAGCAACATTAAGACTGGGTTATTCCTTATTGACTCAATTATTTTACAAACGAGCGCCTATCAATACTTTCTTTGAAGCCGGTTTGAGATGAGTTATTGTTGTTGGTTATCTAGGGACTCTGTGACATCGTGGTCATGTAGCTCCACGTACTTGGGTGTGTGTATAGAATTTATCTGATAACCTGTGTCACTGTGATGTACAGTATGTACTAGTGTGAGTATTGGTAATTGAGGTAGAACTTGTGTAGGAAGCGGCCGTGGCCTTAAGTTAGATACCATCCCAGCATTTTCGTGGTGTAGACGTCAGGAAACCACGGAAAATCACATCCAGGATGGCTGAGGTAGGAATCGAACAGGCTTCTCAGTTTTGCCTCACGAGGCTGAGTGTAACCCGTTCCAGCCCTCAGACCAGATTTTTGATGTGTAACATCTTTCCGCTCGGTTGCTGGATAGTTTTGTGGGAGTGATTTTGAAAATTGGGGACGGAAGTGAATCGGGCGGAAGTGGATCGAACGGAAGTGGATCGGACGGAAGTGAAGATGATCTGCAGAAAAATGGGATGGAAGTGAATCGGGCGGAAGTGGATCGAAAGGAAGTGGATCGGTCGGAAGTGAAGACACACTGCCAGCTGGATGTACAATTAAAAATGTGTGTATTGGAAACAAGGCAGTGTGTGCTCTGTAGTGCGAGAATGTTATGGCATACAGTAGGCAGTGCATTTAGCAGGCACTGGTTTGACGAGCACAGTGGCAAATGTTTCACCGACTTTCATTTGTCATTGAGCAGTTTATGAAGGTTGATCAAGGTAGGACAAAGACGACAAATGACATTTAAGTAAGCGGCATTATTGTCAAGCTGTGGGCGAGTAGTCAGATATTAAATGCATAACAGAATGTTGTTATATGAGTGGTACAAAAGTAGTATTTTCATCATATGAGAGACTAGGTCATTTCATCATTTTAGGAAGTCATGTTTTGATTGTTTACGACGAACTGTACGAGAGCCTTGAGAATAATGAATGTTATAGTTACTGAGGAATTTGCTCACAGTATTTGAGAGTTCTGTCGACGTTGTGTCACTTTGTTATTATGAATTATTAATGTAAAAGGAAAGAAGGAAGCTTGTAGTTTTGCGTGCCCGTTAATCTCACGATCATGATCCACGGTACCCCTCTTTTACGTGGAATACGAACCACAGGACATGGCTTTTCAATTCGAAAATCTCACATGTATTGACCGGGAATCAAACCCGATCTACCTTGGTGAGAGACTAACAGCTTGACCGCTGCGCCACAAATGTGACAGTAGCATATCTCCAATTCAATCTATACATTCATCATAGTACCAGTATGAAAATGGAGTGTAAATTAACATTTAAAATTGTCTAAGCTGTGTAGTGTACGAGTAGTATAACATGTCAAATGTTACACATCATATGCGACTACTGTAAGGCACGTATCTTTTCTTTTTGGCACAGCCAAGATCGAACCCGAGCTTCTACCGTGACGGCGAAGAATGCTACCACTACGCAACGAGACAGACTGTTTGAGATGAACGTCAACTAACTGAAAATCGTTCCAGGCTCCAACATGTCAGATTATTGAAAGGCGTTCGTTTTTCTATTATTTGAGAAACAACCCCATTTCCAGATCCAATAATAATCAACTGTTTTCTCGTCAACCATTGTGATAGTGTGTATATCTGTAAACAGAGCTGAGATTGGGAAGAAACTGGCTGTGACCTTAAGTAAGGAAACATCCCACCATTCGCTTAAAGTACTCGTAAAAGTGGGGAACCACAGAAAACTACTTCTAGTATGACTATGGAGGAAAACCAACCCACGACTTCTCAGTTCCGTCTCACGAGGCTGAATGTACCCCGTTTCAAACTTCAGACCAGAATTGAGTGTCCTGGCAGAGCTTGGAATTGAACCCAGAATGTATAGGTCCTACAAATGCTAGTGAGGTGGTCACGGAAGATATTAATTCAGAAATTATCTTGTTAAAATAATAATAATAATAATAATAATTTAATTCAATTTAATTTATTTATTAAATACTATTTATGTTACATTATTGTCATATGTCTCACGAATCTGATGACAGTACAGATTATCTGTGAGACATATTAATTATTATTTACAACATATATATAGATTATATTTCAGTACAAGAGTGCATGCATTTTTTTTGTAATGTTAATGATAAAATATTAATGTAAATAATTAAAGATACAAAAAATTACACTAAGGTAGTTATATTAATAAATTTATCTTATGAGTTAATGTTTGGTTAAGTAATATTTTTTAATGCGACTTATAGCTAGTTGTTTGCTGTTAATGTTTGTCAGTCCAGGTGGTAGTTCTTTAAGTAGTGATGGTATAATATAATTTAGTCTCTTGAAACCATAGCTATTTATACATAAAGGTTTAACATGTTTAGTACTTGTTATGGCTCTTGTTTGTATGTTGTGAGAGACCTTATGCCTGAATATTGGATCATGGTAGTAGAGATTCAGTATAGTAATTTGAAACAACTCTTTAATATTAAAATAAGGGATATCAGTGAAATATTTAAAGAACCTGTTTTGGCTATCTTGAAGATTATTAATTAAAGTTGTGTTTTGATTTCCCCAAGCTGCTATAGCATATCTTAATTTGCTTTCAATCAGAGCACTGTAAATTGTTTTGTAAGTTTTCCTATCTACATAAAATCGGAGATTGTAGAAGGTGTAGAGGTTTGCTCTTAGGTTTTTTATTATGTTTACTGTGTGTGTGTTCATTTTAAAGTGTTCGTCAAGGGTAATTCCTAGGTATTTTTGTGTCGAAGTACTATTTATGAAGGTGTTACATTTGCAACCTGCCAGGATGTTTTGGTGTATGCATGATAAGCTGTGGTGCGTTAGTTTGTATTTTTCTTGTGTGAAGTGATCAACTCTGATGTGCATTATTTTAGATTTGGTTGTATTTATATACAAATTATTGTCATGACACCATCTTGTGATGTTATTGAAGTCTTCTTGAAGTCTATCAAAAGCTGTTTTAGAGTCTTTATGTATGGTATATATAGTGGTGTCATCAGCATAAATAAATATTTTACTGTGTTTAATGGCTTCATTCATGTCGTTTACGAACAGGTTATATAGTGTAGGTGAGATAATGCTGCCTTGAGGGATACCTTGTGTTCCTTCTACTGCGTCACTGATAGTGTTATTGACCATAACTGCCATTTCCCTGTTTTTCAGATAGCTTTCAAATAGTTTGTAAGTCGTGCCTCTTATTCCAATATCGTGTAATTTTGCAAGTAGTTTATTGTGATTTATTGTGTCAAATGCTTTAGAAAAGTCAAGAAAAAGTACCATTATGTGATTGTTCTTATTTAAGGCATTATTTATTACATTGGCAAATTCAGCCAGGAGTAGTTCAGTACTTTTCCCCTTCCTAAAACCGTACAGGTGTCCCTTTAAAATATCATATTTATTTAGGAAATTCTTCAATCTCTTATCCAAGCATTTTTCCATTATTTTGTGGAGGATTGATAAAATGCATATTGGTCTGTAGTTGCCAAAGTCTAAGTGATCGACATTCTTATATATTGGTTTAATAATTGTGTATTTCAGATATTTTGGTATTATGCCTGATTCGAATATCTTGTTTATGAGATGTGTTATGATTGGTATAGTTTTTTTGGATGTTGCCTTTATGTCTTTCAAGCGTATATTGTCTACCCCAGGCGATTTGTCTGTTTTTAATTCCTTAATTATGTTTTCTATTTCATATTCATCAGTTTCAAGTAATGTAAAGGAATTCATTAATGTGTTTCTATTTGATTGCCATATGTTGATACTACAGTTATGAGCTAGGCTGTTTATTTTTTCACTAAAGGTATTGATGAATTTATTGACTATCACTTCGTTAGTATAATGTAACATTAAATGTTTGTTTATGACTTCATTGACAGTTTGTGTTTTCCGACCTGTTATATCTTTAATGACTTTCCACATTCCTTTATTATCGTTTTTGGAACTATTTATCTTATTTTTTATAATATTGATGTTTTGTTTTGTTTATTAGCTTATTTAATTTGTTTCTGAAAGCTTTGTATTCATTTTTTATTGTAATATTATCCTTGTTTCTGAGCATTGTTTTGTAAAGTCTGTCTCTTTCCTTACATTGTATTTTTAGGTCATAAGTGAACCATTGTTTGCTTTTTCTGTGTTTACGAGTTGTTATGTAAGATGCTTTTTGGTAGATTTCCTTAAATTTGGTTGTTATATTGTTATATATGTCATTAGGATTTTTTAATTCAAGGCAATCTGTCCAGTCTGTGTTGTTAAGGCTTGTGTGTATTATAGTATCGTTCATTAGCGTAATGTACGATTCATTATCTTGTAATTGTGTCTTATCATTTTTTGGCCAAATACCTGCATATGTTATGTAGTGGTCAGAGATATCTGATTGTATGACTGCAGAAGTATATTGATCTAGTCTGCTACGATAGTATATGTGATCAATACATGATCTCGAGTCTAAATTTGGATCATAACGAGTACATTGAGTGATAAGTGGTAGGAAACCATGAGTTGCCATAATATTTGTATATTTGATAGCTGATAGACTGATGTCATCAGATAAAGTATCAATGTTGATATCTCCTAAAATGGCGTATTCGCTGTACTTACTAGTGTGTTGTGTTATATGTGTCTCCAGTTCATCAAGAAAGTCATTTATGTTAGTGCTAGGTGGTCTGTAAATGCATGTTAATCCAATCTTTTTGTTCATGTGAAGTATTTCTATTACCATTGATTCATGAGTATTGGAAATGTATGAATTGTGTGTTCTAATAGCCATGTTGTTCTTTACATATATGGCTATGCCTCCTCCTTTACGATTTGTTCTATTACAAAATACAACATTAAAATTATCCAAAGTAAATAGGTAATTATTAGATTCAAGTATGTTAATTTCTGTTAAGCAAATAATATCCAGATCATTAATTTTCTTGCCTAAGGTTATGGTTAAATAATCCCAGTTTTTGATATAGATTGAATATTTAGAGAGAGGATATTGATTTCAGCATTATTTCTAGTCTTATTACCATTTTCGATGAAATCCGGTATATTGAGAAATGTGAGTTCATTTTGTATTCCAGAAACATTTATATTGCTGTCCCAACTGTTCATAATATCAATTAATATAATAATTCAATAATAATTCTTTCTTTTTGGCGGGGGGGTTACCTAATTTTGTTAATGTCTTCCTCACGGGAGATTCTCAATATACCAGATTCGTCGTTTTTTCGCGCTAGTATTTTGCCGTTTTTAACCCAAATGAATTTCCAGTTATTTTCTCTGGCCTGATTTTTAGTTTTCCATAGTAGCTCCCTGTAAAATATCGTTAGACTTTCGTTAATGAAAAACCTAGATTTAGTGTTCCCATGAGTGATGAAATTTTGTCCTTTTCTTTTCTGTAAAAATTCATTCTTTTTGGATATGGAGTTGAATTTTACTACTATTGGGGGGATTTTGTTCTTTCTTTGCATTGGGGGCCTGTAAACTTCCTCTACATCAAACAAGTTTAGATCTACTTCTAGAGTCTCAGCAATTTTGTGGACGATTTCATCAAGGCATTCATCTTTCGCGCGTGGCACTTCACATATTTCAATGTATTGTTGCCTACCGTTCTGTTCCATTGTGTGCACTTTCTCGTTTAGATCTGATATTATTTTGTCTTGTAGATTCTTTTCGTCTTTTAGGGGTTTTATTTCTGCTGTAAGTGATTTCAGAAGAGTTGCATTTGACTTAGTTTCCTTAATCAACTCATCATATTTCTGCGCAATAAAGTCGGCACTTTTTACACTTTCACTCACTTGGTTTTTCAGTTCACTAATCTGCTTCTTTAATTCTAAAAACATACCTTTGATATCCGATGCGTGTATTATCTCAGTGTCCGGTGTTGAAGGTGGAGTCGCTGTGTCATCAGTGTTGGCAGCAGCTGGTAGGGTCATTATTCCACCGCTTGCGACAACAGGTGCTGACGTTGACTTCTTGAAGCTACGGCACTGTGGACACCGCCATGACTCCTTAGCTTGTTTGGCCATACCTTTCCACGTACGTACAGTTACGGTTGTACATTCATAATGATATTTCCCTTTGCATCCCGTGCAGTATACATAGTCACCATCACTTGGGAGTCCTTCTTGACAGCGGTCGCAAACCATTTCCTTGCTATACTTAACTTTTTGCGGAGCACTCAGGCACACGTCTACTTCCTCCGGTGTCTCACTTAATAATAATAATAATAATAATAATAATAATAATAATAATAATAATAATAATAATATCGTATGGCCTTGGGTGCCGGGTGCAAGCTTTGTTATTTGACACCCAGAGGGTAGCTTGCATGTTGAATTTCGTTGTTCCTTGAAGCACATTGAAAGTCAAGGAGGTTAGATATCTAAGCTCCTTGAACACTAGAGCGCTTTCTAGTAGAGAAATGAGGAACTTTTTGCTGGCGGAAACTCCCGATATTAATTTTGCCATTATGAACACGGTCTACTGAATTCAGTAATGGGTTCTTTGACAAGCCAACATCGTATGACATGCGTGTCGTAATTTTTTCCGCCTTTCAAAAATCACTTTCCACGGCCAGGAGCGAACCTGCAAGCTTGGGGGTTGGTAGACGGACACGTTAACCACTTACCCACCGTGGCAAGCTATCCTGTTATGAAACCCCTGTATACAGTTCAATGTCTAAAGCTTTTCTTATTACACGCGGCTCTTCAGGTAGACGCTGTCTTTACTTCTCTTTGTACAACGAACGCAATAACTTCATCAACAGCCTGAGGTTCTTAACCTGCACTTCAAGACTTTTATCTCATACTCCTTTGTCCGCTCTATTACGCTAAGTGCCCCATGTTACTGCAAAGAACAAAAAACGCTTCTTGCTTTAATCCCGCTTGTCTCTTGAACTACGTTTGCAGTTTTATATTTTAATTTGGGTTAAATAAAATGTTAACTGCCTGCCATGAGAGCATACATGTGTACAACAGAAACATGCATCTGAGTAATTGGGCTGTCTGCAGTAATAAGAGCTTCGTAAAAGCAGATGTGCAGTCGGAAGGCTTCAAGTAGTTGAGCCTGCAGCTTATCCCTGAAAAGAGTATCGTCCCGCTGCACACATAAAGCAGAGAAGTTGCCGGCACATCAGAGGTTTAGAATATACGTCTTATTCCCAACGCTTCTATAATATAACAGCTGTAGGCAGCACAGCTTACTGACCCGTACTGTTGTTGTTTGAGTCTTCAGTGTTTCGACAGATTTGATGCAGCCCTCCATGTCTCCCCGTATTGAACCCTTCATCTCCACATACCACACCCTTCAATCCCAGGCAATCTATCACATTCTACCCCTGGTCTACGCTACAATACAGTTCTTATCCTCGACCCTTCCTTCCATAACTAAGTTTGCTCCTGGGTGTCTTAGTATGTGTCCTACCAACCTATCTCTTCTCTTCATTAGCAGTCACCAGAAACATCTTTCCTCGCCTACTCGTTTAATACCCCTTCATTTGTTACTCTATCCACCCATCTGATCTTCATAATTCTCTTGTAACACTACTTTTCGGATGGTTCTATTGTCTTCTTTTCTTCTGCACCAACAGTCCAATTTGCACATCCATATAATACCACGCACCAGACGAAGGCTTTCAAAAATGACTTTCTAATACCTAAATCTATGTTATTTTGATATCAACAGATTGTATTTCTAAAGATATTCTTTCATTGTCAGAGCCAATCTGACTTTTATATCCTCTTTTCTTCGTTCCTCACTGGGTATTTTGCTTCCTAAGTAGCAAAAACCTCCTACGTAATTTTGCTTTCACCAGCTAAGTTGGTGTCAATGGGAGTTTCTGGTTTCTTTCGGCTGCATTCCTTTAATTTGGTATTACATTTATAGATTTTCATCAAGAATTATTTCCTCAAGACGAAAGGGCCTGCAAAAAAAGCATAATTACCATGGAAACATCTTCATATTTTTATTTCTATTTGAAGAAGCCGTACCCGGCATGCGTTGCAATGCCAATCAAAGAAAGTGTTGGCGTTGTAATTTGGTTTGTTGAAGTGCTTTTGGATACACAATACATTTTTCAATTTCCGTTAACTGCCTCTAAACTATCGTAAAATGGATTTACTACATAAGAGATATTCCTGGGACCGTGCACAACAACTCACTAAAGTTTCATGGCAATCGGATGAATGGTATACAAGCATATACGGAATTTTTTTTAAACGATTCGCGCACCGTCACTCATTTGTTGAATCTACTTAAGCGCTACCTATTGTAAAATGGATTTACTAACAAGGGAAGTATCAGGTAAGACAGGTGGAAACCTATCTTGAAAATTTGTGGAGGCAATCGTTGTAATATAACAGGACAACGTGTGGAAAATCAGACGCCAGATTGAACTGCAAGGCTCTGAAATCGTAGGCCTACCTGACATCCTGCTACGCAGGCATGATGGCTAGTGGAGCTGGACATCCCTGTGGCACTCGGAGTAGTAGCTAGGTGGGGCGTATATGCTGAATGGAGCGTGTGGCTGCTTCCCACCGGCCTTGAGTGCTTGGGCCGTCAGGGCTGTCCCTTCAACATGTACGGTACTCAATATGAGAGATTCGCCACAAGATTTTGGAGCCTTGCAGTTCAATCTGGCGGCTTATTTTACCGCACGTTGTCCTCTTATAGTACAACAATTGCGTCCTAAAACTTTCAAGATAGGCTTCGACCTGTCTTACCTCACACTTCCCTTGTAAGCCAGAAAACTTCCCTGGAGTGTACACAACAACTCACTAGAGTTTCATCGCAATCGGATGACTGGTATATGAACGCATACCGGATTTTAATTATGCACTTCGCACGCCGTCACTCATTTGTTGAATCTACTCGTGCACTACCAACTGTAAATGGATTTACTAATCCAGAAACCATCGCAGGAGTGTACACAACAACTCACCAAAGTTTCATCGCAAGCGGATGAATGGTATATAAACGCACAAGGGACTTTTCTGAAACGATTTGCGTGCATTCACTCATTTGTTGAATCTACTCGTGTGCTGCCTATTATAAAATGGATATACTAAGCCAGAAACCTTCCCTGGAGGGTACACAATAATTCACCAGAGTTTCTTGGCAATTAGATGAATGGTATATGAACGCATATGGGATATTGTTGATACGATTCGCGCGCCGTCACTCATTTGCTAAATGTACACGAGCGCTACCTATCGTAAAATAGATGTACAAAGTCAGAAACCTACCCTACAGTGTACCCACTCACCCAAGTTTCATCGCAATCAGATGAATGGGGTATGGACCTATAGAGACACACACACACATACATACAAACTATCACGTAACATTCATTTTTAGGGGGGGAGTCAGATGACCTCGTAGTTCCGCGCCTTAAAACAACAATAACTATATAACATTCATTTTAGCCTATTTTCATTTATGAAAAAAAAAAGCTTATGAGATCAACTTTTGACCGTGTGTGCTTATGTGTGTGTGTGTGTGTAATACAATTTAGATGGCTGGAGCAATTTCAATGAACTTCGGTAAGGACATAGTATCATTTCGTCCGACCCCAACCATGACCTTCAAATTTTATGACGTCGCACCAATCTAACATGGCGCCTGTGCGAAATATTTCACCGGCATTTTGTATCTCCGAAACTATTACTGATATCACCCTAAAATTTGTACGGTGATAAAGGGTGCTACAAAAAGTACACCTATGTGACTTTCAAAAACTTTTTAAGTACAACCGAACATGGCGCCCAAGCGAATTTCAAACATTTAAAAAGACTTTTCTCGCGATGTAACCATCCAAAAGCAGCGAAACATATTGTACATACATATTGTAATGTATTGATATCTATTTTTTTCGGGGGCGTGGTGGCTCAGCGGTCTAGCTGTATGCCTCTCACCAAGGCGGTCCGGGTTCGATTCCCGGTCAATGCATGTGAGATTTTCGAAGTGAAATGCCATGTCCTGTGGTTCGGATTCCACGTAAAAAGGAGGTCCCAAGGCTCATAATCACAAGATTCACGGTCACGTAAAACTACAATCTTCCTTCCTTCCTTCCTTCTAATTTTTTCAATTGTTTACTTAACCTCAAGATGGCGGCTGTGCGAAATATTTAAATTAAGTTTTCATTTCTTAGTCTTAATCATGTGATCGAAGTCAACGTTCGATTAATGAACCTAAACAATAATGTTCATCTAATAGTACATAACTCTATGGCTTATATACAGTGTGGTCCACCAGCCCCTTAATTTTTTTGGAGGAAGGCAACCCAACTAACGCGTATATCACAGTCATCCTAAAAACATTAGTACCTGCTCCTTTACGTCCATTGTACAACTTTATCGTTGAGTACATCCTCGCGATTATAGTGGAAATCAATAGTGGCAGTGTTCTTTCAATGACCTCAAATATAATGCATGATTGAAACGATCATAGCTCCGAATAACACCTTCTTACGTTTGGACAGGAAGTGTCTACGAATAGATTCAACACGTGCCAGCAACACACCATGGTTCTCGGTAGCTATGGTCGCTAAATCAAGAATTGCTAGAGTAGCGTCAACGTAGTTGCATTGTAGTAGGTTCGAACCTTGAACTAGTACATTATTTTTTGCTTAATGTCGTTTATTGTGGATGTATTATGGACGCATATCTATCTGTTCCAACGAGTGAATTTTGTATTTGATCCTCAAAAGGACCGTACTTATCCGATGGTACGCAGCCAGATTGGACGACGACATAATGATCTGTAGAATAAAAGTAAGGTATCCTGTATATTCAAGGTAGCAAGTGATCGAAATTTTGACCACCTTTGTTTAAAAGGAAAACTCCGACTCACTCAGACGACCCACATAACAAATAGATTTGTTATGTGGGTAGGCTCACGAATAAATACATCAGACCGAAACTATAATTTCTTTGAACGGCGTCTGTGCGAAAAGCGCTTGCTATACACTTACAGTAATAGTTAGTTACTGAGGTTTTAAGGGGCGGAACTACGAGGTCATCTGCCCCAAACATACAGTAAATACAGATAATTATAACATTATTGGTTTTTCGTCCGTTTTAACAGCTCTGGCTTTTAGATACGCCGGGGTGTCAGAATTTTGCTCCGAAGGGGATCTTCAACGTGCCAGTAAATCTACTGATATGGCTCCCTCGCATTTGCGCACCCTCAAAAGCCAGCTGACTGCGCCAGGATACGAACCTGCATCCTGGGGCACAGCAAGCGAGAACGTTACCGCTGAGCCTCGCAGCAAGGCAGTAATTACAGAACGTGTCATATTATTATTCTGGGATAAATATTGAACTATTAAAATTCCAATTATCACGAATAGAGTCGCCTCCGTTGCGTAGTGGTCAGCGTGATTAGCTGCCACCCCGGATGTCCTGGGTTCGATTCCCGGCTCTGCCACGAAATTTGAAAAGTGGCATGAGGACTGGGTCGGGGTCTACTCAGGCTCGGGTGGTCCAAATGAGTAGAGGGGGTTCGATTCCCACCTCAGCCATCCTCAAAGTGGTTTTCCGTGGTTTCTCACTTCGCCTACGGGCAAATGCCGGGATGTTACCTACCGTACGGCCAGGGCCGCCTCCTTCCCTCTTCCTTGCCTATCCCTCCCTATCTTCCCCTCCCTTCCCATCCCTCAAGAGGCTCCTGTTCGATTTGCAGGAGAGGCCGCCTGGGCGAGTGCTGATCCCACCTCCCCAGTTGTATCCCACAGACGAGATGTTTCAAGCTCCAGGATACTGCCCGTAGAGGCGGTAATGATGGGATCCCTCACTGAGTCCGTGGAAAAACCTAACCTGGAGGGTAAAATCGACTAAAAAATAAAAATTATAACGGATACTATCCATCCATGGTTTTGAACAGTATTTAGGGAAAATAACCATTTAAATGAGACAAGAAAATAACTTTCCCTATCTTCTTCGTAGATAATGTGAACAAAACCAAGTTGAAATCTTGCTGTACGAGGTAGGGAGGGTTTAATAAAATAGTTAAAAAGAATGTTTATAATCTGCCGTTGGATAGTCTTGAACCCGGGATCTTCGAAAGAGCGAGCGGGCGCAATAACACTTGCACACATTTCCAACACACTCTTGAGGTTTTTGTTGTGCTTCTTATTAACAAGTATGTTAAATATTCAATTATTACAGTTAGATCTTAAATATTGATTGGAATGCATTCATTCAGTACCTAGCATATTTTCTAATTTACTTAAAGCAAGTTTCGCGTTAATAAGGCGAATTAACTGCAAATAATGCCCTCAAACGACAGCCCTTCGGTTTTATTTCATACAAATTAGCGTCCAAAATGCTAGCGTGAGATACACTTCGGTCATACAAGCAGGTGTACAGACGAAGAGAACAGAATCATACAGGATTTTGTACCAGAGATCACAGCAGCTTCCTTGCCAGCGAGTGTCGTGTGATACGGGCCTAAATATATGCTAAAACTTTTTGTTAAAATTGAATAACAAAACAAGATGTTCGGTAAAGAACGTATAGCCTAATTTCTCCTAAATGCATGGGTATTGTTATAACTCTTTGTCCTTTTCAAGGAGTATAATTGAATGTGGGTTGTAGTAGCTTCTTGAAATACAACGTGCTATACGGATATTATACATGAATATGATGTGCCCTTTGCTAGTGTTACCTCTGTAAAAAAATATCATTCAATTCGGTTTCACCGTATTTGAATTGATATGGGGAATTGATTTGCACACATACATGTCCGCTATCTGCAAACTATTGGGCTTATGACCTTGTAGTTCAGTCAAAAGACGCTTCCCACAAAAAGGTATGTTGTTGAAAAATTTGGTAGAGATCAAATTATTAGGTTGGTCGTAATTTGATTTAAGCTTTGCGGCCGCCATTCCGTTTTCGTCAGGATGGTGGCGATATAAAACATGACACTGAGGTGGCCTTTGTTAGTGCTAGCTCTGTACCAAACTTTGTTCCATTCGGTTTCACCGTGTTTGAAAAGATAGGGGGAATCGATTTGCACACATACATGGCCGCCATCCGCACATTATTGTCCTGATGACCTTGTAGTGTGGTCAAAAGATTATCTATACATGAAGGTATGCTGTTGCAAAATTAGGTAGAGATCCGATTATTAGGTTGGTCGTAATTTGATTCAAGCTTTTAATATTAGGATGGCCGCCATTACGTTTTCGTCAAGATGGCGGCGATATAAAACATGACACTGGAGTGCCCTATGCCAGTGCTACCTCTGTACCAAATTTCGTTAAATTCGGTTTCACTGTGTTTAATTGATAGGGGGAATCCATTTGCACGCATAATGGCCGCCATCTGCAAACTAATGGGATGATGACATTTTAGTTCAGTCAAACGACGCTCGCCGTATAAGTTGTTGCAAAATTTGGTAGAGATCGGATGATTAGGTTAGTCGTAATTTGATTTAAGCTTTGAACATTTGGGTGGCCACCATTACGTTTCCGTCAAGATGATGGCGATATAAAACATGACACTGAGGTGTTCTACGCTAGTGCTACCTCTGTACCAAATTTCGTTCAATTCGGTTTCACCGTGTTTGAATTGATAGGGGGGGGGGGCAGACATTAAGAGTACACACACTCACACACACACACACAGACACACACACACACACACACACACACACACAGACAGACACACAATGTTTGGCCCTGTGTAGATCTCATAAGTCTACTTTCATATTTTGCAAAAATCGAAAGTATGCTAATAATTCCATGGGAATTTCTAAGGAATACGTATACTTCGATGCAAGCACTGGCGATCAGAATATCCTTCGATATGTTGTTGTTTTGTTTCATTTGAGGGGCTAGAACATCGCGGTCATTTAGCCCGGTTTACTTGGGTGTGTGTGTAGAATTTGTCTGATAACCTGAGTTATTGCGGGCTTATAATGATGTGTATATTTGCAATTAAGGATTGGGAAAGAGGCGGCCGTGGCCTTAAGACAGAATCCGTCCCGGAATTTGGCCGGAGTAGAAGTGGGAAACCACGGAAAACCATTTCCAGGATGGCTGAGGTGGGAATCGAACCCACTTCTTCTCATATTTGCTTCACGAGGCTACGTGTACCCAATTTCAGCCCTCAGACAAGTATTACATTTCTTGGCAGAGCTGGGAATCGAACCTGGACCTCCGAAACGACACTTCGATATGTTATGTTAATATTCATGCCAGTTTTTTAATTTTCTGCCATTACAAGTCACGTTGCATAACGTACCAATTCGATAGTATTCTCTTTATAAATCAGCTAAATTCAACGTACTCTTCACAAAAATACGTCGTAGTTACATCCCGACTAAAATGCAATGTGGGCTTTCGTTCAAAAAAGTATGCCTACTACTGGATTCGAAGCAGCATTCTACTCGCTCGCGCCCACCACGTGCGGTCAGGCTTTAACCCTCGCAGCCACCAACACATGGTAGATGCAGCCCGCTAAACGTGCTGTAGTTACTGTAGCCATCCCACCTCAAACGTTTAAGTCCATCTCAAAGTCTTAAATCACGGTTTATGGTGTTGATTTAACTTTCTACTATTAAAGATCACGTGGCGTAGGCTATTAATTCGATCGTATTACGTGTATGTGAGTTATTTCAAGGAGCAGTAAGTCATATGTTAGTAGAATGGGCCACAGTATTTGGCGGGGAAAAGTTTAAGGTCTGTTTTTCTTTGCTAGACCCATGACCCAATTACATTGCTGTCACACAGTCAGAGCGCAGAGCAATATCGACCATCGGGAGAAATGCGATGTTAGTTGGGTTTCATAAAACTAAATAATAAGGGGCGGGTGGACCACACTGTATATACAAATCCAACATGGCGACCATTCGAAATATTTCAACGGTTCTCAATATCTATTAATATGTGACAGCAATCAAACTGAAATTGTGTATGTTAGTTCATTCCATTCCTGAACCGGTCGGAGACTGGAAGCAGGCTGTGGATTTTCATTTTTCAGTTAGTTATTGTTTTAAGGGGCGAAACGAAGTCATCTGTCCCTTTTTGTATGTCGATAGAAGATACAGTATAAGCATAAGTTCACCTGTGGGCCTTGAAGAGCTATACAGCCTATTTTAATATATCCTAATTATGTTAAATGCCTCTATCAACATACAAAATTTCAGTTTGATTTCTGTAATAGATTCGCGTTATAAATCCCTCAGTATGCCTTCCTTCGGAGGGAAAGTGAAGCCGGCGGTCCCATGTCATAGATTTATGGCAGGAAATATAACCTTCCACTAACTACACTTGTGTGAAGCCAACATTTGTAGGTAATAATTGATAACACTTTATTAGTTTCAACGTTCACCACCAAGTGCTGACTGCATTGCCATCTAGTAGCCAATTCCGCAAGCTAGGTGTGGTGGACGGTAGCATTTGATAGCAAAAGTAGGAACTACTTGAAAATATTGTCTGCAGTCCTTACTTGAATTAAAACAGATACACACTAATATCGCCAACACAATTAACACCAGTTATCAGGCAGATTCTACACACACCCAAAGTACACGGGGCTACATGACGGCGTTGCAGCCCCTAACTCTTTTTCCTTTGAGATTTCTTCTTGGTGTTCTTCTAATATGTTCAATCTCAGGTAAGTGTTCAGATTATTTGGGTATGAATGAAAATCCACAGCCTGCTTCCAGTCTCCGACCGGGTCAGGAATGGGATGAATGAAGCCCCCATCTAGCGGCGAGGATGTGAACTGTGCCGGCTGCCGAGGCCTGACGCACTCCTCTGGGGCAATGATTAAATGAATGGCAGATGAAAAGAAATGATAGTGGAGAGTGTTGTTGGAATTAAATTTTGACAGGGAAAACCGGAGTACCCGGAGAAAAACCTGTCTGCCTCCGTTTTGTCCAGCACAGATCTCACATGGAGTGACCGGGATTTGAATCACGGACCCAGCGGTGAGAGGCTGGCGTACTGCCGCCTAAGCCACGGAGGCTTATTATTTGGGTATACGTTGATTTACTACTGTCTGACAGTAAAGTACATAAACTCATACGTAACTTACGTGGAACATAAACACACTCGGCAGCGATTTGAATGGAACCTCTTGCAAATACTATGCAACTTACTCGTGGAGCCTAAGCTACACCTGCTTGTTATGCAGCCCAACCTACTGCTGTGTGTGTCAGGGCAAGTGACGGCCCGTTCGAGCAGGTCAGGGTGGAGCAGCAGAATGCAGGTCACAGTCACAATGATGAATGCATTCTTCATTAAAGGACCTACAAGTATTTTGAGTGGACACAAGCAGTATCCTAGTGAAACCTTTGAGAGGGTTTAGGGGGGAACCTAGCGCACAGAGCCTACAAGAGCATTTAGTGGACACAATAAGTATCGCAACGCGGGGCAGGGCTGCCGAGGCAGCGGGGTGAGTGGAGAACTAGGTCACAGGGCCGGGCCGCACGTGCATACTTGGGCCTGGCTGGCTCTCTCCCAACAAACATGTTCATACCGGGTTGCCACTGTCGTTTAAAGGTAACATTATTCCTTGTTAAGTATTAGTGTACGACATTTCTGTTTGATAGTTTCATTGAATATGTGGTTTAAATGGTTGTTTGATGTTTTGATCGAATGTACGAGCGACTGTAGTAATGAATTTTTTGGTATATTGGCTTTCACTACCGGAGAATTAAAACTCAGCAATTCTTCTAGGTTCGTGCCGTCTCTTGTGTGGGGTTTCGCTTAGGACACCAAGCGGGCACACCGGCGGGCTCTTGGTGTCCCATCCCGGACCCCCACAAGAGTAACGAACTGTACGCCACCTCCTTTTATATAGAGTGCAACTGCACTACTTTACTGCGAGAGCTAAAAGCTCAAGCAGCCTTAACCTCGCTACAAAGGCTTCCAAAAAGATGGTAGCCTATATTGGCTTTCACGGCCGGTGAATTAAAACTCATCACAAGGCACGGCACAAACCTACAAGAATTGCTGAGTTTTAACGTATTTTTGTTTGCTGTTTTCTAGATCCTCGAATGTCACCCTTGTACTTCTCTTTTCCCAGTTTCTGAAATTTTTCTTCTTATCTTTTCGTTTTTGCCTTTTTCCGTTTACTGTAGATAGTTTTGATGTTTCTGTAATAATTATTTGAATGTTTCTTGTACAAAGGGATTGCATGAATGAATGCTAGAGATTGGATGTTTGAGTGCGTGTCTGTATGGTTGTGGTTGTTGATATACAGGGAGTCCGGGAATGTTCTCCGCAGTGTCTTCAAGCTGCTGCGAGAGATTACGTCACCAGTTACGTTGCCAGCACGGCTGTCGCTTGTATCATAAGAAACAAACAGTAAACTGTATACTCACCACAGCCATTCATAACATACTGTTGCACTCTTCCAATAAACTAACTACACGGACTGACAATTTCCACAGCCCACACAATATGTGGCCTTCACCCTATCAAGGACACTGTGCTGCCAACTAAACTGATGACGCAAGCTCTCGCAGCTTCACCTAGCCACTGCGCAGAAAATTTCCTGACGCCCTGTATAATAGTGCATTTCTATGTTTGTTCGTGTTTGCTGGTTTTTTTATACTTGCAAATTTTATTGTTAATTAATACTTGTCACTAGTGGAGCCAATCTGTCTGACAATAAAGAATACATAAGTGGGTGTTACCGAGTTCGATTACCAATGTATTTCAACCCCCTATTGTCCCCATGAAATGAGAAGAATTTTAACGTTGAAAGCATTTTATAGCAGCTAAAGTTGGGGTCCCCATCTTAGCAAATCGTAAAATTAGGCAATGTCCTTATTGTACAAGAAGTTGAAGGGCCCGGAGAGGTTTCAAATTGTCTCTTGGAGTTGACGGCTTCGGTGGCATAGTTGGTAGCATGCTGAGCTTCTATGCGGGTTCAAACCCGACCAAAGTCGTCGGATTTTTAAGAGCGTTAAAAATCCCTCAGTATGCCTTCCTTCGGAGGGGAAGTAAAGCCGAAGGACCCATGTCATAGATTTATGGCATGTAAAAGATCCTTCCACTAACTACAATATTGTGTGAAGCTATTATTGTAGGTCAGATTTGATTAACGCTCTATTGAGTTTGAACGTTCGTCGCCCGTTGCGGGGACATCTAGTAACTACGTTCACAGCTAGGTGTCGTTGACGGTAGCATTTGGTAGCAAAAGTAGGAACTACTGCTGTCTATACCTGAATTACAGATAACACACACTAATACAGCCATCACAATTACCACCGGTTATCAGACTGCTTCTACACACACCCAAAGTACAAGGGGCTACACGATCGCCTTGTCGCAGCCCCTAAACATACAAACCAACCAACCAGTCTTTGAGTTCTCTCTCAAACTAAACAAACAAGTTTCAAAAATCACTTCTGAGCTGAATGCAGTTCCGGAATAAGAGCCCAAAACCGTTATCTTTTTGATTCAAAACCTAGCCAAATTAACTTATTTATAATTCATGGGTCGCCTCCGAGGTGTAGCGGTCAGCATGCTTAGCAGCCACCCTCGTCGTCCAAGGTTCGATTCCTGGCTCTGCCACGAAATTTGAAAAGTGTTATGAGAACTGGAACGGGGCCTACTCAGCCTCGGGTGGTCAAAATGAGTAGACGGGCTTCCATTCCCACCTCAGCAATCCTCGAAGTGGTTTTCCGTGGTTTCCAACTTCGCCTTCGGACAAATTCCGGGATGGTACTGCCCCCGTAAATTGAATTATTCAGGGACAAAATGAGAGTATTTTCCGTCCCCATAATAAAATTTAACTGTCTGTCTGTTAGGTAGTCAGCCCGAAGGCTGGTTGGATCCTCAAAAAGCACCGCCGTTACGTTATGTGAGTAGATACCCACAAAAACCCAAAGCAGCGCTATATTGAGGCGTTCTAGGCGAGAAGAGGAGTGAGGTAGTTTGCCATTGCTTTCCTCACTGAGTCAGAACAGTAGTCCTAACCCTATGAGTAGAACCTTTCACAGCATCCACAGGCACTGACTGTGCCCTGAATGTCATTACTAAGCACCACCCATACCTCAGTAGCTTCCATATAATCACAGCCATGAGTGAGACTGAGACATCGGTGAAAAGCCACCTTTTACTCTAGCCTGTGCCAACTGACAAATGCAAATGTACTGTATTCATCAAGAGATGGCAAACAGGCCATAATTTCTGGAAGTGTGACACAAGAGGGTCGTGTTACAAGCTCGAGGCTGTGGGAGAGCCCGATCACGTGATATATTTCACAATGGACGCTTCTAGAAGGCTATATTTAGCATAGCAACAGCGAGTTTGGAGATTAATATTATAAATATTGTTATAAATTATGCTATTGGATCCCAGTCCAGAGCCAATGAGGAGAGGTCTTATTGAAGACGGGATCAACTTTAATTACACAACATGATGAAATTATGCATTTAGGCCCTTAGAAGAAGATTTTCTTATTTGGTAATGAAGAGAATATTAAGAGAAATTATGTCTGATACTTTAAAAACCGCAGATCGGTTAATCTACGCAGTAATAAGCATTGGTAATCTACGCGCTAAAATTATGGTGGGAGATTGATATGGCCGCCAAAAATTCGACTTGGAAGGGGAGATCCAAGGATCGAGGTTCTTATTCCAGCAGACTTTGAAGAGTGAGGAAGTGTTTTTACTGGGTTAACGGAGATCCCAAAGCTTAGTCCGAGTGCGACGACTGTCGACTTGTGGAGACGTGAGTATAGCTAGGTGGAACGGTAGAGATCACCGCACTTCCATTCGGTGTGAAGTTGCGAGGAACATAGTATTGATTATATCTCATACAATATTGAGATTTAAAGTTAAATAAGTGAACATTTATCAAGAACAGGTCGCCTAATATATATTGTGAAAAGTCGAGCGCTTAAATATTCAATGTTTCGACAATATCAACCTGTCTAGTTACATTTCCAAATGTGTTGGAAATAGAGCTGAAGATTATTATAAATTGCAAAGTGAAGTTGACGAACGCAGTTCAAGTGAACAGTGGCGGAGCACTTTTAGTATTGGCGCAACACATAAACATTAACAGAATGACTATTATTATCTTCAAACATTATCATTCAACTTAATTTATATTGTTGATATGATGGACTAAACAGTCATGCGCCAGAGACATATTCGATAACAGGAGTTAAGATACAACGATGGAGCTTCGTTAGACAACGTATTCTTGAATACAGACGTAGTGTACGGTCCATCTTGTGCATTTTCGTCAGTCTACGAACACTAATATAACATCAATTAGCAATGGAAACATTTCATTCACTATTTATATGAATATTTCCATAATTATATTCCAATGATGAAGCCGATACATATTTACGACGAAGAATGGAGACTTTACAGAAGAGATTTGTCAAGTTGCTAGGGAAGGTAGCCCAGCAACCCAGAAGAATTTGCCAGAAGGATGTCGTTCGAGCCCAGCCGAATGTTGGTGAATTCCAGAGAGAGACGTTTCTTATCTCTCAGGTCGCAGATCTGAGGTTCGAATGCAGATCCATCTCAGTGTCTTGTACTGAGGAAACATCTAAAGTATTGAGGCAATACTTACATTGATCTTCAAGTTTTCGTCTAAATAAGGTATTAGTGTATCTCAATTGTTATATAGAGCTTGTTTAGTGACATTCTGAGCAGCAATCTTATTCCATATTTTCGGCGATCTTATTCCATATTTCTATGTTTTCACATTTCACGTATTTCAGTGCTTTTATGTAGTTTACACTTCAGATGTGTGTTGAGATCTTTATGCTGCAAGATTATTTAGAAGATGATTGCATTTCATCTATTTTTCAATTTTATTCTACGGATCAGTTGTGGAACTGACATTAAAAATTTTGTTTGAGGAATCATATTGCCTCATAGGAGACTAGTCGTTTCGACTCTCGAATTTTAATAATTTCATTTAAACCAAGTATTTTGACATTGTGTCATAGCTTCAAATTAAATTCTTATTAAATTTAATTTGGGCACTTTAATGTAACATTATATAACTTCAAGAAAAGAAGAAACATCGAATGATATTGTTATATCATTATTGTACATAAACTATCGACGATCTAAGAAATACTAGTCGTTTGATAAGACCGAACTCTTAATTCCTAAGAACATTCTTTGTGTAGAGTGGAAAAACATTACGACATTGACAAACCTTTTTTATTATTATCTGTAAAGCTAGGAGCTTTGTTCATTTAATATGTTAGAGGAAATAACTTTTGATAGAAGGTTATTCAAATCGTTGGCTAGGAATTCAAACCTAGTTTATCCCGGTCAAGATTGAATTCTATCTGACACTATAAATAACATGTAAGAGCCTCCGTGGCTTAGGCGGCAGAACGCCGGCCTCTCAGAGCTGGGTCCGTGGTTCAAATCCCGGTCACTCCATGTGAGATCTGTGCTGGACAAAACGGAGGCAGACAGGTTTTTCTCCGGGTACTCCGGTTTTCCCTGTCACAAATTTCATTCCAGCAACACTCTCCACTATCATTTCACTTCATCTGTCATTCATTTAATCATTGCCCCAGAGGAGTGCGATGGGCTTCGGCAGCCGGCACAGTTCATATCCTCGCCGCTAGATGGGGGCTTCATTCATTCCATTCCTGACCCTGTCGGAGACTGGAAGCAGGATGTGGATTTTCATTTTCACTATAAATAACATGTGTGTTATTTTATTCTATTTGTGTAACATCAAGTCATTTTGTCGACATGATATTACAACGATAAACAATTTATAGCTAGACAAGTGAGATGAAACAGGAGTATTATTTGTATTACATGTATTTGCGACATACGAGTTAACAGTTAATTATCTTGTTGTGGAGTAAACTTTAGGAGGTTAATCACGACTGTCTAATATCGTTCATTACATTTGGAAGTTTCGTTTGAAGAACTTACGTATGTATAATTGTAGTCCAGTAGTCATGTGCAATGATACTGAGGGTCATGCCATTATTTGAGAGAAGTTCCTACTTAAGATATGTTAATAACAATTAATCCCTTTTGATTATTGTTTAACATAGTAGATGATAATTGTTTATGCCATATATACTGTTATATGAGGTTTTGTAGAGCTATGGAGAGCTCAGGCGAGGGAATTCCGCATTTTTAGGAAGTCAAAGTATTGTTGTTCTTTGATAAAAGGCGTGTATCATGATAAGAGCCGTTGTATACAAGTAGTTCAGTTCTTGTGAATTAACGATTTAGCTGCGTTAACAGGAGGGTTTCAGCGGAAATATAACTTGAGAAAGATTGTCTACTCACGTCTATAATACAATTATTAAATTTTATTAAACCCGAATTTATGTAATTACGTGCAGTTTACCTTCATCAGTCGACTGTATTATACCGATAATGTAATGAAACCTATAAAAGACGAGGTGTATGCAGTATGTTAAAACTACAGAACGTTAAAGAAAGAGTGGTCGTGTGAAAAACCAGTGTATATATTTAGTTAAGAATTATATTGTAAACGAGAAGTTTTTATTTTTATTTTTAGTTTTTAGTTTTTAGTTTTTAGTTTTTAGTTTTTAGTTTTTAGTTTTTAGTTTTTAGTTTTTAGTTTTTGGTTTTTTTGGTGTTTTGGTTTTTTTGGTGTTTTGGTGTTTTTGGTTTTTGGTTTTTGGTTTTTGGTTTTTGGTTTTTAGTTTTTAGTTTTTAGTTTTTAGTTTTTAGTTTTTAGTTTTTAGTTTTTAGTTTTTAGTTTTTAGTTTTTAGTTTTTAGTTTTTAGTTTTTAGTTTTTAGTTTTTAGTTTTTAGTTTTTTTAGTGTTTTTAGTTTTTAGTTTTTTTAGTTTTGAGTTTTGAGTTTTGTATTTCATTTTTAGATTTTCCAGTTCTTTGCTTTTGTTATTGGTAACAATAACGAGATATCAATGTGGTTAATCCTTCGTCTAGGAAAAAGTGAATTTGAGGTGAAACAGCAATAAATATAAAATAGTTCTGAAGAGAGTCGATCATGTTGGGTGTGTATGGATTCACTCCACGGTACGTGCGAAGTGAATGATACAAATCTTCCGACTTATTATGTGTGATTGGGTACATGAATGGCTAGGATGGTATTCCCTCCTTATCGGGGAGTGATGAGAAATTTTCAGCTATCTCCAAGTGTGAGGCACGAAATCATGTCTTAGCCAACAACTTGCGAAATTCTCCCCACCCCTTTTAATTTTCGCATCATCTCGATAAGGATTCGTTCCATCGTAATCTTATTTGGTTTACCATTATGAAAAATGAAAATCCACAGCCTGCTTCCAGTCTTCGACCGGGTCAGGAATGGAATGAATGAAGCCCCCATCTAGCGGCGAGGATATGAACTGTGCCGGCTGCCGAGGCCTGACGCACTCCTCTGGGGCAATGATTAAATGAATGACAGATGAAATGAAATGATAGTGGAGAGTGTTGCTGGAATGAAATTTTGACAGGGAAAACCGGAGTACCCGGGGAAAAACCTGTCTGCCTCCGTTTTGTCCAGCACAGATCTCACATGGAGTGACCGGGATTTGAACTACGAACCCAGCGGTGAGAGGCCGGCGTGCTGCCGCCTAAGCCACGGAGGCTTAATGGTTTACCTTTAACATAATTTAATTTACAGTGACATTTTTGTCCCAAGCATTTACATATTTAGATGTTGCCAGCTCTAGGACACTGCCTGAAAGGGCGGTAGGGGTGAGTTCCCTCGCTGAGTCCGTGGGAGCCACCATCCTGGAGGGTAAACTCGATAAAATAAAATAAAAACATTTACACATTTAAACAACTTACTTCGAATAACACAGCGAAAACAAGTAGTTCCGTGAAGAACTATACAGCCTATTTTCATATATCCTATTTATGTTAACTGCCACTATGAACATACAAAATCGCAGTTTGATTGCTGTAATAGATTCGTAGATATTGAGAACCGACTAAATATATCGGATGGTCGCCATGTTGGATTTTATATATGTAGATCCGAGAGTTATGTACTGTTACATGAAGATTATTGTGTACGTGTAGCATTCAAATTTCAATCGCATGATTAGGACACAATAAGTAACAAGGAGATTTTAAAATTTCGCACAGCTGCCATCTTGTGGTTATGGAAACAATTGAAATAAATTAGATGCCAGTGGATTAACATTCGTATAAGGATTTACTGTACCAATTTTCACTGCACTCGGATGGTTAAATTGCGAGAAACGTCCATGTGAATATTTATACTTTTCGTCGCCGCCATGTTGGATTTGTGATCACCAGGTTATTTAAAGTCCTTTAGGTGAACTTATGTTCGTAGCCCCTATGAACATAAAGAAATTCAGTTTGATTGCTATAATAGATTCGTAGATATTCAGAGCCGTCTAAATATTTCGGATGGTCGCCATGTAGGATTGTTATATGTATAGACCATAGAGTCATGTACCAGTAAAGGAAAATTATTGCGTAGGTTCATTATTCAAACTTTCACTTCGATCGTATGATTACGACTCAAGAAATAAAAACTTAATTTTAAAATTCGCACTGCCGCCATCTTGAATTTATGTAAACAATTGAACTAAATTGGATACTAGTGCATTACAATGTGTATAAACATTTCTTGTACCAGATTTCATTGCGTTTGGAACATTAAATCGCGATAAAGGTCTATTTAAAATTTTCAAATTCGCTTGGCCGCCATGCTCGTTCTGTAGTTAACCGGTTTTTGAAAGTCTTATAGATGAACTTCCAGTAATGCCCTTTATCTCCGTACAAAATTTCAGGGTGATACCGCTAATAGTTTCAGAGATATAGAATTCCGGTGAAATATTTCGCACATCCGCCATCTTGTGGTTATGTGAACAATTGAACGAAGTTTGATGTCGGTGCTTTACAATGTGTATAAACATATACTGTACCACGTTTTATTGAGTTTGGTTGGTTAAATCGCGAGAAACGTCTATTTTTAACAGTCGCAAATTCGCGTGGCCGCCATGTTGGTTTTGTAGTTACCAGTTTCTCAATAGTCACATAGGTGAACTTCTAGTAGTTCCTTTTATAACCGTAAAACATTCCAGGATGATATCGGGAATAGTTTCGGAGATATTGAATGCTGGTGAAATAATTTGCACAGCCGCCATGTTGGATTGGTGAGACATAACAAAATTTGAAGGGCACGGTTGGGGTCGCCCGGGGTAGTGCTATGAACTTACCGAGTTTGATTGAAATCGTTCCAGCCGTTTAGAATATATTAGGGGGGACACACACACACCTCACACACACACACACACACACACGCACACACAGACACACGGACAAAAGGTGATCTCATAAGTCTATTTTTTTCCAAAATTGAAAATAGGCTAAAAACACGAATGCCCTTTGTCTTGCACAAAGAATTTGTACCTTCGTTCTAATTTAGTGGCGCCTTCTACTTACGATTTTTCATAGCATTCACTCCAGTAGTTTCGGCGCCTATCCATTTCAAATGGACACAAATTAAACTGTGATTATGATGCACCTCATCGGGGATTTAAATGAGTTTTTAAATGGTATGGACTCCGATTTTAGGAAAGAATTCATTATGTAAAGTAACAAATGTAAAACAAACAAAATATGGTATGCAGCCGAAATAAATCATCATCAGCCCTCTTGGACGTGAAATAAGCAGAGGAAAATTTAAAGAAAGTAGGAGACTTTTGTTACTTAGGAAGCAAAATAGCCAGTGATGGACGAAGCAAAGAGGATATAAAGAGTAGATTGGCTCAGAAAAGGAAATCATTTCTGCTGAATAGGAATCTGTTGACGTCAAATATGGATTTAGGTATTAGAATATCATTTTTGAAAGCCTTTGTCTCGAGCGTGACACTATATGAAAGTGAAACTTGGACTGTTTGCGCAGCAGAAAAGAGGAGAATTTGAAATGTGGTGTTACAGGAGAATGATGAAAATCAGATGGGTGGGCAGAGTAACAAATGAAGAAGTATTAAGACGAGTGGGAGAGGAGAGATGTTTCTGGTGCCGGCTAATAAAGAGAAGAGATAGGTTGGTAGGACACATACTAAGATACCTAGAAATAGCAAACGAAACTGAACACTATTATTTTTCCCTCGGTGTGACTACAGACTGATATGAGGGAAAAACAATAGTGTTCAGTATCGTTTGCGGGATATGCTTGCAGTGCATTAATAGAATACGCGCAAGAAGAGCTTGCCACAGAATCCAGCACAGATCTTCGGTATTGTTAGGGTGGATTCGGTATTGGCAGAACACGTCCCTCCCATTTCGCTGCAGTAGCTCACTGGCAGCAGTTCTGAACGAACCTTCTGCCCAGGCTTGGCTGGCTGAACTGTGATTGGGGTTCAAGTGAGTTCTCAGCGCGTGTATGTAATGCCTTGCACAGAAGTTATTACCTGAGCCAGGACACAGTAACCTATAGCCTAATTAGCCTACATTGCTTGCTGTTTCCTAGCACTCTAACGCTTGAATTAGAGCTGCAGGTCGCTTATCGTAGCAAGCCCGCAGGGTTGAAGAATGCAGTGAGCAGTGAGCCCGGTAATCAGCATTCGAGGGACACACAGGAGCCCCGCAATGAGCATTAAACTACGCCGATTGATATTGGTCTCTGCGCATCGTTGAGTTTCGGCAAGCTCTTCTTGCGGGTACTCTAAACATACGGGATGCAAGCAGAGAACTATCGACCATCCTGACAACACGCGTCAGATGGGCTGCATGAAACAGTATTATTATTAGGGGCAGCTGATTCATCTGGTATGTATTACATAAGTTTGTAATGTACGCCTCAATATAGCGCTGCCTTGGGTTTTTGTTGGTATCTACCCACATAACCTAACGGTGGTACTATTTGAGGATCCAACCAGCATTCAGAATGACTACCTAACAGACAGAAGTTTGTAATATGGAAGGATGAGAGCAGTTTAAATTAATGGGAGATCTACAAGGTGCTTTTTGGGTCAGTAACCTGTAAATGAGAATTAGATATGATAGATCCTGGGATTTTCGGGTTTTAAGCATTTGAGTGCCTGATAATAGGGAGTAGTATTTTCATCACACCTCAAGTTATAGATGAATCGTATACACGAGTTCAGTGCCAGTTGATGTTTCATTGTTTGCTGCTCTGTAGTGTCGAAATGAATTAAATTATCAAGAAGTGGAAGCAGGATAAGCTTGCAGTTCATTAGTAACATACGGGATGCAAGCATAGAAATATCAGCCTTCCTGATAACAAGCGTTAGTTGGGTTGTATAAAACTGCATTATTAGGGGCAGCTGGTTAATCAATGGGGTAAATATCATACATTTTCCTAGCATGGTAAATGTTACTGCTTTTTACATTTATAAGTTACCATAATTAGAGCACGTCAATGAAACTTTGGAATTATAATCTTAATACTACGTACTGTACATAAAGCAAACGAATTTCATTTTCAACCCCCTCCTTTAAACTGTATATCATGAATATTTGAATCCTTACTCAAATCAAATGCGCTATGAATTAGAACGTAAAGGCAACGAAATTAAGGTATTTAAGTTGATTATCTAGTAAATAAGCTCTGGGTCCATTTTTCTATATAAAAAAGTTTCAGTCGCCCAACCGCAACCCACTTCATGGCCTTTTATCCCCCAACACATGCCGCTCAGACCCGCCCAGCTAGTTATAAGGGTTTGGTGTTGGCTCCCATTGATGGTACATACGAGGTTTAAAATTTAATTTCCTATCCGAAGGGTGCTTATCACTTTTCGTGTATCTCCAACGGTTAGCGAGTAAAACCTAATTTTGTGCAAAAAACACGGTCAAAGCCGAGCGGTGTAGTTGGACAAAATGTTCCATCCTTAATCTCCCTCCGCGCAGCACCTCGCCTATCCCCTGTACTAACCTTCACATTTTAATTTATTTATGACCCGTAGCGAAGCACGGGTACTTCAGCTAATTCACAATAAAAGGAAAAAATAGTAGAAGTTAGTTTATGAGCCCCCTTAGCACCATTCACAAAAGTGTAAACAGAATACCGGTATCTTTAATGGCTTAGACGATATTGCCCTGTAGCATCTTAGGTGAATAACCCTGTATATAGAGGTCAATTTTGGTTTGTCTGTCTGTTATTTAAACAAATCTACACCGCTTCACCGATCTGAACCAAAATTTGTATACTTATCCTTTGGAACCCTGCGAGTAAAACTGTCTATTGGTACATGAAATTTCGGAAGACCACTCCATTCCTTGCATTTAGGCCCTTTGGCACAAATGTACACCGTTTCACCGATCTGAACGAAAATTTGTATACTTACCCTTTGGAACCCTGCGAGTAACACTGTTTACATGAAATTTTGGACAGACCACTCAATTCTCTGCATTTAGGCCCTTTGGCACAAATCAATAACGTTTCGCCGATCTGAAACACATTTTGTATACTTACTCATTGGAAGCCTGCGGGTAACACTGTCTACATGAAATTTATGACAGACCACTCCATTCCCTGCATTTAGGCCCTTTGGCACAAATATACACCGTTCCTCCTAATTGTACCAAATTTTACATACACTTTCAACCCCTGCTGGTAACACTGTCCACTTGATACTTTGGACAACTCTCTCCATTCCCTACATTTAGAACAACAGACAAAATGAACTTGAAAACCACGTTTTAAGGCCATAGAACCATTCATGTTCGTAGTAGTCTAACTGTAAGAATATTTTAATAAGACTATCGTTGGCTGGCAATGCGTGCTGCATCACGTAGCACCTACCAGTGTTCTGGTGCAGAATTGCAAAAATGGTTACATCTTGCGCTGCTTATAAATTGGAGTCACGGGGGGAGGTAATTAGTGCAAAATGATTTCTTAGGCCCCTTAAAACAGTTATCATCATGAAAATATTATGCCTCTGTATAACTGCGATGGTGTTGGTGCAGTACATTGAGGTTATCAGCTGCAATAAGCGTTGGTGCTTTCAAATTTACCTTCATTTATTCCGATCCTTATCCTTGAGCGGTATGTGGCGATAAATAACACTATTGCTACCTCAGGAGCTCGGGACAGTCGAAGTTTTCCAAAGTGCTCTGATTATTCTCCTGCGGTGCTACGCGACAAAAGACGACACTATTGGTCTCTACTTTTCTAACATCCAATGAGATATAGGCCCTAGCAGGTGTCTTTTATTTCACTTAATCCACTTTCTAATCATATTTTTAAGTTCGTTTGTAAATTACATGTGGCAGTACTGTAGTTGGAAAATACCCTTTTCCGTATTCATTATTATCATTATCATTACGGGAGAATGACCTGAATGTTACGTACATTATACTGTACTGCTTATCACCCTCACTACCACCACCACCACCACCACCACAAAAAGTTATATTTAAAAAGATTTTTTTTATTAGTTTAAGTGTCTTGTGGCAGTTCTGTAGTACAGTGCGCCCGGGAATGTTCTCCACAGTGCCTACAAGCTGCTGCGAGAGATTACGTCACCAATTACGTTGGCAGCACGACAGTCGCTTGTTTCATAACAAACAAATAGTAAATTCATAACTGATGCTAGAAGTGCTGATGACACACATGCCGGCTTATTGCAATACACACTGACAAATTTGACAGCCCACAGCCCACACGTGTGGCCTTCACGCTATCAAGGAAACTGTGTTTCCAACTAAACTGGTGACGCAACCTCTCACAGCTGTACGTAGCCACTGCGGAGAACATTCCCGGGCACCCTGCCTGTAGTATTCACTATCATCTACTGTATAATAGTACATTATAATAGTACTGAACAGAGCGCATGAGACGCACAGAATGCCTTGTATTTGTCCATGGCCTCCTCGATTGTCCCACTATGACACTAGGCAACGCAGCGAAATTTAAATTAGAAGGCCTTGGAACTCAGCACAGGTGCGATGCTATCCTTATCTAATTGGTCAAACAACTGTTTCTTGAGCTGTGATTAGTGGGAGGAACTGTTTCATAATGAAAAATAGTGTTATAATGGCCATCTTTATGATACAGTTTTCTGACATATAATAGTCAGGGTCGAACATAAAACAAATAAATCCACCGGACGAAGCCGGGCACTACTGATAGTGTATAAATAAAGAAAGAAAAAAAGACCGAAAAAGATAAATAAATAAATGTAAAATAAATAAACATATAAATAAACAAACAGATATAAGAAAAACAATTAAACAAGTAAACAAATAAGTAAATAAATGAATATGAAATAAATAATTAAGAAACAACTATAAAAGAAAGTAGTAATTAAATAAAAATAAAAAATAGATAAATAAATAAATAAATAGAAGATATATTGGCAACAATGTAGCAAGTACTTGTCTTGAGGACTGGCTACTTGAAATAAAACCTCCGCCTAATGACCGCTACCCTCATGTATTAAGTATTAAGGCTTGTAAGGGGGTGAAAAATCAAACATGGACTGCTCCCTTTGATGACCGGTGGGGATCGGTTGGGCGACTCAACTATACAAATCTATACTGAAGTCGGCTTTTCACTCGTGTCAACTCATTGCACAATAACTCTGCCGCTACCTCCCAAGTAGATCAAAACTCAACTCTTGGATCGCCGAGTGTTCGAGCCACCCCAGCTCTACCCCACCCGCCATGGCCTGGACGATCGGCCTTGGCCTCCTATGCTTCCACACACGTGCTACCCTTACCGCGCACTAACCAGTGGGAAAACATGAACACGCTCCCCTTTCCCTTCTTTAGTAGGCAACCTCGACTGCCATAGTAGTATTGTGGGTGGTATCTACTAGGCGCAAAACTTCCAGCACCCTACATGTTCGCGCTTATAATCGAGGAACGCAAACATTCATTGAAAGCGTTCGAGTGGTTCTGTTCCAAACTTAGCTGGCTCCTTGAAATTACAATTAAAATATAGAGGTTTTATGAAAATGCATTGTATGTATTTAACTCACGTCAGTAAGATACACAAATAATGTAAGAGTTGAGAGTTTATTTTATCAACAGCAAAATATTCGGCTTCATTTGTTATGCGAATTTTTCACTGTCGTTAATTCGGGTAGGGGCTTGGGACATCTTGTTTATAATCCCCATGAACTTGGGTGTGTGTTATATTTGCCTGATAATCTATATTTCGGTTGTCGGTGTAGTAATAACTGTAACGATAATGATTAAGGTCGGGAATAGAGTAGGTGCCCTGGAACTCGGAATAAAGTACTAGCCCAGCAATTTGTCTTGACGGAGTGCCGGAGAACTGCGGGGGAAAATCAAACTCAGGATAGCCACTGTCAGCGCCAAGATTCCAACCTCCAATCTCCTGAATTGCCACAGCTCCCCACCACGATTTATCGCCACGGGTTTGCGACTAAATTCTCACGCGCATTAAATCAATCGCTTTTTTCCTTAATGTTGTCCGATGCAACAATTAAACATTCATAATTGCGACTAACATCACTGTGACTTAAAAAAAAAACGTTCTTAGCACTGCACTGTAACATTCACAGACTTCAGTTAATAATGTAAGCTCACGGAGCAGCCTTGAAACGAGCTTGTCTATACAAGTGAGCTCATGACCCTAATCAGACCTGCTCAAGTCGGCGTGTAGGTAGTACCAAATCAGAATAATTGGTATATTTTGTTCTTTAAAAAGTCGCTAAGGAAATTTATTAGTATTATTATTGTTATTATTATACCTAATAATACTTCGGCAGTATATTATCATTTTAAGGAGAATTTCACACAAGATTATATGTACACAAATTCCGTAGAAATATGAATATTCTTCAATGAAATGAGTCAGTAAGCTAAATGGATACAAATGGCGATTGACTTTTGCTGGACAACAGGCAGACAGACAGACAGACAGACTCTACAGGTAATCATCAAAATTATCTTCTACATTTCATTAAACTATATTTTCTTTTGTATCTTTTAATTTGCAAATTATAAAGTTTGTTGAATTTTCCTACGCATGTCAGTTAATGAATTGTACTTTTTGTAAGCATATGCGAGGCTTTTATTTATTCATTTATTTATTTATACATTCATTTATTAATTGATTAATTAATTAATTTATTAATATATACATTCATTTATTTATTTATGTATTTATTTATTTATTAATTTATGTACCCTTAAGTTGTTTATTTTATTTACAAAACGCGTTTAGTAAATACCAAACCGTTTCAATGTCACGACGATTACGCGTTTGATGGGAAACTCTAAATTATACACCCCGTGGCGTAGCCGTGCCCGTTAAATCGCACACCATGGCCGCGAGGGCAGTGGTAGGAAGCCCGGAGATCACAGGTTCGAAACAATGTGGTGACAGCGGCTATCCTGAGAGTGTTTTACCCCGTTTTGTCTACACTCCCTCTAGGCAAATGTCGGGATAGTACCTTATTTCCAGTCCCGGGACATCTACCTCATTCCTGTCCCTAATACAATTAGGCACACTACTACAGTACAGTCATCACATAAATACCGGTTATCTGACAGGATCAACACACACCCGAGTACACGAGGCTGATGACCTAGTTGTACTCATTCCCTAAAATTAATTAATTAATTAATTAATTCACAACAAAGGAAGCTTTAAGTTTTTCTTGACCGTTAATTTCGCGATCATGAGCCACAGGACCTCCATTTTAGTGTGGAATCCTAACCACAGGACATGACATTTCACTTCATAAATCTCACGTTCATTGACCAGGAATCAAACCTGGTCCACCTTAGTGAGATAATTCACAACAATATAACTTTGGCACAGGTGTGAATGGAGAGGGTTTAATTCTATTGTAGTGCAGGTAATGAACGTTATTAAATGGTACGATTGTATTGAAACACAAGTCAAAGTGGTGTCCGGACATAACGTACCACGGACAAAACGCACCCCTTGATTTTCGAGGACATAACGTACCACCTAGGTCGTTATCTACCTAAGATCGGTTTTCACGTAATCCCCAAATATTTACGCTAGGACATAACGTACCACTTGATGTCAGACGGGCATTCCAGTTACAGGTTCATTACCACATAAACATCAGTGGCGATCAAACTGTGCGGCTTTAAACATTTTGATATTGTAACATGGAGTCGTGTACAACGAATAAGGCGGTTTATGTGTGCACTTCGACGGGTGAAGTACGAATTGCACGTTGAAAGTTCAAAGAGAAAGAAGAAATATGTCAAGTATGATGAACGGCTTGACCGAATAATGAAGCGGTATGAAGAGAATGGAAACTTGAAATCTTGCTTGAGAGCTCTCTCATATTCGCAGATCTTGGAATGAAACTTCACATTGCGAACTTGCTATTCGCTAGGATATAAAACCACACATTTTTTTTTGTAAAGAAAACGAAAAATGACTGAAGCTTCACCACAGTTGATTTTAAACACGCCAAAATGTTTATGAACATTTTGCCAGTCCAAAGCCTGGATAAAGTGTGATGGGAATCCAAAAACTTATCATATTTTATATTAGTTTATGTTATGTTATTGCCCACGTATTTATTACCAGGATTAATTGAGCAATACCGAGCAAGTGGCCGTGCGGTTAGGGTTTCATGTGCCCTAAATATTTCCCACTCTTTCAAGTGGTACGTTATGTCCTCTCCTAAATATTTTAAGGTCATTAGCTGACTCTTCGCAAGTAATCAGCCGGCCAAGTGGTACGTTATGTCCGTGGTACGTTCTGTCCTATAACCAGTAAAAGTGCAAACGGTAATAAATGAAATTATTAATGAATTCCAGTCAGTCAACACAAATTGTGCCCAATTACATTACGCGTATTCCTGCCCCATGGTGTTGGGGCAGCGCGCATGCCTCGAATCCGGAGACCTCGGGTTTAATTCCCGGGCCCGTCAGGGATTTTAGAAAATGGCGTGTGGTCTAGAACGGGGTGCACTCAGCCTCATAAGGACAATTTAGTAGCTGTCTGTCAGTGAAGCAGTGCCCCGATCACGGAGACCAGGGGACCAACGCGCTGTCCACGCACCACCCCATAATCTGCAGGCCAAATGGCTGGGCAGCGGTCGCTCGGTAGGTCTAGGTCCTTCATGGGCTGTAGCGTCACAAGTTTTGGTTTTGGGAAAACGAGTATTTTTATATAACCTAACCTGAAAAAAATATTACATAATAACACGCCCATTTTTACCCTATTTTCGTTTATGAAAAAATAGGCTTATGAGAATACCTTTTGTCAGTGTGTGTGTATGTGTGGGTCTGTCCCTAATAAAATCTAAACGACCGAAGCGATTTCAATGAAACTCGGTAAGTGCATACTACTACCTCGTCCAACCTCGACTGTTCCTGTAAATTTTTAATACGTTTACCAAGTCAACAAGGCAGCCACGCGAAATATTTCACTGGCATTTTATATTTCCGCAATAGTATCAGATATCACCCGGAAATTTTGTACAGTGATAAAGGGTACTACTAAACGTTCATCTATGTAACTTTCATAAACCTGTTTAGTAAAATGCGAACATGGCGGCCAAGCGAAGTTGAAACATTTAAATAGACTTTCTCGCGATATAATCATCCAAGCGCAGTAAAACTTGGTACGGTAAATGTTCATATAAAATTTAATCTACTGACATCCGATTAAACTCAATTGGTTTGATAATCCCCAAGATGGCGGCTGTGCGAAACTTGAACACTATTTATTTTATTCCATTGTCCTAATCATGCGATCGAAGTAAACGTTTGAATAATGAACCTAAGCGACAACCTTCATCTAATGATACATAACTCTATGGCCTACTCATATAACAATCCAACATGATGACCATACGAAATATTTAAACGGTTCTCAATATCTAGGAATCTATTACAGCAATCAAACTGAAATTTTATATATTGATAGAGGCTATTAACATAAGGTCTCCTGTGGGACGTTTACTAATATGGTGAGCACAAAACCAACATGGCGGTGACGCGAAATTTAAATATTTAAATGAGTTTTTCTCGCGCCCTTTCATCCAAGGGCTGTGAAACTTGGCACGGTATATCTTCGTACAAGCCTTAATATACTGACGTCTTATTTAATGGAATTTTATGAGAACTTAAAAATGGCGGCTGGCATTTTTTGAAATCTCGTTTTCTTTTCTCGTGACCTAAGTAAGACCAGTAGGATATATGAAAATAGGCTATTTAGTTCTTCCCGGAACTACTTGTTGTATACACTTGTTTTACCGTCTAATGTAACTGGGCACAATTTGTCATGACCAACTGGAAAGCTATAAAGCAACACTGAAAAGAGGCTTCTTTCACTTCAAGCACTTAGAGTTTAGTAGCTATTTGGAGCTCATATACTGTATAATGGGATCAGTGCTCCTTGGTTGAATAATGAATTTAATATGTTTCTGGAGTAAGCTGGGGTTCATCCATCCTAGACAGGAAACTATCTACAGTACAGGGATCAGAATTCGTAGTGATTAGCATAAATCTCACTTCTGCTAGTGACATGAAAACCTTTGCTTATGTATCGATATATCACAACAGCTATCAGGAATACCCATCGTGCAACTGCGGATCTCCAAAGCGTTTAGATTATCCTGGACAATGATGGGTGCCAATTCAAACACACTTTGCAATCTGATGGATGGAAAGTTCACAAAACACATTAGAAGTGTTTCATAGAAACTGCTTCAACAATTCTCTTCCCTTCACCTGGCAATGGCCACATTAGGATCACTCGTTATCCCACACAGAGGGAAAGTTTATTTTATAACAACCCTGTAGGAGACAAATTAAAAGTAATTTCTCAAATGGATCACAGGAATAATAAAATGTTAATACCGTATACCAGTATAACAACAAGATGTTCAGTAAAAAACATGTAGCCTACTTTCTCCTAAATGTATGAGTATAGTTATAACTCTTTGTTTTTATCGAAGAGTACATTAGAATCATTTCTTGGTTGAAGACCTTAGAAACTATTTACCTCTACCAAACACCTCAACCTAGAAAATAACCACTACCATCATTGAAGAAAGAAAGAAAGAAAGAAAGAAAGAAAGAAAGAAAGAAAGAGAAGAAGTATCTAAAGAATGTTATGGATCTGAAGACATAATCGACCGGACTGGCTGCGTGGCACGCTTGCTGGGCCCTAGGTTGCAGGTTCGTATCCAGGCGCAGTCAGCTGTCATTTGAGGGTGCGCAAATGCGAGGGAGCCGTGTCAGTACATTTACTGGCACGTTAAAGATCCCCTTCGGGGCAAAATTCCGGCGTCTCTAAAAGCCACAGTAGTTAAAAGGGACGTAAAGCCAATAACATTATTATTATTATTATTACTATTATTATTATTATTATTACATAATTGACCGGACGTGGGTAACATCCAACTTTGAGTTGAGGCATGTGTTTACACGTTTGGCTGTGCATGGCTTTCACCACCTTAATTGTGTTAATAAATATTTCCATACCCCTACAGAGACGTGTGTTTAACCAACTATGTGGATAAGCTTGTGAACGCTACCACTTGGAGTTCTGAAGTAAAAGAAAACCATCAATCAAAGTCTATGCAATTCAAATCCTCGGAGTGCAATTTTGGTGTACATGTTCGTTCTTTATTTTCGATTGCTATTTGACTGCAATAAAAGGATTAATTAATATCCTGAACTAGCACCAACTGCTAGACTTCAGGTACTATGTGAGATCGTTTTGTTCTTTAGTTCAAATAACATTTTCAAATAACGCACAATAAACTGTTACAAACCATTTAAAATAAAAATAAAAATGTATTGTATTATCAACTTATTATTCTTCAAATTCGATGCGTATAGAATGCCAAAGGTATGCTAATCCGAGACCGACTACAATATATTGTAGTCGGTCTTGGCTAATCAATGGAGTCCCACGTAGACCAGTCGTGACATCTTGTAGAGAAGTATCGAACAAGATAATCCTAATAAGGCGAATGCATTCTAGCGGACATAAAAAGAAACTTTTCAATTAAATCTGTAAGTTAAACTGTAGGCCGGCGTGCAGTTCGCAGACAGTGTTGGCCATGATAATTTGCTTTTTGCTGTTAGATGTCTCGTGCAAATCCGCTGGCGAATTTTGTTTTAATTAAATATACATTTTCCATTGTAATATGCACACTATAACGCTTAATTTTAAAACGTCTGAGTCATTACAAAACAATAAATATAAAAAAATGAAGCAAAGAAACCCAACCCTCATAGGGTTTGAACCTTAGCCATACGAGTGATAGGCCAACGCTTTATCACGCAGCCAAACGTGCCAACAAACATTGTCAGATATCAAATGAGTTACATACAACGTGTTAGCAAATAATGATTCAGACTAAACGATTTCTTCAGTGGAGTATTTATATTACTGTATTTATATATAAAGCATTTCATACAAAGTTTATATATTGTGTATCAGTAAGCTACCTATTGCATGCAATACTCAAACTAGTGAAATATAAGTCAGGCACAAGATATCACCTGCCTTGTAACTGAGACGGCTCAGCTTTTTAAAATCACTTCTGCACTATAGCATTACAATATAAACTTTTAATTTCGAACGTGCCTCTTCCTTTAGAACAGTTAAAACGTTTATCGGTTCGATAATCGGAACTGGTGGCTCCCATGATATGGATTATAAAGTTTGCATAATTCACTCGGCCGCCATCCTGAAATGGTACGGCAGATGACCTTGTAGTTTGGTCACAAGACGCGTCCTATATGAAGGTATGTTGTTACCAAACTTGGTAGAGATCGGATGATTTGTTTAGTCGCTATTTGATTTTATGTTTTGAACGTTTGAGTGGCCGCCATTCAGTTTTGGTAAAGATAGCGGCGATATAAAACCGGACACTGAGGTGCCCTTTGCTAGTGCTCCCTCTGTACCAAATTTCGTTCAATTCGGTTTGACCGTGTTTGAATTGATAGGGGGGGAAGACATTCAGAGTACACACACTCTCACACACACACAGACACACACAGACAGACACACAATTTTTGGCCCTGTATAGATCTCATAAGTCTACTTTCTTTTTGCATAAATCGAAAGAAGGATAATACTTAAACAAATTCTAATAACCATAATAAATTCTTAAGTTTACATCTTGATGAACTATAACTCTCAAATATTTGGTATAGCAATTCACTTCCATTTATGAGACGACATTAGCAATACAAACTGGTCAAAAATCCTTAAACTAAAAGTAGCGGTCCTTCATTTCAAAATAATTATTATTACAAAAACTTCTTCACATTTTCTGAAAAAATATATGATCTGTGATAATAACAAAATTTAGTGTACATGAACAAGTATATTTTGAGTGGAATGACACTGTAGGATCAGTGGAGGCAAGGATTTATGGAAGATCATATCTTGCATTGTATTTTGAGATTCTTTGATACATCCTGCGTTGAATTTTTGAAAAGTTTATACAAGCATTTCGTTTATCAGAAAAAATACTGTAACAGTTTTCAAAACGCAAACGTTGAAGCAATATCCTTTTAAAAAAAACTTGGTTTAAGTTGAAATATTAGCAAAATCTCAAACATGTATTTTTAGATGATAGCATATATTACTGAAATAATCGCGTATTCTAAATTTATCGAATTAGTTGTAATGTTGAAAAATATATTGTTTTAAGTGTGTAATTGCAACTGGTAATGTTTTAAGAATTTGATTTTCAGAATAATTACTTTACCCTTTTAATGCTAGTGCCCAATATATCAGCTGAGGGAACATTTGCTAAATATGCCGATCTATCGTCGTCGTTTTTATAACAATTTTATTTTTATTACCAACCATGCAGTTTAAAAAAAGGACAACACGGGAATCACTTTCTTTCTGGATATATCGATGAGTTAAAGTTCTATGAATTGTGTTATCTTCTAAGCCGTGTTTATTTGTAGAAATTAATATTACTTGAAACCTATTTGACAGAACTAATCTAATCTATGAACATTTATACCAAATTCTAAAGTACTAACATGCAAACAATAAAATATATTATTTTTAGTATGAAGTCCTTCAAGATTTTATTAATATATCCTATTTAAACTTCAAAACAATTCAAGTATTTCAATGAAACAAAGTAATAAAATTACTTAACATCTAATACGTTAAAAATATCATCATTCTAACCTTGAAAAATATTACGAAAGCATTTTGTATCAATAACTTGAAATTGCAATAAACTTGATTTGGCATTTCCAACATAACCACTCATAATAACTAAGCATCAAAAGGTTTAAAGTAATATTTATAAAACAAGTTGTATCAAAATTAATGCTGCCATACTAAGCATATATTTATCACTTTTAAGTATGGATGCCTTGTTTTTTATTGAACTCCCGAAATCAAGAAGGTTAAATTTCAATTCAACAACATTAATATGAAGTAATAATGATAATCCGCAATTGCGTAAATATTTTGCATTCTGAATTGTTTTATCCACAGGTTATTAAAGTTATAAACCACACTGAGGCTCGGTTGACCTAGGCTGTACCGGCGAGGCGGGCGGCGGGAGCGAAGGGGAACGGCGTTGGGCTGGTCAGGACATGGAGGGCAGCTGGAAGAAGAACAAGAGAGTGAATGAGAGCTCACTTACGTCCCAGATATCAAGATACGGCCTCATCTTGGTGGTTTCCATGGGATTCTGCTCGTCATCATCCATACCGCGGTCCGTCACATCAATTCCCCTGTTTTCCATGATGTCAACACTCGTAATCAACAGTGACAAAAATAATATCTTCTCAAACTAATGTTCTAATGGATTCATCCTAAAATCACACTAATCACAGTTCTACAGTTTTTATCGTCTCTGTTTTGGAAAATAGAGCTATTCCTCACTTCTCCAAGTTTGTTTCTCGTCTGATTAATAATAATAATAATTTAAAATCTTATATTCTCTTGGATCGGATACTATTTCTTAACTCTCATAGGAAAAATAGGTTTTCAACGGGGTTTTTACGTTTAAAAGTAGAACTCTTGTTAATTTTATTATCAACATAAATAGATGTTTGTCCCTCCTTTCTAAAATGTTCTCGATATGTTCCTAATCACTAAACAGCCACAGTTACAATAACGACAAGTTTTTATACATTTAATCACAGTAATCTTGTAATATATTAATAAACCAACAGTCAGGCTAATGTTGCATCCAGCACAACACAATCAACATTAAGATACTTAAGCAGAGTAGCTGAGCGTTCTCTCTAAAAGTTTCTTCTTAAATACCCATTACTTTTTTATTAAAATATCACAACTAACAACGAACATTAACGACAAATAAGTCTTAGTTATTTCTCTTACGATGGAGCAACAGATTAACACGCATTATAAATTTCAGCACCAACGACATTTAATAAGCATCAAACAGGTCCTTCTCCAACGACATATAATTATATTATCAATTGAGCGAAGTTTTTTTGAGTGGACTTTTGAGATTATGAATCGTAGTAGTTCGTCTAAAAAGCGCTGGTGTTTATGGCGCAGTTTTAATCTCTTATAATTTTGTAAAATAAATGAGTCGAACGAGTCCCTCCCGCCAGAACTAAGAACTTGGTGCTGGAACTGAAGAACGTTCTCGGATCAGCAGTAGCAGGAGAAGAACTGCCGACTGGCCGGGCTGGGCGCTCAAGTCAACTAGCGCCGCGGTGCGGGGTACACTCGTACCTGGTTGGCTCCAGATCAATAATGGCTCTCTTCATCTCTGGATGGCATCTTCTAGTTCTGATTGGGCTCGTCTACTCAACAAGCAGGTAATGATCCATTTTTAGGACCGGGTAGGTCAATTTTAGATGATCAAAGAAAACTTCGCAATCTACATAAGAATTATTTAAAATATGCTTTCCAGTCGATCAACATAAATTGTGCCCAATTACATTAGGCGGGAAAATAAGTATTTATATGCCCTAACATGGAAGAAGATATTTATTACAAAATAAGTCGGCTTCGGTGTCGTAGTCGGTAGCATGTTGAGATTCTATGCCCAAGATCGCGGTTTCAAACCCGACCGAAGTCGTCAGATTTTTAAGAGCGTTGAAGTCCTTCAGTATGTCTTCCTTCGGACGTCAGATTTTTAAGAGCGTTGAAGTCCTTCAGTATGTCTTCCTTCGGACGGGGGGGAGGGGGGGAGGGGAGGAGGGGGGATGGGGCGAAGTAAAGCCGGCGGGCCCACGTCATAGATTTATGGCTTGAAAAAGAACCTACCACTACAATTGGCAGTGCATAGCTAAATTTGTAGGTTATTAGGTTAAAAGCGCTCTATAAAGTTCCAACGTTTGTCACTGGGTGACTGTATCAGTGACAGTGGCGTTTGGTAGCCAAAGTTGGAACTACTTGAAATTGAAACTGCCCAGTTTCAATTATCTCATGAGGTTGACGTCAGGAAGGGCATCTGGCCGTAAAAACCATTCGACACATAGAATTGTATCGTATCTCATCCCCAACCCTGTTGGAAATGGGATTAATAAGGGGTAGACATACTTTACAAAATAACACGCTTTTATGTACAAAACATTTTAAACGTCAGCCGCAAGTACAAATACATCCAAACTTTGCTGCTGGGGTTAAAGCCCGAATAAGTTCCTAATGTATAATATCACAGGAGTGGGCAAGAAACGACACGCAGGTTGACCCCAATTGTTCACTACAAACATAATATATTTCAAAACATTAATCTGCCACACTCAACAGGAATTTACAGACCCGTATTGACAACTCGTCTCTCTAACTGTAAATTGAATGCATCATTACCATAGCACCACATATGAAGGAAGCCACATGCCAATAGTCATAATTGACGAAGTACAATCGGTTGTCTGAATAAGAGAACATTTTAACATTATACTCATAATGCAACATATACAGTACATTTATAATTTTAAAGTTATATTTATAACAATGGGCACAATCGTGTTAACCGACTGAAATGCAGCAAAAGTCATTTTTATAGGCAACACTGAAAAAAGAATGACTTCAAATTTGCACATCAGCCATTAATCACCAACTATGGGAATATCACTCAAAGGTGAAATTATTGAACCAGCAAGGTATCAGAGAAACAACTACAAAACTACAAAGAGCATACAAAATTACTTGGATCATATACAATAAAAGAACTATTTCAACAAAGGCAAAATTAAGACATTATTACACAGTCGTTAAAACAGAAGCTCTATATGCATCTGAAACTATTATAATTAGTGGCAATTCTCAAATAAAATGATTGAAAAACGAGAAAGAAAATTCTTCGGGAACATCTTACAACCAAAGTGTGAAAATGGAATTTGAATGAAAAAGAAATCACATGAAATTTATCAAGTTACCGAAAAGATCGCAGTTACCATAAGTAAATGGCGGTTACAGTTTTATGGACAACTTATAAATGGATAATAGCATGCTCACAAGGAAATTTTCAACCTAGCCTTATCAATGAGAAATCAAAACAACCGTCTAAAAGAAATCAGTGAAGATATACTGTAAATTAAATTGGCTGTTATGAAGAAACCTTTCAAGACAGAACAAAATGCATAACACAAATACAAATTTTCTGAGAAACCCACCCGACAAAATGTAGGAAGGACAGAACAGTGTAAAATGGAACACAGCGAGAAGATGAAGATATATTGGTAAGGAATTAAGAAAAAGTGTTAATAAATTCAAACGCAATACGTAGTTGGGCACAACGAATCAAAAAATCACAATTATGTTATGATATAATTATATCATTCTACAATATCCTACTGAAAGTAACTACCCCCAGCGCAGTTATACGTCCTACCATCCATCACCATTCACAGGAGTCAGTCACAAGAGTTCAGCAGGTTGACATGTGGTAGCCTATTACATTTCTTTATTGTCTTAACATTTCCGATATCGATATCTTATTTTCCAAACTAACCCTGCTTATTTCCAATGTAACGTAACGCTCTGAGAGACCAAGCCACCCTCTTTCAACTGGATATCTTGCCAGTGCAACAAGCGTGAACCATTAAGAGACTTCGGTAATTTAAGGCCAGTTTGTGACTTCAATGAATAAAACACGCACGATGAACGACGCTGCAACAGGTCCAGTTGGACTCGAGTCAAAACATCTATAATGTACTAGGTCACACATATGGTGGTATAGAAAGAGATTTACAGTGCCCAGTGATCGACTGATTGCTCGTAAATCGTTCCTCAGAATGTACACAGTGATTTTTTTAAAATCTAATGGAGTTGCAGTTAAATGACGTGCCTTTCTCTTCCATCGAAGCAGACGCACTGTACCGGGTATAACAGTTACATATATGTCAACAGGCTCACATCATGGACAGAAAGAAATGGCCTACAAATTAACCACAGCAAAACCAAACAGATGACCTTCAGGAAAGGAGGAAGGCATGCACTTAAAAACACAATGACTCTGCACAACAAACCACTAGAAGTAGTACCGAAATTCAAGTACCTCGGAGTCACCCTTCAAACTACTCTAACGTCCTACAATATCCACGTTAAAGAAAGAGCGGCCGCAGCAATAAAAGCCATCTACCACATCGAACAACCTCAACAAATATCATTGGGTACAGCAATGCTACTGTTCAGAACAGCCATATCACCAATAGCAATCTATGGGATTAGCATTACCTAGGAAAAACTCACACTCAGCGACCTGATGATAATAGAAAAAGTCGAGGCGCTATATCTTAAGAGGATTTTAGGCATAGGAAAGTCTACCCCTTCAAGGTTGACATATGTATTAACTAAGGAGGACTACTTCATCGACGACATCAAAATACAGTTTTACCTACCCAACACCAAAGCCTATGAGAATGCACGCCGGACCTTAAATGAGAAACGAAATGCCATTTGGTCCGACTGTTACTCCACAGATGCCATAATGACGGAACAGTGGAAACAAGCTAATTACGAACTACGACACGTAATAACACGTTACGCCACCCATGGATTTCACTATAGATTCTGCAAAACCAAGAATTTCCACCAACCGAATGAAGACTGTGTATGTGACCTCTACAACGATCATTGTGAAAGGTACCACGCACAAAACTGCAACATGAGGACAAACTCAATGATAAGACTGGCATTAGCATAATTGATCATATGTAGAAATATGTATTTGCACATTGTGCGCTTCTTTTAATAATAATAATATCTCAGTAAGTTGGGCTGTCTACAGCTATGGGATCCTCAGGAAATCAGACGTGCAGTCTTAAACACATTAAACACCTTCTCTGCTTTAGGTACAGTGTGCTGTTGGCACTGATCTTGTTACAAGTTGTCAGCGTCAAATACGCTACATTCTTGAATTAGTAATTGTGAATTTTGTCGTACGGTGATCTTTGGTGTTAAGTGACATGTACAAACACATACAACTGAATTACCGCAAACCCACGAAATTAAAACGCAACAACTCCGTAAAAATACGCTAAGATGCACGTTCCAACGCTCCGTAATAAGACCTTCAGCAGCTGAAGTCCACACATAGGTCGCAGAAATCGCCTTAGACCAACTGTAGGCTACCCAACTTGACTCCGCAACTAACTCCGTTTTCATCAAGGTAATTACCCTATCTGTACTTGATAAACTTCTTTCCAAATTTCATGGCGACAATACGCTAGTGTTATTCAATGGCGACAGAGTGCCCGTCCACATAGAAGCAGTAGGAGTCGAAGCCACAAGGGTCCTTTTTTTTAAATAATCCTCCCGATAAGCCAAACGACAAAATACGTAATTTTTTTATGAAATTTGGTGTGGTCCGTGACATTTTAAATGAATTCTGGTCTAACAATTATACATTTCCCGTTGCTCAAGGCATAAGGCAATTGAAAATTGAACTTAATCGACAAATACCGTCATTCATCTCCACCGAGGGTTGTCGTGCACAGATTTCATACCAAGGCCAGGGACGAACGTGCGCTATACTGTATGTCACGCTTCAAGCCATCTAAGAATCGACTGCCCCTAGCGATACGCTCCGGCAACACAGGTAATACAGCGAGAGCCAGGCTCTGTGCCCCACTCGACCGAGGTACGGCTCGCTGCCAGGAGCGAGGAAGATAAACAGTCTCATCGCCCACAAACTTTCCACCCTTCCCGAGTCCTCGGATAAAATATAACGAGGAAACAAATGAACAGACAGCTTATATAGACAACACAAGTCTGATTACAGAGACTATGAAGGTCAAGCGCAGCGACAAAACACACCCACCTCTCCCTCTAATCACTGAGCCGACTGCGCAACAGCTAGTCTTTTCAAACAAACAGATAATTCCACAACACGAGACAGAGAGCATAAAGCGATTCACAAAAAAGCTAAGTGAGCTAAAGACGCCTCACTAGCTTCCCAGGAGCGCCTTTGACACCGTCAACCCTCAGTTGCTACTGCAGAAACTTCGAGAACTAAATTTCAATAATGTGTCACTTAGGTTCTTTTCCTCTTACCTCGAAAATCGCCGGCAACGTGTGATAGTGGGAAATGCGAGTTCGGGATGGCAAAGTAAGACCCTCGGTGTCCCTCAGGGTTCAGTTCTTGGGCCACTGTTATTTATCATCCAAATAAATGACATATCAAGAGCCCTTATTTTCTGCAAATTGCAAGTGTATGCAGATGATGTACAGATCTTGTTCTTATTCTTCTTTTCCATCGTCTTTTCCCACTCAAGCGGGGTCGACGTTCCTAGCAAGTTTTCTCCATTTCCCTCGGTCCCATACGTCCTCTTCCCTTAGCTGTTTCTCTCTCAAGTCTTCGCATATGCAGTCCCTCCATCTTCTTCGTGGTCTTCCCCTTCCTCTGGCGCCTTCCACTACCATTTCTGTCATTCTCTTGCCAACATAAGTGTCGTCCCTTCTCATGACATTGTAGTCTTCTCTCTTGAACCTTCTTTGATATCTCCGTCACTTTAACACTACCCCTTATTCTCTCGTTTCTGATTCTATCCTTTCTGGTGACGCCACAAATCATTCTTAACATTTTCATTTCAGCCACATCCATTGCCTTACAATGTGCCTTAGTCGGTCCCATGTCTCTGCTCCATAAATCATTGCAGATCTCACTACTGATTTATACACCATTCCTTTAGTCTTCAGAATTATTCTTCTATCACACAGTACACCTGATGCCCTTTTACAGTTCATCCATCCTACCTGCACTCTAGGGGCTATTGCCATGTCTGAATTGCCATCACTGGACACTACTGATCCTAAGTAGTTAAAGTTATCGACTTTCTTCAAGTCTTGGCCATCCAGCTGGATTGTTTCTTCTCCTTGTCCTCCTAGGCACATGTACTCAGTTTTCTTCCTATTGATTTTCATCCCTCTGTCTTCCAAAGCTTTTCTCCAATTCTCCAGTCTCATTTCCAGCTCATCCATGTTGGTGCTACATAACACAATATCATCAGCGAACATCATACACCAGGGAGCTTGCTGTCTAACCGCTTCTGATATTACATCGATGACTATATTGAAGATATATAGGCTCAACGCAGACCCTTGATGTAATCCAACTTGTGCTGGTATCCAGTCTGTTAGTCCTACACTGCTTCTCACCTGCATTCCGGCACCATTATGCATGTCCTGAAAAAGACGTACATATTTCTCTGGCGCTTCTCTCTCTCTCATACTCCTCCAGATTTCTTGCCGTGGCACTCTGTCATAGGCCTTTTCTATATCTATAAAGACCATGTGCAATTCCTTCCTCTTCTCCCTATGTTTCTCTATAAGATGCCGGAGTGCATAAATAGCATTCATTGTTCCTCTCCCCGGCATGAATCCGAACTGTTCATTCCATATCACTGTTTCTTCTCGGAGCCGTCTTTCTATTATCTTCTCCCAGATTTTCATAGTTTGCGCCATCAGTTTAATACCTCTATAGTTACTACAAACCTGAATGTCACCCTTCTCTTTGAATAAGGGGATTACTGTAGTGTCCCTCCATTCATCCGGAATCCTTTCTTCCTGATATATATTTTGCATCAAGTCCCAGAGCATATCCAACCCTTCCTCACCGAGACATCTCCAAGCTTCAACAGGGATTTCATCAGGACCTGGCGCTTTTCCGCTTTTCCACTTTTCATGATGTACAGATCTACTATCATTCAAAACCGAGTGATATCAATAATGCAATTATTAAAATAAATTCTGACCTACAACATCTTAGTGACTATGCTAAAAAGAATAGTTTATTAATAAACCCAAATAAAACTCAAGTGATTATTATCGGTACCAGTAAAAACTTATATTCCCTCATGCAACGTGACATCTCTCCAATAATTTTAAACAATAAAATCATACCCTACTTTACATCAGTGACAAACTTAGGAATTATTATGACTGAGACCTTAAATTGGACTAAACAGGTGATAAGCACATGTAATAAAGTACATAAATGCTTATATCCTCTGAAACGGTTCGGTAATGTATTCTCTGTTTGACTTAAAGTACAACTAATTCGCTCTCTGATACTACCTATATTTGACTACTGTGACACTGTGTTGACTGAAATAACCTGCGACAGTAACAAGAAACTGGACCGGTGCCTCAACAACTGTGTAAGATATATCTTTGGTCTGCGATATGATGATCATATATCACCCTATTATAAGGAGCTGTCGTGGCTTCCAGTGCACCAGCGTCGTGAACTCCACATGTTATCACTACTGCACAAAATACTATCCACTAATACCCCTAACTATCTTGTTTCAACGTGTTCTTACCTCTCGTCCTATCATGACCACAATACGAGATCTGGCTCCTCTATTGCCATACCTATAAACCGTCCTGCTGTTTACAACCGCTCGTTCATAATCTCTGCGTCCAGGTCATGGAATTTGCTACCTGCGAACATTAGAGACAATCCCTCTCATCGCAAGTTTAAAGTGGATTGCTGCGAGTATTTGCTGGGTTGATCCCGCTGACTTCCTGGATAAATGTTGAATGGACAAATGAATGAATGAGATGAATGATTGAATTACTGTAGTTACGTCATCTAAGGGTACCGGTACTTTACTTTGTGTATTTTTGAAATCAATGATTCTACCATTATTCATATTACCACTATTCTTATTGCTATTAATATTATTTGTGCTGTTGGTATTTGTAATTATAAGTCATGTAGATGTATATCGTACTCTTCTAGTGGTTAAGTGTAAGAGAGGGCCTTGAGCCCTAACTTCGCCACCAATAAAGGCATTATCTATCTATCTAAAACAAATAAGCGATATTCCACAACACAGACGCCCAAAGATCACAAACCAAGCCCCAACGATCCTCGCCTACTTTTCACCACGGCTCCCGATACTCCACAACTACAGACAAATGTAACTCCTCTCCCTTCGGCTGATCCCGAGAATGACGTCACTCGTCTTATGACCTATCTGTGTAACATGAACTCCATCCCCTGAATGGACCCATCCTCTCCATATTGTGCACCTGTAAACAAACCGGACAAGGCGAATACATACCTGAATTCTTACGAATCATGAGAGATAACTACACTGGATATTCCGAAGATTCCCAGCATTTCTTTGAAGTAACTATCAAGCCCGTGTCAGATGAGTTGGGTTATACGCTACCTCTTAAGATAGGCTATTAAGACAGTACACGATCGAACGATGTCTACTAGAAGCATTTTACGCTTCTTCCTCGTTATTCTAATGATTTAACGTACAATCGCCACTGCAAATATCAATGGTATAACCAACATAGGGAAATTAAAGTTACAGGAACAGTTCATCGCCGACAATAAATTCGACATTATTTTTCTCCAGGAGGTTTGTACTGCCTACTTAAACATCCTGACCCCGTATGAATACTTGTTGAGTTAACGTTCCATCGGGGTACATCAGCATCGAGGATCGAGAGATTTTTATGCTCGACGATGTCGATATGTAAATATTACATGTCAGAAAACTGTATCATAATGGGGGTTATTAAAGTACTACTTTTCATTATAACACAGTTTTACCAACCAATCAGAGCTCAATATGTTCATTCATTGACCAATTAGGTAAGGATAAGTTCTGACATGCACTCAAAATCCAACATGTTGGGCATGAATTACATGATTTGAAAGTTGACAATGTAGCCTATATTGGATCAACCATTGTAGTTACACTGCATAAACAACCTGGGCAATATTGCAAAAGAAATAGCACTGTACCCTAATATCCGCAACTCCAATTTCTACACAGGGCATTGCGTACGATTTCGCTGACAATTTTAAAGAATGCTGTTGTTGACATAAACACACCACAACGTCATGGAGGAAGCAGGCATATGACATTAGTTCCACGGAAATTATAATCCAGCTCTCTGTTCAGTAAATGGATTTTTTATGTGAAACTCTTCCGCCAGATGTCATAACTGTTCTATTTGGGAGTCAATTGATTTGCCTTCCGTTCAAATTCTATAAGCAACGAGTTTGAAGATTAACTAGTTGATAATACGATACATTTTAATTTTTTAAGCGTTTGCAACAGCCTATTTTGTGTTATTTGACAAAAATAACAAAATGCTCATACATAGTGCGCTATCTGTTGGTGCTACTTCAGGATAAACAATGTTTCAAAGTTTTGGGATTCGTTATTGGGTAGAGATCAAATACTGAGCCCATACAGTTCCCAAGAAGAAGAATGACAAGTACAGAATCTCGACAGATATTTATGATGATGATGATGATAATTGTTGTTTTAAGGGGCCTAACATCTAGGTTATCGGCCCATAATGGTTTGGGTGATCGTGAAGATGCAAATGAAATGTAAACATATAACTAAAATTAACTACTAACTTATATACTCGAAGAAGAAATGGAAAACCAGAGGACAATAAGGCAAATAAAGGACAGGAGGAAAAGAAATGCCCCCAACCCTCGAAGAATGCGGATTGAGGGACTTGGAAAGAAGGAGAGCCATGAAAGGAAGATAGGAAAGTGAAAGAGGAGAGGGTTCACCCCACAGATAAGGGACAAAAGGGGGAAACCGGACCCAGCTCAGGAATCCCTCGGGGTCGCCAACTCCCAAACTCACCAGCCGTGAGCCCCTGAGGGTGTAGCAATATCCAGGGTGCACCAGAAGTGGTGGGGCTACATGCACCCTTCCTCCTTGAGGGCCTTGAGCAGAAGGCAGGAGATAACATGAAAAGAAAAAGAAGGCTGACCCCTCGCAGAAGGAGGGTATCAGAAAAGATGAGACAAGGGCCTATTTAGGCGGGAAAGGAAGATACTCCCTAGGCCTCGGATACCCTAATACCGTCGGGGTCAGAAGAGAACAAGAGTTGACCAAGTGAGGTCGACAGGAAAGAAGACGGAGAGGAGCCCGGCACAAGTAAGTGGAAGCAATGCCGCACTCAGCTAGGGCCCCGTGGTCGCCAACCCACGTCCCACTAGATGTGAGCCCCTGGGTGGAGATATTTATGAATATTTATGTTAGAACATATAATAAAGTTATAATTAATTATCGTCGAACATAAACAGTCGTATGCAACTCGCCTATAATGGAATTAAGACACTCGTATGGAAATTATAAAACTCGCTTTGTATATAAACATACTCGTGTCTTAATTATTGCCATTATAGGTTCATTGCATAATGTACTATTATTCGTCTTTTCGCGGGACCATTCATAATATCAATGTCCTTCCTGTGCCATTCAGTGATCATCACACTGTCTGCTGCACTCTACACGCACAAACAACGGTCCCCTTCATGGATAGGGGCTATTGTGAAATGAACAATAGAATGCTCGAGTCCCAAGAAGCACAAGAACGACTTCCAATGAAATGGGACCAGCTATACCAAACGTCAGGTCAAGTCCTGAGGAAAATATCCCTCCGAGCATTTCATCTCTCTCTCTCTCTCTCTTCTTTCTTGTGTTTCCGGCATGGAAACTAGAATAAATTGTCATCCCTCGACCTACTACATACATTTAACCCGGGAGAGGTGACGCTTACATGGGCAACGTTAGAGGTGGCGCGGGGTCATTTTGACCCTTCCCGATTATTTCTCAGTAATAACGACAATTATTTCGTTTATGCTACTGATATGGCATGAACACATTCGCTGAACTAATGAGCACGTATATTTGTCTAAAATGAAAGTCATGCACATATTATAAACGGCTATTTACACTATATTAGAAATGGTGCGGATCTGACAGGTAATCATCTATTTTTATGAAAGGTCTGATAATTCTTACTTCAGTTTGCGTATTAATAATATCGAAATCAATGATTAGACAAGTTTTATATAATGTAGGATTCTAGTTTTTAACCAATGACACATTTTAGAGAAGTCTCTTGTTTTATTGTGGTTGTATTGTGCTCCATTTTGTAACTGTTTTTTTTTTTTTTTTCAGTAAGGGTACACATCTGCTTAGAATGAGGTATATCTTCGTCATTTTCTTCATTTTCTTCTTCGCTTGCACTCTGCTCAGTATCACTTTAAGATTCTGCTATTTCAACTTCATCTTCACTATCCCTGTTTTCACCTCCTAATATATCTTCCTCTTCGACGTCTTGCAGAAGAGATAACACCCTGGATTCTTGTCTTCGTTGCTCAGACGATCCATAATATTTTATTTTAACACTTAACTACAATCAGTTCTATTTCTCGATCAGACAGCTACATTCTCATGGAGTACACATAAGACTGGAACAGCTGTTCACTCTGCCAGAGGTACTGGTGGCGCGGGGTCTTTCAGAACACATTGCCACATGGCTCTATAAAAATACATTTGTCTCAGCCCTCATCCCTTCCACTAATAGGCTACTGCCCTCAGACAATAGATAAGGCATGTGGCGAAAGGTATGTGGCAGGTTTGGTCTGTGTGTAGTAAAATGTAGAAACCCCAGCTTAACGAAACTGCGTGGGGTCACCAAGTCCCCCGCGCCACCTCTCCCGGCTTAACATCATTTGTTTGCTCCTTTTACTCAACTTCTCTCCACTTTTATGACCTTCGAAGTATTTTATTGGTGATTCAAGCTTTACATCTCCAGTTTGAACTTGCTGTATACTTGAGGAAACCATGTTGAACTTGGTGCATTCGTAACAGTGTGGCAAACCTTTGAGCCTGATTCGCCACAAAATCGAATTCCTTGGGTGTCCTTTTGCTGCTCAAACAAGGTTTGTACAAAACAAAATATAATATCAAATTCGTACTGAATTACTCTGCCGATAGTTCCAAATACCACTTAAAACTACAGGTTGCGGCAGAAATAATTGACGAATTTCAAACTTAAATAACACAGCAACGCAACACGATATACACAAATTTATTGCGCAGTGTTTGCTATTTTTAGCCTATTTTCAATTTTGAAAAAAAAAATAGGCTTATGAGATCACCTTTTGTCCGTGTGTGTGTGTGCGTGCGTGTGTGTGTGTGTGTGTGTGTGAGAGGTGTGTGTGTGTGTGTCCCTAATAAATTCTAAACGGCTGGAGCGATTTCATTGACACTCAGTAAGTTCATAGCACTATTCCGGAAGACCCCGACCGTGCCCTTCAAATTTTGTCACGTCTCACCAATCCAACATGGCGGCTGTGCGAAATATTTCACCAGCATTCAATATCTCCGAAACTATTCCCGATATCCCCCTGGAATTTTTTACGGTGATAAAGGGAACTACTAGAAGTTCACCTATGTCACTTTTGAAAAACAGGTAACTACAAAACCGACATGGCGGCTACGCGAATTTGCGACTTTTAAATAGACGTTTCTCGCGATTTAACCAACCAAACGCAATAAAACCTGGTACAGTATATGTTTATACAAATTGTAATGCACCGACATCTAACTTCGAACAATTGTTTACATAACAAAAAGATGGCGGCAGTGCGAAATATTTCACCGGCATTCTATATCTCTGAAACTATTAGCGGTATCATCCCGAAATTTTGTACGTAGATAAAGGGCACTACTGGAAGTTCATCTATAAGACTTTCAAAAACCGGTTAACTACAAAACGAACATGGCGGCCAAGCGAATTTGAAAATTTTAAATAGACCTTTCTCGCGATGTAATGTTCCAAACGCAATGAAGTCTGGTACAGGAAATGTTTATACACATTGTAATGCACTGGTATCTAATTTAGTTCAATTGTTTACATAACCTCAAGATGGCGGCTGTGCGAATTTTAAAATTAAGTTTTTATTTCTTGTGTCGTAATCATGCGATCGAAGTGAAAGTTTGAATAACGAACCTACGCAATAATTTTCCTTTAATGGTACATGACTCTATGGCCTATACAATTAACAACCCAACATGGCGACCATCCGAAATATTTAGACGGCTCTGAATATCTACGAATCTATTATAGCAATCAAACTGGTTTTTTATGTTCATAGGGGCTATGAACTTAAGTTCACCTATAGGACTTTAAATAACCTGGTGATCACAAATCCAACATGGCGGCGACGCGAAATATAAATATTCACATGGACGTTTCTCGCAATTCAACCATCCGAGTGCAGTGAAACTTGGTACAGTAAATCCTTTTACAAGTGTTAATCCACTGGCATCTAATGTATTTCAATTGTTTCTATAACCACAAGTTGGCAGCTGTGCGAAATTTTAAAATCTCCTTGTTACTTCTTGTGTCCTAATCATGCGATTGAAGTTTGAATGCTAAACGTACACAATAATCTTAATGTAACAGTACATAACTCTAGGACCTTCAAATATAAAATCCATCATGGCGACCATCCGAAATTTTTAGTTGGTTCTCAATATCTACGAATCTATTTCAGCAATCAAACTGAAATTTTGTATGTTGATAGTGGCAGTTAACATAAGTAGGATATAAGAAAATAGGCTGTATAATTCTTCATGGAACTACTTGTTGTTACATAGATTGGAGCGGCAGATCTAACACCTGTATTGGCCACAGCGCTAAGCAGGTGTTAATGTCGATGTGCGCGTGACCCGGGAGAACACGTGCATCACCTTGTCAGGGCTAGTCAGTCGCTAGCATGGCGTGGAGTGGTGAGCAGCGAGGTTTCGTGATTGAAACGTATACTTCAAAAATGCTGACTCTGTTACTACAACACAGCGTTTATTTCGTAGACACTTCAGGTTACATAGATATGCGAAAGGTCCAAGCAGGAATACCATTCTGGTATGGGTGAATAATTTGAGAGGAACTGGTTCAAGTGTTAAAACGAAACCGCCTGGTAGGCGTCGTAGCGTTAGAACACCAGAGAATATCCGTGCAGTGAGGCATGCCTTTACGCAATCTCCTCAGAGAGAACGTTTAATCTCCTTACGGGGTGACGTTCCATGGCCAGCCCGTTCCCTGATCTCGCCCCTTGCGATTTCTTTCTCTGAGGATGCCTGAAGGCTCGCGTCATCCAACGTAAGCCGCGAACTACACGACCTGAATGTTGCTATCCGTGAGGAAATCGAGGCAATACCACTAGACATGACTAGGAGGCTCATGCGGAACTTCAGAGAGACGCTTCAGAAATGCATCGAAAGGGGCGGTCGACATTTGGATGACATTATTTTCAAAACCTAGTAAGTTATGTATGTGTATATGATGCAAATGGTAAACATTGCTCTTTTAAACTGCGCAATTAATTTGTGAATATCGTGTTGCGTTGCTGTGTTATTTACGTTTGAAATTCGTCAGTTATTTCTGCCGCACCTTGTATAATCACGCAGACAATTCATCACATGAAAAGCAAAGTTGGTAAAGCTCCCAATTAACGTAAATGGAAAGTGTATTCATACATTTTACAAAGGAAATTCTGAAAATTAGCCAGCTTATGGAAACATAGTAACACGCGCTGGAAAATCCTTTGCACCAAAAACAAGCATAAACAAGATGTTCAGTAACGAACATATAGCCTACTTTCTCCTAAATGCATGGGTATTGTTATAACTCTTTGTCCTTTTCAAGGAGTATAATTGAATGTTGGTTGTAGTAGCTTGTTGAAATACAACGTGCTATAGGGATATTAAACATGAATATGAGGTGCCCTTTGCTAGTGCTACCTCTGTAAAAAAATTCATTCAATTCGGTTTCACAGTGTTTGAATTGATATGGGGAATGGATTTGCACACATACATGGCCGCTATTTGCAAACTATTGGGCTGATGACCTTGTAGTCAGTCATAAGATGCTTTCCACAAAAAGGCATGTTGTTGCAAAATCCGGTAGAGATCGAAATATTAGGATGGTCGAAATTTGATTTAAGCTTTTAACATTTGGGTGGCCGTCATTCCGTTTCCGTCAAGATGGCCGTGATATAAAACATGACACTGAGGTGCCTTTTGCTAGTGCTACCTCTGTACCAAATTTCGTTCAATTCGGTTTCACCGTGTTTGAATTGATAGGGGGAATCGATTTGCACACATACTTGGCCACCATCTGCAAACTATTGGGCTGATGATCTAGCAGTTTGGTCAGAATATGCTTCCCACATAAAAATTTGTTGTTGCAAAATTTGGTAGAGACTAGATTATTAGGTTGGTCGTAACTACATTTTAGCCATTAACATTTGGGTGGCCGCGATTACGTTTCCATCAAGATGGCGGTGATATAAAACATGACACTGAGGTGGCCTTTTCTAGTGCAACCTCTGTACCAAATTTCGTTCCATTCGGTTTCACCGTGTTCGAATTAATAGGGGTAATCGATTTTGACAAAAAGATGGCCGCCATCCGCAAACTATTAGGCTAATGACCTATTAATTTGGTCAAAGGATGCTCCCCCCATAATGGTATGTTGATGCAAAATTTGGTAGAGATCGGATGATTAGGTTAATCGTAATTTGATTTAAGCTATGAATATTTGTGTGGCCGCCATTACGTTTCCGTCAAGATGGCGGCGATATAAAACATGACACTGAGGTGCTCTTTGCTAGTGCTACCTCTGTACCAAATTTCATTCCATTCGGTTTCACCGTGTTCGAATTAATAGGGGTAATCGATTTTGACACAAAGATGGCCGCCATCCGCAAACTATTAGGCTAATGACCTATTAGTTTGCTCAAAGGATGCTTCCCCCATAAAGGTATGTTGTTGCAAAATTTGGTAGAGATCGGATGATTAGGTTAGTCGTAATTTGATTTAAGCTTTGAACATTTGTGTGGCCGCCATTACGTTTCCGTCAAGATGGCGGCGATATAAAACATGACACTGAGGTATCCTTTGCTAGTGCTACCTTTGTACCAAATTTCGTTCAATTTGCGCTCACCGTGTTCGAATTGATAGGGGGGACAGACACTCACAGTACACACACTCACACACACACACACACACACAGACTCACAGACAGACACACTTTTTTTCGCCCTGTAGTGATCTCATAAGTCTACTTTCATGTTTTGCAAAAATCGAAAGTAGGCTAAAAATAGGAACTATTTCCTGACGCGTTAGCCTTTTCACATACCAAACATCAAAGGGACCGCTTAGGTTTTGAGGTGACTAGAGGTATCGTGAAGCTAAAGCGCTCCAATCCGTCTCTTCTACTATGCTGGATCCATGCAGCTTAACCTGGCATAAGACAACTCTTCCGTAATTTGGCATACCAGATGTCAACTGAACGGCGACAAACATTACAATAAATGTTATGAAGAGGCCCACAGCCAACTACAACAGCAAGGTCACGACGTTCAACACTGTATCACAGAACTCAAACACATCATATGCACCACACTGCAGCAAACCATGGATTGGGTTAAAATACGAGCACGCGTAGCGTCAGTTGTGCAGGAGAACGAACATCCCTCCATCACATTGCCAAAGAGGATGTATTTTTAGCCTACTTTCCATTTTTGCAAAAAAAAAAAAAAGTAGACTTACGTGATCTACACAGGGCCAAAAAAATTGTGTGTCTGGCTGTGTGTGTGTAAGTGTGTGTGTGTGTGTGTGTGTGTGTGTACTCTGAATGTCTGTCCTCACCTATCAATTCAAACATGGTGAAACCGAATTGAACGAAATTTGGTACAGAGGTAACACTAGCAAAGGGCACCTCAATGTCATATTTTATATCGCCGCCATCTTCACCAAAACTGAATGGCGCCACTCAAACGTTCAAAATGTAAAATCAAATTACGACTAAACTAATCATCCGACCTCTAGCAAATTTTGTAACAACATACCTTTATATAGGACGCGTCTTTCATCTAAACTACAAGGTCTTCAGCCGTGCTATTTCATGATGGCGGCCGTGTGAATTATGTAACCAATATAAGCAATAGCTTAATACCCACTAATTCCGATTATCGAGCCAAGGGTGGTTTAACCTATCCTAAAGGACGTGATCCGTTATTTATTGTGATTTAATATAATAATATTATACTGAATGATGGGCTTAAAATAGCCAAGCAGTCTCTGTCACATGGCAAGATGGCAGCTGACTTCTTGTGCCTGTCCTATATTTCAGTAGTTTTAATCTGTTGTATGCAATATAGCCTACTGATTCAAATAATATAAACTTTGTATGAAATGATTTACAATGAAGATGTACAGCAGTGAATAAATCGTTTATTTCAAGACATTATTTGCTAATACGTTGTATCTAAGTCAGTTAATGACACTCAGGTGTTAAGGACAGGCTTGGCTCTGGGCTAGTGCGTTAGTCTAGTTAGTTATTTATTGTTGTTTTAAGGGGCGGAACTATGAGTTCATCTGCCCCTAGCGCGTTAGTCTATCACGCGGTTGACAGGGGATCGAATACTATTAGAGTTAACTTTTTTTTTACTTGAATTACTTTGCAAATGATGTGCACGAGCTCTTTACACAGATTCTAAATAAACTGCCATTTAGCTCAAAGGAGAGGCTAATGTATACACTCGTTTATTAATAATCACAGCCCCAGCATCGCACATTAATAGAAGACATTAGAAAAAGGAGAATAGAAGAGCAAGATATACGTCATCAACCACAGCCATCTCAAAGCCTCTGTACGGTGCTGTCCTCTTGCGGATTACGTGGGCAATTATTCCAAACATTATGCTTTGTGAATACCTGGCCTCCTGAAGTATTGCAATTTTGTATTACTTCAACTTGTAGCCACGATCGCGCTCTGATTACCTTTAAGCACCGTCAGCTGGACCTCCTCCCTCATGGCTGCTTTAAACAGCCTGCTCATTCAACACTTAGAGGCGTACAAGATGTATATCAATTCACTGCTAGGTTGCGGCACCAACCTACTGTGATCACCGCGGATTTTTAAAGGGGAAGATAACCAAAACGAAGGATTCTTAAGTTTGGAGGCTTAATATAGAGATTAACGGACGTGAATGCATTACAATAAGTTAGTAGTTTTGTTATTCAATCATCATAAAGTATATAACTTAATATTGATTTTGACGCTTACTGGCCAATTATCAATATAATGGAAAATAAACAATACATGGTGGTAGAGGTGATTGTTTTAGGGATGAGGACAAAGAGTTAAAAGTACAGTGCTAGATTTGTGACGGTACGCACCGGTACGCCGTACCGAAACCTCTGATATGGGGAAAAGTCTAATATATATCATAATTTTTAGAACTATGGAACGTTAATTATAAGTCAAGGTCAACTTGGTCTTTGACTGGGTAATAATTTCTTAAACTGTAAAGACACAATTATAAAACAATCAATAAATGATTGTTGGTGAACATGTGTGTATTTTCAAACTAAATGTATTTATTCTTTACATTTCGTAAAATAAATGAAATAATGTGCATTGTTTGAATGTTGGCCTATTTGGCCTACATTAAAATTTAATATAGGCCAACGGCTATGGTAAGAAAAATATTGCTACAGCAGTCTCAATTTAATTTAAAATTGCAATCATAATTAGATTTCTATGTTGTCCCCTGATTAATTTTTAAAGGTGATCAGAAAAGCGTACAAATATCGTTTTGGGAACTTTATATTTCAATATTCCATAAGTCCCCCCTCACCCCCTCCCACCACCCGGTAGCCCACAGTACCGGAACCTCCTTTTTTCTTCAAATCAAGTACTGTGTATACCCATACATTTAGGAGAAAGTAGGCAATATGATCTTTGCTCAACATCTCGTTTTATTTAGCGTATGGCTTTACAGATACAATATGTACCCAGACGATAATTAGTTTAGGAAAGGAGGACAAACCATATATTTATATCTAAATTGTTTATGTAAGAGAAGACGCAATAGATTCATAACTCATTTGCACACGCCGGAAAGTAACCAAACAGTACTCTGACATAGTATATTGGATTTCACGGCCCGTGAATTAAAACTCAGCAATTTTTCAAGGTTTACGCCATGTCTTGTGTGGGGTTAAGAGGCGCACGTGCGCTTTATAAGAAGGGAGGTAGTTCACAGTTCGCTACTCCCGTGGGAGACCGGGCGCGGAGCACCAAGAGCCTGCTGATGAGCCAGCTTGGTGTTCCTGGTGAAACCCCACACAAGACATAGCCTAAACCTACTAAAATTTCTGAGTTTTAGTACTCTGACATGTTCACACAGGACGTTCCCCAACCTAATGCATAGCTTCACACCTTCCTCGACTCTCTGCAGCACCACCTCGAACCCAAGGACTCTGCCACCCTGGAAGACGACCTCAGGGAGGATAAGCTCGAGCAAGCACTGCTGTCGTGTAAATCGATAAAAAGCCCTGGCCCAGACGGGATGCCATTTGAATTCTACCGACGATTTTGGCATCAATTAAATCATGACTTGTTACGTCTATTCAAGGAATTGTTTGCCACAATGACAATCCCATCGAGTGCTAGTGCGCAAAAAGTCGCGTCCAAAACAGCCCTCTGATTACCGTCCATTAACTCTCATTATTACTCATAATTACTTCCATGTTACAGAGAGAGCCACTGCTGCAATAAAAGCCATTTATCATATCCAACAACCACAGCGAATCTCAATAGCCACTGCATTAACACTGTTCAAGACTGCTATATCACCAATAGCAACCTATGGGATTAACATCATCTGGGACAAACTAACAATCACAAATATATTAACAATTGAGAAGGTCAAAGCCCGTTACCTAAAACGGATTCTAGGAGTAGGGAAGTCAGCACCATCGAGGCTAACATAGTATGTGTTAATGTTCGTTGAGAACATAAGAGCACAATTCTGGCTACCAAGTACTAAGGCTTATGAAAATACACTACACCTGTTAAAAGAGAAAACTAATGCCATATGGCCCGAATTTTACTCAACAGACGCCATGACAACATTGGAATGGAAGCAGCCAAATTATGAACTTAAGACACATACTGACAAGATTTGCAACGCACGGCTTTCATCACAAGCTATGCCAGAACCTAAGATTTCATCAACCGGAAGAATCCTGCGTGTGCAAATTGTGCAATAAACATTGTGAGCGATATCATGCACAAAACTGCCCAAACAGGACAATCTCAATAATAGGACTAGGTCAAGAATAATTCTACCATTATGCACATTGTGCGCTTTTCTTAAATAAATTATTACTGATTACAAGCTTCTGGCGAATATATTAAGCGCCCGTATCAAACTTGTACTCCCCCTCATTCTCAGATGAGAACAGCACAGCAGTCCTGGTGAATCTAACATTATTACCGGCCTCTCTCATCTCCGCAACTTCGTGCTTCACATGATGTAAGACCCTGCCACATCCGCAGCACTCATCAGCATTGATTTTGCAAAAGCCCTTGATAAAGTCTCCCATCACTACTTAAGGTCCGTTGTACACAAATTCAGCGGCTTCGGTGGCGTAGTCGGTAGCATGCTGAGCTTCTATGCCCAAGATAGCGGGTTCAAACCCGGCCGAAGCCGTCGGATTTTTTAAGAACGTTAAAAATCCCTCAGTATGCCTTCCTTCGGAGGGGAAGTAAAGCCGGTGGTCCCATGTCATATATTTATGGCATGTTAAAGATCCTTCCACTAATTGCACCTGTGTGAAGATAAATTGGACAGTGTACAGTACCCCAGGGATATGCACCCCTTGGAGACCATCCCCCCATCATCTATTTAAATCTCCTAACTGGCAATCCTTATAAGTCCAGACCAACATCTACTAACACCGCAAGGACAGCTAGCCATTCTGGAAAGCTGGCCCAATCCTTGCATCACTACTACAAACAGCGACACACTATTAACTAGGACATCTATTCAGCACAATGCTGACAGCACAGCGCCGAAGAGTATAAAAGGGCGTCTTAAGGAGGTCAAGCTCTCAATCAATTATCAGTCTTACAGTGTGGCCGCCCGAGGCTATGCTGGTATCATCAGGTGTGAGTCAGCAGGTGTTCAGAATCCTATACTTTGTAACCTTACCCACCAATTTCTATACACCAGTTGTACTCTCACATTGTAACATCACTACATCCCTTAAAAGGGACTCATAATTCAATATTACTGGCCAATAAACACTTGGTCAGTACATTACACCTGCATTACTGTTTACACGCTTCTTTACGCCCTAACTCCCTTCCTGAACTCTCCGTCACGGTTAGACGTGACTTACAGTAGCCAGATACTTGCTAGGGCAAGCATCATTGTATTCCCGTACCGGCCTGACTGCAGGAGCGGCACGCGCCATATAGCTGACGCGTGCAAGTCGATTATCTAACCAGCCAGCTGGACGACCACATAAGCCAGCGCGTTGACCTGTACGCCAAGTTCCATCCCCTAAAATACACCTAGATCTTTTATAAGAGCAACCCCTAGCACCCTAACACTAAACAACACTCTACACTGGTCAGCTTGCCCGACTACGGGAAGCTACCCCGTTTTTGGCACTTCTTTATAAATTAACACAATAACTCTTCCGTTTTAGATCCAACCACCCCCCAATAAGGGATCTAAAACAGATGGTGGAGGCGCCTCTACTACGCACAGTAAAATAGGACTCAACCAACGAGCCCTCGTAGTAGAAACTACCCCTTCCGTACCGCAAAAAGCCAAGCAAAATTGTGAATTTTTCCCCCAGATAGTGAGCAGCATTTTTGCTCCGTGCTACTTACACAGGGAATTTTTTCTCCCAAACCAACCCCCCAGCCCTAGAAGGAATCAGAGAGAATAAGGATACACTGCCGACACGAGTTTATGTTCCAACAATGGGAGACACCTATCAGGGAACACCAACGCATAGGGACCAATGGCACAAAAGTCGCTGAGCAGGCCATGAGCCTCAACGGTCAGTACACCCAAATTTGGGACGAGTACCGCGAACTCCAGAACAATAAGGCCATTTTCGAGTACATGGCAGGGCCACCAGCCCAGCCGAGAGAGGACATAAGCGTGGATACGCTGACTCGGCAATTTGCGAGGATGTCTCTCTCGCCATGTACTGCCACACATGGGAAGGAGGATACAATGGCCACAGTCCAGGAGACGGCCAGGTTAGACTCCAATACACTGCGGGGACAAGCTTACACTAATACACATCCCTTAGCTCCGGTTCAGAAGGCAATTTTGCCAAACCGAGGAGCAGGACCTACGTCAATCCCCTCTGAACGGACGAACGAGAGGGAGTTGAAGCCAGGACCCTCAGACACATATGACATGACAGGGAGACAACAGGAGGTAACCACGTCATGGGCTGAGGACGTAGAGCCCGCCCTACAGTACATAAGGCCTACATACACCCACACAGATAGGCAAACACAATGGCAGGAGTCTGCCGTGGCCACAGGCCAGAAAGCGGTCAAGCTACACGCCACCACATTGCCAGGCCAGAGACAGGCAATTAAGCGGCCTATACCGCCAGTTCAAAGGGCAAGTTTGCCAGAACGAAGGCGAACACCAGCATTAGTACCCCAGGTGCGAATGCATAAGAGGGTGTTACATTCAGTCCCTCAGGATGCACGATACACGCCTGCACATTGTGACCACGCACTCACACACGGTATACGGGGTACAGGAAAGGTGTTATTACCTACCCCACAAAACCACTCAGGCAAAAATACACACACCCCCGTAAACTCTACTAGGGTAGCGCAGAGCGCAATTAGGCCCTCGAAAACAGGCACACTCAAACCTACAGACACGCGCTACGGTGGAAGTAGGCCCAGGCTTACTTTGCTACAAACTCCCCCGAAAAATGGCAAAGAAGCGCCTCAGTGGATTTCAGGGGCCTATAATCTCATAACAGGGCAGAACCCTTCACCTTCCCGAGCACTGACGCTCGGACCGGAGTAACGACTTCCACCAGGGACACAAATAAGCTAATATCACTTGAACCTGTATTAGGGACACACATAAGTTCGTTTACACGGGAGAAATACGCCAATAAATACATACAGACTCACTAACATAAACGGTACATTTTTTTTTGCATCTATATGCAGTACAACATGGCTAAACCAAAGATGTATAAGTCTAAATTCTTCTTGATTTTTTGAGCACCTAGCATTTTTTTTCTCAGGCCATCAATGGTTACTGAACATAGGGTCCATATTATAACTCAGATAGCGTAAAGTTGCTAATATCCAAAGCCAAGTAGAAGCCCATCAGGTGAGCTACGCGGCTTAAGGCCGGAAAGAGATATTCCGAACACAGCTTAAGCATCAAATCACAGCATAGAGCTTAAGCGGGTCTTTCTAGATGGAAATGACTAAATGTTCTATGTTCCGGTCCCACAGTTTGATAGATTCTCTTGTGACGGGCGAGAGCCCTCATTGTAGCAAGAATTAAGAATCTCAAACTATTTTTCAAAAGTGGTAGATTTCCCTGAGACGTAACTAGATTACCGTAGTACTAACGCCACCAAATAGGTGGATACTACACTCAGGTCCTACTTCTCACTTTTAAACATTTTTCATATTGCTCACGACATAATTTTTACAGACTATCGCCACCTGCCAACCCACTTTAATAAAGCATACAGCAGTGAACAGGCGAGATACAATATATTTTTTATAGCTTTTCAAAGTGCTCTCTTAATACGGAGCGGGGCATAGCTCATTTTTTTTCTCTCTCTCTGCCTCAGTCATTAGGCCCGATAAAGGAAAAATTGGCCAAGTTGAACTATATATATATATTGCATCCATAGGCATGCGTGACACGTTACACTGCCTATAATATGACTTTTTTCTCACTTCCACAACAACACGCAAGCTAAAACGCTAACACACCGTAGGATTAAAATCCCAGACTTTGGGAAACCCTGCACATTTTTGGAAATCACACAATCAATTTACATTGCCACACGTACAGGCGGAAACACTGCCAAAAGGAAGGGAAGTAATCCCACTGGCAGACGTGGAAAGAAGGCCAAGAAATAGCCTTCGAACCTCACTGACCGCACCGGGATACGATCCTAACACTCGACAGAACTGTCCCGGAGACACAGCCTGGAATGGCGCCAGAAACAATTACTCTGAGAAAAGACGGTCCCAAAACCCGCAACCTTCTGAATACCAGGAACATAAGGTCGGGTAGCTATCCAATTACAGGATAGAAAAACAGGAAGCTAAAATAGATTGGGACAGTTCCACTAACAATGTCATAAATGAAAAACAACAAAATCACCTCCGGCACATAGTCACCAAACAGGCGACTAGCGGCCCGGAGACACTCGTGTATAACGACATTTTGAACAACGGATAGGGACATACTCGAACCACGTCACAGTAACACAAAATTTAGGGACACAAATGTAGTTAATGAGAGGTTCTTTTACAGTGCGGTCAATGCATATGAGACTTTCGAAGTGAAATGCCATGGCCTGTGGTTTGGATTCCACGTAAAACGGAAGTCCCGTGGCTCATGATCTACAGATTAACGGTCACGTTAAACTACAAGTTTCCTTCCTTTTTTACAGTGCGAAAAGCACTACTCACAGTCGCAGAGAGCAAGCCGATTAGACACACATGTGCCGGACACAAAGCATTATCAAAACAAGTAACAAACGAGCGCGCAAGACATTGTAATCCAATAACGCCACACTCAGCGATAACGCAAGTCTCATGGATAACCTCCACGCGTACAGACAGCAATATACTAGCAGCTCTTAGAGCAGAACACACGACATCATTTAAGCCGAGTTCAGAACCCCACAAATCCGCAAATTACACTACGAGGAGAAATCAAAAATACGCAAACTCTTCACGGCAAGGCGTACTTTCATTTGCGCATTGCAAATACACGGTACATGGGACATAATATATACGGCACAAATAGCGGCATACCAAGTCTCTACAGCACCCCGGGTCCGAACCCATGATCACACACCACACTCGTACCAAAAACTAACTAGCCAACGGTATTTTTGGTACGAGAAACACAAGCAAAAACCACACTGAGGACACCTCAATCCCTGAAACACAACGCAGACATAGAACACAGAGAATGACATAAAATCACGGGTTCAAATCCCAGCGAAAATCGGACACCAGGAAAACAGCTATCCAGGCTTCCAATCACACCAAAATTGGCCCATACAACTACAGAACCAGATAATACCACATTTCCTTTGGCCAAAAGCCAGGCATAGAATTTCAGTGACACCTGACAGGGAAAATAGATTTCCCAGACACAAGTATAGAAATTTCGTAAGACAAAGGTCTTATGGAATAGTGACCACACAATAGTATTAGCAAATAGTACGAATTGCTACATCGGACCGTCCGGAATCTAGAACGGTGACAACACTCACATACTGGCGAAAAATCACGTACGCAGACAAATGTAAACACAACATGACGAAAATACTGACTTGCAGATCTCGTCATACTGCACTACTGCTGGTGACGAGACACTATTGTTTATCGGCATTGACCACGAAATTACAAACGCAAAACAATCATAACACCATACATTTTTTTAACACTGCAAAAACATTTAGCAATGGACAAGACGTGACAGATCGGAACTTATCTTGGGCCCATAGGAGCACGTTCTCAAAGCCGTTGACAGGCCACGGGCACCTCCTGCCAACACACGCGATACACATTACGACTTAGCCTGTAACAGACCAACCGTCCGCGTGGTGTAGCGGAACATAGGCACACACACACGCGCTCACTAATCAGAAGCGAACACAGACAGGGGCTCTGAGGAAACAAGACCTCCCCCCCCAATAACTTCCTTTCTGGATTTCAGTTTTCAAAAATTATTACAGGCGATTAGGACAAGGCCAGTCGCACTACGACCACTGGCGACATTCACACTACAAATGGCAGACCAGATTAGGTCGTGACGCTTTACTATCCCAAGGAGCGGATAGAAAGCAGACATGGACAAAGGGAGGATGACAGGAGCACAGGCTACCATCGTACCACCTTACTCCCTTCCAATAACCTTCTCACGTCCAACATAACCAACGCAGACACATGAACACGATCAAAACAGCTACACTACATTACAGAGCATACACAGGGGTTGATAGACTTCATGCGTCTAAAGAGAAGGCCTACTACGCCTTGGATCACGATGCTACCACCTGAGTATTAGGGGTGGGTCGGCAAACATCAAATAAGCATAATGCGCATCTCCAAGTGAGAGATGAGGCCACAGTTACATATATTAACCATTTTTTGTTAATTAAATACTCCCGCATGACAGGGATATATTAGTATTATGCCTCACCCTACACCTATCCGTAAATGAGTGCAGATGCCTCATATCCAGATACATGCATGAGTATCCCATCCATTTACCTGGGATATTACTATCAAACCTGCATGGAATTTTTATATTTTTGCAATCCTGGGAATTACCTGCCCCAGTCCACTCATTGTAGGAGCAGTCCTAGTAGCATTACCGGCTCAAGGCCACCATTTATTTGAGCCCAATGATGCGCAACCTCTTCCCATCATGCTTTCAGCCCACTCTACGAATAACTACCCCCAGATCCTAATAACAGGTTACCTGACGCCACAGACCCTACTAACACCTCCATTAAGGTAAAAAGAGCATTATCGCTGGAAAGCTGACGTAGCAATAGTAGACCAGAAGTAGTCTATGTACTTAGAAGCTCTACAACCCCACAACACTTGAAATATTTTACATTTTACATTTTTAAACTATTTACACAGGTTACGCCCATTTTTTTATTTAAAGGTAAAGGAATCTGAAACACTCTGATTGGTGATAACGGCATAAGCCAAAGGCAAAAGGCACCACACTGGAGCAGAGCTGGGGAAGGTGATGTTGACCCTTACCCCAGTTGGCTCAACAGCGCAGTCACCTCACTTAACTTGACGACTAGACCGAACAGACGAACCACGTAAGGTTGAGGCACTCGCGGCCTGGCCGGGCAAGCTCTGGAATCCTAGGTGCGCCTCAACTGCCCCTAGGAAGAAGGGGTGCTACACCCACTCTGTGCCACGGTCAGCGACGCCAAGACCTGCAGGGAAGTCTTTCTGAGGATGGTGGGAGAAATAGCTCACTCCGCGCTGGACTCAGGGGATGAACCTAGAGACGACCCCATTATGACTAGACTTCTAGCTAAAATTAAGTAAGTAAGGCTTCTACAGCGGGAAGCAAGCCTCCTGTGCGCTGGAGTGAAATATTATTGCGAAAAGCATACTACTGCGGCCGATAAAGGCGAAGTGAAATATTATTGCGAAAAGCATACTACTGCGGCCGATAAAGGCGAAGAGATTCTTATACTGCGAAAAGCAGACTACGATTGCCAATACAGGCGAAGAGGACCCCGGACGCCACCATTCCCGGAGGATATTATTACTGCCAATACGGGCGAAGAGGACCCCGGACGCCACCATTCCCGGAGGATACTACGATTGCCGACGAAGGCGAAGATAACATTATGCCATTGGACGATGTCCAATGCCCACATAAATGGCGACGCATCGGGCAGTCAGAGGGCATTAAATAGACATGCAACGAGCTGTCTACAGGGGTTACAGTGGGCAGACCCAACTATGACAACATATGGAGAACAATGGCAACTAGCAGGATGGTACAGCAGGCGAAACGTTTTGCTTTGTGGCAACGTAAGCCGCCTGTGACTAGGTTAATACTAGTTCATAATCACCTAGAATAGACGTCGACAACTAGAATTAAGGGGGCGGAATCCGGCGATTCTAGAGACAACCGGTGTTTCTAGGACTCGTGCGGGTGGTGCCCTGAGGAAGTAAATTGCCTCAGGCGATCGCCCTGGTCGAAATTTTAGCTGTAAGACGGTTGCATTTGACACGCAACCTAGGATTAAGCAAATTTACTGACCGCTGTTGCCAGGTAATTGCACAGCATATTTCGGCAATAGAATAAGGCCATCCATTCGGCTTAATAGTAGTAGCCATTTTTTTATTTTTTTTATTTTTAATCATAATTAAGATAGAATATCTCGGCACCCGGTAACCACAATTCCGCTACCGGGGTAAGACCGACAACACATTAAGAAACGGCATTACGGCACCGTATAGGGTAAGCCCGGCCATGCAGCAAATTAACATTAATCATGCTATTTTTTTTTCAGAGAAAGAAGAGCTTCAGCCGGTAAAAACAATGACACAGGAAGCGACATAGAGAATATGTCATACTAATATGTTTTTTCTAAACCTCGCCATTTTTCCCAGGCATCGTCACCAGATATAGGAAACTGGTGACAGGAATTTCACTACCATATAGCAGTGTCATATTATTTACGGCATGCCATGATTGTGTACTATTTTTTTATATACGTCAACTTGCACTAATCCTAACACACTCTCACACACTCACCACATTTTTTTTTTCAGCTACACACTCCAAAAAATCTGCACAGCAGGACTGGTGCCTGTGGGGTACCAGGCTTGCTGGCAGATCAACTAAACAGAAACACATAAAGCGTCAAAATGCGACGCAGATTACGACAATGAGGGCGCAACCGATTTGTGGCGGCGACTCTCATTGTCAAGTGTGAAAGCATTCACCCACAGAGGATGCTTCACAGATTAGGTATTAAGAATACATCGCGAGCGGTACGACCACTAAACCGTACCAAGAAGTGGCCTACAGGATCAGCCGTGAGACGGCAAGCGTACGTACAAACGGGTAGCGTGCACGCGAGGTACCAAACAAAAACTAGAATTATAAGGGATTAGCGCGCTTAAGTTAGACATAAGACCACTGTAATTAATAATTTTAAAGGGTAAACTTAATACAAATTCATGCGCCCACGGGCAATTATTCCACTAGACATAAGGTCATTGTAATTCATAATTTTAAAGGGTAAACTTCATACAAATTCATGCGCCCACGGGCAATTATTCCACTGGAAATTCCTAAATGTCAGAATCGCAACATAGTACATTAAACACTATATATTTTTTGTTTGTTTATCAAGTTCACATGTACACAATGTCTGTGATTTGTTTTCTTTCATTTTTCTTTCTTCTAACTTCCCCATTTGTCAGGGTGTTCCGTTTTATCCCAAACCAATAAATGCCTTTTGAATATTTCCCTTAAATTATACCCTGGAACACCCATTTTTTCTATTTTCTTCTACCTTTCTTATTGCAGGGAGCACTTTTTCCCTAAGATAGGGCGGACGACGCAATCATCCGTTCGGCCCTGGGTTTTTTTCCTCCCTGCACAACAATGTACCATCAGCACCATGTTTTTTTTCCATCAAACTTCCAAAATGCCAATGTCGATTTCTGTTGCAATATTTTTATGCCAATGTCAATGTTATGTATATATGTATATCCCATAACCCTCCCCTCTGAACACGAGCTGATCTCACGCACACACATCAACACGACGACGACGACGACGACGACGACGAGGAAGACATCTACAGAAGATACGAGGGGACTTCAAAAACAACCACATCGACTACATCTATAACATCAACATCCCCACCCCAAGTTCCGTTCCCGTTCGCGGGGACGCGAACTAAATAGGGGAAGAGGCTTGTACAGTACCCCAGGGGTATGCACCCCTTGGAGACCATCCCCCCATCATCTATTTAAATCTCCTAACTGGCAATCCTTATAAGTCCAGACCAACATCTACTAACACCGCAAGGACAGCTAGCCATTCTGGAAAGCTGGCCCAATCCTTGCATCACTACTACAAACAGCGACACACTATTAACTAGGACATCTATTCAGCACAATGCTGACAGCACAGCGCCGAAGAGTATAAAAGGGCGTCTTAAGGAGGTCAAGCTCTCAATCAATTATCAGTCTTACAGTGTGGCGGCCCGAGGCTATGCTGGTATCATCAGGTGAGTGAGTCAGCTGGTGTTCAGAATCCTATACTTTGTAACCTTACCCACCAATTTGTATACACCAGTTGTACTCTCACATTGTAACATCACTACATCCCTTAAAAGGGACTCATAATTCAATATTACTGGCCAATAAACACTTGGTCAGTACATTACACCTGCAATACTGTTTACACGCTTCTTTACGCCCTAAATCCCTTCCTGAACTCTCCGTCACGGTTAGACGTGACTTACAGTAGCCAGATACTTGCTAGGGCAAGCATCATTGTATTCCCGTACCGGCCTGACTGCAGGAGCGGCACGCGCCATATAGCTGACGCGTGCAAGTCGATTATCTAACCAGCCAGCTGGACGACCACATAAGCCAGCGCGTTGACCTGTACGCCAAGTTCCATCCCCTAAAATACACCTAGATCTTTTATAAGAGCAACCCCTAGCACCCTAACACTAAACAACACTCTACACTGGTCAGCTTGCCCGACTACGGGAAGCTACCCCCTTTTTGGCACTTCTTTATACATTAACACAATAACTCTTCCGTTTTAGATCCAACCACCCCCCAATAAGGGATCTAAAACAATAGGTTAAGAATGTAAACAACGCTCTTAGGTTTCTATGTTCGTTGCCAAGAGCCGACTGCGGCGGCATCTAGTAGCTCAGTCCTGAACTTGGCCTAGTAGTCGTTGACGGTGGCGCTTGGCGGCAAAAGTAGGAACTATTTGAAAAATTCATAGTTGCAGTACTTAAATTAACAAACAGATAACACACACTAATACAGTCATCACAATTAACACCGGTTATCAGACAGATTCTACACACACCCAAAGTACACGGGGCTACATGACCGCGTTGTCGCAGCCCCTAAACTTAAGAACCAACCAACCAACCGTACACAAATTCGACTTCCCTGCCTGCCTCCTCACCGCCATTCAGAAGTTATACCATGGAGCCACTTCTTGAATCCAAGTTAATAGATTCCTTACACCGTCAATCAGAATTCGGAAATCAATACGACAAGGATGTCCTCTCTCCATCATACTGTTCGCCTTGAGCATTGAGCCTTTCATTCGACAACTCATTGTCCACTTGCCCGGGATCTGGTTTGGCTCCACCACGATCAACATCCAACATCCAAAACTGAGAGCTATCTTACGAGACTACGAGTTACATTCGGGAGCCGAGCTCAGTACTCTGAAAGCCTCCATTTTGCCTTTCGGATCCTGGCCCACCACTTCACCATTGCTACCTACTGTCCAGCGTTCCAAAATTCTTGGCATCACCTTTAGGCCCAAGATGGTACACTAAAACTGGACGAGCGTGTCACAAGTACTTCGCTCAACCATATATGCGCAACATATCCGAAATCCGAACATCATGCAAAAGGTGTGGGTAGTAAACACCTCTATTCTCAGCAAATTGTGGTACTTGGCACAAATTCTACCACCTCCACCGATTATCCTTAAGAAAATTGATCTTGCAATCGGCTATTACCTGTGGAGAGTCTAGCCGTATCGAGTGGATATAACAGATTTCTATTTACCCCCAAAGCAAGGAGGGCTCGGTCTGGTCTGTGTCAATGCTAAGTGTTCCGCGCTCTTCGTCAGGAACATCGTTTTAGTTCATCGCTCTCAAGATACCAATTATTCTAAAGCAGTGGTTCTTAACCGGTGGTCCGCGAGTTCCTCGGGAATGGTCCGCGGGAGAAAAAGGTCCACCAGGACGTATAAAAAAGTGGCCAATAAATGGAGATTTCGGAAACGATGTAAATGAACGAGAATTGTCCGAATGTATTCGCGGCGATGACTATCAGGTTTTGAATTGAAATATCTTTAAAATAAGTGTTATTGAGGAACGGTTACAACTGATAAGGTGTATTGGGGTGGAGAGGGGGGGGGGGGGGAGGAGGGTGGTCCGTACATGATTCAATTTCACCCTGAGTGGTCCGCAGACTCCTACGGGTTCAGAACCACTGTTCTAAAGCGTTCACTCCTTCGTATCGCATCACAGTACCCACCAGATAAGCCAGTGTTTTCCCGTTGCCCTTTTGACGACCCATTAACACAATTGCCAACCTACCCCAACAACCGACCACGGAGCAAAGTCCTGAAGTAAGAACCAAAAAGCTGTACACTCATTTTTAGCCTATTTTCATTTATGAAAAAAATAGGCTTATGAGATCACCTTCTGTCCGTGTGTCTGTGTGTGTGTGTGCGTGCGTGCGTGTGCGTGTGTGTGTGTGTGTGTGAGAGAGAGAGAGAGAGAGAGGATTTTGTCCCCAATAATAACTTCTAAACGGCTAGAGCGATTTCAATAAAACTCGGTAAGTTCATAGCACTATTCCGGGCGACCCCGACCGCGCCCTTCCAATTTTGTTACGTCTCACCAATGGCGGCTGTGCGAAATATTTCACCAGCATTGAATATCTCCGAAACTATTACCGATATCACCCTGGATTTTTTGTACGGTGATAAAGGAAACTACTAAAAGTTCACCTATGCGACTTTTGAAAACCTGGTAACTACAAAACCAACATGGCGGTCAAGCGAATTTGCGACTTTTAAATAGACGTTTCTCGCGATTTAACCAACCAATCGCAATGAAACTTGGTACAGTATATGTTTATACACATTGTAATGCACCAAGATCTAACATCGTTCAATTGTTTACATAACCTCAAGATGGCGGCTGTGCGAAATATTTCACTGGCATTCTATATCTATGAAACTATTACCGGTATCACCATGAAATTTTGTACGGAGATAAAGGGCACTACTGGAAGTTCATATATGAGACTTTCAAATACCGGTTAACTACGAAACGAACATGGCGGTCAAGCGAATCTGTATGTTTTAAATAGACTTTTCTCGCGATCTAATGATCCAAACGCAATGAAACTTTGTACAGGAAATGTTTATACACATTGTAATGCACTGGTATCTAATTTAGTTCAATTGTTTACGTAACCTCAAGATGGCGGCTGTGTGAATTTCGAAAATTAAGTTTTTATTTCTTGTGTTCTAATCATGCGATCGAAATCAACATTTGCATAATGAACGTACACAATAATCATCATCTAATAGTACATAACTCTATGGCCTACATATATTAAAATCCAACATGGTGACAATCCGTAATATTTAGACGGTTCTCTATCTATTAATTTACTACAGAAATCAAACTGAAATTTTGTAAGTGTATACAAGCTATAAGCATAAGTTCACCTATGGGACGTTCAATAACCTGGCGAGCACAAATCCAACATGGCGGCGACGCCAAATTTAAATATTCCAATGGACTTGTCTTGCGTTTCAACCGTCCGAGCGCAGTAAAACATGATACGGTATATGCTTATACAAATTTTAATCGACTGGCATCTAATTCATTTAAATTATTTTCATAACCACAAGATGGCGGCTGAGCGAAATTTTAAAATCCCGCTTTTATTTCTTGGGTCCTAATCACGCTATTGACGTTTGAATAAAACACCTACACAATAATCTTCATGTAATAGTACATAAATCTAAGGCCTGTAATATAAAATCCGACATGGTGACCATCCAAAATATTTAGACGGTTCTCAGTATCTACGAATCTATTACAGCAATCAAACTGACAATTTGTATGTTGATAGAGGCAATTAATATTAGTAGGATATATGAAAATAGGCTATTTAGTTCTTCACGGAACTACTTGTTGACTAGTTCCATCAAGGCCCCGATAATTAAGCAAAATACCCTTCCCGGCGATGAGATAACTTAGCCATTGGATGGCTTCAATTACAATGGAAGAAACTGCTCTACCTTTATGTAAAGAGGACAAAGCACAAACTCTTCAGCCATGGCCGCTCCGACTCCAGTCTTTGCACACACTGTCCTCAAATCGATGCTTTACGACATCGCATCACAACTTGTGTGGGAACAACTGTTGCCTGGCGGTGGTCCTTCACAAACATGTGCCGCATTCTACATATCACCCCCACCTACCCAATATAAGACAAAATCCTTATCTTAGAATGTAATTTCACTCCGGCTACGGTCAACAATTCGGTGCTTTGGTTAATGGCTGCAACCATCTACAGTGAGTCTCTCTCACGACTCGGCCGGCCGACGAGCCCAACTTGTCTGTCTCCCGTTGACTCACCACTCCCCGCTCGGCATAGCATAGCAATAAGAACAGATCAACACTTGGCTCACTTTATCCGTGCATGGCATGAGATACCAATTAAAAATTAGAAAGTAAGAATTAATAAACTAAGGTCGTACCTTATGACAGGAGATGTTGGAAATGTTCTCCTCCTACATCCACACATTTCTGGCATCGTCTTAGGAAACTCCGATTCACACGCATAAGTTCGTCTTCCGTAATTGAGGCTATTTCTCTCCGGATATGTACTGCGATTTCATTTACTTTTTCCTCGTTAAGTACAAGATTTTGAACACTTCGCTTCTTATCGAGTAGAGAACCAGTTCCCCTCAATTTGTTTTCGAGCTTCCGCACGGTGTCTCTATGTGGAGGGCGCATACCTGGAAAATGTGTTATGAAACGTTTAACGACTTCCCTGCAAGACTCTGTTTTCACATAATTACCGTACATATATACCCTTTCCCCTACCGTGTACATACGTGGAGGCATTATGAGAATTATACCCAAAAGTAACACTTCACAACTCGAGACTAGTTGGAGCGACAGATGAACACTAAATACACGTTATAAGCATGGACACGAACTGCGAAGTGCGCGATGTGTAACAGGAAGTGATCAGTCAACGGGAGGCAGATATCTTGGTGTATTGGCTGGCCGAGTCGTGAGAGAGACTCACTGTACTATATTCTCTACAGCAGAGAACAATCCACTCAATTGACCGTCTATCAATTCGCAAGCTACATCAGACGGGAACATCTGCAATAAGCGCTTGGCTGTGACCTTTGACAAACATCTCAACATGATCTACAGTAGTGCTGATATAGAACGTGTGTTTTTGGAGTACATAGTGTCTGAGAAACTCGTGTGTGCTCACTGGGGTTTTCCAATGTGTGTTACCTCTTTTGTTACAGACTATCGCCCTTTCAGTGATTTCTTGAGGGAACGTTGCACCCCCCCCCCCCTTCTGCTATTGTGTTTGCTGATAAGTACATGCGAATAACCAATAAAGCAAGTTTTAAGAAAAAAAAGTCATCTCGGCACGCCGGAAGGCGGAGGTAGATTTCACCGGACAAACTTGGGGATAGTCGAAAATAGGCAGAATATGCAGGTTTTCGTAGAAGGATCAGACCACATTTATTGCGTGAAAGTATTTTATAATTGGAGATTAATTAACTTTGTTTTTCGTCATTTTATGCATATTTTAAACATTCTATTGTCTTATGATGACGGTAACCTTCTTGTCATTTGGAGTCCATTTTTATACTTGTGGTCACACTGTCCTTATGCAAAGTTTCGACACTGATGTGTAACTATGTAACGGTCTGTTACTTCTTCACGCAAAATTATATCTCCCGCAGAGATGTTGGTTGGTTCCTCAGTTTAGGGGCTGCGACAACGTGGTCATGTAACCCCGTGTACTTTGGGTGAGTGTAGAATCTGTCTGATAAACGGTGTGAATTGTGATAGCTGTATTAGTCTGTAATTCAGGTAAGGAATGCAGACGCTCAATTTCAAGCAGTAGTTCCTAATGTTGCTACCAGATACTACCGTCAACGACACCTAGCTGTGAACTTGGCTACTAGATGCCACCGCAATCAGCAACTCGCAACGAACGTTGGAACTTCCCCTCCAAAGGAAAGCATACTGAGGGATTTTTAGCGCTCTTAGAAAATCTGACGACTTTGGCCGGCTTTGAACCCGCGACCTTGGGCATAGGAGTTCAGCATGCTACCAGTTAAGTCACCGAAGCCGCATCACACTTAGTCAGATGGAAATCTGAATCTGATCTCGAGCAAGTGCGTTGTCATGGCAACGTCTGATGGCTCATCCCTCATCAATTTAGTAGTGTTGCCATGTCAACCACTGATAGCTCTCGGCATTTTCTTACAATTCCGAAATCATTTTTCTCATCCCTTGGCGTAATGGTGGCTCATATCAAAAATTCTTTCAGACAAATGTTTTATGTAATTGTTAGGGGAATATTGTCCATTTTGTACGGTTTTGATATTGTGCCTATTAACAGAGATATGATTAATGTTTCCCGAAAAAACCACTTTTTCCCACCCCTTTGGTCAATGGTTGGTGCTATCAAAAAAACGTTTCAAACATAAATTTCTGATCTTTAACCGACACATAGTATGAACTTTGAACGGATTCGATATTTCACATATTAAGAGAGTTATAGCAATATTTCATTTTTTCGAAAAAAAAAGTCCCCCATTTTCATCCCCTTCGACCGATTTAGCCCAGTATCGAACTCGTCAGAGATTTTATGGGTATACATATTCGGTAAAAAATTCAAAGTGATTGGTGCAAAATTACGGCAGTTATCGTGTCCACAAGAAACTGATATACTTATATATACATACAAGCTGACCCGGCAGACGTTGTCCTGCCAATCAAAGAAAGTGTTGTAAGTTTGTTTCTTGAAGTGCTTTTGGATACACATTTTTTTTTTCAATTTATGTTAACTGCCTCTAAACTATCGTGAATTGAATTAACTAATTTGGAAACATTCGTTGGAGCGTGCACAACAACTCTCCAAAGTTTCATCGCAAACGGATAAACGGCATTTAACGCATACGGGATTTGATTTAAATGATTCGTGCGCTGTCACTCATTTGTTGAATCTACTCGTGCTCTACCAACTGTGAAGTGGATTTACTAAGTTAGAAAGCTTCACGTAAGTGTACACAACAACTCATCAAAGTTTCATCGCATTCGATGAATATTATATGAACGCATACAGGATTTTGTTGGAACTCTTCGCGCGTCGTCACTCATTTGTTACATCTACTCGTGAGCTACCAATATTGTAAAATGGATTTACCAAGTTGAACACCTTCCCTGGCATGTACACAACAACTCATCAATGTTTCATCGGAATCGGATGAATGACATATGTACGCATAAGTGATTTTCTTTAAACGATTCACGTGCCGTCACTCATTTGTTGAATCTACTCATGCGCTACCTATTGTAAAATAGATTTACTAAGCCTGAAACCTTCTCTGGCGTGTACTCAATGATTCACCAAGGTTTGATCGCAATCGGATGAATGATATATGACCGCATACGGGACATTGTGGAAACGATTCGCGTGCCGTCGCTCATTTGTTGAATCTACTCGTGCGCTAATTATTAAAAACTGGATTTACTAAGACAGAAACATTTCCTGGAGTGTACACAACAATTCACCAAACTTTCATCGCAATCGGATAAATGGTATATGAACACCTACAGGACTTTGTTGAAACGATTCTCGCGCCATCGCACATTTGTTGAATCTACTCGTGCGCTACCTATTGTAAAATGGATTTATTAAGCCAGAAACCTTCCGTAGGGTGTACACAACATCTCACCCAAGTTTCATCGTAATCGGACGAATGGTATTTGAACGCATACGGGACCTTATTGAAACGCTTCGCGCGTCTTCGTTCATTTGTTGAATCTACTCGAGCGAAACCTCCTGTGAAATGGATTTACTAAGTTAGAAACCCTCACGTAAGTGTACACAACATCTCACCCACGTTTCATTGCAATCGGATGAATGGTATATGAACGCATACGGGACTTTGATTAAAAGTTCGCACGTCGTTGCTCATTTGTTGAATCTACTCGTGAGCTACCTATTGTAAAATGGATTTACTAAGTTAGAAAACCTCACGTAAGTGTACACAACATCTCACCCAAGTTTCATCGCTATCGGACGAATGGTATTTGAATGCATACGGGAATTTGTTGAAACGCTTCGCACGTCGCCGCTCATTTGTTGAATCTACTCGTGCGCAACCTCCTGTGAAATGGATTACTAAGTTAGAAGCCTTCACTTAAGTGTACACAACAACTCATCAAAGTTTCATCTCAATCTATGAATGGAATATAAACTTATACGGAATTTTGTTGAAACGCTTCGCGCGTCGTCACTCATTTGTTGAATCTAGTCGTGCGCTACTTAATGTGAAAATGATTTACTAAGCCAGAAGCCTTCCCTGGAGTGTACACAACATCTCACCCAAGTTTCATCGCTATCGGACGAATGGTATTTGAACGCATACGGGACCTTTTTGAAACGCTTCGCGCGTCGTCGCTCATTTGTTGAATCTATTCGTGCGCTATCTATTGTAAAATGGATTTACTAAGCCAAACACCTCTCCTGGAGCTCACTCAACATATCACCCAAGTTTTATGGCAATCGGATGAATGGTATGTGAACGCATACGGGACTTTGAAACGCTCTAACGTGCAGAGACAAACAGTAGAATTCGACATCACTGCCACCTTTGGTATAAAACACAACTTTCCGCCACGGGCGGAGTGTATGTTATGGCGGTAGTTGCACAGGTTGCGACCAGGTGGCTCTGAGGTGCAGAGACAAATCGTCCAAAGACATCAGCTTTCACGAAGGCCAAGGCTAGTGGTTTCCATGACGACTGTTTTTGACTGTTTATTGTGGTTCTAAAATTGTTTGTAAATTGTGGTTCTAAATTTGTGTTCATTCCATCTACCGGGTCAGATTGTGAATCTAAACCATACATGGATCTACCCTAATATACATACCAAATTCCATCAAAATCTGTTCAGTCGTTTAGGAGGAGTTCAGTCACATACACACGTGTCGAAGAATTATATATATAAAGATATTACATAAATTATATATAAACTTTTGAACTGACGGTGGTTTTGGGGTCTGGGGGATGTGAAACGCGAAGATATGTCGAAATTTTCCGTAAATCGAAACATGGTACCCATTGCAATAGTTAGCTTTCTAATGAAATCTACCTAAAATACTGCCGTCAACGACACCTAGCTGTGAACTTGGCTACTAGATGCCACCTCAATCAGCAACTCGCAACGAACGTTGGAACTTCCCCTCCGAAGGAAAGCAAACTCAGGTTTTTTAGCGCTCTTAGTAAATCCGACGACTTCAGCCGGGTTTGAACCCGCGACCTTGGGCATAGAAGTTCAGCATGCTACCAGTTCCGATACCGAAGTCGCTTCCCACTGACATATGAAAACTGAATGTGATCTCGTGCAGTGGCGTTGTCATAGCAACTGCTGATGGTCATCCCTTATCAATTAAAAGTAAAGTTGTCATGGCAACCTCTCTTGGCACTTGGCATTTTCTTATAATTTAAATCATTTTGTTCACCCCGTGGCGTAATGGTGGGTCATATCAAAAATTCTTTCAGACAAAAGTTTTAGGTAATTATTGGAGGAATATTGTCCATTTTGTGCGGTTTTGATATTGTGCCTATTAACAGAGATATGATTAATGTTTCCCGAAAAACCCACTTTTTCCCACCACTTTGGTCAATGGTTGGTGCTATCAGAAAACTTATTTGACATAAATTTTTGGCACTTATCCAACACATATTATGAACTTTGAAGGGATTCGATATTTCATGTATTAAGAGAGTTATAGCGATATTTCACTTTTTCGAAAAAAAAAAGCCCCTCATTTTTACCCCCTTTGACCGATTTTGCCCATTAACGAACTCGACCGAGATTTTATAGGGATACATATTATGTACAAAATTCAAAGTGATTGGTGCAAAATTACGGCAGTTATCGTGTCCACAAGAAACTGATATATATATAAATTATATATAAACTTTTGAACTGACGGTGGTTTTGGGGTCTGGGGGATGTGAAATGCGAAGATATGTCGAAATTTTCCGGAAGTCGAAACATGGGACCCATTGCAATAGTTAGCTTTCTAAAGAAATCTACCTAATATATGCAACGGGACGATCGAGTCCAATGCCACAAAGCAGCTGGTTTAGTCCACCGAAGCTTTCGCCTACAGACTAGATCGTCCCGCTATACAGCTAAGGTAGAAATGTTGCCTACTCATCAGGAGTTTAGCCTGCACACTTGAACTGCATTTATTGCGGAGACAGTAGCATAAGCGACATACTGTACTATTACGACTTCAGAAAGCTAGTTAGTTACTAGTACTGCCACATTTTGTGGTATAGTACGTTGTTATCCCAAAGGTTTATGTTCGATTCCCATCTCTGCGAATAAATAATTAGTTGTGGTTTGACCAAGGTACACTCAGAGTCGCAAAGTTTACTTCAGGGGAGTTCGGTCAATTGCAATTTCAAAAACCCCAGATGTGTTCTTTTTTGTCTCTTTCCACAAATACTCCAGATAAATGCAAATCCTATTTTCAATAAACACGAAATATACTTCAATAACACAATTAAAGAATTGGCCTTCTCTTCAGTGACGATAGAAATTTTCTGTCCTGTGCCCGTTAGTTCGTAATATCGTGTGACTGCGGATCAAAAACAGCCACCACGAAAACCCTTTCCAACAAGTCATACTATGAGAGGATCAGATGTGTCTTCAGACTATCCCAGCACGACTAAGTTAATCTCGGGTAGTAACGGGCAGGGAGAACCATGATTAAGAAACCAGCCCGAAGAGCACATCTGTAGGAAAAACAATGCCAAAAATGAATAACCTTTGGCTTACGTAACAATTCTCTAAGTGTATTCAAAATTAAAAAGCAGATCCCTAGCCTTGTTCGTAGAGGGGTTAGTCAGCTAATCCACGCTAAACTACTCAAAACTTTGCCCTGCTGAAAAAATACGACAACCTAATTATTCCATAAATTTCCCCTCCCGAAATCCTATTAACAAGTAGTTCCGTGAAGAACTAAATACCCTATTTTCATATACCCTAGTTATGATAATTACCTCTAACAACATAAAACATTTCAGTTAGATTCATAGATATTGAGAACCATCTAAATAAAAACTCATCAATTCTTCTAGGTTTGTGCCGTGTCTTGTGTGGGGTTTCGCCTAGGACACCAGGCTGGCCCATCGGCGGGCTCTTGGTGTCCCCGCCCGGACCCCCACAGGAGCAACGAACTGCGCGCTACCTCCCTTTATATAGAGTGCAACTGCACTACTTGACTGCGAGAACCAAAAGCTCAAGCAGCCTCAACCTCCCTATGAAGGCTACCAAAAAGATGGTATATTGGCTTTTGTGCCGTGTCTTGTGTGGGGTTTCGCCTAGGACACCAAGCTGGATCATCGGCGGGCTCTTGGTGTGTGTGTGTGCCCCCCGCCGTCCCCCCCCGGACCCCCCCCCCCCTTCCCCCCGCCGGACCCCCACAGGAGTAATGAACTGCGTGCCACCTCCCTTTATATAGAGTGCAACAGCACTACTTGACTGCGAGAACCAAAAGTTCAAGCAGCCTCAACCTCCCTATGAAGGCTTCCAAAAAGATGGTATATTGGCTTTCACGGCCGGTGAATTAAAACTCAGCAATTCTTCTAGGTTTGTGCCGTGTCGCCATGTTGGGTTTTCATATATTTAGGTCATAGAGTTACGTACTATTACAAGACGATTATTACGTAGGTAAATTATTCAAATTTGAATTGCATGACTAGGACACACGAAATAAAATTTAATTTTAAAATTTCGCACAACCGCCATCTTGCGGTTATGAAAACAATTGAAATAAATTAGATTGCAGTGGATTGAAATTTGTATAAGCATTTACCGTACCAAGCTTCGCTGCGCACGGATGGTTAAATCGCGAGAAACGTCGATTAAAATTATTAAAATTCGCATCGCCGCCATGTTGGATTTGTGCTCAGCAGGTTAGTTATTGAAAGTCCCATAGGTGAACTAATGTTCATAGTCTTTATCAACACACAAAATGTCAGTTTGATTGCTGTCATAGATTAGTAGATATTGAGAACCGTCTAAATATTTTGGATGGTTGACATGTTGGATTCTTATATATGTAGGCCATAGAGTTAGTACTATTGGATGACGGTTATTGCGTAGGTTCATTAATTAAACGTTGACCTTGATCGCATGATTAGGACACAAGAAATACAAACTTAATTTTAAACTTTCGCACGGCCGCCATCTTGAGGTTACGTAAATAATTGAACTAAATTAGATATTTCAATGTGTATAAACATTTGCTGTACCATAGTTTTGTGCTCACCAGGTTATTGAATGGGTGATCACCAGGTTATTGAATGCTCGATAGGTGAACTTATGTTAATAGCCAGCTGCATGCACTCACCACGGAAGACCGAGATCGATTCCCGGTCAATGCATGTGAGATTTTCACAAGTGAAAGGCCATGTTCTGTGGATCGGATTCCACGAAAAACGGAGGTCCCATGGCTCATGATCGCGAGATTAATGATTACGTAAAACTACAAACTTACTTTTCAGCTGCATGCAATATTATGAATAATATTCAAATACTTTCAGGGAGTCAATGAAAAGGGTGGTTACCATCTGATTACAGTTGGCACAAGAAACTGATCCAATCTTCATGAAGTGGTTTTATAATCATCTATCGTGACCCAAATTCGTTCCCCAGATCCAATTATTGGTAAGAGGACATCTCATTCTCCCGGATATATCGATTGACGAACATCAGATAACATAGCTCACCCAGCGTATGACGACTGGTTATATGACACACAATATTGGATATTTGATCCTTTGTAAAACATTATCCCGTTTTTTTAACAAGGATACGTTTTTGGTCTGAGGGTTTGTGTAGGATTATGTTGTTAATTTTTCATGTGAGTGGTTATCGCATCGGACTACCAACGCCAAGATTGCAGGTTCGTTCCTGGCCGTGGTAAGTGATTTTTTGAAAGGCGACAAAAACCACGATAGACATGTTATACGATGTAGGCATGTTCAAGAACCCATTTGAATTCAGTAGGACGTGTTCATAATGGCAAAAATAATCCCTGCATTTTCCGCCAACACAATGTTCCTCAATTCTCTACTAGAAAGAGCTATAGTGTCAACGAGGTTAGATATCTAACCTCTTTTGCTTTCATAGCGTTTCAAGGAGCGATAAAATTTGACATGCAAGTTGCCCTCTGGGCGTCAACTAACAAAGCTTGCACCCGGAACCCCAGGCCAAACGATATTAATATTATTATATGTGAGTGACTTGGTCATTTTGTCTGATAACCTGTGTTATTATGATGGCTGAATGTTGTGTGTGTATTTGTAATTCAGATGAGAATTGGAAAGAAGTCAGCAGTGGCTTTAAGTTAGGAACCATCCCGGTATTCGCCTGAATAGAAGTGGAGAAATCACTAAAAACACTTAATGAATGGCCGAGGTGGGAAACGAACTCATCTCTTACCAGGTTTGTCTCAAAAGGTCGAATGTACCACGTTCCAGCCATCACCCCAGAATGAAATGTCTTGCAGAGCCGGAAATCGTACCCGGATCTCCTGGGCGACAGTTAAGAACACTAGTCGCTACACCACAATGTGGCTATCTAGGATTTGCAGGGACAGTTATCATAAATTCTTATAAATATGAATAGTCCCTTGACGTAGCTATGTTCTTTATAATGTGCACCACGGACGCGAGTGCAGCTTCTGTGTGCGTGCGTGTGTGTGTTTGTGTAATAAAATCTAAACGGCTGGAGCGATTTCAATGAATCTCAGGTAACGTCGTAGTACTGTTTTGTCCGACCCGGATTGTGGCCTTCAAATTGTATTACGTCTTACCAATCCAACATGGCGGCTGAGCGAATTATTTCACCGGTATTCTATAGCTACAAAACTATTAATGATATCACCCCGAACATTTTGTACGGCTTTCAAGGGCATTACTAGAAGATAATCTATTACTTTCAAAAATCTGTTAAGTACAAAACGAACATGGCGGTCAAGCGAATTTTAAATATTTAAATAAACTTTCCTCGCGATTTAACCATCCGATTACAGTAAAACCTAGTACAGCAAATGTTCATATACATTGAATGCACTGGCATCTAATTCAGTTCAATTGTTTGAATAACCTCAAGATGGTGCTGTGCGAAATTTTAAAACTAAGTTTTAATTTCTTGTGTCCTAATCATGCGATCAAAGTCAATGAATGGATAATAAATATACGCAATAATCATCATCTAATAGTACATAACTCTATGGCCTACATTTACAACAAGTAGCTCCGTGGAGAACTATACAGCCTATTTTCATATATCCTACTTATGTTAATTGCCTCTATCAACATACAAAATTTCAGTTTGATTGCTGTAATAGATTCGTAGATATTGAGAACCGACTAAAAATTTCGGATGGATGCCATGTTGGACTTTATATATGTAGGTCCTAGAATGATGTACTGTTACATGAAGATTATTGTGTACGTGTAGCATTCAAACTTCAATAGCATGATTAGGACACAAGAAGTAACAACGAGATTTTAAAATTTCGGACAGCTGCCATCTTTTGCTTATGGAAACAATTGAAAAAATAGATGCCAGTGGATTAACATTCGTATAAGGATTTACTGTACCAAGTTTCACTGCACTCAGATGGTTAAATTGCGAGAAACGTCCATGTGAATATTTATACTTCGCGTCGTCGTCATGTTGGATTTGTGATCACCAGGTTATTAAAAGTACTGTAGGTGAACTTATGTCCATAGCCCCTATGAACATAAAACTATTCAGTTCGATAGCTATAATAGATTCGTAGATATTCAGAGCCGTCTAAATATTTCGGATGGTCACCATGTTGGATTATTAAATGTATAGGCCATAGAGTCATGTACCATTAAAGGAAAATTATTGCGTAGGTTCATTATTCAAACTTTCACTTCGATCGCATGATTACCACACATGAAATAAAAATTTAATTTTAAAATTCGCACAGCCGCCATTTTGAGCTTAGGTAAACAATTGAACTAAATTAGATACCAGTGCATTGCAATGTGTATAAACATTTCCTGTACCAAGTTTCATTGCGTTTGGAACATTAAATCGCGAGAAAGGTCTATTTCAATTTTCAAATTCGCTTGGCCGCCATATTCGTTTTGTAGTTAACCGGTTTTTGAAAATCTTATAGATGAACTTCCAGTAGTGCCCTTTATCTCCGTAAAAAAAATTCAGGGTGATACCGCTAATACTTTCCGAGATATAGAATGCCGGTGAAATATTTCGCACTGCCGCCATCTTTTTGTTATGTAAACAATTGTTCGAAGTTAGATGTGTATAAATGTGTATAAATATATATTCTACCAAGTTTTATTGCATTTGTTTGCTTAAATCGCGAGAAACGTCTATTTAAACGTCGCAACTTCGCTTGGCCGCCATGCTGGTTTTGTAGTTACCAGTTTTTCAAGAGTCACATAGGTGAACTTCTAGTATAGTTCCCTTTATCACCGTAAAGATTTCCAGGGTGATATCGGTAATAATTTCGGAGATATTGAATGCTGGTGTAATATTTCGCACAGCTGCCATGTTGGATTGGTGAGACGTAACAAAATTTGAAGGGCACGGTCTGGGTCGCCCAGAATAGTGCTATGAACTTACCGAGTTTCATTGAAATCGCTCCAGCCGTTGAGAATTTATTAGGGGGACACACACACACACCTCTCTCTCTCTCACACACACACACACACGGACAAAAGGTGATCTCATAAGCCTATTTTTTCAAAATTGAAAATAGGCTAAAAATTCAACATGGCAACCATCTGAAATAATTAGACGGTTCACACAATATCTACTAATCTGTAACAGCGATCAAACTGAAGTTTTGTATATTGATAAAGACTATGAACATACGTTTACCTATGCGACTATCAATAACCTGGAAAGCACAAATCCAATATGGCGGCGATGCGAAATTTAGATATAAAAATGGACGTTTCTCGCGATTTTACCATCCGAGCACAGTGAAACTTGGTACAGTAAATCCTTATAAAAACTTTAATCCTCTGACATCTAATTTATTTCAATTGTTTTCATAACTACAATTTGGCGGCTGTGGGCAATTTTGAAATCTCTTTTTTATTTCTTGTGTTCTAATCATGCGATTAAAGTTTGATTAATACACCTACGCAATAATCTTCATGTAATAGTACATACCTCTGTGGCCTTCATATATTAAAATCTAACATGAGCCCATCCGAAATATTTAGAACGTTCTCAATATCTACCAATCTAAAACAGCAATCAAACTGAAATTCTGTGTGTTGATAGAGGCAATTAACATACAGTAAGTAGGATATATGAAAATTGACTATTTAGTTCTTCATGGAACTACTTGTTCTAACCCATGCCGATTGTCAAAGGGCCAAATCCAGAAGAATTTTATAGTTCTCTGCTAAGCGGTATAAGTTCTGTGTATTTCCCAGATATACTAGGTGATGCAGTTACCCCTTTCAATATTGTTTGCTGCAACCCAACTAACGCGTTTTGGCAGGAAGCTCGATATCCTCTGCTTGCATCCCGTATGGAGCTAATGCACTGGAAGTAGGCTATATCCTGCAAACGATACGGTACTTAATCCTATTATTTTTCTCTCGATGTAACTACTGACTAATACGAGGCGAAACTAAAAGTGTTTAGCATCGTTTGTGGAATATGCTTGCAGTGCATTAGTACCATACGGGATGCAGGCAGAGAAATATCGACCTTCCTGACAACACACGTTAGTTGGGTTGCAGCAAACAACATTGGAAGGGGCTGCTGAATCACCCGGTATATGTCGCAGTCAGATATGAAATCCGTCATTTCATGAAAATCCTAGGCACTTCATGAAAAGCCGGAATATGATGCAAAATTGGATAGTTGCACTATCTGACGCGTGGTTTCATGAAATAACCAAATTTCGTCGTCTCATAGTGTAATTCTTTTGATGTTCGACGATGTCGAAATGTTAATATTATGTGTCAGAAAACTGTACTATAATGAGCTCATTATAGTACAAGTTTTCATTATGGGGCAGTTTCTCCCACCAATCAGAGCTCAAGAAACAGTTGTTTGACAAATTAGGTAAGGATAGCATCGCACGTGCGCTGAGTTCCAAGGCCTTCTAATTTAAATTTCACTGCGTGGCCTAGTGTCATAGTGGGGTAATCGAGGAGGCCATGCCAAATACAAGGCATTCTCTGCGTCTCATGCGCTCTGTTCAGTACATAAAACTGGCGAAATCTCGACAGATATTCATGAATATTTATGTTCGAACATAAAATAGTTATAATAGTTATCGTCGAACATAAACAGTCGTAGGCAACTCGCGTGTAATGGTAATTAAGACACTCGCATGGAAATTATAAAACTCGCTACGCTCGTTTTATAAACATACTCGTGTCTTAATTATTGCCATTATAGGCTCGTTGCACCATGTAGTATTATAGATTGTTTGACGAGAAGTCCAGCCCGACACTTGATGGAGTAGCAGTAACAGTGTCCTCGTGGTGAGATAAGAATTAATTGTGGCGATATACTGTGCCCGTTTAGACCGGAGTCCGCACGACCACATATGCATTTTACCAAGAATCAGTCAGCACGAGAGTCAAAATATCCCGGGGCGCCAGATGGGATAAAGCTAATCGCAATAAAAAAACGACATCAAAATAAAAATAAAATGCTTTACTGATTTTTGGCTCAATGCAACAATAAGGATAGAAGGAGATTCACCTGGGCATAACACAACATGTAAAATTATCTCATTTTATTCTAAATTTTAAAATTGACTGCAAAATGATGCTCAAGGTAACATCATTCCAGTGTGACGGCACACACTACTATTTACACAATGTACAGAAATTTTCCAACACATTGAACAATTGTCCTTGGAGACACTAGTCTGATTATCAGTCCTGTAGACTGTGTTCCAAAATTATATCAATTATTTACGATGGAATCCAGTTCAAATTTAATTGTCTTTTCTTGAAATATTGTACTTCACTGGTTGAATTTCTAACATGATATTAACACTCGTAGAAATTCTCACTGTTTATAATTGTTTATAGAATTGTTTAACTTCCACTTATTTTTCCAGTTTCATAAAATATTGTCAAAAATATTATCTTTGACCCAACACTAATTATGTACACATATTAATAACAACATCTGAAAAGTATTTGACCCTTGAGCATAGCATCGAAGAACTGTGCGAAGCATAACAAAATTTATTATTCTTCCAAAATTAAACATTTCTAGAAGTGATTCGATTATGAACTTCAAATTCCAAAGAAATATGATTCCTGAATCATCAGCTTGATCATTAAAAAAATTGTTGAACCATTCAACTATTCGATTTTCCACTTGGAATTATTATTAAGAAAAATATTTATATTTGTTGCTATTTTAGTAACTTTCACAACTTGCAATTCTTGAACAGAATGCGGAAATAAGAATTGTAGCTTCATAATAAATTCATTTATTTCATGACAATAGGATTGAAAACATCCTTTAAGTAATTCGTGGATACAGAATTATTTTTTTTAAATTGGCAGTGGCCCATTCAATTATTTGTGTAAGAACACAATATCCCAACAACAACGGCAAAGGTCTTCCTCTGAAGAAGAATAAAATTTTATCATGACAAAACCGGGTTCTAGCAAATCCAAAGCATTAATGGAATACGTAAACAAGTTTGAAATAATTACTGATGGTTTGGTCATTTATTCGACGAAATGTGTGGTTCCAATACTCCTCCTATAAACCTGAGCCATCGAACCTGCTATTTGATTGATGCTCAAAAAAAACCTCCTCATTCCTGCGACTTAAACATGCGCACCTGGGAATGGCATTTCAACTACTCCACACACATAAATTTTCTTCCCAAAATGTATACAATAAATCAAGCCTCTGCTTGTTATCAAAACGGGAAGATCTATCAACTTACAAGTTGATTTTATTTTACCATTCAGTTCAAACCGTGAAGTTACCACACTTGTGATATTCTCTATCTCACTTTCGAATGTGTGCCTACGTCATGATTATATAAACACAAAAAAAATCCTAATTGATACAAATATCATTGGCTTCCTGTTTCATGCCTTTCCGTGTTATCTGAAAAATATACTTTGCTCAATGCAAATATTAACTGTTCAACCAGAACTATAATGTTGGTGGAATACGGGCTTGCGCTATCCACTAGCTTTCGGAAAATCACCCGTTCCAAACTAGGAATAATTAAACTAATCCTTAAGCTCTCTCTCAACGAATGTGATTATTAGAAAATGTAAGGTCCAATAATTATTTAGAAAAATTATGAAAATTATTATTATTATTATTATTGGATTATTATTGTTATTATTTCCTTAAATATGTTTAATTATTATTTCCTTATTTGAAAAAACCACATGTTCGACTCTTCGAATATGGACAAAATATCCATTCCTCAACAAAAATAAATATTAACTTCTACAGTTATATCGGCTGATTACCGTGATTCTCAAACAAAATGAACATTCAAATAAATGCTCGGTATGCTCGGTCATCGATCCTAAACTGTCCTGAGTGCTGAAAATACTCAGAATAACCCTAATGTGTCTTGCGTAAATCAATGCAAGATTTAAATACGAAGAAAAATAAATGTGTTGGTCATCTGCAGAAAATAGTTTGTTCCAATTAGCTAGGCATAATATAAAAGTCAAATGTGGCTTACATTTCTCGTTGGTCTTGAAGCGTAGTGAACCTGGTCTGTACCAGATTTATCCAGATACATGCCCTATTGGACACGCACGTCTAATCCTTGTATCGGCCGCCATTATATACCCACAATCTGTCTAGCACGACGTAGTGGAAATATTTCTTGAAGTTTGAAGTAACTGCTGATCCATTTTAATATTGACTTCAATTAAATCCATAGCAGTTCGCTTAAATGGGGTCAGATCCAAATGATCTCTTCTCAAAAGCGTCAGTTGTAACATAACTCACGGTAATCTTTTCAGTACAGGAAACACTGATAGTCTAAAACAATCAACGGCTGTTCTGAAGATCGTTCCCTGGGCATGGCTTCACACCATCTATCATGCGCGAAGCAACATATAGTTACCCTTTATCGGCTAATGAACAACACCGTGATAGACTGGCCTTCAATATACTGAAAGATCTGAGTGGTTATTTAGTTACAATTTGTGAAACTGACAAGTTGGATTAAAATATCCAAGTATTGAATTATTGTTACTGGACTGTGACAGAATAATATCTAGACAAAGTCTAGCATATGTCCATATAGAAACAAAGTGTTTCACTAATGTCCGTAGAAAATAACAATCACCTTAGTGATTCCCTCTACCGGAAACTTACTACGTTCCCCACGTATCGTAGCACTTTTGTGACTATCACAATTCAAAGATATATTCTGCGTAGATTCGGCAACCATGTGCCTTGGATCGACGTAGCAGCAGCACCTTGTCCTACAAGAGCTTGGTTCGAAGTGAGCTGCTTATGCTTGGGCCGAGCGGCTTTTATACAAAACGGTCGGCTCCACGCAGGATCACGCTGAAATCTGTAAATCCTCATATCTCCGGTGTCTCTGGTCTGATTCACTTGAGACTAAGTGCATCCTCTTTCATTTGGCCGTGCCAGTAATCTGATCCAAGAATCAAGTCTCTACTCCACGGCTAAGTATTTAATCACCAAACAGTCTCGACCTCTGCTACTATTTGCCACGTCACTTAACATCTTCTTGGCTGCATAAAGTTTCCATTTCAATCTAGAAGGAAAGGAGCCCGATATTCAAATATCTCAACTTTCAAAAGCGGCTGTAGCCTTTCCCTTGATACCTAGGTGTCTGAATCTTGGAATACCCATTCCTAGAATTGGGCACATCCACCCCACACCTAGAAAAAAATGATTTTTTTATTTTTTATCTACTCATTAAATCATCTTGTTCTTGAATAATAAATCTTCAAATTCGCTGCATTATAAATTCCCACGATGTTACCAGTTCGTGTATTGGCGATTTTATAGCCTCCATTGTTGTTTACTTCCACAACACGATAGGGTCCATCGTAAAGGCTTGCAAACTTCGAGTACACTCGATTTTGCACGTCGGAGGGTGTAGGTTTTTTACTAAAACAAGAGTTCCTACGCGCAAGGGTCTGCGAAAACGCTTTCCTCTCATTTTGCGCTCTCTTTTCTCAGCTTGGCTCCTCAACTTGTCTAAAGCTAGAGTCTCCCTCCTCTGACGACTAGGTTCAATCTCGGGTGGAATAGAGATGATTCGATCCCATAATCTTGTTGGTTTAATTCCATGATGAAGCAACATGGGAATCTGTCCAGTACTCTCATGAATCGTAGAGTTGATGGATTCGGATGCTAAAGAGAGAACATCCATCCATTTCCTATGCTCATTTGGACAATAGAGGCGGCAAAATTTAGATATTTCAGCCATCACGCGTTCTGCTGGATTGCTTTCAGGATGTCTGATAGAACAAAGCAATTGTCTAATCCCAAGATTATTCATGATGGCCCTGAATTCTAAAGATGTAAATTGGGGTCCGTGATCTGATAAAAGGAATTCCGGTTTGCCTGCTTCCGGAATTACTCTGTCTCTAATTCTCTTCGCACAATATTTTGCGTTTGCCTTCTGAATTGGGTGTAACATAGTGTATTTGCTGAAAACATCTATGGTCACCAGAATATATCGGTTACCTCTTTTAGACTTTGGGAGAGGACCATAAAGATCAGTCGCAAAGATTTCACAAGGCTTAGAAGGAATAATAGGCCTTGGTAATTCTCTCAATAATTTAGAATTATATTTACTCCTTTGGCATAAGTCGCACTCCCGAATAGTGTTCCTGACAGTTTGTCGCATTCGCTCCCATGAAAATTTCCCTTGTATCAAGTTGACTGTCTTATCTACTCCAGCATGACCTGCAATTCGATGCGCCATCCAAATAATGGGTGTTTGCATTCGTGGAGGTACCACTACCCTCAGCTTCGCATGGTCGGGATCTGCAAACCTGTAGACTAGACAATCTAACATCAAATAATCTCTTGAAATTCTTTCAGTTTCCACAAAATCATCGTCATTGGGATACATAACTCCCTGTAGAAAACGAAAAATGTTTCTAAGACGTCGGTCTCTCCTCTGGGATAAATGTAACAATCTTAACCTTCTTAAGGTATCCTCATCCTCATGCGTCAGGTTAACTTGAAAAACCTTGGATGTACACTCCACTGCTCTACTCAATAAATCGACCCCAATGTTCAACTTTCCAGGAGTGTGTTCGATACCTAGGTTGAATTGTTGAATAAAAAGTGACCATCTAGTTATTCTATCACTGGCAAAGTTTGTTCTAAAGATAAACTCCAATGCATGGTGATCAGTCCTCACGATTACTGAATGTCCAATTAACATTTTCTTCCAAGACTCCGACGCGAAGATTACAGCAAGGGCTTCTAACTCTGTGGTGTAATAGTTCCTTTCTGATGGACGAAGTTTCCTGCTTATGAAAGCCAGGTAATATCTCCTGTGATCGTCATCTTCTTGAAGAAGAATAGCTCCAATCCCTACGGTGGATGCATCGGATCCTATGATGAAATTCTTGGTGAAATCAGGATACCCTAATTTCACACTGTTTACCAATAACCTCTGGGCATCTTGAAATGATTTTTCGCAATCTTCATTCCATTTCCATTTGTTTCCCTTTTTTAATAATTCCTGCAAGGGAGCAACTGTCTTGGTGAAGCTTGGACAATGCCCTGCAAAGAATTGACATGTTCCGAGAAAACTGCGGATATTCTTCACCCTAGTAGGTCTAGGGAAATTCGCAATCGCTTGTATCTTTGTCTCATTGGGACGGTATCCTTCACCATCTAAAATATGGCCCAAAAATTTTATTTCCTTCTGAAAGAACTGACATTTTCGAAGGTTTACTTTAAAGTTCGCTTTTCTTAAATCTGCGAATAACATCTGAAGATGTATCAAATGTTCCTCCTTAGTCTCAGATGCGATTAGGATATCGTCTATGTAACGAATCGCTATCTCTTTTACTTCAGGACTCAAATTTTGTTCCAGTGCTCTGATCAAAACAGATCCAGATGTTTTGATCCCAAATGGTAGACGGCGGAATACATATGTCTGTTGGTCAAACCTAAACCCTGTAAACTTTTTGGAATCTTCACTAAGCCTTATGTGGTGGTAGGAAGAAGTGAGATCAATGTTAGAGAACCAGATCTTGCCCTGGAATTTTCTTACCAGTTCCCTAATGATTGGTGGTCTGTCATACTCTGGCAGTAATCTTGAATTCGAATTTCGCGCGTCTAAACACAGTCTCAGACTTCCATCCGGCTTAGACACTACTGCTAATGGATTGACATAAGAGGTAGTGTACTTTTCAATCACATTGTTACCTTCCATCTCTTTGATAAGCACTTTTACCTTTTCTCGATGCTTTTCCGCTACCGGATACAAGTTAGCATGGAAAGGTGCATCATCAGTTACACGAATTCGATATTCAAAATCTTTAATTTCACCAGGTTTAATATCAAAAATATCATGGTACTCTTCCAAAATTTTCCCTAGCTCTGGGGACCCCTTCTCAGTATAGACTTCTTTTCCTTCAGCTTCCCGAAAAATCAGAGACCATTGAGCGTCTCCCTCGATGTCTTCCTCTTCCTTTCCCTCGAAGTTTATCTCTTCGGTATACTGGAATCTGACCGTCTCTGTCTTCATGTCCTTCACGGCTCGATATTTCTGGATGAAATCCGCTCCCAAGATCATGTCAAAAGCCATGTCCTTCATTACTCATTACTACAAACACATGTCGGAAATCATGTCCTCCAATAGTAACACATAAGTATAATTGTGTTTTACACAGCGATATTTTGTTGGGTATTATTCCTTGGATTTTAATTCCTGATACTGGAATCTCTTCTAAATTCTCTTTGAGCTTCCACAGAATATAAAGCTTCTCGCTCACAAGACAAAGCATAGCCCCAGTATCAATTAAAGTATCGACAGGCATGCCGAATACTTCGCATGATATGATTGGCAGTTTAATTCTTGTACCCATTTCTTTCCGTTCGTCATTATGTTGAATTAAGTCATCATCCTCTGTTTGCCATTTAATAATCCTGGAAGTGAAAATGTTTATATTCGATCTCCTACTGTGAATTCGAAGTTTTTTTTCATTCCCCCGGGATATCTGTGTTCCCGATGGACCTGGTTCATTGGACGTCTGTTCCAAGAACTGCGAGTTTTCTTGGTGTCTTTCTTCCAAGATCTTCCTCGTCTCCTTATTGAACTCTTCATTGGACTGACGAGTGTTCTCATTCCCTCTGTTATTGTAGTTATTGTTTCTACCATAGTACCTTCTTTCCTGGTATCTTCCTTGATTATTCCTTGGCTCTCTCCATCGATTGTCATATCGATATCCTCCCTTTAGTCTCGCATAAGTCTTGTAACTGTATCTATTAGTGTTCTGATTCCATCCTCTTTTATCAGGCTCTTCCCTCGGCGTTTTCTCTTCTCGCCCCTCTCGAATCTCTCGAGGTGTTTGGGAATAACTGTCGGCCATAACAGTGTACACAGCGTTGCCATTCTTTCCTCCCTTCTGATGGAAGAATTGAGCGTTCGTGTGATCAAGTTTCGGCAATACCTCGTCAAATTGCTCCATATTATAAATGTCAGCAGCGATCAAAGTTCTTTGGACTTCTGCTGGAAACTGACGTATTAATGCAGTAATTAATTCATTATCTGGCATCGGCGGATCTAAATGTTGAAGTTTAGAAAGCTGTCCAGGAAAGTTCGAAGAGTATCGAGTAGGTTGTGACGTCGAAAATCTCTTCGAATATAATTCTGCTCTGACTTGCTGTTGGGTTTCCGGGGACCAAAACTTTTTCAATAACCCACGGGAAAACTCCTCAAAATTGGTGAGAGTTGACCTGAATGCTCTAAACCAGAGAAGTGCGGGCCCTTCCAAAAATTTCCCTATCACTCGGATTTGTCTTTCCTTAGGGATTTTGGAATCTTTAAGGTAATCACCTGCTTCTCTCAAGAATTCTACGGGTGTCACAGAATCTCGCCCTGAAAATTGAGAAGGCTTATCCTCCACATTCTTGAATACAGTTATGGGGTTGGATTGAAATACTGTCCTGGCCTCATCCTGTCTTTGCCTATCATTTCCTCTAGCTGCTCCTAGGTTTACCTGTATCTGTTCTTCTCCTCTTATACTTGACATTTTCAACAGATGGTCAGCCTGTTTCTCGTCCTTAACTTGGGTTTTCATTGCCTCAATTGCCTTATGGTTATCTTCGGCCTTTTTTCTAATTCCTTCGGTTTCCTTCTTTATTTCTTCTGTTTCCTTATAGTTCTCCTTGACATCAGTGGATATCTGGTTCATAACAGCCTCGTGACTCTTCAATGACCCTGTCATATCTGATATGTCCTTCTGAGTCGCTTGAATATCTTTGGAAATTACTTGAATATGGAATGACAAAGATTCTCTAATCTCCTTGACTCCATCTTGGTTCTCCAGCTTGAGTGTGTTTTTAATCTCATCGATAACTGTGGTTTTAATTTCAGTTTGTAATTCATTAATCACACCTTCTCTTATTTCTCCCACTACGAGTTCTTTGAATTGGTCTGTCAAACGTTGAACAACTAGAGTTGCCATCTCATTGCTCTCTTTCTTCACTCTGACTTCTAGGTTGACCGTGTCTTCACCAACTTTCCTAAGACCACTTTCTATCCTATCAGCTAAGCTTTGGGATCTTAGATCGGCATCGAGAAATTTATCGTCCATTAAACTTGCGTTAGCAGCTAATGAAGTTTCGAGCTCATGTGTTTTTTCGCATAATTTAGTCATTTTACCCTCAAGTGACATTTTAAAGATTTCAGAATTCTCTTTAAATTTATTTTCCATAGAATTAAATTTACTATTTAAACTATCTTTTAAGTTATCTTTTAACCTGCTTTCTAACATATCGGAATTTTCTTTAAGTTTCTTTTCCAAAGCCTCTGTATTTTCTTTCATGATGGCTGCTACGCGCAGTCCAGCTTCTTTGGAACTCTCTTCCAAACTCCTCATCATCTCTTCCATAACTTTCAGTATTAGTCAAAACTTAGGGGTATACATGTTGGCAGACACAAGATTATAACTAGAACAAGAAATATGAATAGCTAATTGGAACACTCTAATAAAATGAGATTTGTCCTAATGTCGACGCGATGAAAAAAAAACTTCTCTACTTTTACGAATTAAATTTACCACAATATCACAAGAAAAATATGCAAGTCCTCAAATATCCTCCACCTGGATTCTACTAATGCGTATGTCCAGTCATCGAACGTTTACTACTGAATTTACTTGACTCCCTAATGGTTAAGCCATTATCAAAATAATCAAACCCATTCTAATTATTAACCCAGATAATTTTTAATTTTCCCCACTAATTGGGTTTCTTACTAATTTATTCATCCAAACCAGACATCTCTCAACTCCCAAAATATCTATAAAAAAATTATCACAATTTGAATCGGCATGCGATTGATCGTGTCTAACTCGAGCCCCACGTTCGAAGCCATTTTCTCTCCCTATCTTATTTTATGTGACCGTTTAGACCGGAGTCCGCACGACCACATATGCATTTTACCAAGAATCAGTCAGCACGAGAGTCAGAATATCCCGGGGCGCCAGATGGGTTAAAGCTAATCGCAAAAAAACGACATCAAAATAAAAATAAAATGCTTTACTGATTTTTTGCTCAATGCAACAATAAGGATAGAAGGAGATTCACCTGGGCATAACACAACATGTAAAATTATCTCATTTTATTCTAAATTTTAAAATTGACTGCAAAATGATGCTCAAGGTAACATCATTCCAGTGTGACGCCACACACTACTATTTACACAATGTACAGAAATTTTCCAACACATTGAACAATTGTCCTTGGAGACACTAGTCTGATTATCAGTCCTGTAGACTGTGTTCCAAAATTATATCAATTATTTACGATGAAATCCGGTTCAAATTTAATTGTCTTTACTGGAAATATTTTAGTTCATTGGTTGAATTTCTAACATGATATTAACACTCGTAGAAATTCTCACTGTTTATAATTGTTTATAGAATTGTTTAACTTCCACTTATTTTTCCAGTTTCAAAAAATATTGTCAAAAATATTATCTTTGACCCAACACTAATTATGTACACATATTAATAACAACATCTGAAAAGTATTTGACCCTTGAGAATAGCATCGAAGAACTGTGCGAAGCATAACAAAATTTATTATTCTTCCTAAATTAAACATTTCGAGAAGTGACTCGATTATGAACTTCAAATTCCAAAGAAATATGATTTCTGAATCATCAGCTTGATCATAAAAAAATTGTTGAACCATTCAACTATTCGATTTTCCACTTGGAATTATTATTAAGAAAAATATTTATATTTGTTGCTATTTTAGTAACTTTCACAACTTGCAATTCTTGAACAGAATGCGGAAATAAGAATTGTAGCTTCATAATAAATTCGTTTAGTTCCTGACAATAGGATTGAAAACATCCCTTAAGTAATTCGTGGATACAGAATTATTTTTTTTTAATTGACAGTGGCCCATTCAATTATTTGTGTAAGAACACAATATCCCAACAACAACGGCAAAGGTCTTCCTCTGAAGAAGAATAAAATTTTATCATGACAAAACCGGGTTCTAGCAAATCCAAAGTATTAATGGAATACGTAAACAAGTTTGAAATAATTACTGATGGTTTGGTCATTCATTCGACGAAATGTGTGGTTCCAATACTCCTCCTATAAACCTGAGCCATCGAACCTGCTATTTGATTGATGCTCAAAAAAAAACCTCCTCATTCCTGCGACTTAAACATGCGCACCTGGGAATGGCATTTCAACTACTCCACACACATAAATTTTCTTCCCAAAGTTTATACAATAAATCAAGCCTCTGCTTGTTTTCAAAACTGGAAGATCTATAAACTTACATGTTTATTTTATTTTACCATTCAGTTCAAACCGTGAATTTACCACACTTGTGATATTCTCTATTTCACTTTCGAATGTGTGCCTACGTCATGATTTTATATATAACACAAAAAAAATCCTAATTGATACAAATATCATTGGCTTCCTGTTTCATGCCTTTCCGTGTTATCTGAAAAATATACTTTGCTCAATGCAAATATTAACTGTTCAACCAGAACTATAATGTTGGTGGAATACGGGCTTGCGCTATCCACTAGCTTTCGGAAAATCACCCGTTCCAATCTAGGAACGATTAAACTAATCCTTAAGCTCTCTCTCAACGAATGTGATTATTAGAAAATGTAAGATCCAATAATTATTTAGAAAAATTATGAAAATTATTATTATTATTATTGGATTATTATTGTTATTATTTCCTTAAATATGTTTAATTATTATTTATTTATGTGAAAAAACCACATGTTCGACTCTTCGAATATGGACAAAATATCCATTCCTCAACAAAAATAAATATTAACTTCTACAGTTATATCGGCTGATTACCGTGATTCTCAAACAAAATGAACATTCAAATAAATGCTCGGTATGCTCGGTCATCGATCCTAAACTGTCCTGAGTGCTGAAAATACTCAGAATAACCCTAATGTGTCTTGCGTAAATCAATGCAAGATTTAAATACGAAGAAAAATATATGTGTTGGTCATCTGCAGAAAATGAGTTTGTTCCTATTAGCTAGGCATAATATAAAAGTCAAATGTGGCTTACATTTCTCGTTGGTCTTGAAGCGTAGTGAACCTGGTCTGTACCAGATTTATCCAGATACATGACCTATTGGACACGCACGTCTAATCCTTGTATCGGCCGCCATTATATACCCTCAATCTGTCTAGCACGACGTAGTGGAAATATTTCTTGAAGTTTGAAGTAACTGCTGATCCATTTTAATATTGACTTCAATTAAATCCATAGCAGTTCGCTTAAATGGGGTCAGATCCAAATGATCTCTTCTCAAAAGCGTCAGTTGTAACATAACTCACGGTAATCTTTTCAGTACAGGAAAACACTGATAGTCTAAAACAATCAACGGCTGTTCTGAAGATCGTTCCCTGGGCATGGCTTCACACCATCTATCATGCGCGAAGCAACATATAGTTTCCCTTTGTCGGCTAATGAACAACACCGTGATAGACTGGCCTTCAATATACTGAAAGATCTGAGTGGTTATTTAGTTACAATTTGTGAAACTGACAAGTTGGATTAAAATATCCAAGTATTGAATTATTGTTACTGGACTGTGACAGAATAATATCTAGACAAAGTCTAGCATATGTCCATATAGAAACAAGGTGTTTCACCAATGTCCGTAGAAAATAATAATCACCTTAGTGATTCCCTCTACCGGAAACTTACTACGTTCCCCACGTATCGTAGCACTTTTGTGACTATCACAATTCAAAGATATATTCTGCGTAGATTCGGCAACCATGTGCCTTGGATCGACGTAGCAGCAGCACCATGTCCTACAAGAGCTTGGTTTGAAGTGAGCTGCTTATGCTTGGGCCGAGCGGCTTTTATACAAATCGGTCGGCTCCACGCTGGATCACGCTGAAATCTGTAAATCCTCATATCTCCGGTGTCTCTGGTCTGATTCACTTGAGACTAAGTGCATCCTCTTTCATTTGGCCGTGCCAGTAATCTGATCCAAGAATCAAGTCTCTACTCCATGGCTAAGTATTTAATCACCAAATAGTCTCGACCTCTGCTACTATTTGCCACGTCACTTAACATCTTCTTGGCTGCATAAAGTTTCCATTTCAATCTAGAAGGAAAGGAGCGCGATATTCAAATATCTCAACTTTCAAAAGCGGCTGTAGCCTTTCCCTTGATACCTAGGTGTCTGAATCTTGGAATACCCATTCCTAGAATTGGGCACAATACGGTCATGGAAAGTCACCGTGGATGTTCAAAGGCTGTTGCTTCTTAAAGGGTATTTTAGTCTATTAAGGATGTCTGTATTTTGTGTTCAGACTGCACATTTGAATATACTTATATTGTTCCATTATTATTGTTATATTGTTCTGAATTCAATTTACACCATAATATACGATCTTTTATTTATTTCTTGGGATAGTTTGAGTATGAATCCGAGAGGTTAATGTATTACTCCATTGCGTCAACGATATTGAATCATCTATACAAGGAATTGAAAATGTTAATGTCATATCATACGCAGATGATACGGAAGTTTGTGTTGAAGGTAGAACATGGGGAAATGTAAAACAAATTGCAACTGCTGCATTGAAAATGTTAAAGATATGGCTAGATGGTAACGAACTATTTTTAAATATAACTAAATCAAAGTTCGTAAGATTCCGTTTAAAAGCAGTTGAAGATGATTTTAATGAACTAACAAGATGTTCTGTAAAGAACATACAGCCTACTTTCTCCTAAATGCATGGGTATTGTTATAACTCTTTGTCCTTTTCAAGGAGTATAATTGAATGTTGGTTGTAGTAGCTTGCTGAAATACAACGTGCTATACGGATATTAATCATGAATATGAGGTGCCCATTGCTAGTGCTACATCTGTACAATATTTCATTCAATTCGGTTTCACCGTGTTTGAATTGATATGACGAATCGATTTGCACACATACATGGCCGCTATCTGCAAACTATTTGGCTGATGACCTCGTAGTTTTGTCAAACGTTTCTTCATACATAAAGGTATACTGTTACAAAATTTAGTAGAGATCAGATTAATAGGTTGGTCGTAATTTGATTTAAGCTTTGAACATTTGGGTGGCCGCCATTACGTTTTCGTCAAGATGGCGGCGATATAAAACATGAAACTGAGGTGCCCTTTGCTAGTGGTACCTCTGCACCAAATTTCGTTCAATTCCTCTTCACCGTGTTTGAAAAGCTAAGGGGAATCGATTTGCACACAAATATGGCCGCCATCCGCAAATTATTGGGCAGATGACCTCGTAGTTTGGTCAAATAATTTTCCATACATAAATGTATAATGTTAGAAAATTTGGTAGAAATCAGATGAATAGGTTGGTCGTAATTTGATTTAAACTTTGAACATTTGGGTGGCCGCCATTACGCCTACGTCAAGATGGCGGCGATATAGAACATGACACTGAGGTGCACTTTGCTAGTGCTACCTCTGTACTAAATTTTGTTAAATTCGGATTCACAGTGTTTGAAAAGATAGGGGTAATCAATTTGCACACAAACATGGCCGCTATCCGCGAATTATTGGGCAGATGACCTCGTAGTTTGGTCAAAAAATTCTTCATACATAAAGGTATAAAGTTACAAAATTTGGTAGAAATCAGATGAATAGGTTGGTCGTAATTTGATTTAAGCTTTGAACCTTTGGGTGGCCGCCATTACGTTTACGTCAAGATGGCGGCGATAAAAAACATGACACTGAGGTGCCCTTTGTTAGTGCTACCTCTGTACCAAATTTCGTAAAATTCGGATTCGCCGTGTTCGAATTGATTAGGGGGGGGGGGGGGAGGACAGACTTTCAGAGTCCACACACACACACAGACAGACACACAATTTTTGGCCCTGTGTTGATCTCATAAGTCTACTTTCATTTTTTGCAAAAATCGAAAGTAGACTAAAAATACACACTTTGAACTGTAATCAGAACTGTGACTGTCCTAAAATAGCTAAAGTGGATACAGTTAATATCTGGGATTATTTATAGATAGTGACATGAAATGGAAAAGCCAATACAAATACCTTACAAGTAAAATAAGAACAATCAATATATTTCACAATTTAAAACATATTGTCAATTACAAATTAATAAGATACATCTACCATGCTTTAGTCCAGTCAGTTCTTACATATGGTATTCTCGCCTGGGGAGGCGCCTATGAAAATGTACTAAAAAAGTGTTCAGATAGTGCAGAATCTCATACTGCGAATAATGTTGAAGAATGATCGATTATATCCGACTATGAGACTGTATGCTGAGACAAGGGTCTTCAACATTAAACAATTGTATGCTTTTTAAATATATAAATACATTTTTAAAGATAGAAACAGAATTAAAGTTGTTCTCACGGGTATGAAACAAGAAGTATTACAGAGAATAACTCTATTTGATATCAACCTAAGTTAAGTATAGCCAAACGTAACTTTCTGTATTTCTCACCTAACTTATATAACATTCTCCCAATTAAATTAAAATAATTTAAAGGAAATCATGCAAACCTGAAGATGCATATAAAACATTTTCTCAGAGAAAACAAAATTAAAATTGAAAATATAATTAGCAGAGCCTACAAGTTTATACAAACACAAATTCAATTTTCCTTCTTATTCAATATTTTTAGTGTATACATCATTTACATAGAACGTGTTATTCGACTAAGCCATTATACAATTTTTAGAAATAGTAATCAATGATATGCATGGCACACACAAGGCTGCACCTTTTAGTGGCATATGTGATATCTCTTCCTACTCTCTTTGATATCCTATTTCGACCTGTCTTTATCATATTGTAACAATATGATTTAAAAATAACAGAAGACCCGTGCTGCTCCGCAGCATTCACTTCAACAATCCTACAGCACTTCTGTCCATATGACATTTGCATGGCTTCATGCTAGTGACCTGAACAGATATTTACGGTACAGTCGCTTGTGGGTAAATGATGAAGTACACCTATGAGATCAAATATGTGGGTGTCTGCCTGTCCTCTGTGTGTGTGTCCCACTATTTACCCTGCGTAAGCTTAAAAGGCGCACGGACGTCAGGTTCCAGACGCAATTCTGAAAAGCCGAGGTGAACAGCTAACTCCAAACACATAAGCTATACTCTTCTCTGAAGAATTAACTCGACACCACTCGGCAGTTTGATGCTGGCTAAAGCTAGGGTGATAGGTCGCTCACAAGCTCGAAAACTCACTCTGAAGCTAGTAATTTAAATTTCCACTGAATGGAGATTGCTGGAAGAAATGAAAACGTAAAAACACTTACAGTGGTCGATGTGGGAGTTGTCGCGGACTTTCTTGCAGAACTTTTCATGCTGAGAAATTCACAGAGAATATCGATATTTTTAACGGTTTACCCAGTGTAAGCTTAAAAGACACATGGACATTAGGTTTTTTTTTTTCAACTCAATTCACTGAAATCGTAAATGCTCGGCTTCTTTTGGTCATAAATAAATGTTTTTCTACCTAATCCTTCATCGAGAAATCCTTTGCAGAATGGTGAAAACCGCATCAAAATCCATCAAGTTGCTCTCGAGATTACCCGTTACATCCAAGAATTGGGAACTTTGTTTTATACTAAGTAGATAGAGATATCCACACAATTTAAGGCTACAGCGGTACAATTTGGTGTTTTGTCTACTTTGAACAATGGTATAAATTTAAAATAAAAAGATGGGTCTCTTATACTTGAATTTAGAGATGTAACTCTTGGTTGACTTATAGAGGTGTGCAAATTAATAGAATTAAATAAATAATTTTAATTAGTCATAATTACTTTTATTCAAAATCATTTTATTCAACTTCTTTTGTTGTCCTACTTAGTAGTGTTTCCTCTCCCGTGGAATTACACCTTTTCCCATCAGGAATTGCGTCTGGAAACTTTCTGATTATTGGATTCCGAGGGATATCAGAGCTGGGTACATTTTCAATTTTTCATTGACTTTAGAATTCAAGTCAGGTGATTTCAATGCATAGTTCATGAATCTTTGAATAGTTCAATAGCGTTCATCAGTTAAAAGATCCCAAATCCCTCCGCTCTAAATTCACACGTAAAGTAGAGTGAAGTAATAAAAACGAAACTGTGGCATTTTGCATTTGCAAGGATCCTCTATTAGTGGAAATTCTAAAAAATCATTTTCATTTGAGTTTCTTAAATGAAAATATAATTAGGAGTCTTGGTTAAACATCTGAAGGAATTTCATCACCTTGTAAACATACTTAGTGCATTAAACCGTGAAAAGTAAAAATGCAATTTTGGAAAACTGACATCGAATCTAATAATTTGCACATCTCTATAAAGACAGCTATCGCCTCCGCCCCTACAGATAGAATAGTATGTAAAGGCAATTGATGAGAAATGAAAAGATAACTCACACAGAAGGATTTAATATTTATTAAGCTGTATATTTGATTGAGTATATCTTTGTTATAGAACTGAGGAAATGAAATAACAGGATGTAGGATAGTAATAACCGATGTAGGATAATAGTTTTTTTTACCATTACCACAGGACAGTTATCGTAGACTATTAGGGATGCGGACGTCCTTGTATAATTGTTATTTAATCTGTGCCCTGTTTGCTGAGGTCTGTGCTCCTCCGCAACATTCGTTTCATAATTCTAATAGTACTTCCTTCCATTCGACGTTTGCTGTTCGCTTGCCTTTTGGTTGTATTTGAACTTGGACGTCATGAAAGGATTTTGCTCGCGACAGTGCTACAAACAGTAAAGTTGTCCGTGGCTAAACAGCGGTTGAGGTAAATAAATGCCTACTTGATCTAGTGTTTGACCTTGAGCTTTCTTTATAGTTATACAAAGAGCCAAACGTACTGAAAACGGCCTCCTTTTGAAGGAAAATGGCATAGAAGTATCTGATGGCGTAAGGTCAAGGCGAGGGAGTGACATTGGTTCCAACATTTACGCCTGTAATAATTTCCAGGTGTAAGCAATTGTCATGCATCTTCCAAACCAACAGTCTAGTACCGTTCAACAGACCTTGGGTAACATTAATATTTCTCAACAAAATCACAATTGAGCCTTCTTTTAGTCGAAGGATATGAGGTGGCAATCCACTTATGCCTATGTTGTCTAAAAATTCTATTGGGAATTGTAGAAGTTCACTCTCATCTTCAGTAATCAAATTATTCACACTGATGTAAGTTCTCGATGATCCTGGGATTAGGTCTAAAACTTTGTCATTGATTTCTTTACAATGTTCATTTTTAGGTGCTAAAATCGCTATTTTTGAAAAGCGTGAAATATTTTTCAGCGTGGGACTAATTCTGAATTTTCTCCATTGACGTGAAGGTATTCACCGTTACCAATTTGTATCAAGAAGTTCGCAAAGTCCGGTTGATCTGTATCCGCTCGCATATTTTTCTTGAGTTTAAAAATTTTGAATAATGGCCACAAAGGAGGGAACCTTACTGACAATTGGACTGATGCTGCTTGAGATGCGTGAGGCACAACAGGCAATACCTGCCTAAAATCTGCACCTAAGATGATAATTTTTCCTCCGAAAGGCACGTTGTTATTCATGATGTCCCCGATTTACACACATCAACGCGTGCATATTAGCCATAGGGGTTTCATCCCAGATGATAAGTTTTGCTGACCGAATATAAAAAGCTTCCTTGCTGTTAACTTTTATTCCTGATACAGAACTTTCATGTAAATGTAGAGGTAACTTGAACTGGCTGTGTACAGAGCGCCCCTGAGGTAGTAACATTGCTGCAATACCAGTCCATGCAACAGAAACTACATTTAACCCCAAATTTGTGCAACTGTGAATCAAGCATTGGTAAAGAAATATTGTCACGGTGCCCCCTGGACCGTCAATGAAATATGCATTACTCATCCTTTCATTGCTGTTTTGCACTAACCCCAACATTTCTGTAATTATAGCCGTTTGGTTTTCATTTGCTTGGTTTATCATCCGACTTAATTGATCCTCATTAAATTTTGGATAATTCATTGGTAAATTTGTCTGAGGGAAATTATCAATAATAGCTGGCAATTCGAGAGAAGTAATGGGAAGACCATGGAGCTTTAATGTATTAGAAATATGTATAAGAGTGAACTGATATGCAATGTTAGGTTCGTGAAACTGCAGATAATCTTCTGATAATGAATTCTTGAAAATGTCCCATAACTATTTTACGTTTGAAGGGGTCTGAAAGATACATATGTAAGAAAACCGTTGTCGTAACTGAGAAGGCATCTGAAATTGTGACGCTTCTGCCAAACAACACTGCCATTCAGAATCATCAATCAGCAAACCTCGCTCCTTAGCGGTTTCTTTAAAAGTAGAATAGACAACTGCTTTGTATGTTCGTAGATCCTGGGAGCTGGTAACACCTAAGACGTGAAGCAATAACAGGCAAAATAATACCTTTCTGTTTCTGTAGGCGAAACATTATACATTCTGGCTATAGTTTTCGAAACATTTTTTTCTTTTTTGCCACTGGCAGTTGTCCTTATTCCAGACTTAATTTACTGGTGTTTCAAGATATATATACTTGATTTAACTTGAACCATGCTTGAAATTCCGTGTTGCGCAACTGTGCTTGAAGTAAAATATCAGGAGCGTTATCATTTTTAAAATAGATATTTTGCAAGTTTGGCAAGTGAACTGGTAATCGCACGATGGAATGTGACTGTTCATGCATGTGAAATGAATATATCCTGAGTGCGGCTTCTGTTGGACCAACATATCTAGCATTTAGTAAAGAAGTAATTTCATCATAGTTCACCGTTTCGCCTTCAGGACATATTTTAACAATGCAGCAGTCATGGCCTTTATACACATACTTGTGGATTTTAATATATAAGATATTTGTGGCTGTATTTAACACTCCGAACACTTGAGCATATTTCAACATTAATATGAGCTAGCAATTAAAGTAAAAGAAATGGATTGTATGGAACAATGAATCGGCTATCGATTTCAATGTCGATGCCTCGAATTGTTTTTATAATAATCCGTCCATTATTTCTTCTCCTATACGAAGGATAACCATTGGCATTATCTTTGGTCTCTTCCTCAAATTGTTTTAGGGAAATCTTTGTTATATACGCCATCTTTCATACAGACTGAAGAAGGATTCAAAGATCCGCGAGGACCATGTACCATATGACGCCTTACCAACTCGTATAGCGCTTCATCCTCGAGATCTCGTATTTCGGCTGACACCACACTGTCAATGTCAAGACATTTCTCGAAACTTACAATCTTCCGTTAATGTTAATAGTAAATGGATGTGCGGGAGACCTCGTTTTTGAATTTCCTCTGTATATAGTGTACCCTTTTGAACATAGGACCTTCAGGACAGGATTCATTCCTCGGGGGCGGAGCGTTCCTACTTGAAGCTAACAACTGTCCTGGCATACACCATTTGGAAGATCGATAGGGCTGATCAATGAATCATCACACACAGAATTCAAAATAAAAGAAAAACAAACTTTATTAACACTAAATAAACAAATACAAACCAAAAAAAGAAAGAGTAAAACAAAATATCCAAATAAGAAAATCAAAATCTTAACGAGAAATGAATTAAGGCGAAAGTAAACTAATAAATCATGAAATTCTGAAGCAAATCCAAAATAAGTTTTAAACTCCAAAATAATCTACTCAAAATCACAAATTATCAAAATCAATCCAAACGGATTCCAAAAATAACAAAATTGAATAAAAAAAATTATCAAAATCAAAATTTAAATTAATTGGATATCAATTAAATTAATTACACAATCAATTTGATTAATTAAGTGGATCAAAGCGATCAATCAAATCATTGAATCCCGATTGGGAAATATCAATCCAATTAAAGACCACTAACAACTTATTCTAATTAATAATTACATAAATTAATTAATCCATCTTCGATCACATGTAAACAAAATTATGATCTGATCTCACTACAATCAGTATTGTACTCATTGAAAATTCCACACTGTGAGCTCATTACATCAAGTATCATGTCAACTCACCATAACGTAATGTACCATGTAAATTAACATTACTTTAATTAAATCATTCGTGCATCACACTATTAAGCAAGGGCTTTCCAAACATGATCCAACATCTTAATATAATCTGGCAATATCGCCTGTATGATCCCTTGTATGGATTAAAAGTACTCTCATAAAGATACACTTCTTATGCATCCAAACTCTTAACACAAGCCTTGCCCCCTTTTTATTCTATGGATATAAAATTGGTACATTTATTTATGAGCTCTCGTGTATGCAACAGATGTACACCACAATAGGACTTGAGATATGCTATACTGGCACATTATAATAAACACCAATGCATGAGAACACGATTATCCAAGAATCGAACTCAAGATTCGATATCTCATTTCGGGTATCGAATTCGATACTGTCTGTCAGAGTTTATGGGTGTATGTTAACTATACTAATATACAATAACTGAGATGCTTGCAATATCCCCTCAAATATCCTCTTATATAAGACAAAAACCAAAGGCTAAAAATGAACGCTGGACTATATGCAAATTGGCATCAATGCAATAATAAGAATATTCTATGCTCACACTTCGTACGGTGACAAATAACATTTGAAAACAACGATGAGTGTAAGCAACAACGATGTTTCCCCGACACTGTAAATAAAGGCATGGCACAACTGTATCTACAAAATATATTCACAAAATATGTACACAAATAGGTCTCGAAGTAAGGACCTCGACTTACCTGTTTCGGGCATGGCATATCTGCAACCGTCGCTAGTATCAGAGAGAGAATACACTTCTACCTCAAATGGTTAATGAATACCTGCACCCTTCCGTAGAACACCATTATCAAATTAATTACATAACTATCATTATTATTATTATCATTATTATTATTGTTAGTATTATCCAATATTATTCCCACAGTGATGTTAATTTGCAAAGACGCTAGGACGCGAAAGGTCAATGGATATTCGTACCCTTTTACAGAATCCATTGATTATATAATTATTATTATTATTATTATTATCATTGTTATTATTATTATCATTGTTATTATTCGTCACTGCGAGGACGCTAGGTCATGATAGGTCACTGTGTATCTGCACCCTATTACAATATACCATTATTTAATAAGTTATTATTATCAGTTCAAAAATGTGCTCAACAAACACAGACTTAAACTCGGTACAGGAAACCTATGATTTACTAAAAGCTCGGCTTTCTACACGGCCAAGAGGGGAGTGACGGAAATACCGTTATCCAAAGTGAGAGGGAAAACGTCAAATGACCTTGGCCTAGGACAAACATGTGTTGAGCCAACACACCCAGTGGTAACCAAAAACATCCTATTAATCTCGCACCAACTAAGCGAAATGAAAAAAATACGAGCAGCTAGTATCGTAAGCCTAGTGGTCTCCTGTTCGAAACTGAGCGTGGTATAAACTTTGGAACATACCCAATCGTGGTTCATCATTTCACTCAAATAATTACAAGCGCCGTTCGGCTTTACCTCTTATCTTATGGCATGCCTCAATACACACTTCTTACCTTTTTATTTTCAGTTGGCGACATCATGGGACACATGGCGATGTCCGCTACAGCCTAACTGCACATATTTCATAATCCTTGCCATTTTCTTTTTCTTTCATTCGTCGTAGCTTACCTGGAATCACATGAGGCCATCCCACTACCATATTTTGCATGCCTTTATCATAACATTTCTGCATATCACCACGACCCAATGCTCATACATGTTCAAAAACACTCAGACAGTTGTTCAGTGCACTCTCTCACAAACCGTATCTTACCTGATTAGAGCAAATATATTGGAGACGCAAAGGTAACATTCCTAACTTACTCCCAGGGCGTAACTTAGCTAAATAAATATCTCACCAGGTGTGAAATCAAAATACCAGCATTACGGAATTAAAAATTCCCCTCCATTACTCGTGTTATTATTATTATTAATATTATTATTATTATTAATAATAACTTGTGCTACTATTGTGTCCGTAAAAAAAATAATGTTAGAATCTCTCTCTCTCTTTCTTACCCAAAACCACATGCCTCACTCTGGGCTTCTTCCGTCTTTTCCTGGGCTGAAATACACATACTTTAGCAAATAAATAAACATACATTCCTACCAGTGTATCCAACATGTACGACATGTGAGCGTTATTTCTGCCAAGCATCTCAAAATAAATCAACGGCGTCGCGTCATCACGTGCGCACATATCTAAGCAGAATAAATCTAACTTCAAAAATTAATCACTAACATATTATTTACACAACTATGGTAATCCTAAGAATACACCCATAAACAATGACTTAATATAATCAAAGATTGATACTCATCATGATCTCCTGTCAGCTGCCATCATTCCTTTCAGCAGGGATCTTTCACAGCTCCTCTCCAGGGCTCTACATGATATCACAATTACACATCATCACTGAATACATTATTACACTGATTAATTCTTCATCATAATTTCGCTGCGTTTCACTCGATTTCCTTCACAAACTATTATTGACACTTTCATAAGGTTATCACATACTAGTACCCTAATAAACACGTAATTTATTATTCTAGACACTTTATACACTTTGCAGGGATTGCGCAATATAACCACACGTATTTCTATCTCACTAGCTCCTTCTTCACGATGCCGTGGGTTGACCGATTCTACGCGTATTTCCCTTCGAATGGTGAGCTCGCAGATGACGTGCCGGTTCAACTGGACTCCGGTTCGGACCTCGATTGTCCTTCTACGTCTTCCTCACTCCTGCGTCTGCTAACACCGTCTCTGCACTTGGCGTGGAAAGTCTACTATACAAATTTGAGCGAATATATTGCTTTCCCGCATATGAATACTTTATTTTACACAATTTATGTCTCTTTAAATATCGTCCCCTTGTATTTTACCAATTGTGGTGCAATATTATTTTAGCTTGGCGTGCTCCCACTGCTAACTGCTCGTAGTTATGCGACGATCTTTCTCGCCCGCCGTTTGTCACCAACCAACTAGCAAACCGGAATCTGACTCACTACGCAGCACTGCTCACGCGAAACTACTCCAGACTACTGCCAACTAACTCCTGCAACCACGAGAGTGCGGGGGTATATCTTTCACATGGCGGCGGTCAACACTAATCTTTCTACGCTGTCGGGAGCTCTTCTTTCAGACCGCACACCATATTCACAATATATGCAAATTAATATTGATAATAAGGCCGTATTATTATCATATTGTCACCGACATTCGATCGTGGCTTCCACAAAAATCCATCTTGCGTCCCCTGGCACTATTTCTGACGACATGGACGCTATCCCTACCAGCACAACCAAACTCTCCACCCCAGACTGTTGGCGTAAGAAACTAATTTCCTTGATCATCGATTTAATGATATCATGATGATCTATTCAGTTTGATGACTGGCGAAAAAATCTTAGGAATATTCCAGGTTTAATGACGTTAAGGGTCCGATCCTGGGTGTTATCGTATTGTCACAATTTATTTATTTAGTGATTTAGGGGCGGGGCTTTGCTAACTTGCGGCGTAGCGTAGAACATACGAGAACAAATTATTGAGGTCAGCTTCCCAAGAAGTCCTTGGAATGTTGCACCTGCTCTGGCCGATGCGTAGCATAGAAATATGTTCTAGACTTCGCTGTATTGGCAAACTTTAGGCAATACGTCGCTGGTACTGTCTGCGACGTACATGAGCTCGACTTCCAACCCAGATCGGGCGCTTGCCATGATTAAATAATATGCAATCCGGTTTCCATCTCCTCTGTAATTTGAAGCTCATTTAAACGATATACACTCTGCTTGACGAAGAACCATGCGAACTTAGCCTGGGGCCTATAGGATAAGGGCGCATCTTCCCCCTCCTTGGGTTTCGAAAAACTATCTACAGGATGTGATGGTTTTTCGAGATTTATTAACTTCATCTCCCTTCTTAATAGTCTCTGTGTCATGCATCGTTTAAATGTTGAGTACGCTGACCTTCCGATCATTCCTTCTCTTCCTCAATAACATTGACTTGTTGGTCCGTATCATCTTCTTCCATCGGGTAATAAACCTTTAGATTCTGAGCGTTGTAGATTGCTTCCACTCCTGTTTCCAGATGTTTGACCTTGTACGCATTGTTCCCAATCACCTTGGTAATCTTGTACGGTCCATGGAACAACTCACAAAATTTAGCATATACTCGTGCCTGAGGATCAGATGTTGCCGGCTTCTTCACGAGCACCAGTTCTTCCAATTCAAGTGGTCGATGAAACCTCCTATTCCTTACCCTTCTTAAACGGCGCTCAGCCTGTTTCTTCAAATATGACGCTGTGTCTCTGATCACTAACTCATGGCTCAGTCTGGCGTCTACCGGACACGGTACAACATTATTCCATGGTCGATCAGGGTGTCGGTTGAAATGCACAAACGCGGGAATCCGACCCGTGCTTTCGTGTATGGTATTATTGATACACGACTCAATTATCGACAATACATCCACCCATTTCCAGTGTTGTTGTGGACAGTATATTCGACAGAACTTGGCAATTTCCCTCATAATTCGTTCCGACGGATTTCCCTCCGGGTGACGAACAGAGCTTAGGACGTGTCGAATATTCAACCTTGCCATTTCCCGTCTAAATTCGGCGCTGGTGAAATAACTTCCGTGGTCCGTGAGGCAAAATTCTATCTCTCCAAACGTGGGAATTACTTTAGCTTTGATTCGGTTCAAAACCTGACGGGTATTCATCTTCTGAAGAGGGCATAAGACCACGTATTTCGAAAATACGTCTATGCTGACCAAGATGTATTTACATCCCCTTCTGCCTTTGGGCAATGGACCGTATCCATCCATGGCGATGAGCTCACACGGCTTTTGAGGCAATAATGGTTTCGGATACTGTTTCATCAAAAACGAGTTGGGCTTCACTCTTTGACATTGGTCACACGTCTTTAGTGTTCTTTGGGTGGTCTCACGTAACTTCGGCCACACAAATGTCTCCTGGATTAAAGCGCTAGTTTTGTCAATTCCACCATGACCTGAAATACGATGTGCGTGCCACACCAACCTTTTTTGCAATGAGGGCGGCACCATAATCCTCAATTTGGTACGATCTGCGTCTACGAACTTGTGTAACAATTCGTTATACCACATATAATTATCAGAAATTTTCTCTGCCTCGATGAATGCGGGAGTTCCAGGTTGTAACTTTTTCTTGAAGTAATTTATGATCATGTTCATCCAAGGATCCTTCTCTTGTTCAATTTTGATACCCCCTAATTTTTCCAAAAATTCTTGATCTGGCCGGGTGAGTTCAATTTGGTTCACAGACTCAATCTGATCCTCTTGATCTGGATTTCGGCTTAAAATATCCGGTATTAGGTTGAGTCTTCCCGGATAGTGCTCAATGGTGATGTCAAACTGCTGGACGTACAGCGACCACCTGTTGACCCTTTCTCCTGCCATCGGCGTTTTCAAATAGAAAAACCAGGCTTCTATGGTCTGTTCTGATGAGAATTTTGAATCCATACACAATTTTTCTCCACTGTTGTAGAGCGAATATTATAGACAACAACTCTCGCTCTGTGATAGTATAATTCATCTCATGTGTCCTCAATTTGCGACTTGCGAAAGCTAGGTAAGTTTTAGTCTGAGGATTTTCCGGGTCTTCCTGGTATAACATCGCACCGACTCCAATTTGTGATGCGTCAGTTTGTATGATGAACTGACGTGTAAAATCAGGGTAACCCAACTTAATGCTTCCGGTTAATAATTCCTTGGCCTTCCTAAAAGCGCTATCGCATTCATCATTCCATGCCCATCGGTTGTTCTTGCGCAGCATATTTTGGAGTGGAGCCATTATCTCTGTATACCCCGGACAATGATCAGCGAAGAAGTTACATATGCCTAAAAATTGGCGAACGTGCTTCACTCTCGTAGGCTTCGGGAAGTTCCGAATTGCTTCCAATTTAGCTGGATTCGGGCTGATACCTTCACCATCAATAACATGACCCAAATATAAGACTTCTCTTTGGCAAAAGTGAGACTTCTCAATGTTGATTTTGAAATTTGCCTGTTCGAGGTTAGCTAATAACTTCTCCAAGTTTGATAAGTTTTCATCCAAATTTTCAGAAACCAGTAAGATGTCGTCCACGTATCGGGTGGTTATGCTCTTGACTTCTGGCGTCAGATTACGCTCGAGAGCCCTGATTAACGCCGACCCGGCCGTCTTAATGCCAAATGGTAACCTCTGAAATACATAGGTCTGCTGATCAAACAGAAACCCTGTGAGCAGTTGTGATCTTTCATCCAACCCCAGGTGATGATAACTACTCGTTAAGTCAATTGAACTGAAATAGACCTTGTTCCTGAACTTTCGGATTATCTCCTTGATTGGTGGAGCCTGATCATATTCTGGGATCAATCTCTCGTTTATTTCTCGTGCGTCCAAACAGACTCGCACTGTCCCGTTGGGTTTCAAAACTACCACCAAGGGGTTCACAAAAGGAGTAGCCATCTTGGCGATCACACCTCCTTCTTCCATCTTCTTCAGAGTCGCGGCAACTTCTTTGACGTATTTTTCAGCAACAGGGTATGCCTTTTTCTTGAAAGGTGACCAGTCATTAATTTGCATCGCATATTTAAACCCTTTGATCCTCCCGGGCTTAGAATCAAAAACTTGTCGATGCCGTTTCAATATCTCCCCCAGCTTTATCCGATCGTCATCACTAATTTTTGCCTCTTGCATTTTCTCTGCAAATTTCGCCTCAAGTCCTTCGACCTCATCCTCTGTGGTCGTGGTCCATATCTCGGGTCTTGTTAATTCGTCGTCAATGTCATTGAGCCGTTGATTCAACCTGCTGCAACTCTGCACCATCCATATCTCTTCCGAATTTCTGGGAACGTCCGGATTCAACGGGATCTTCATGGCACGGTCCTCGTCCACAATTTTAAATTGGATGATTCTATTGGCCAAATCAATGACGGCACCATATTCCCGAATAAAGTCTGCCCCTAAGATGACATTATAACTTACTTTGCTCATTATGAGGAATGGGTGTGGCATGCTGTACCCTTGCACGTCAATATCTAGAAAAGTTTGAAATTTGCATGTGGTGGATTTGTCTGGAATGATACCTTTAATTTTGACATTGGACAGGGGCAAGATTGGGATCTTAAAATGCTTTCCCAACTCATTCACCAATGCTTGTGAGACTATGCTAATGCTAGCTCCTGTATCCACCATGCATTTGACAGTTAAGCCTCCTACTTGGGCATGTATGACCGGTAATTCTCTAATAACTTTGATTTCTGGCCCCTTTAGATCCTCGGTCAATTCCTCTTCTTTCACCACCCAGTCACTTATCTGAGCGACAACCATGTATCTATACGACCCATTTAAATTGTCTGCATCGTCCTGATGGCCTAAAATTGACGTTTTTTTTATCTTGGGACGCTTCCCTAGTGTTTTGTCCTCTAGACCTCTGGCTAGCTTGAAATTCTAGACTTTCGGCCCCAGTTTCCACTACGTCCGGATTCTGCCTCGCTTCCATACCTCTCGTCCACTTATCCTCTTCTTCTTCCTTCCGTAAATCTTGGGCTTGGAGCTCATCCAGGTATCTTTGTGTTCCTCGATGCCATCGTTCCATCTCTTCTTGATGCGATGGATGCGGCCTCCCATTTTGCCATGGTCTTCCTCCTCGAGTCCATGAGGATCTGCCTCTCCAGAAACCTCTTCCTCTCCAAGGGTTGGGCCTAGATGTTCCTCTATCCGCTCTCCATGTTCCGCTGTATCTCCATTCGCGTCTCCATCCAGCATTCTGAGGCATCTCAGGCTGTTGGGTTCCATATCCAGGATTCTGGCGTCCTTGTTGTTCCCATCTCGATTGTTTTTCCATGGCGTCAGCATTCATTCCTTTTCGTCGTTTACAAAGTGGCTCCGAGTTTTCAGCCGAATTGACGTTTTCTACTGTCCGATGTGTGCGTTGCGGACTGTGCACCGTGGTTTCATCCAAATGGCGAAGTATTTCCTCTGCACGCACCGCGGTTTTTTACATCTGCCATCGCCATGATCTGTTGTACCGCAAGTGGTAGCTGTTTTTCAATTGCTGTTACCATTTCCTCCTCCGACGGTGGCATGTCAAGTTCCTTCATTCTATGCAATTGGGTTATGAAATACTCAGAGTATTTCGTTGGGGATGTCGTACTGTATCGACGAGCGTATAACTCAGCCCGCAAATTCTGTTGAGCTGATAAGCTCCAGTATTTCTTTAAAAATACCTCCCGGAATTCCTCCATGGTGTTGAATGTGTAACGGAAACTCCTGAACCACTGTAGAGCGTTACCAGTCAGAAGCTTTTCCACTGTTCTTAGCTGACGGTCTTCAGGAACCTTGGTCTCCTTTATATACTCCATTACCTCCCGGAGAAAACCTTTTGGCGTGACGTTTGTTGTGCCAGAAAATTTATTTGGCCGATCGTCATTCATCCGGATGACTTGCACCACTTGAGTAGTCACGTTTTGCTCCACTGGCGTTGACGTCTGTCCTCTTATGTCTCGAAATTCAGGACTATAGGGCCTCCCATCATCTCCGAGGTTGAGCTGTTCCTGGAATCCTATTTTATCCGCTCTATGGGTCTCTGTTGCTGGTCTGACCCTCCCCATCTGTAGGTCAGTTATGGCTCTATCTTGTATCGAAATCTTTACTTCATTTTTGGCCTGCTTATTCTCCTGTTTCTCGAGTCGAGATAACAGATCCATTTCCACTCTGTGACGTCTCTTTTTATCTTCCCCAAATTCTCGCAACATGTTCTTATTTTCTTCCTTAATTTCCTTACGAAGGTCCTCGTATGCCATCTCCCTGTCTCTCCTGAGATCTTCTCTATCCTGAATCCATGCCTCACCCTTTCCTTCCTGACATTCCTTTAATTCCTCTCTTATCACTCGCCAGGTTTCTTTGACTTCTTCTTTGAACTTGGAAACGTCAATCTCAACTGATTCGATTCTAGTTGATGTTTCCATATGGCCGTCTTGTAACTCATCAATGTCTGCTCGTGCAGCAACGAGCCCCTTCTCAACTGTGGATATCTGTGCCTGTGTACCGATTTCCAAAGCTGTTATTCTCTGGGTATGACTATCGACCTGACTCTCAATTGCAGCCCTGTGTTCTCGCATTTGCACATTGTTTTGTTCGCAGGTGCGACTTATTCGACTCATTTCCGACCTAATGTCATCGAATTGTGTCTCATTGTCAACCCTCAACTGACCTAATTGTTGTGTCAAGTAAGCCCCCTGTTGTGTTATCTGTTCTTTAATGTCGTTTCTTAATTGCGCTCCCTGTTGTGTTAACTGTTCTTGATTTTCAACCTTCAACTGCGCTATCTGTTCTGTTAATTGCGCTCCCTGTTGTGCTAACTGTTCTTGGTTGTCAACCTTCAACTGCGCTATCTGTTCTGTTAATTGCGCTCCCTGTTGTGCTAACTGTGCTAATTGTTTTCCACTCATCTGCTCCATCAGAGCCTTAATGTCTTCTAAAGACGCCATTACAATCAATGTAAATAAACGGAGCTGCACCAACCCATGCTGAACAACGACTACAACTACACAAATGCATAGCACATCTCAATCCTTTATGTGAATCCTTCAATGAGTATCTGTTTCAACCAAACAATATCCTCCTCTCTGGAATTTAAGTAATTAATCGCGCAGTGTTAATAAAGTAAAAAAAAAAATCTAATCCCCGTATACAACAACAAAATTTCGTGGACTCTTGAAAAACATCAATTTTACAAATAAATTAATGCCTTCCGTAAACCTCACCAAATAAGGCTCTATGAGTCCCTCATGGAAACTCAATATCGAAACTTTAAAGGGTTTTATTCAGCTTACTGTGTAATTAAAATGTTAAAATAGCAATAATTCTGAAACACAGTAACTGTTAATTGATTGAGTTCCACGAATGCTTCAAGCATCTGCCCCTATCACGTTGGGCGCCACGGTTCGGCCACTCCACCACGGATGGCCGGGTTTCGCGGGATTATCCCTAGATTGGGATTCCCGCCGGGGCAGCTAATGCCGTCGGGGATACTTCGGGATATCGACCCCATACGGATGCATGAAGCTCAAACGCTTCTACCATGCCGTACGAATAGGCATCACACAATAAATCATAGTATGCAGGTCACCCGAATGCGTCTGTGTGTGTTAACCACTATGATCTTCCTTAAATAAAAGAAAGTCGACGAAAGGATAGATAACAATCTACCCATGCCCTATGTACCCTTTTGAACATAGGACCTTCAGGACAGGATTCATTCCTCGGGGGCGGAGCGTTCCTACTTGAAGCTAACAACTGTCCTGGCATACACCATTTGGAAGATCGATAGGGCTGATCAATGAATCATCACACACAGAATTCAAAATAAAAGGAAAACAAACTTTATTAACACTAAATAAACAAATACAAACCAAAAAAAAGAAAGAGTAAAACAAAATATCCAAATAAGAAAATCAAAATCTTAACGAGAAATGAATTAAGGCGAAAGTAAACTAATAAATCATGAAATTCTGAAGCAAATCCAAAATAAGTTTTAAACTCCAAAATAATCTACTCAAAATCACAAATTATCAAAATCAATCCAAACGGATTCCAAAAATAACAAAATTGAATAAAAAAAATTATCAAAATCAAAATTTAAATTAATTGGATATCAATTAAATTAATTACACAATCAATTTGATTAATTAAGTGGATCAAAGCGATCAATCAAATCATTGAATCCCGATTGGGAAATATCAATCCAATTAAAGACCACTAACAACTTATTCAAATTAATAATTACATAAATTAATTAATCCATCTTCGATCACATGTAAACAAAATTATGATCTGATCTCACTACAATCAGTATTGTACTCATTGAAAATTCCACACTGTGAGCTCATTACATCAAGTATCATGTCAACTCACCATAACGTAATGTACCATGTAAATTAACATTACTTTAATTAAATCATTCGTGCATCACACTATTAAGCAAGGGCTTTCCAAACATGATCCAACATCTTAATATAATCTGGCAATATCGCCTGTATGATCCCTTGTATGGATTAAAAGTACTCTCATAAAGATACACTTCTTATGCATCCAAACTCTTAACACAAGCCTTGCCCCCTTTTTATTCTATGGATATAAAATTGGTACATTTATTTATGAGCTCTCGTGTATGCAACAGATGTACACCACAATAGGACTTGAGATATGCTATACTGGCACATTATAATAAACACCAATGCATGAGAACACGATTATCCAAGAATCGAACTCAAGATTCGATATCTCATTTCGGGTCTCGAATTCGATACTGTCTGTCAGAGTTTATGGGTGTATGTTAACTATACTAATATACAATAACTGAGATGCTTGCAATATCCCCTCAAATATCCTCTTATATAAGACAAAAACCAAAGGCTAAAAATGAACGCTGGACTATATGCAAATTGGCATCAATGCAATAATAAGAATATTCTATGCTCACACTTCGTACGGTGACAAATAACATATGAAAACAACGATGAGTGTAAGCAATAACGATGTTTCCCCGACACTGTAAATAAAGGCATGGCACAACTGTATCTACAAAATATATTCACAAAATATGTACACAAATAGGTCTCGAAGTAAGGACCTCGACTTACCTGTTTCGGGCATGGCATATCTGCAACCGTCGCTAGTATCAGAGAGAGAATACACTTCTACCTCAAATGGTTAATGAATACCTGCACCCTTCCGTAGAACACCATTATCAAATTAATTACATAACTATCATTATTATTATTATCATTATTATTATTGTTAGTATTATCCAATATTATTCCCACAGTGATGTTAATTTGCAAAGACGCTAGGACGCGAAAGGTCAATGGATATTCGTACCCTTTTACAGAATCCATTGATTATATAATTATTATTATTATTATTATTATCATTGTTATTATTATTATCATTGTTATTATTCGTCACTGCGAGGACGCTAGGTCATGATAGGTCACTGTGTATCTGCACCCTATTACAATATACCATTATTTAATAAGTTATTATTATCAGTTCAAAAATGTGCTCAACAAACACAGACTTAAACTCGGTACAGGAAACCTATGATTTACTAAAAGCTCGGCTTTCTACACGGCCAAGAGGGGAGTGACGGAAATACCGTTATCCAAAGTGAGAGGGAAAACGTCAAATGACCTTGGCCTAGGACAAACATGTGTTGAGCCAACACACCCAGTGGTAACCAAAAACATCCTATTAATCTCGCACCAACTAAGCGAAATGAAAAAAATACGAGCAGCTAGTATCGTAAGCCTAGTGGTCTCCTGTTCGAAACTGAGCGTGGTATAAACTTTGGAACATACCCAATCGTGGTTCATCATTTCACTCAAATAATTACAAGCGCCGTTCGGCTTTACCTCTTATCTTATGGCATGCCTCAATACACACTTCTTACCTTTTTATTTTCAGTTGGCGACATCATGGGACACATGGCGATGTCCGCTACAGCCTAACTGCACATATTTCATAATCCTTACCATTTTCTTTTTCTTTCATTCGTCGTAGCTTACCTGGAATCACATGAGACCATCCCACTACCATATTTTGCATGCCTTTATCATAACATTTCTGCATATCACCACGACCCAATGCTCATACATGTTCCAAAACACTCAGACAGTTGTTCAGTGCACTCTCTCACAAACCGTATCTTACCTGATTAGAGCAAATATATTGGAGACGCAAAGGTAACATTCCTAGCTTACTCCCAGGGCGTAACTTAGCTAAATAAATATCTCACCAGGTGTGAAATCAAAATACCAGCATTACGGAATTAAAAATTCCCCTCCATTACTCGTGTTATTATTATTATTAATATTATTATTATTATTAATAATAACTTGTGCTACTATTGTGTCCGTAAAAAAATAATGTTAGAATCTCTCTCTCTCTTTCTTACCCAAAACCACATGCCTCACTCTGGGCTTCTTCCGTCTCTTCCTGGGCTGAAATACACATACTTTAGCAAATAAATAAACATACATTCCTACCAGTGTATCCAACATGTACGACATGTGAGCGTTATTTCTGCCAAGCATCTCAAAATAAATCAACGGCGTCGCGTCATCACGTGCGCACATATCTAAGCAGAATAAATCTAACTTCAAAAATTAATCACTAACATATTATTTACACAACTATGGTAATCCTAAGAATACACCCATAAACAATGACTTAATATAATCAAAGATTGATACTCATCATGATCTCCTGTCAGCTGCCATCATTACTTTCAGCAGGGATCTTTCACAGCTCCTCTCCAGGGCTCTACATGATATCACAATTACACATCATCACTGAATACATTATTACACTGATTAATTCTTCATCATAATTTCGCTGCGTTTCACTCGATTTCCTTCACAAACTATTATTGACACTTTCATAAGGTTATCACATACTAGTACCCTAATAAACACGTAATTTATTATTCTAGACACTTTATACACTTTGCAGGGATTGCGCAATATAACCACACGTATTTCTATCTCACTAGCTCCTTCTTCACGATGCCGTGGGTTGACCGATTCTACGCGTATTTCCCTTCGAATGGTGAGCTCGCAGATGACGTGCCGGTTCAACTGGACTCCGGTTCGGACCTCGATTGTCCTTCTACGTCTTCCTCACTCCTGCGTCTGCTAACACCGTCTCTGCACTTGGCGTGGAAAGTCTACTATACAAATTTGAGCGAATATATTGCTTTCCCGCATATGAATACTTTATTTTACACAATTTATGTCTCTTTAAATATCGTCCCCTTGTATTTTACCAATTGTGGTGCAATATTATTTTAGCTTGGCGTGCTCCCACTGCTAACTGCTCGTAGTTATGCGACGATCTTTCTCGCCCGCCGTTTGTCACCAACCAACTAGCAAATCGGAATCTGACTCACTACGCAGCACTGCTCACGCGAAACTACTCCAGACTACTGCCAACTAACTCCTGCGACCACGAGAGTGCGGGGGTATATCTTTCACATGGCGGCGGTCAACACTAATCTTTCTACGCTGTCGGGAGCTCTTCTTTCAGACCGCACACCATATTCACAATATATGCAAATTAATATTGATAATAAGGCCGTATTATTATCATATTGTCACCGACATTCGATCGTGGCTTCCACAAAAATCCATCTTGCGTCCCCTGGCACTATTTCTGACGACATGGACGCTATCCCTACCAGCGCAACCAAACTCTCCACCCCAGACTGTTGGCGTAAGAAACTAATTTCCTTGATCATCGATTTAATGATATCATGATGATCTATTCAGTTTGATGACTGGCGAAAAAATCTTAGGAATATTCCAGGTTTAATGACGTTAAGGGTCCGATCCTGGGTGTTATCGTATTGTCACAATTTATTTATTTAGTGATTTAGGGGCGGGGCTTTGCTAACTTGCGGCGTAGCGTAGAACATACGAGAACAAATTATTGAGGTCAGCTTCCCAAGAAGTCCTTGGAATGTTGCACCTGCTCTGGCCGATGCGTAGCATAGAAATATGTTCTAGACTTCGCTGTATTGGCAAACTTTAGGCAATACGTCGCTGGTACTGTCTGCGACGTACATGAGCTCGACTTCCAACCCAGATCGGGCGCTTGCCATGATTAAATAATATGCAATCCGGTTTCCATCTCCTCTGTAATTTGAAGCTCATTTAAACGATATACACTCTGCATGACGAAGAACCATGCGAACTTAGCCTGAGGCCTATAGGATAAGGGCGCAATAGATATACTTTTACCGAAAATTTCCTTAACAGTTATCAATCGTAGCAATTCCTTTAATTTGCAATGGAAAACTCTCACTTCAATATCAGGCCTATTATTAGCCGTTTCCCAGAGATGAATGCTGTTAAGTACTTCTGGCCAACCCGCATTATAGGTGAAGGTAATGAATAAATCTGGCTTTGCAAACTTCCTCACTATCGCCATCACATCCTGATAATTTTGCAATATTTTCCTTGGGCTACCTGTAAAAGAAGATGGCAAAACTACAATACGACCGACTCTGAGATTTTCATTTTCTGCTCGTACATGCAAGGCGTCTGCTAAACCGGCATATGTATCAACTCGTAACTTCGTTTGTTGATGACGTATATATTTTAACCGGTCACCTTCCATACGACAGTAGTAATCCACGAATAAATATCCATTTTGCAAACTTGAGCAGCGACAACTAACTCAACATGTCATCCATGAATACCATTCATAGACATATAAATTTTGTAATCATCGCTCGTATTGGTAGCAGTTTCGTACATATCGCAGTTGCCAACAATAAAGGAAGAATAATTATTCCACTTGTCTGTAACATGTTTTACAATTCGCTTTCTAACCTGTGTAAATAAACTCTGATTATTGTACTCAAAATATGCCAATGACCTGAACAGACAATTACCCTCACCTTTAATCTGTATAACATTTGTAATTGAGTGTCGCCTCTCATTCATCATAATATGATTCATTGTATTGATTGAGCACACAACCTATAAGGACGAATGATGAAACGAAAAGAAGACAGTTGGTACCTTGTGAGACCAAAGACTATATAACAGAAAGATCGGATACACAATACAAAATGGCGGTTCCAACATTCGACTGTAGCGGCATCTTCGTGAAATTAGTTGTCTTTCGTATACAGTACTTGTTGTCAATCAAAGAGATGTTGACATGACAGTATCATTAGCAAAATGACTTCTGATTGTGCATGAGCATTTCAGTCGCAAAGTAATCCATTCTTTGAAAAGTTTTAATTATATTGTGCACAGAATCCCCTTCTGCTTATTATATTGATACATGCGACATTAGTGCCCGAGTGTAACAGGTAGAAGTTAACGATATCATGTATGGATACATGCGACATTAGCGCCCGAGTGGAGCAGATAGAAGTTAACGATATCATGACGTAATTAGGGAACTCTCTGTTAATATCAAGTTAGATTTATTATTGGGGAGGCGTTGAATATCATGATACAGTGTTAGTCGTTGTCGCCTAGCGACAATATGTCCGTCAAGTCATTCGATTCTATTTTCGTGAGACCTTGAAGGAAGTAATATTAGCAATTATTTCAATACACGAATGATATAATCAAGTAAGGTGGGTATCAATCGACGGTGCTTGACGGGCATTACATTTTAAGACAACAAACATCGTCGTAGCGCAAATACTTCCCGAGATATTTCAGTTTTAGTAAAGGGTGAAATTTTTTGAAAACTATTTTAATATACAAGATTGTAATTTTACAGGTTAAACAATGAGTAGGAAGTGTAAGGAAATTCATAAAATGTGTACAGGTATTCTGAATTTTGTAAAATGTGTGTATTTGTAACGATTTAATAATAATAATAATAATAATAGTAATAATAATAATAATTTCATGAAGAGTCGAATCAACAAACACCAGATCTTCATGAAGTTCCTCGGTTGATAATGTAGAAATATTTCCGTCACTTCACGAAGATATGCGTCACATTGTGCAACTAACCCTTTTTATATCACATGCCGGTTCTTCATGAAGTGCCTAGGAATGTCATGAAATGACGGATCTCACTACCTGACTGCGGCATATAAACTATGTTGATACAAATTTCAGCTTCATTGGTTTAGTAGCTTTTGCGTGAAAGAGTAACTGACAGACACCACTAGATTTTAAGTATGCCTATTAGAATTACATAAAAATGAGCACAATAGCCCGTTTCCTTATTGTCTATGTAATTATAATAAAGTTTAGATAACCATAAGTCAACATATGTTGTACAAGAGTTTAGTGCTTTTCAGTCGATCAACACGAATGTACCCAAAAGAGCTGGGTTAAGCCCTAATCCTGGAATAAATTACATGAGATTAATAAATACACTAGGATGACCAGTTTCAATCGTCAAGCGATCATCAGATCCATTACACTTAGGCTATAAAATCTATGTTTGAAAATACAGGTGAAAATATATACAATATGAACAATAAAAAAACAGATCTTTTATAATATGTGTTAAGAAAAACATGAAAAAGTCTTGATAAAACAGCGTGGAATAGAAGAGATGTGGATGTGAAACTAGATAAGTTGAAATAGTTAGGTTATAACTGGTATGTACAGTATTTCCGAGGTAGAGAATTGCTGGAATGAAAACGTTGGAATTAATGTTACGAGGTAATGTTATGAATAGGCAAGGAATGGATTGGTTATTATTACAATCACTTTTATTCGGTCAACACGAGTGTACTGTGCCCAACATAGTCCCCCAGTATAAGTGCGGTTTGGCCCCTCCGCCGGCGCTGTACGTCATCGCTGGGTGCGCGGCCACCAGGTTGAGTGCCGTCAGGCGTATCTGAATTCTATTCCCGGCAGAGCGCACTGTCTGTGACCACGTGCTCAGCTCTTCCATCTGGCAAATTGTCACTCGAGGAAAGGCAGACAGATGCTTGTTGTGTGCGGGCTGGACAGTACTCCGTCGTGCGGATCAAGAGTGACTTTATATCCGGTCGTGATTGTGAAGGGCCGTGAATGCAATATCACAGTGTATCGGGAGTGGATTGTAATAGTCTATGAAAGACCCTATAATTACATATCGCCGAAGTTACCGTGCGCAATCGAAACATTTGACGGCCGAGTTTCGTGTGCATAATTATGAAAATGCCTTTGGCTTGAAAAACGAAATAATTAACTTTACAAGCGGGCTACATTACGGCATCTTGTATGAACGAACGTTCGGGAACACTAGAGCACTTGCCATCGTAGGACGAACCGCTAATGCATTGTGTGACTTGAGGATGCAAACGAATTTCATGAATAGCTGTGAATGCTTTCAACTGACTGCCAATATACAGCTGTGAAGACTAGTGGATAGAAAGAGTCGTGTTCCAATATGAACAGTGCTTGGCGCAAGGACTTGTAATTTCAAGAATGGAATTAGGGCATTTTTCAACTTGTGCTATTGGAGTGTCTGTGAGAAATTTGGAAATGGGAATATTTACTGAAAATATGGAGCACTGAGCCGATACATAAGGGAACGAGATGGAGTGATAGCCACGCCAGAATGAAGCCATGAGAACATGATGATTACATCGAGGGAGATGGAGATAGCCACCATGGAGCTGGAAGGTCCCGGGTTCGGTTCCTGCAAGAATTTGGGAAGAAGACGGAAGAAGATGGATTCCTGCAGGTTCAGATTTGGGAGCAGATGGTACTGGATGAAGATGGATATGGAAATTCTTCACACCAGGAACGTAGCCCTGCTAACATTGTACCATCCTTTCTTATTTCTTCAAGTTGGTGAGCCGGATTATTTCTTCATTTAGTAGTGAGTGGTCTGACTTCTCAGTATTACTCTATATCATGGAATTGAGCTAATATTGAATTGGAAGTAGAATTGAATTTAGATAAGATGGTGAAGGTATTGGATTAAGCAAATCAGTGGTGAATTATTTGATTGAATGAAGATTATTATCATTAATAGCCAGATTTAATCTACGTCTACAGAGGACATCTGGTATAATATTTCACATGGATAGGCTATTGGATGTTGGAAGGACATAACCCACATTGCCTTATTCTACGATCCAGTTAATATTTTTCGGATATTCTATAAATCCATCTCAAATTCGGATGATAGGATTTTGCTACTTTTGGACGTTGGAACTTCATGGGAGCAAGCCTATAGTTTTGGTCGAATACTTGATAGTCTATTCGACTGTATTTTCGATGGAATATGCTAGATGCCTGTAACCAATTTGAAATTTAGGTTTAAATTATTGGATCTTAACTTCAGATATTGGCTGATATTATTATGATTTGCTAAGTATGATTATCAATTCAATACTTTCATATTTTCTTCTCCCATACTTTTTGCTTTGGGAATTTGAATTATTTCAAGCACGTTTTGCTATTTTTTTGCTTGAACGTTTTTACATTTTGCCATTGCTTCTAGTCAGGCCTACATTATATTATAATTTATACAGGCCAATTATGTGATCGAAGGGAAGCCATAATGATTATAGGGAATTAATTATACATTTTTCTGCACTAAAACTGTGAAGTTGGTGAGTTTGTTTAAAAAAAGGAAAGTTATTTAAAAAATAAGAGAATAATTTTAGGTGATAATTCACATATGCTGTGAACAATTCGACAGTGGTTTGAAGATTAATCCTGGTGTTTAATAAAAAATAAAGATAGTAGAATAATGAAACACGTGGTTAATATAAAAAAGATATATATTACTTATAATAATCATTATTGGTGTGAGATCATTCAAAACGGCATGGCTACGTAAAGTATAGGCAAATCATTGTAAATTAAGCATTGATACAAGCATATAAATCATAGTCTAATCACTTTGCTTTTAATCAAGTGGACTATATTACAAACTAACCATCGAATGGGAAGAAACAGAATCAGTTAGTTGTCACATATTATTGAAACATAAAATTTGAATTGTGTACAAATGATAATGAGGGAAGCACATTTGTTGCAACATTATGAGTAATAAGGGTAATGAGACTCTGAAATAACTTGCAGAATAATTTGGATATCATAATATTTGAGACATAGACCTGAGATGAGTGTCTGATAGATTTGGAAATCATGGATATTCTACTAATAAAATTTATTCTTCTATTTGAAAGAATGTAGATAACAAGTTGTATAATAATTGTAAATAGTGAATTTAATCTTGATTTAGTGGTCAAGCTGGACCAATATGTCTACGGCAAAAATTACTGTTAATAATTGGTGATAGAGTTAATTACTTTTCTCATTGGTTGCACTAGTTAGAATGGAGATCTATACTTTTGCACCGAGGCAAGATACATCTTTTTTATAGATTTTCTTTCATCATAATCTCAAGTGAGTGTGTTTGTGATTGACTAGAAACACCACCTGACGGACATTCAGGGTGGTTAATGGATCACATAGTCAAATATGACCGAATCTAACCTGTTTTTATTTTATTTAATTTTCTTCGAGGATCTCCTATATTATTTATATCCAAGGATAGGACCGAGGAGATTCGTTGACCAATTAAACCTTAATTTTCTTTTTATTTGGACTTGAAATATTTTTCTTTCGCATCGATCCACATCAAGCCTTAATTTAGACCGAATCTCTGAGGCAAGACAGGCTTTAAGGATTTCTATTTTTATGTGTTGGTCGATGAGTTGCCAATAAACGGAAGCTTATTTTATCTTATTATTTTGCTTATCTTCTGATTCCTGTTGTACTATTGCTTTGATTTAGGTTTGGGAGTGGGATGATTTAACCTGTTACACCTATATCCTGTTAACCACCCCTGAGACTACTTGAGTTCTCGTATCCACCGGCATTTTTTTTTTGATACTCAAACACAGACCTCAATCATTTTTGTTCTTTATCTTATATATGTCTTGTGTTATCGGCATGAATTGCGATGTTTTCGCAGGGTCATCCGATTCAATGCCGGTTAACGGGGACATATAAAATGGCACCCAGCGTGCAGAGCCTCGAATTGAGAAATCGTGCCCCACGATGGTGTAGCAATTAGATGTGTTTTTTTAATGTCATTAGACAGCCAGTGTGGGTTGTTTTGTCGTTGGCACTTGCATTTGAGTGGCTCTAGTAAATTGGATTACCATATTTGAGGTACTTGAATGGGAGGCTAATGATTTTTCTTGTGGGAAAGTCTAATTACCTTTGGTAATGAGATTGTTCCTAGTTTCTATGACATATGCAACATAATAAGAAATTCTTTTTCCTTTTGGATTGGTGTTTTTGATCTCCATTCGTTCTTCGTTTAATGATCCAATTCCGTAGAATTGGATAAGGATCCATTTATGCAGCTTATTGATATTAGTTCAATTCCATGGTATAGTGGTAGAAAGTATGGTGCAATCTTGGTGTGGTCACTCTTGATGGTTCCCTTATGTTGTATTGTCTTACTGTACTAATTGGCATGTCTAATATGGAAGAGTTGAGGCAGCTGTTAGCTGATTTGAAAACTGATTTAAAGAAGGGTCAGGAGGATTTAAGAGGCGACTTTAAGCAAGGTCAAATGGAGTTAGAGTGTAGATTTTATCATAGTATCCAACAAAATCATGAAGAATTGGACCAGAAATTTAACCTAAACCGAAATGAGGCAGCTAATCAGGCGTTAAAAACACAGGCAGTTATAATCAAGTTAGGAGAGCGTACAACCAACAGTCAAAAGGAAACGGACAGTAGCATAGACGCAAAATTTCATGCATTGAAGGCCACTATGCAGGACAATTTAATAGAGGGCATACAGAAAATTCAGAAAGGTGTAGAGAAAGACATGGAAGCAATGAATACACACGCCAGGGCCTTAGAAAAACGGTTAGATGAAAACATCAAAGGATTGGGATCTGATATAACCGCTCACGTAGACAAGCTTAATACCAACATGAGAGAGTGGAAGCAAGGAAAGAGTTTAATGAAACTACTGTCAGCATTCGAAAGGAATTAACGGAACAAGTAGGAAAATTAGAGACGAAAGTCCATAAGATGGAGGAAAATGTTGGCACATTAGCACAAGACGTGGATGCAAATAGAAAACGCATGGATGAGGAAACAGGGAAGATAGAAAATAAATTGGACGCAATCAATACTAATATCACACAAATAGATGGGGCGATTTCGTCAGTCAATGATAACATAAAGATACTTGAGGGGAGTCACCTAGACCGCATTACGCGTATGGAAAACTTCTAACAGATGAATAGTCCGGTTCAAACGATGGAAATTAACTCACCAGAGATTAACCAGGAGAAACGATGGGGAGATATGGATTCGACACCTAGAGGATTTAATGGGGCTAGTCCTGTAACTATCATTAGGACTCATGAGGAAAAAACGAAAAAGTTTAGTGGTGTGGGAGTTATCACCCCAATTGAGTTCCTACGAGATCTCAGGGATTAGGTGGATGAAAATCGTATCCCAAGTGATCGCGAGATAAGGGTTATTGAAAGATCGTTAGAGAATCAAGCGCTGACCTGGTTTATAGCTTTCAGATGCACCTTTGCGAATTACGAGGAGTTTGCTAAGGCATTCCTTAGGCGTTTCTGGAGTTCGGAAGACCAACTTAGCATCAGATCAGAACTTTACTCCAGGAAATATTCCACATCCAACCCGACGCAGTATGCGGGGTATTTTACCCCGCAGTTAGCCTGGTTACAATATTTAGAACCTCCATTACCCGAAGAGGAGATGATTCAGGCGATAAGGGGGCAATTTCCGGTAGAAGTTCAGAGAACACTTATAGCATCTGGGGCGAATAGTTTGAAGACATGTGACGAAATTCTGAGAAAATTAGATCACACCAGTTCTTTAATGCACGCGAGAAACACTAGATCAGAGCACCAGGAGGTGAATCTAGTCATGACAGACCGGAAAATAGACTGAACCACCACAAAGAAGAATATTCCAGGATACAGGAGATTGGAGAGGACGTTATGAGAATCGTGGATATAATCAACGAGATAGGAGATGGAACCAAGGTGGAAGTCCATACTATGCGAACCAACAGCAGCAACTCAATTCACAAATATACAGACCCAGGGATATAAAGGGAAGAAACTCTTGGCAGCAAGGAAGAGGTAGATTTCAAACCTATAATAGGCAGTGGAACAGATCTGAACCTCGGGACAATCGCGTGAATTTGGAAGAGAGACATGCAGAAAGTCAAGCATACTTGCAGCAGATGAGGGAAGCAATTCAGCAGCAGCAGCAAGGGCAAGTGAACGTAGACCCAGGACCTAGTACAAGTGGCTCGCAAGCAAAAAAACGTCAAATACAAATCACCAGACACAGTAGATTCCAGTAATTCCAAACCTATCATCGAGATCATCGCGGTACATAGAATTGTAGATGAAGACCTCATTTACGACGAGGAGAATCCCGTTAGGAGAGAGAGAACTGAACTACCAATGATTGATGCACATGTTGGAGGACGAAAATTTAAGACATTGCTGGATACAGGAGCCATGGTCAGTATCATATCTGAGGCGTGTTTTGAGAATATTAGGTTGACAGAAGACATTACTATATTACCTGCATCCGGAATGAAGGTTAGAGTAGTGATTCCTAACCGTTCTATTAACTGCAAATTACAAGCATTGATTAACATCACTATAGCCAACAGAAATTTTGAACACGTCTTCATAGTACTAAAAGATATTAAGTTCGACATGATTCTAGGTGCGGAATTTTTGACAGAACATGGAATAAGAATTGATTTACAAGCAGGGATAGCAACTTTCCGAGGAAACGAAGGGAAATGGAATGAGGAAATTGGTATATCACATAGCCAAGAATTACCTGGATGGAACACCTTAGATAACATGGTAAATGAAATGGAGGTAGAAGCAGAGAGGTTACTCTATGTCAAGAAGAAAACACTAGAACCACACATCGGGAAGAAATTTTACGAATTAATATCGGAATTTCAAGACATCTTCGATGAGTAACCTGGTCTTATTAGCAATTTCGAATACCAGATACGACTGGAAGATGAGTCACCATTCGAGGGAAGCTTTACCCGATTCCAGAGAAGTGGAATGAGGAGGTAGGCAAAGCCATTAATACCATGGAAGATCACGACCTTATTCAGAAGATGGCTACCCCATATCTCAATCCTCTGGCTGTTGTTAAGAAACAGGATGGCAGGCTTAGAATTTGTCTAGACGCCAGAAGCCTCAACAAGAGAATTTTGCCAGAATACGACAGGCCTCCCAAGATTAGGGAACTGCTCAGATGATTTAAGGGAAATACCATATTCTCAACAATAGATCTTACAGCTTCTTATTACCATATACGTTGGTCAGAGGAGAGCAAACTATATACTGGATTCATGTATAACGGCATTACCTACGTTTTCAAAAGACTACCGTTTGGAGTGAAGAATAATGGTCCTGCAATGGTCAGAGCATTGGACAAGAATCTGAAGGAAGAAGTAAAAGGAAACGTATTATGTTATATCGATGATCTAATTATAGCATCGACAACCATGGAGGAACATGTAGAACATCTTCGTAATCTATTTGAGAACATACTGGAAGCCTGTTCCAAGGTCAACTTTAATAAATTTCATTTTTGCCATAAAGGGATTAGGTTTTTGGGACATGTAATTGATGGAAATGGGTATCGACCTAATCCTGATAAGATTGAGGCAATCAGGAGTTTTCCCAGACCACGGAAGGTCAAACAGATTAGGCCATTCCTGGGAATGTGCCAATTCTTTTCGGCACATTGTCCCATGTACTCAGAGACGATGGCACCACTACAAGATCTCTTAAAGAAAAACAACAAATGGAAATGGGATGAGAAATCTGAAGCGGCCTTTGTTAAAGCAAAAACTATGTTGATAGAGAATATTAAAATTGAATACCCGGATTTCGAAAGAACGTTCTATTTAGAATCAGACGCTTCACGCTTTGGCATCAGCACCGTGTCACTATTTAGCATTCTCCAGTAGAAAGTTACGAGAACAAGAAAGGAACTACACTACCACGGAAATAGAGCCATTAGCAATTATTTATGCATTGCAGAGTTGGAAGAAGATATTGCTAGGACTTAAACTGTCATAATCACCGACCATAAAGCATTACAGTTTATGCTAAAAACAGAGCTAGCTAGTGACAGGGTAGCCCGTTGGACTTTGTTTCTCCAACAATTTGATGTGTCCATTGTGCACCAACCGGGCAAGGACAACTTCTTAGCCGACGTTTTGAGTAGAAACCACACCGAGGAAATGCAAGTACATCGAGTAGAAATCATCCAAGAAGATCGGGAAACTTTAGAGAAGCTTAAGAAACTACCGCAGTCACAGGAGAGGCATACTCCTTTAAGAATGATGTATAGATTTTTGAAGGGACGCATGAGCAATATCGATCCAGAATATGAAGCAACTGCTAGATTGTCTAACGATTATATCATCGTGGAAGAAGTGGTATGCAAATTTGTGGATGTTGATCATCTCATGTTAAAGGCAGTTTTACCACCGAACCCAGTTGAACGTGTAGTTTGGTTAGCGCACAGGGCCATAGGACATGGTGGTATTGACAAAACCATCCATGTTCTACAAGAGAAATTCACGTGATAGGGGATGCGAACGTCTGCAAGAAATATTTTAAGAAAATGTGATGATTGCCAAAGAAGTAAATTTGCTTCGCATTTCTTGAAGGAAAGACCAAAGCCTATATTACCATCAGAGCCTCGAGAGCTATATTCTACTGATATTTATGGGCCCTTACCTAAATCAAAAAGTGGAAACCAGTTCATTCTTGTTACTATGGACGTCTTCACGAAATATGTAATGTTCTTCCCCATTCAGAAGGCTAAGTCACGTTATGTGATCAATAGGCTTGAGCAGGGTGTATTTCCTACCATGGATAAGCCTACATACATTCTTTCCATTCATGGAACCCAATTCACCTCTGCTGAATTTTATCAGGCGATGATCAGACTTGACGTTAAGCACATATTGAATTCCATATGCCATCCTGAGGGAAATCCAGTGGAAAGGGTCATGGCGGAAATTGGGAAATTTTGCCAGTTGTATTGCCACCATAAATATGATCAGTGGATGGAAGTTTTACAAATTTTGGAATTTTTCATAAATGCAAAAGTACATGAAAGCACACAACAGATTCCCAAGGTACTTCACTTCAATGTCAAACCAGTAAGACCCTGGGATCACATTGTCAAAACACCACCTGTTGTAGAACCCAACATGGAGAGGAGAATCCAATTTGCCAGCGAAAGACTTCAGACACAAGCGGAAAAGAGGAACAGAAGGAACGAAAAAGGGAAATATAGTCAACCTTTACGTGTCGGAGATCGAGTGTTAATACACAGACCCGTATCATCCAACCTACCACTGAAGATTTACGGCAAATTTGCAAGGCTGTTTTTGGGCCATACCTAGTCCATGAGATTTATGGAAACAATTGCTATGACATCAGAGATATAAGATCTGGAGCAAGGATAGGAAAGTATAATGCTTCCAGCCTTAAGAGATACTACTGTTGAAGAACGAGCAGAATATGTTTGGCACATGATTGGCGACATAATGAAGAGAATATCAAATAAGCTTATGTTATTAACTCGCTTATTTTCCGGGGAGAGGGGAGTATGTGCCCAACATAGTCCCCCAATATAAGCCCGGTTTGGCAACTCCGCCAGCGCCGTACGTCATCGCTGGGTGCGCGGCCACCAGGTTGAGTGCCGTCAGGCGTATCTGAATTCTATCCCCGGCAGAGCGCGCTGTCTCTCACCACGTGCTCAGCTCTTCCATGTGGCAAATTGTCACTCAAGGAAAGGCAGACAGATGCTTGTTGTGTGCGGGCTGGACAGTACTCCGTCGTGCGGATCAAGAGTGACTTTATATCCGGTCGTGATTATGAAGGGCCATGAATGCAATATCACAGTGTATCGGGAGTGGATTGTAATAGTGTATGAAAGACCCTATAATTACATATCGCCGAAGTTACCGTGCGCAATCGAAACATTTGCCGGCCGAGTTTCGTGTGCATAATTATGAAAATGCCTTTGGCTTGAAAAACGAAATAATTAACTTTACAAGCGGGCTACTTTACGGCATCTTGTATGAACGAACGTTCGGGAACACTCGAGCACTTGCCATCGTAGGACGAACCGCTAATGGATTGTGTGACTTGAGGATGCAAACGAAGTTCATGAATAGCTGTGAATGCTTTCATCTGACTGCCAATATACAGCTGTGTAGACTAGTGGATAGAAAGAGTCGTGTTCCAATATGAACAGTGCTTGGCGCAAGGACCTGTAATTTCCAGAATGGAATTAGGGCATTTTTCAACTTGTGCTATTGGAGTGTCTGTGAGAAATTTGGAAATGGGAATATTTACTGAAAATATGGAGCACTGAGCCGATACATAAGGGAACGAGATGGAGTGATAGCCACGCCAGAATGAAGCCATGAGAACACCATGATGATTACATCGAGGGAGATGGAGATAGCCACCATGGGGCTGGAAAGTCCTGGGTTCGGTTCCTGCAAGAATTTGGGAAGAAGACGGAAGAAGATGGATTCCTGCAGATTCGGATTTGGGGGCAGATGGTACAGGATGAAGATGGGGATTTCTTCACTGGATCTGGAAATTCTTCACACCAGGAACGTAGCCCTGCTAACATTGTACCATCCTTTCTTATTTCTTCAAGTTGGTGAGCCGGAATATTTCTTCATTTAGTAGTGAGCGGTCTGACTTCTCAGTATTACTCTATATCATGGAATTGAGCTAATACTGAATTGGAAGTAGAATTGAATTTAGATCAGATGGTGAAGGTATTGGATTAAGCAAATCAGTGGTGAATTATTTGATTGATTGAAGATTATTATCATTAATAGCCAGATTTAATCTACGTCTACAGAGGACATCTGGTATACTATTTCACATGGATAGGCTATTGGATGTTGGAAGGACATAACCCACATTGCCTTATTCTACGATCCAGTTAATATTTTTCGGATATTATATAAATCCATCTCAAATTCGGATGATAGGATTTTGCTACTTTTGGACGTTGGAACTTCATGGGAGCAAGCCTATAGTTTTGGTCGAATACTTGATAGTCTATTCGACTGTATTTTCGATGGAATATGCTAGATGCCTGTAACCGATTTCAAATTTAGGTTCAAATTATTGGATCTTAACTTCAGATATTGGCGGATATTATTATGATTTGCTAAGTATGATTATCAATTCAATACTTTCATATTTTCTTCTCCCATACTTTTTGCTTTGGGTATTTGAATTATTGGAAATATCTGTTCCCATAGGAAACAGGATGTAAAATTGTCAGATTGAGCTTTGAATTATTTCAAGCACGTTTTGCTATTTTTTTTGCTTGAACGTTTTTACATTTTGACATTGCTTCTAGTCAGGCCTACATTATATTATAATTTATACAGGCCAATTATGTGATCGAAGGGAAGCCATAATGATTATAGAGTAATAATTATACATTTTTCTGCACTAAAACTGTGAAGTTGGTGAGTTTATTTTAAAAAAGAAAAGTTATTTAAAAAAATAAGAGAATAATTTAAGGTGATAATTCACATATGCTGTGAACAATTCGTCAGTGGTTTGAAGATTAATCCTGGTGTTTAATAAAAAAAAAGAAAGATAGTAGAATAATGAAACACGTGGTGAATATAATAAAGATATATATTACTTATAATAATCATTATTGGTGTGAGATCATTCAAAACGGCATGACTACGTAAAGTATAGGCAAATCATTGTAAATTAAGCATTGATACAAGCATATAAATGATAGTCTAATCACTTTGCTTTTAATCAAGTGGACTATATTACAAACTAACCATCGAATGGGAAGAAACAGAATCTCTTAGTTGTCACATATTATTGAAACATAAAATTTGAATTGTGTACAAATAATAATGAGGGAAGCACATTTGTTGCAACATTATGAGTAATAAGGGTAACGAGACTCTGAAATAACTTGCAGAATAATTTGGATATCATAATATTTGGGACATAGACCTGAGATGAGTGTCTGATAGATTTGGAAATCATGGATATTCTACTAATAAAATGTATTCTTCTATTTGAAAGAATGTAGATAACAAGTTGTATAATAATTGTAAATAGTGAATTTAATCTTGATTTAGTGGTCAAGCTGGACCAATATGTCTACGGCAAAAATTACTGTTAATAATTGGTGATATAGTTAATTACTTTTCTCATTGGTTGCACTAGTTAGAATGGAGATCTATACTTTTGCACCGAGGCAAGATACATCTTTTTATAGATTTTCTTTAATCATAATCTCAAGTGAGTGTGTTTGTGATTGACTGGAAACACCACCTGACGGACATTCAGGGTGTTTAATGGATCACATAGTCAAATATTACCGAATCTAACCTGTTTTTATTTTATTTAATTTTCTTCGAGGATCTCCTATATTATTTATATCCAAGGATAGGACCGAGGAGATTCGTTGACCATTTAAACCTTACTTTTCTTTTTATTTGGACTTGAAATATTTTTCTTTCGCATCGATCCACATCAAGCCTTAATTTAGACCGAATATCTGAGGCAAGACAGGCTTTTGGGATTTCTGTTTTTATGTGTTGGTCGATGAGTTGCCAATAAACGGATGCTTATTTTAACTTATTATTTTGCTTATCTTCTGATTCCTGGTGTACTATCGCTTTGATTTAGGTTTGGGAGTGGGTTGATTTAACCTGTTACACCTATATCCTGTTAACCACCCCTGAGACTACTTGAGTTCTCGTATCCACCGGCATATATTTTTTGACACTCAAACCCAGACCTCAATCATTTTTGTTCTTTATCTGATATTTGTCTTGTGTTATCGGCAAGAATTGCGATGTTTTCGCCAGGTCATCCGATTCACTGCGGGTTAACGGGGACAGTACCCAATTACCAATACATTTCTTGCCCATTTATAACATTACCTCGTAACACTTATTCCAACGTTTTCATTCCATTATTTCTCTACCTCGCAATTTTTTTTAGCGTATATCTTTTAGTGCCGCGAGTATCCGAGGACATGTTCGGCTTGCCAGTTTTTGTAGCTTCTTCGAGACGGACACCCAATGGGTGAGCTACAAGTACCGTTGGGGAGGAAAGTTTGGATGTAAGGACGAGGAGTTGGAAGGTAGCGGCTGTGGCCTATAGTTAGGGACCATCCCCGGCATTTGCCTGGAAGGAAGATGGGAAACCACAGAAGACCATCTTCAAGGTTGCCGGCCGGGGGATTTGAACCTCCTCGCCTCCCGGATGTGAGCGACTGCCAGCAGTCATGCCGTAACGACCTCGGCTAACTCACCCGGTTACCTCGCAATTAAATACCATCACATCCCCATCTCCTTTATTCCACGATGTTTTATCATTTTAAATGATCTTGTCGACTTCGTCGTTACGCTGAGGTCTGGCGTTACGTCACGGCGACGGGACGAAATGTACCGAGAATGCGCTGAGATGTGTGACGTCATAGTACCGCTTGAGATTCCTCCTTTCTCCGCGCGCTCCGGTGAGAGTGACGTCATCCAGCCAGCTACCTCCTTTTACATTGGTTTTGTACTTACTAATGGACTTTGAGTTCACGCAGTTTGCTGCATGATCATGAGGCTAGGACAATTATGCAATCCACTCCGATAACCTTCTATAAAAACGTAGAAGATAAACCTTTTAAATTTTCTGGAACTGGGAGTATTACACCCGTAGAATTCCTGAGAGAAGTAGGAGATTACCTAAGGATTCCAAGATTGGCAAGGAAAGAGAAATAAGCGTGAGAGGGAAATTTTTGGAGGGTCCTGCACTTACGTGGTTTAAGGCCTTTAGATCTACCCTAAACAATTTCGAGGAATTCGCTAGAGGATTATTGAAGAAATTCTGGTCCCCAGAGACTCAACAGCAAGTGAGAGCGGAGCTGTACTCTAAAAGATACTCTACTTCACAACCTACACGTTATTCGACCTATTTCGCAGGGCAACTATCTAAACTTCAACACTTAGATCCGCCTATGCCCGACAACGAATTGATTACTGCATTGATCAGGCAATTTCCTGCGGATGTCCAGAGAACACTGATAGCAGCAGACTTCTACAACATGGGACAATTTGATGAAGTTCTACAGAAATTGGATCACATGAACGCTCAATTCTTTCATCAGAAGGCTGGAAAGAATGACAACGCGTTATTTGCAGTGATGACTGATAGATATTCTCAGACACCTCGAGACGGTAGAGAAGAGAAAACGCCGAGGGATGATCCAGGACAAGGAAGATGGAATCATAGCAACTATCGGTCATATGAGAATAAACCATATGCGAGACCTGAAGGTATGAACAATTATAGAGGTCGATGGGGAAGACCAAGAGGAAACCAAGGACGATACCAAGAGAGAAGGTACTTTGGGCGAAATAATTGATATTACCCAAGAAACGAAAATTCACGACAGTTGAATGACGAAGAGGAAAGAAGGTAAAACCTGGATGATAGAGTACAGGAAAGTAAAGAATACCTAGATCTGTTGAAACAGCAGGAAAAACCCAGTACTTCCGGGATAAATAAGACCAAAGAAACGACTGCTGAAGTAAATACTTTTTTCTTAACAGATTATAATTTCGAAGAGGAAGTCAGAGAGTTAGATACTGTCCGAAGAACACCACAAGGGACGAAAAGATAGATTAAATGCAGAGAGCAACATCGGGGGGTCTATTTAAACTTTAGTCTGAGATATTTTTTTAAACTTGTCGAATCGAGGAAAGTAATAACAAGATAGCCGACACACGAACTGGTTAACATCGTGGGAAATTACAAGTCTTCGAGTTTGAAGATTTATTATCCAAGAACCAGGTATCTTGAAGTGTGAATCGGAAAAATAAAAATTTTTCAATTTTTATTTTTGGCTATGTGTGGGGTGGATGTGCCCAAATCCAGTGGCCTAGATTTGAGGGTACAGGCCACAATGCTAAGTCCAGAACTGAAAGTTTGAATAGCGCGCGCCAAACCTTCTTAGAAGCATTTCGAAGGTTTTGACAGCCAAGAAGTAGTTAAGTGACGTAGGCTCGAAGAATTGTAATTTCCCACGATGTCATTAAATATTTCCCGATGGAGTAGAATTTTGAGACTTATATCAGATTACTGGCACGGACAAGGGAGGAAGAATGTGCTTTATTTCGAGGAAATTGATCCAGCGGAAGCCGAGATATGAGATGTTTTAGTTCCAGCATTTTCTCCGCAGTGATCTCGAGCAGACAGTCGAGGAGTATATAAGGCACGCCCGCTCGAGCTATGTATGTTCACTTCTCCATCAGCACTCCGTTGCTATGGACGTACAGTACTTCGTAAGCTCTCTAGCCGTTCAACACTCTACGTATCGCCGAACACTGTTATAATCTTCGTGCACATGGTTGCAAAGTCTTCGTTATTTACAGCAAAGTTGCTGGGACTTAGTGTTTCGACAGTACATGGTTACTGGTATTAGGAAAGTGTTAAACATTTTAAGTGATCTTCGAACTTTTCAACGTTATCACCGAAGTGATACAAATTTGTGGCACCTGGTAATTATTTACTGCTACAACTGGACATATGGTAGACTTTGTCTACATTTCTTTCTTCTGTCCACAATTATTCAAAGCTTGATTATTTAATCCAACAGTCAGAGGACAAGCTTTTGCATTGTTAATAGACCAGCCAAGATAAATTAGTACTTTTATTACCATTCTTGCACAGTACAATTCTTAAGCCGATATTAGGAATACAGGTTTGCCTTGTGCGATCTGAAGAGTGAGAAGCTCTGCCCAGCCAACTCGACAGAATTTGTACTCGTGCTGAATAAGATTATAAGCGTACTGGGAGTACTGAACACATCACAGTTGGGTCATGTTAATAATTTTCATCATGGATCATTTTGATCAGACCCCTGTCAACTTTACTTCAGCTTTTGAAGCTGGCAACATTTTTCTTCAATATATTAAGGCTTCAAGTATGAATACCACTATGCCTGTGTAGACAGCTTGCGGGTATAAAATGGAGGCCGATACAAGATTATAAATACGTGCCCTAATGGGGACAAGAAGAAGACTGAATAATCTGTTTCAGACCAGATTACAAGCATCAAGATCTACAAGAATGTAAGCTACAATTTGCATTGTTTTATGCGTACTTAGCTGGATTTTCTCATATTTTTCTACAGTCTTACCAACACACATTTTCTATTCATCGAGATGTTTTTTTGCTGTTGCAAATATTTTTCTTTTGCAATAGAAGCTTTGATCTGAGTTGTTTTTACACTCAGGAGTCAATGATTCGAAATTTATGGACGAGCAGAACGAGCATTTGTTTAATTTTGATATTTTTATAGTCGCGGTCATCAGCCGTAGTAACTGAAGATTTAATAAGAAATTTAAGTTGAAGAATGGATATTTATCCATTATTTAGAAGTCGAGGATGACATTCCCCGAAAATCCATTTGTTGAGGATAATAATAATAATAATAATAATAATAATAATAATAATGTTGATTTAATAATAATTATTATTTTTCTATTTTCTGAAATAATAATAATAAATATTTGTGATTTCTAATAATCATTTTCAGGTTGTATGATTTATACATTTGACATTTCAAACAATATTCTAAGATCGGATACTTTTTGATTCCGAAGGTTAGTGGTTAACGCATGCCCACAAATAAATAACATATTAATTCAGTGGAATTATTTCACGCTTGCACTATGCATTTAAATCCTTGAGAAGGCATGGAAATTAATGATATGGGAAGCTAAAAGCATGTATAAAACAGGGTTTTTGGTCAAGTTTGTATAAAAATAAAATCATTATGGAGCAACGTCTTTCAAAACGTTTGGCTAAGAATAGGCACGGTGTGGAGTTATTCATGTTTTAAATTGATGGTAAAATTATTATTGTAAACTCATTTGTGAGGTTTACCAATTTATATATCTTCCAGTTGGCGTAACAAGCAAAGGCTTGATTATTCTGTATAATTTGGAAAGAATAATTGTTGTGTGTGCAAATAGTTAAATATGCCATTCTGAGTGCGCAATTAAGTCGCAGGAATGAGGGTGTGTGAAATGAAGCATCAATCATATTATAGGTTGGATGTCTTTGAATTTTGTAGAGGAGTTGAAGTTTAGCCACACTTTCGTCGAAATATAACCAAAGGTTATTTTGTTGAACCATCATTGTCAATTTACAGTTTACCCACGTGTTCTAGAAGTATTCCTAGTAATTGCTTACGCGAAAATTGTTATTGTTCAACTTGTACCTTTCATTACGAGAAAAACTTTGCCGTTGTCTAGGTGTATGTGTAGGTGATTATGTAATTTTGTCGCAATTAAATCGAATGGGCCGATGCTATTAATTATTTAAAACTGTTACTTCTTAACAACCACTACAAACTGAGAGGATTTTGTGATCCTATAAAAATATATAAACATTTTGCAAATAAGTTTGTTGATTAACATATTTGACATTTTGTCAAATTATTGAATTTTTGATGATAAGAATAAATGAAATTGTTTCATGAAAAAATTCCTAAATAATATTTCCAATTTTCTAAATAATATTTCCAAGTGATGATTAATTGATTAAATGGTTGACTCCATATGGAATGGAATTTATCTTTTGTTGATAATAGACTTTGGATCGAGAACAGATGGCTCAATAAATATTTTCTGTTTATCGAAGTTCGTCGAATCCAAATGCTCAAGGTCCAGGTAAATAATATTGTGTTCTATTTCTGTATAACTTTGTATTTAAACAAATCCTGAGATAACTGAATCCTGAAGTGTTAGTTAATTTGCTACGATATTTTGAGAAAAGTGAACTGTGACATATTTTCAACGAGTGATTTTTTTCAATATGTGAATACTCAAACAATATAGGGATCAGTAAAGACAATTAAATTTGCACTGACGAAACCCTACTCCTGTAAATAATTATTTTGAGCGAAGTCAACAGGACTATTATTTTGACCTTCGTCTCAATTGTTAAGTGTTCATGTTGGTGAAATTGTATATTTTGTACATAACATATGATTCGTCATTCATCTTTAATGCCATTTTGGCATTCCTTTCGTCAATATTTTAAAGTTTTAAATAAAATGAGATAATTTTATCGGATGAATTCATTTCAGAAAATCTCCTTCTATCCTTATTGTTGCATCGAGCCGAAAATCAGTAGAGCATTTTTTTTTGTTGAGTTATTATAGTCAACTTTAACCCATCTGGCGCCCCGGGATATTTTGATTCTCGTGCTGACTGATTTTTGGTGAAATGCATATGTGGTCGTCCGGACTTCGGTCTGAACGGGCACAATACGACTGTTTATGTTCGACGATAATTATAACTTTATTATATGTTTTAACATAAATATTCATAAATATCTGTGGGATTCAGTTAGTTCAGCTAGTGAACAGGGCGCGCTGGGTTTGCTGACTGAACAGAGCGCATGCGTGGGGCAAGGCACTCCAAAAGCAGAGACCATTCACTTTGCTTGCCAACACAGAAATATGTTGGATTTTGAGCGCATCCGCGAAGGTATCCTTTCCTAATTGGTCACACAACTGTTTCTTGAGCTCTGATTGGTGGGAGAAACTGTTTCATAATGAAAAATAGTGTTATAATGAGCCTCATTGTGATACAGTTTTCTGACACATAATGTTTACATCGTCGAACATAAACTTTATTATAGGCCTATTAGTTTAGCTTATAGATAATACATAATTTCCGTCTTCTTCAATAGTATACCAGCATCTGTTCGGAAACTCGCGAATGTTCCTTGAAAAACTCTTGGCCAAGGTCCTCCAGAAGCCTGACCTCTGCCTCCTGGTCACCTAGATAATACCTAACTCAGTCTCAACGGCGACGAGCCAAAACAGACGACAAGTGACCTCCTATGACCCATGCCACGGATCTTATACTGAGCAAGGCAAAGGTGTTTCTGACACTGTCGAACTTACTTGATGCCCGATAGGGTTTTAGATTGTAGAGACAATATCCTTCTGAACCTCATTAGACAGTCTGGGTCAACCAACACATTGTACTATATATTTCTTGAACTCCTTTGGCATGACAAGATTGTGCAAGCTATCATCTGGCTAGAAAACGGTGTGGTGTTGGCACAGACAGGCTCGCAATAATGGACTCTTTGATTGAATAGAACCCTAGATATATATTATTAAAATCACTCTTAAGTCGGTCAACACGAGTGTACCCAATAATGTTGTTGTTGATTATTTAGTAGCCCCGTGTACTTGGGTGTGAGTGTATAGAATGTCTTATAACCTGAGTTATATTGGTGTCTGTAGTTGTTGTTGTGTATTTGTAATGCAGGTAAGGATTGGGAAGGAGGCAGCCGTTTCTGTAAGATACTTTCTTTTTCACTTCGATGAAACAATTAATTTCAGTTTAGGTATTTTTGTCAAAATGGTCAAATATTTAGTAATCAATCTTTTGTGTTCATTCGGACTAAGTGACAACAACAACATTTTTAGCCTACTGCAGTTGTTGAAACCAAATTTGGTATGAGTAAAGATCTATTACCTGAATATCTCACGGCCATATTTGAAAATGACGTCAGTGCTTCCAAATGCTGCAATATCACAATTGAAATGTGAGCTCTATGTACATGCTAACTGTACTAAAATTGACACATACATAGATAATTATATTCCAAATTAATTTTCAGGAGCCCATACATGACAATGTTTTCAACATGATTCTAAGCCTGATGATAGGTCCAATGTTTCAATGCATGTAACTTCTATAGTATCAATTGGATTTCAACCAAATTTCGTATATGCTATGTATACCATAGCAGATATTACTACTAAGCTTATTCTTAAGAGCCTCCAAGGATGCCAACTGTTAATAAATGCTCTCTCTATTTTCTTATCCTAATACCAATGTACCTTATTATTATTATTATTATTTGTGACTCTGTTCATCCAGGAAATTATGTATCCTCCGATAGCAACACATTTCAAAGTTTTCCAAGGTGGGTGAGTGGTTATCGTGTCGGATTACCAACCACAAGCTTGCTGGTTCACTCCTGGCCATGGTAAGTGATTTTTGAAAAGCGACAAAAATCACGACATCCATGTCATACGTTGTTGGCATGTTAAAGAACCCATTTGAATTCAGTAGGCCGTGTTCATAATAGCAAAATTAATCTCGGGATTTTCGCCAACACAAAAGTTCCTCCTTTTGCTACTAGAAAGCGCTATAGTGTCAAGGAGCTTAGATATCTAACCTTTCAGACTTGCATAGCGCTCCAAGGAACAACAAAATTCGAGATGCAAGCTGCCCTCTGGGCGTCAAATAACAAAGCTTGCACCCAGCACCAGAGGCCATAAATATTATTATTATTGTTAATATTATTATTTATTTATTTATTTATTTATTTATTTATTTATTTATTTATTTATTTATTTATTTATTTATTTATTTATTTATTTATTTATTTATTTATTTATTTATTTATTTATTTATTTATTTATTTATTTATTTATTTATTTATTTATGTATTTATTTATTTATTTACATTGTTTAGACCTAAAGGATCGCATTAAGCAAATTATGTTCTGGTGCTGTTCTTCTGATTCTTCCAGAACTCCTTCATCACCTCTCTGTGTCGGACTCGACGTTCCTCCGTCATCCTTTCCCTGGTCTCCTTGGTCGATCTTCAAGTGTGACTTCCCAACTGTGGATCTTATGTCGGAATGTCATTCGATCGTCAATGTCTATTGGTATGATGTTGGCACTTTCGAGATCAATTTGGACTTGGGTAACCCAGACTGTTGTCACTTTAAGTTTCCGTAAGTAAGTCAATATTCTCTTTGTTAGCCGGTCGTCATTCAGTCTCATAATGTGGCTGTAGAATCTCAGTCGTCGATTGCTGAAATCTGACTCGATGTTAGAGTATCTATCTGTGATTGTGTGTGATTGCAGACGATATCCATCATCTGTGAGTTTAGGGCCCAATATTTTACGGATGATTTTTCTCTCAGCCTTCTTGATGTTATTATTATTATTATTATTATTATTATACCACATTTCTAAGGTCGTATTCCTTATCTTCTCAGCTCTCCCAATTGTCCAGTTACTCATTACTTTACCTGAGACAATAATTGTGTTTTGAGAAACCTAATATCTAGGTCATCAGACTGATGTTCTAATTAGGCTGGTGGGTGTACTCGTTAAGATGGGCTAGTTCATGCAGCTCATTCAGTTATTGGGCGAGGGTGGATCGATCGTACGAGAGGTGATCTTCCGCCAGCTGGTGCTTGCCTGCACAAACAAGAACAGTCCACTCAGCTGTGCCTACCCAAGACGTTGAGTGAGTTGTTGTTTCATTTGGTGGGGGAGGTGTATCCTGCTCGTGTGAGCGTACCTCTGACCTGTGCTACATAGACTATTTATGAAATCAAGATCCCAATATTCTCCATTGTAATAAAATAGTTTAGTTGATTCTTTTAGGGGCTTTGCAACATCATGGTGATGTAGCCCCGTGTACTTGGGTGTACGTAGAATTTGTCTGATAACCAGTGTCACTTTGGTGTCTGTAGTAATGTAGACATTACATTGACACAGGTTATCAGACAAATTCGACACACACATGTCGCAAAGCCCCTAAAAGAATCGACAACAACAGTCAACGGCATGGAAGTCACAACAGTTGAGTTCTTCCTCTACCTTAAAACCGGCGGGCCCATGTCAGAGATTTATGGCATGTAAAAGAACCTTCCACAAACTACAATTGTGTGAAGGTAAATTTGTAGGTTAGATTTGATTAATGTTCTATTGAGTTCCAACTTTCGCCACCAGGTACAGGTTGCGGTGGAATCTAGTAGCCAATTTCACACCTAGGTGTCGTTGACGTTAGCATTTGGTAGCAAAAGTAGGAACTACTTGAAATTGATCGTCTGCAGTCCTTACCTGAATTACAGATAACACACACTAATACAGCCATCACAATTAACACCGGTTATCAGACGGATTCTACACACACACAAAGTACACGGGGCTACATGACCGCGTTGTCGCAGCCCCTAAACTGAGGAACCAACCAACCTACCTCTACCTTGGATGTGCAGTCAAAATGGCTGGAGGGGCAGAGGAAGATGTCAGAAGCCGCATCTGGAAAGCGAATGGTGCGGTTTCCTTTTCAGCTCTACCCCACTTGGAATAGTATCTCCAGAAAGACCAGGCTCGTCCCTTCAACAGCAACGTGAAGTCGGTTCTCCTCTAAGACTGTGAAGCTTGGAAGTCACAAAGAAGATAAGCAGCCTGATACAAGTCTTCATTAATAGATGTCTGCAGTGCATTATCAACGTGACATGTCCAAACGTCACCTCTGAAGACAGCCAATCAGAGTGCAGATCAAGGAGAGCCACCGAGGAAGTCAGACGGAACTGTTGAGAGACCAGTGTTGGATTGGAATCCTCAAGGGGCTTGTAAACAAGGCCCACCAAAGAAGACCCGGAAAAGGTCGGCCGAAAACGAAGCAAAGATGAGAAGTTCTTGAACTAAGTAAAGATGTTGGCCAAGGAGCGAGAGGAACTAAGTTAGATAAGTCAAAATACAACTTGACTTGGATATCTCTATTTATGGGCTCTGCAGGATGAACTATATTCATGTTATTTTCTTTGGAAATAATTATGATATACTTAGAAAATTAAACAAAAGAATGGTTAAATTTATAAAAGACAGCTTTGACTTAATTCCTCTCGTTCCTACTGGAACATAGAGCATCTGTGAAACGCCTCCATTGTGGTCGTCCACTTAAGTGCGTCTTCCTCTACAGTTAGCCTCCAGGTCTTCCTCTCCTCCGTGCACCTTTCACCAATGCTGTTCGTTCTATAGATCCTACTGGATTTCTCAAAGTATGGCCGAGCCATCTTCATTCCTTTCTCTTAAATTTCCGAAGGACAGCTTAAAGTATTTTCAATTAATTTATTAAATGCAATATAATATTCATGATAGTTCATTCTCCATCCAGATGGAAATAATCATTCCGTTTAAACCAGTATTTGTTTGGTAGATTGTATTTTTGTGATTCATTGAGTTAAAAAAAAGCAACGAATATGGGAATTATATAATTGTTTAGTCCATATGTTATGTCCACTCATACATGAAATAGAAGCTCTTTGCATCTACTACAAGCGTGTCTGTCATGATTTCATGTTGAGTACTAATGAAGTTATGATTGCATTCTTATTTGTGTGGGTAAATTAGCATCGGTGCGGTGGTGTATGAGCCCTTTTAATGTGTAGTAATAACAAACGGATATAGACGAGAAGATCCACCGACAGCTAACAGCGTATTAAGGGAAACTATTTTAATGTTCTTAAGGAATATTGAGTTAACTCGTTTTAGGGACATGTCGGAGAATCTTTGAGAGCCTAACGGAGTATTGATTGATAATAAATGGAGAGCATATCGATAAAATTCTACTTTGTCGAAGACAACGTAAATAATTTCCGTTTATAAATGATTTTTCATTATTACTTATGCCTACTGCACTAATGTATAATGGATCCTTACATTTACATTATCTTCCACTGTTAACGAACACACATTCACGGAGAATTCACCCCTCATTACACAACTAGAAAACACCCCCCGTTGGAAACGAGGAAAAACATTACGTTGCAGCCAAGCTAGATAAAGGATGAACAATGGAAACATGTTATTGGATCAGGATGTTCGTTGTAGTCTCCCAGAAGACCAACCCCTCGTCGGCGTCGTGTGAGATGGGCAACGGTACAAAGTAGGGGATTGCCTGTAGGGGTGAAGTACAGTGGGCACCGCCATGGTAGCTTTGAAGGCCTTACAGGAACCCTGAAAAGTGACGGCTAACGGGGCTCTAGTGAAGAGACTGAGTGGAGAACGGCTTGGAAGGCGGATGAGGGTAAGTGATATAACACCCCAACGGCGGATAAGGCGGATGTATCACCAGTCGACAGCTGCTGCCTTGTAGTTATTAGGGGGACCTACAAAGGCTAAGGAAAAAACCGACAGAAGATTAGCCGGCTTACTGGCTTAGGTGGCACTAACACCACTAAGATCGGATGTTGTGGGCTAATAACCCGCACATCCTAAATTAATATTATTAAAGAAACATTCACGGAGAATAGATGGACTGATCAAATGTTGACGACCTTTAGCCTGAAACACAAAACACGATTGGGATGTTAGAATGTAAAGAGGTGAAGAGGATGTCAGCCAACAGAGTGAGAAGGAGCAGCTTCGTGGATGTCCTATCTTCCAATGGGAACGACTGGAAATAAGTCATGTTCGTTGTGCCATATCTTCAATAAACCGAGGCCGACATTAACTTCAGTATTAATAGTTCCGGGACATTATCACTAGACCGGGCAGCGCTATGTATTCCTGATTAGCTTACGCGTGGTGAGAATGAAAACTGGCCTTTAACAGTTGAAGCTGTCCAGTATACAGTAATATACACCATATTAGGTGACTCGAGACTTGGCAGCACACATATGTTACATATTCGATGAACACAGACAGTGAGGAATGTGTGAGGGGGAGTCTGGGAAGCAAAGAGATACTCGTGCACAGGAATGTCCACACAGTTCAGTGCAGGCAGTGACGAGGTCAACTGCTCTCATTCGGACTGCGTGTAACTCAAGCAGCTAAGTACACAATCCACTCTAACCTGACCATTTATCAACAATCACATAATCACAGCAAGCAAATTTGAAGGTCAATCGCCACTTTCAGTATCTTAACAAAAAATCACATATAACTGACACATATTGACTACAGTATTTGTGTTTATTTTAACTGCTACTGCAACTAAGTAAGTGTACATATTGCAAAAATGATCACCCATACTTGTAGACATAGATTTAATAGCCTAAGTGTAATGGATCTGATGATGATCGCTTGACGACCGAAACTGGTCAACCAAGCGTATTATTATTGATTTAAGCCCAGTAAGGAGCACTTATGACTACTTCTTTTTGGATGCTCTCTTCCGTTCCCAATATCTCTTTAGCCCTGCCAATAGTTGTTTTTCTCCTCCCTTTACTGTGAAAGAGGTTTGCGAGATTTAACAACCGTTGGTAGGGGCGACCACGAATTAACCTAACAAACTTTGGAGCGGTCATAGACATCAGTTTCAGAAATATCAGTGGAAGCTATGTGTTTTATCCAAATGTATTTATTAATCTCATCCGAATTATTTTCAGTATTAGGGAACCACTCATTTACAACTGGGTACAATCTTGTTGACCGACTGAAAAACATTGAATTATGACTTAATTATGCTTTGATAGGGACCATTATATCATTTATTTTAAGATTAGCAGAAGGAACAGCATACTTCCAATGCCCCTATTGTAAAATTATATGCTAGCATTTTTACAGCGTACTGGACAGAATATCGGCTCATACGACATGAAGAAGCGAACAAACTGCACATTAATGTCATATCTCGGGGAGAAGTGTCATCATTTGTGCTGATGCTCGCCAAACATTTAAACCAGCGCGAAAAAAAACAAGAAGTGTTGAATAGAAAAGGGAAGAGTTTGTAACCTGAGCTAAAGTGAGCACGGGTCATCCATCACGGTCTCCTGTCACTATTCTACAAAAATTGAGACAATTCTTTACTTGTCTCTTTTTCTTAGCACTGAAGAGCAGGAGTTCACCAAAGGCCAGGTAATTTCTCCACAATGTGCCTACTTTAATATGAATATACCATTACTCTTGACAGTGGCAAAAGTACACGGTGGAATGTTTGTACTTTTTTTGAAATGGTGTAGGAATTTTCGCATTTTCCTTGTTTGTTTCCAGTTGAATGATTAATTACTTTAAGTTACTTTAAGAAACTGTATGGTGTTTATATGTTTCATACGTAAAAAAGTCAAAAACATCGAATTTTGGTTATTAACACTGTTCTGCTCAGAAAAATGAGCTCTTTCAGGTGGTATAAAGGGTGTGAGTCCATTCATATTAGAAGACAGTGTTTCAGACGCTTGTGTAGAAGACTTAAGTCTCTATTCAAACGATACAGAGGTTTTAAGTCCGATATGATTAACAAACTTACATTATAAGTCATCGATTCTGCAATTCAACCTCAACCTGACGATATCACACTGTAGAAAAATGACATGAAATATCAATGGCATATTATGGACTCAGTCAAATATCAGGATTTTGCAGATTGTTGTGAACTTTGTTTTGCTTCTCCTGAAAGTTGAGATTCTTTACTTAAGCCCTTTATACCGCCCTCCATAGAAATATGCTCTGAAAATTTATTTAAGTGGACCAGGGCGCATGTGACTAATCATAATGCAAAACATTTCAAGTTAATTTACTCAGTAACTAAGAATTATTTTTCTTCTTTTTTTATAGGTTCAAACATCAATTAGTTAAGTTCTAATTCAACCTGAATAAGATCCCTAGAAAAGATCATTTCATTCGAAATGTCCCGTACTAAAGCTGAGAGCGGAGGCTCGGGTTCAATTCCCGGCTCATGAACGACATTTATTGCTGGTCTGAGGGCTGGATAATAGTACTCTCAGCCTCTGGAGGCAAAACTGAGAAGAGGCGAGTTCGATTCCTACCTCAGCCATCCTGGGAGTGATATTCCATGGTATCTCACTACTACTCCAGGCAAATGCCGGGATGGTACTGCCCCCGTAAATTGAATTATATTGAGACCACGATGGCTGTATTGGCAAATATGAATAAAGTTATGGATGTCATAGTTGTGACGTGTATATTCATGACGTAGGCACGGATGACGTAGAATTCATGCAAGTAGGCTGGTTGAGCTGAGATTCTTGGTGACGTCATGATTTTGTTCGAGAAAGATCTGAGATTTACGACGCAGTCGCAGGAAACAAGGTATTGTGCTAAGGAAGAAGTTACGCTATTGGAGGAGAGACTCGAACCAATGAACGATAGTTTGGAAGGAAGACGGAGATTGCTGAAACTACGATATTTAATTACTTTTGGCATGCAGAATTGTGGAAAACTATTTTCAGTTATGGCATTGATTTGGAATTTTGAAGAAATTAATTTTGAGTTTTTGAAATTTGAAAATCCGTCAAGTATAGCCAAAGTTAAAACTTCTAGCAATGACGGAGCAACAGGCTATGGAAGGGATGAATACGCCCCTTAAGAAGTTGATAAAAGGTCGTGCACAGGAGAGAGGAGCTCTCATATCTCTCATACCGCTGATACCGCATATATATTTCTGATGTCAGATAGTCATTGTCGAGTGAATAAGTGAAGCAAGTCATCTTTAGCGTGTGGTTAAAGCCCGGCGCATCGAACGAACACGGAGCAGTTCCATTTTACGCTGTTCGAAACTAGGCGAAGTTGAAACGCTCACATTAACGTTTCTACCTGATAATATATAAAGAGTTAACTTCTGCCTTTATTATAGTTCAATTGGGCAGTACAACATTGAGGTGTGTAGAACATTTGAACAATTTCACAGTTATACTTTGAAAGATATTGACACTTTAAGGCTGCAGACAAAAGTGATTTTCTCGCCACCTGAAAGGCACTTTTAAATTTCCACAGTATACACTACGGCTGACACGTATATCGCAACCGTGATATTGGAGAATACGTTTGATAATACAACGATACATTCTACTATGGAACATTATAGTCTGGCAGTGCTTTCAATGATTATAACAGAAGTTGAGATGGAAGGCTAAGGCTTAATGCAATTGGGACATATATCGATGGAGTGAAGTAACAGCATGGAACTTCGTTAATCGTCATTCTACAAAAGCGAGCATGTAGTGAACTTCCAACTACACTCATGCATCGTGAATCCTTCGCTGAATTATATCAGATGACAGTGGAAATATTATCATACTCCACGATTATGAATATTTCTGCGGAAATAACTGCAATAAACTTCATGGCGAATTACGACTGGAACTTCAGGGAACTTTCAAGAGAGGCCAGGGTGGACCCGGCTCATAAAGAAGAGTTTTGCCAGAAGGAAGTCTTTCGTATACATGGAGCAGTGCAATTTCCGGAGAAGGAAGCAGTTCGATTCTCCGAGGACGCTGATTCCAGTTTCGAGGTCGGAGCACATCTTCACGCTGGTGAAATGGAACCAACAGCAGTTTTCTTTGAAAACTTTCCTCTAGAACTTCAATCAACAGATAAGGTAGTCGTGAACGTTTCTTGTATTATTTGAGTCATGTAGCGATATCTGAGCAACCATTTTTCCCATATTTTTGTCCTTTCTTTTGCCCCATTTTCTTGATTGACATTTCTGTACTCAGTACACTTCGATGATTTATGCCTTTTTCTACGATTTGTTGAGACATTGTTATGTCATTGGCATAGTTAAATAATTTTGGATCAGTTGAGACTGATAATTTACATTCTTTCAATAATTTGCATATTTTTTGTAGTCACGATTTGACTGTAAAGTTAACGATTTTCTATGGCAGATTTGAAGTCAGACAGCGTGTCAATTTATTAAAGTAATTCTATTCAGTAAATTACTTTGACCAATTTTCTGTCATCCTCAAGAAAGAAGAATGATTAAATGATTTTAGAGCGTTAAAATCTAATACGTTATCGACGATCTTTGAAATACTAGTCGTCTTATGAACATGATTGCAACATAGACATTTATCATTGCATTATAGACAATTTTATGAAATATGAACTTTGATTACGATTTATTGAATACACTATAGTAATGAACATTTGATAGGAGTTTTTCTCAATCATAGATTGGAACAATAATGTTTGCATTCCACAATCTAATTGTATTCTATTCGACTATTTATGCAGTTTAGATGAACTTTGATTGAAGATAGTATTTTTATACTGCGTTACTTTGAAGATATAAATCTCAATTTTGATAGACCAGGGAGGAGTGTCTAATCGTATTTGCTATTAAATTTATTTGTGATTGGCAAAATTTTACTTCATATCGATTCATAAATGAAACCCACGAAGGTTAAATAATAACAGTCATTAATACAATTGATGAATATAAGAATTTTTAAAGAGGAACAATGGATGTATAATCGTTAGTTCAGTGGACCTGTAAAAGTCGCTGATGAGTAATGCCCTTGAATAATGAAGGAGGTTCCCACAGTAATAAATGAAGTTGTTGAATTTATGAGTGGAGGTTTTTGTATGTAATTTGGAAGATTTTGATGCCATATATATGAAGATATATGATGAATTCTGGGCCTATTGTTGAGCAATTTTGTGCGTTTTGAGCGAGGTATTTTTCCGCTGAATGTATTGTCCTGGTTCTTTGAAAGTTATTCATGTGAAAATACTGTTAAAGTTAACAAGAGTGTTAAATAATTTGAGATGAAGATTTTGAATGGAGGTTACCGTCACAAATATTAATAATAATTATTAAACCTTATTAAACCTGAATTTGACATTTAAATATAACTAACCTTCATTGGTCGATTATATCAACACAATTTAAGTAATTCCGGATAAACGTGTGGTTTAATGTATTTCTTGTATAAATAATATAAACAATATTTAATATTGTAAATAATTATGTAAATATCTTTGTTAAACAATTTGTAATGAAAGGGATTAATAGAGGCGTGTATAAAATTTCCAATTGTCGTTTGACATTGTTATAAACAATTTATTATTGTTATAAATAATTAATGAACTTTTGTTATTAACATTTGGAGTTTTGTTATTATACTCTAAACAACGCTAATTAAACAAGTGGATTGAACAATTAAACATGATTTGGGATTGTTGGAGTAATCCACTGGTGTTTGAATGGAGTATTTAAAACATTTGCGTGATAATATTTCAGTTGAGATGTGGACATTTAACGTGTTTTGAAGGAGAGCTAAGCTCTGATGTAACTCGCTTATGCTAGGGTTGAACGGAGGGGTGAGTCCACTTTGACGATGCAGGTGCATTGCAGCTGGCCCGGACAACTGTATGATAGAAGCCAAGGACGTTTACATAATAGCCTTGTGGCTATAAATAAAATGTGAAGTGTATAAACACGCAAACCAATTGATATATGTGTCTCGTCCCAAATCCCGTTTCCATTCCAAGTGCATTATTGTAATTACGTTATTTTGAGCTTGAGAAAGCTGAAACATTGTATATAGAGTATAATAGTCCTACAGGAGGACATGGTTATGTGGTCGATGGCTTCTGATTGCCACGTGGATTTTGTTGTTTTATTTTTGTTAAATTCATTCTTTATGTGAAATAAATTGTTGTGCAGTTTAAAGTTTCTCGTCTTCGTTTTTGGTTCATTTTAAATATCATGGTGGAGGTTATTGTGAGGGCATACTTTAAGTGATCCAGTTGACAACCCATCCCCGAGATAAATTTAAAAGGTAAGTAAAAGGTAAGTATGAACCCCCGTATATTTTGGTATGTTCCACAATAATTTCTTGTTAACTATTGTGCTCTAATCTCGATAGTATCTGTCAGTGCCATTTTCATTGATGTAGCTGTGCCGGTGCGATTGATTATTGGCAATCCGATTGAGGGGGCGGATATCTGACAGCCTACTATCCTGATAACGGGGACAGTACATAACGTAAGGCCACCGTCTATTCCTATCCAAATCCTACCTCGATTACAAATACACACACTAGTACAGATATCAGACGACTTCTGCACACACCCAAGCACAAGAGACTACATGACCACGATAGTTAGTTATTATTGTTTTAAGGGGTGGAACTACGAGGTCATCTGCCCCTACATGACCATGATGTCGCAAAGCCACTCAAATAATCAGAAACAACAACTAACTCTGAAAAATAATATGTCCCTATTCAAAAACTGCATATGAAGATAAGAAAAAACATTTTTTGAAATTAATCATTTTTAAACAATATGGTATATTTCTTGGTATAATAGTGATACACTAATACATTAAGTAGGGGACATCAAAAAGATACAGTCAGTCTGAGAGACTAGAATTTATACAGGCTGTAAAAAAAGTCCTGCACCAAACTTAAATCCCGCATACGGGTGGGGGCAGGGAGTAATTTGAGATAGAGAACCCATGTGCGGAACTCAACCGTTACGCCCCTATGAGCGATTTTAATTATGAGTACATTTGGCAACGTCGCATGCTACCCACGGCAGAGGACCGATTACGGCTCGCAAGTCAATCTAACCTTAGGCCCACTTCGTGGCTCAGTGCAGTTGGTCACTAGTCGTGGCCGAGTGAGGTACGTGTGAGCGCGCTGTGTGACCGCATTGGAAGAGTGTACGTTTCCTAATACCGGTGCTTCCGATAGTTCCACGGGTGAACTGACCTTCCGAGTGTCATTCGGACAATTCTTTTTCAAGTAGTGTTCCAGACAGGACAACAAAACCAGAAAACCCAGAAAACCCCGCTGAAAATCATGTCCGGTTACCAGAGGAAAAACACCGTACGCTGCCAATGGGACAGGCAGAGTTCTCGCGCTACACCAGGAGAAATTCACCGCTGGATTAGCGATACTCTCCGGTTGACTGTCGTCCAAGTAGAAGCCATCCAGTTAAATGCGCAAGAAAAAACCATGTACATCAAGGTAATCAGCATATCTATTTATCAGAAATTGTTAAATACTTTTGCAGATCCTATTAAATTTCAGTATGACTCAGGCGAAATGACAAATGTTAAGCTCTCCACAGCGGATTCCAATTTTACCACAGTGCGTATATTTAATGTCCCACTTGAAGTTCCCCCTGAAATTTTCAAATCCGTCCTGTCGAAATATGGCACTGTGAGTGAAGTCAGGAAAGAACAATGGTCTTCTGCTTATCAGTTCCCGGTGTATAATGGAATACGCGCAGTCACTATGGAAATCAAACAAGATATCCCCTCCACTGAGACTTTTGGTGGCCATTCTGGCTACATATTTTATAATGGACAGAAACAGACCTGTTTAATTTGCATTGCTAACACACATCTACGTATCAACTGCCCACAGAAAATGATTCCCCTCGGTATAACTCCTACACAACAACGACGTGTCCAATACTCGGAAGTTGTGACACAGCAAACGTCACATGAAACATGCTTATTGATCAGTCAGCTGGGACAACACCAGAAGTGGCCTCGGATACACATGACGCAGAACTGGTACCTTACACTGACCAGCTCAGCGAGCCACAGAGTGCCCCTGTGCTATCGGCAACCTGTATCGCAGCCTTAAAACCAATTATGCCGTCACTACAGGCTGCCACAGAAATTTTGTCTTCACTGCCCCCACCTTCTCTGGTACCTACCGACTCAATTAAGCAGGTCGATCGGGGATCCGAGAACGTATCTAAGATGATTAAAACAAATGCCTAGATTGCCGTACCAGCCCAGAAGAATCAAACTGGCTCTACAAACGTTCCCGCAGCTGTGAAAAAGAAACAAAATCTTCATTCTACGGCATCTAGGGACCCACGAACGCTCTCAAACGCTGACAGCCGGCCTATGAATGGCAGTCATAAGGAACTATCTCAACCTAATTTGACATAGTCCACCAGGATAATACTCACCTGTGTCTTCTTTCGAGTCCACCTTCCAGTATGTCTAGCACAGCTTTTATACTTCTCTTAATGGCGCAATTTCTCACTGTGGCCACTGTGAATATCAATGTAATAGAATGCCCTCTGAAATTTCAACTGTTGGAGAGATTCCTTCGAGATGCAGACATTGACATTGCCTTCATTCAAGAAGTTGCTATACCGTGTTTATCCATATCTGCCTTCTACAAACAATACATCAATACCGGTAATACGAATAGAGGGACCGGATTCCTCATAAGACATGATATCCCACTCGAAGGTGTGCTATGTCATCCATCAGGACGCATAATATCTGGACACATAAACAATACCACCCTGATAAATGTATATGCCCCATCCGGGTCCAATAAACGTGTGGAACGGAAAATGTTCTTTCTGTGCCACTCCAAAGACTGGCACACGTTTCTGCCCCTGGCCGCGGCTACCCGGGCGGCCTTCTACGCGACTTGTGTTTCACTCATATTTGAATGCCCCGCCGCTGACGCTGCCCTCTCCCCTCTCCTCTACTAATGAACTGTTCCGGCTCTACAAATGAACTATCCCGGGCTGGTTAAACTACGTCTTGAGGCCTCCTCTGACGCTATTGGCCCGGCCGGTTCAAATGAACCAATGGCGCGATCCCGCGCGCAGTGACTTGCACATTGAGTAAGCCTGGCCCGGCCTGCCAACTGAATCGTCCTTCTGGTTGGGCCAGCGAGGTGTTATCCGTGACTCTCAGCACCTACCGCAGTTGGCAGTGTCTGCTTCCTAATTTCTCCGTGAGGCGCGCGCGACTGTTGTCGCCCGCCAGGTGGCGTGCCTCAGTGCGCGTCTCTGCCCCAGTAGCTCCAGAACTATGCACCGCATAAGAGTGTTTTCGTCCGTGCTCTCCGAGCCCGGCATTTTACACAGGCCATGTGGCCTGCCATCGATATTAAGGTAAAACCTCCGATCTTAGCCTGCAATAACTCTTGTGAATTCCATTACTACTTAAATGATTATCAACTCACAGTGTCGCCGTGAGAAATACAGATCGATTCAAGATTAATTGACTTATCTATTCTAAACATTTCGAACTAGTATGAACTGCAAGGCACATAGCCAATGGCGGCTTGCCTTTACGAACAGGTTTCCTTTTATCGAACTGCATCGATACAATTCTTAAGCCGTGTGTGGTATAGTTTAATTAATTATGACTGTTTAGTTTCTGCTTTATATGTTGAATGTTATATTTTGGAGGGCAAATTAGGATAGGTGGAAAGATGGGCGCATTGTCTTTCGAATGTGGCCTACAATTGCAAACGGCTGGCCTCGTGGTCAGGTAGCCGCCAGTAACTTCTTTTATGTGGACAACGGTCACGATAGTTTTGTTGTGTTGGGGCACTTCGCTCAGGGCCAGTGGTTAGCCCTTTAGTCTATTCTTATTTTGATCTAATTTTCTTATTTCCGTTACCTTCTGTTTTGCTATACCATGTTTGGTCTTGTTTTGAGCTTCCGCTCTTGGGTTCTCCCAAAATGCCTCCTGGCATTTCATTTTCGTTACAATAATTATAATTTCACATTTAGGTTGTGTTCTTACCTTAAGCCCATTTGCTGGGACAATATTTCTTGCTACCCAAGAAATATGTTTTAATACTAAAGTTGTAATTGCCACCCGTGACCGTAGATTCACAAGACCACGTGGGGTCTAGGTTACAGCTAGGAGTGTTTTCTTTATTTATGCCAGTGTTTTGTTTTCCACATGTCGTTGTATTTTCCTTATTGTTTCAATATATTTTCCATTTACGTATTTTATAACCCATGGGCATTCGTCTACCATCAATTTGCATTACCCAGACCCACGCCTTTGTATCACGAGGCCCAAATCCACATCCCGGGTATCCTACCCGCCTGGCTGCTCATTCCTTGTGAATGGTTGCCAGATTACGGCGTTTGAGAGTGTGTGAAGATGGGGCCATACAGTAACGTTGGTAACTTCATTAAGTCTTTATGCCGTACAGTAAGTGGAAGCAGAGCGTGAGTTGTCGATTTTGTCTGGTTTTGCTACCGCTGGTGGTAGATGGAAGCCACGTGGCAACATCATCGACTCTGCCCTGATATTTATCAGGATGAAGACACTGAAGTGTGGAATCCCTTTTTTTTTTGTAATTATAACTTCATACCATGGGCAAATAAGTAAAATTTGTGTTAAAGTTTCATGTGGAAAATTAAACCGTTAGACTTAAGGTGTTGTAAAATTCAACTGTCTGATATTTTGGTTTTTCATTTCATGCTACTGTCATGGAGCGGCACGTACCAGATCCAAAGTATTTGGATCATGAAGAAATCCAATATGAATTGGAGATCAGAGGTTTGGAGGTTCCCGCGAGCACGGAGGTGGCTCGAGCAGTTCTGAAACCTGCCCTTAAGGACCCTGTATTGTTGCCTGTGCTGTCCGAAGCAGAATTTGCAATTGGTGAGTCACAGATTTTCCATAGAGTAGAAGTTTGTGCTAATCTCATTAATTTGTTTTTGCTCGATGATTATGGTACGTCTGCCCAATATAAAAAGTTGCGCGCTCGTCTGCAGTACTTGTTCACTCGTTGCGAAGATGTTTTATCTGTTTCGTCTCATCGTTCTGACGAGGAACTAGCCAATATCTTTGAAATTCAGCGCATGATAGCCGAATGTGCAAATAAAGTTTTCGATGAAAATTCTAGTGGTTGTAATGGTGCAGAAGCACTCCGTGCAGTCAGTGTAGACAGTGATGAAATAAGGTTCCCTACCAGTGAAGGTGATAATCAGCCTTATGTTCCAACATGTACCGCTAATCTATTAGATGCAATTAGATTGAGTTGTGAAGTTTCAAATAATGCTAGTATGTTTCAATCTGTTGACCAGAATAATGTCTTTCCGGTTTCTACTAAAAATGGTACTACAGTAGATAGCAATTGTACAGGGTTGCCAGTAATTTCCTTGGCTGAAGTAGACGTTGCTAATCCTTTTTCTTTCCCTCGTGTGGATCATTCTGCTTATGTGTATAGTGAAAGAGCTGCTGTAGGCAGGTCACGTGTCATGTCAGGGTTGCCAGCCAGTAGTGTCGATGCTGGTGGCAACACAAGTGTTGTTAAATTGTCTACGCAATACCTCCAGGTCACTGAGAGGCAACCAGTCGATAGTTTTTTAGCGACTGAGTTTAGCCGGTTAAATTTTAACCAAGGATTATCATCCGACGCGAATTTGGTTGAAGTGTCGAACGCTTCATGGATGAATAATTTGGGTACTGACTCTAGTTTTCGTGTACCAGTGTCCGTTCTTTCTGTTTCTGCTGTAAACAATTCTAACGGTGATGTCAATTGTAATTCTTCCGTTTTCGAAAATTTGCAACCGAGTGCTAGAGAGTTGTTCATGTCAACTGAAATGCCTCGTTCCGTGTGTAGCACAACTCCTGTGTACACCACAAGTAACTCCTATGGTGGAGTAACATATTCTTATTCTAGTGCCTTTTCTCGTCCCACTTGTTCTGTTCTGACGCCCAGTACGAGGGGTGTTCAAGAAGTAAATCTCCGCAGTCGGAGCATGTATCCTACTCCGGGACGAAGTGCTCCTCAAGACGTTTCTAGTAGTAACTATCCTCCTTCATTAGGTATCAAACCTCTTAATTTCCGTTGGCCTAAGGATAAAGTTTGGTGCAACAAGAATAGAGTGTCTTCTCGTGTAGAACCTCAAGGTCGGGATTTCAATGGGCCGAGTGATGATAGTGGACCTGTTCGTGGCGAACAGAGAGGTCCTGGTTCGAGTCATTCAGTTTTTTCTAACCGTAATTTTGGGAATCTCGCCCACCCGTTATCTGATTGTGTAGCTAAGTTGAAGCACATGAATACTGATACCACTGATGGTATTATTCATTTTCTGCGTGAGTTGGTGGAAATTTATGAGTACGCTGCTGTATTTGGTGTGAGTTATACTCAGGTGTACCAACTTATGTTCCCGTTCACTTCTGGTATGATGAGAAGTATGGTTGTCGATGCTATGTCCCGTAACACAGGTATCGAAGTGTTCTGTGAGCAAGTAATGTCAAATTTCATTCCGTATAGAAAGATGGGTACTGTAATTCAACGTCATTTGTATCGTGTACAGAAGTATGGTGAATCGTTGGATGTGTACATGCAAGATATGTTGAAGCTAGCTAAGATGTTTTCTGTTAACTTCACCGAGCAAGAGATGGTGGAACACATTTTAGATGGTGTGACGCCAGACTATCGTTCATTTTTATGCTTAGGGTCTCGCCCGAGCACTATTGCTCAATTGTGTGCTTTTGCCGTACGTGGAGAGTCCGTACGCCAGTCTGACTATGGTAGAGGTTCTGTTGATCAACCCTCACAATTTTATTCATACAAACCTCAGGGTTCTTCTAATCGTTGGAACAATGCTCGTTCCCAGGGTAAACAAGGTAATTGGAGAGATCGTGAGCCTCAAGTTTCAGGAGGTCGATGGTCGAGTAATCAGCCTCAGAGTAGTCCTGTTCGTAATGAAGAAGTCAGGAGCTCTGGAAATTTTAATTCTGGAAGGAATGTCCGCTTCCAAAGTCCTTCAAATAGTAGAGGTGATGTCAGACACCAAGAAGCTACTAACCGTGGCGAAGGTTCAAACCGTCAAGAACCTCAAGGTCGAACGAATAGTGGTTCAGTGAAATGTAACGCTTGTGGTCGTTTCGGTCATTCAGACCGCATGTGTAATGCTCCTCAGCAATGACGTCCAGAGACCTGGCATCGTGATGTTATGTCGACGTCATCAGTCGTTAATGTAGATAAGAGTAGTGTCGGAGTGTGAGTTGTTGTTGTTGTTTTATTTTAGGGTTTTATTTGTATTTTTCCTGGACATTGGCTGGTGTTTCCTTGAGTTGGTGCCTGTCTCAGTTGTACCCCGGCGTCCTCTGCTGACATGGTGTTCTCTCTTTGGTTAGCTGGCTTGTGTGTTCCTTACGTCAACGCTCGGCAGGAGGAAGTGCTATCCTTACGTGTCATGTGTCGAGCTCGTTCGTCCCCTTCTGTCATGTGAACCGGTGGTGTTCACCTTGTGACAGGAGCTACTTGTAGTGTTAGTGTGTCTTAGATAGTTGCATAGCCATTTTATTTTCAGGGTTTTTAGTGTTAAGGAGTTGGTGCTGTCGACGGAGTCGATTTGTTCTGGTGGCATCGAGTTCTACAGGTAGTTGCGGTAGAGTTGTTTTGTGTCAAGGTATCTCGAGTTGTTGAGATATTTGCAGTGGTCTTAGACATTTTATTTCAGGGTTTATGGTGTTGAAGAGTTGGTGCTGTCGACGGTGTCGATTTGTTCTGGTGGCATCGGTTTCTACAGGTAGTTGCGGTAGAGTTGTTCTGTGTCTAGGTATCTCAAGTTGTTGAGGTATTTTGTTGTGGTATTTTTTGGCGTTACAGAAGAAGCAGAGGAAGCAGAGAACTCAGAAAGTGAGGTGTAGTGTGAGTTGTAGAATTTTTCTCTGCAGTAATTTGGTGACGGTGATATTTCTTCGTTCTGTATTTGGTATTGTTGAAGTGAACATTGACATGTTCTGAGTCGTAGTGCTCTTGCTCTGGTGTGTGTGTGGATATCAGGGATTACTGCATTTGCTCGCAGCCCTGGTGTCGGACCCTTTCCTCGTTGAATTTTGTCTGTGTGCTGTGTGTAGCGTAGAGAGTTAAGAACTGTTGATTAGTTCCTTGTGCGTGGTGCGCATCGTGAAGTTGTGGCTGTACCTGTTACGTTGTGGTGGTGATGAAGGTTGCCCTGCATTTTCTCGCAGGCGCCTTGGTGTCATAGGAGATGACCCATTGGGTCGAATTGATAGGTTTCTGTTCTTTGAGTCACTGTTCCTGTCATCGTGTTAGTGAGTTGTAAAAGTTGTAGAGAAGTGTGTGTGTTGTGTTCGGTTCTCTGCGTTCCGTGTAGGTGTTTCCTGTTCTGCGTTCCGTGTACTAGAGGGCATTTGATGTGTAAGTAATGTAATGTAAAAGGTAAATTGTAAATGTAAATGTTGGAAATTTGTTGACACCAGTTGTGATCTGTGTGGTGACAAGGTAACTGTTTCATGTTCTCCCCTGTATTGTGAGAGCTGAGCCATTCCTGTGGTCGTGGGTTCCCCTAGATTTCTTTCGTGCGAGCCTATCTCAGTATTTCCTCGCTAAAGTGAAAAATGTATTAAGATTTTCCTCTATTCAATATGGCATTGTAACATTAGGATTTTGGTTGGGTACCAGTTCTGTGTAGTTACTAACTCCAGTGAAGTGGAGGTAACAAAAGTTCGAGAGAACGCTGTCCAGTGTTTCTTCCCATTTTAGTGACTTAACATTAACGTAATTCTGCTAAACCTAAAGTCTGCGTGTGCATTGTGTGTGCATCGCCCCTATGAAAGTGAATGTGATCTCGTGTCACTAAGGCAAGTGAATTGCCAAGTCCTTGTTTGCGCAGTGAATAGTCCTAACATGTGCTACGGAAGTTGCTCAAGCTCTCGCCCTGATCTCTCCTCAGACCAGTGGCATTCTTCGACCCTGCTGGTGAAGGAGCCAACCCAACCTTGTGTTGCGTCTCTGCGTGCTGTGTCTGCTCTTGTCCTTGGCTGTTTCAGTGGTGGTCCAGTGTGAGGGTGGCCCCCCTCACACCTGGAGATGGTGGTGGCCTGGGCCAAGGTCACTGTCATGACGTCGTCTTCCATCTGTTGGTGATCCTGATGCCTGCTGGTCGGTGCGGATGGTGATTTCTTCCCTGATGTCGACCCTGGATGCTGAACGACTGGAGCGGTACTATGGTGATGCTGGAGGGGTACTATGGTGGTCATCTGGTATGGTGGTATGGTGTTGTTGGTGTCCCTTCTTGCCAAGCCTGAGGTCTTCACGACATTGTTAGTTGGGCACTTCTACCTTCCTGCTGTTTCGACTTCATGGTGCAGTGAGTGACGCATGAACAAACATTATTTTGCCTGTTGACGGACCAAGCCGTCCTCAAGAGAACTTACAGGGGGGAGCCTCTTCCTGTTGGCTCACCCCCACTGTCGGCTTTATGAGGGGGAGGCTGTGCCACTCCAAAGACTGGCACACGTTTCTGCCCCTGGCCGCGGCTACCCGGGCAGCCTTCTACGCGACTTGTGTTTCACTCATATTTGAATGCCCCGCCGCTGACGCTGCCCTCTCCCCTCTCCTCTACTAATGAACTGTTCCGGCTCTACAAATGAACTATCCCGGGCTGGTTAAACTACGTCTTGAGGCCTCCTCTGACGCTATTGGCCCGGCCGGTTCAAATGAACCAATGGCGCGATCCCGCGCGCAGTGACTTGCACATTGAGTAAGCCTGGCCCGGCCTGCCAACTGAATCGTCCTTCTGGTTGGGCCAGCGAGGTGTTATCCGTGACTCTCAGCACCTACCGCAGTTGGTAGTGTCTGCTTCCTAATTTCTCCGTGAGGCGCGCGCGACTGTTGTCGCCCGCCAGGTGGCGTGCCTCAGTGCGCGTCTCTGCCCCAGTAGCTCCAGAACTATGCACCGCATAAGAGTGTTTTCGTCCGTGCTCTCCGAGCCCGGTATTTTACACAGGCCATGTGGCCTGCCATCGATATTAAGGTAAAACCTCCGATCTTATCCTGCAATAACTCTTGTGAATTCCATTACTACTTAAATGATTATCAACTCACAGTGTCGCCGTGAGAAATACAGATCGATTCAAGATTAATTGACTTATCTATTCTAAACATTTCGAACTAGTATGAACTGCAAGGCACATAGCCAATGGCGGCTTGCCTTTACGAACAGGTTTCCTTTTATCGAACTGCATCGATACAATTCTTAAGCCGTGTGTGGTATAATTTAATTAATTATGACTGTTTAGTTTCTGCTTTATATGTTGAATGTTATATTTTGGAGGGCAAATTAGGATAGGTGGAAAGATGGGCGCATTGTCTTTCGAATGTGGCCTACAATTGCAAACGGCTGGCCTCGTGGTCAGGTAGCCGCCAGTAACTTCTTTTATGTGGACAACGGTCACGATAGTTTTGTTGTGTTGGGGCACTTAGCTCAGGGCCAGTGGTTAGCCCTTTAGTCTATTCTTATTTTGATCTAATTTTCTTATTTCCGTTACCTTCTGTTTTGCTATACCATGTTTGGTCTTGTTTTGAACTTCCGCTCTTGGGTTCTCCCAAAATGCCTCCTGGCATTTCATTTTCGTTACAATAATTATAATTTCACATTTAGGTTGTGTTCTTACCTTAAGCCCATTTGCTGGGACAATATTTCTTGCTACCCAAGAAATATGTTTTAATACTAAAGTTGTAATTGCCACCCGTGACCGTAGATTCACAAGACCACGTGGGGTCTAGGTTACAGCTAGGAGTGTTTTCTTTATTTATGCCAGTGTTTTGTTTTCCACATGTCGTTGTATTTTCCTTATTGTTTCAATATATTTTCCATTTACGTATTTTATAACCCATGGGCATTCGTCTACCATCAATTTGCATTACCCAGACCCACGCCTTTGTATCACGAGGCCCAAATCCACCGATTGTGAAGCCTTAAAATTTCAAGGCGGATTCAGGGTTTTTGGATGCAAAAATAAACTTTACACTCCCTTAAAATAATTTAATTTTAGTGATTCATAGTGTTAATTTTGTTATGATTAGGGGTATCCGTCGGTGTTTTTTCTGAGTACCTTTCCTATTAGAGGTATCAGTTTTGAAAGAAGATTTTCTTTACGAACGGTGCTTTCTATTCTGCTTTGTTTTTAATCTGAATTTTCGGTTGGATTTTTAAAGTTATCATTTAGTGGGAACAAAGAAGAACGGTTTAATTCACATTGTTTCATTAAGTTCTTTTTCATTACATAGGCTCACAACCCCCGACGGGGAAGACCGCGGGGGAGGAGAACTCCAGAAATGGAAGAAAGGGTTTGGAGCGTGTACGCAACAATCCTTCCACAAGCACGCGTGCGATCGGACGTGCGGAAGGGTTAACGCATACCACTGCCCACAGCGTGATACAAGATGGTGGTCTGTATCCGTATCATATTCATAAAGATCAAAAAGTAAAGCCTGAGGATCTTCCAGTCCGGATGGATTTCGCCAATCAAATGATCGATCGCTTGGGGAAGGACCCTGATTTCTTGTCGAAAATTTTATTCACCGACGAAGCTACGTTCACCAGGGATGGTTGTTTCAACATCCACAACAATCACACGTGGAGTCACGAAAACCCTCATCAGACTGTCGTGCAGGGAAATCAAGAAAAATTATCTGTGAACGTTTGGGCGGGTATTATTGGGGACCATCTAATCGGGCCTTACATTTTACCAGCCAGACTCATCGGACGCGTTTATCTGCGGTTTATTCAAGAGGTTCTCCCAGAACTTATGGAGGATGTCCCGCTGGAGACAAGGGCTGAAATGGTCTTCCAGCATGACGGCGCCCCAGCTCACTGGCACCGAGCAGTTCGGGACATTTTGGACGAAACGTTCCCCGAAAGATGGATCGGCAGAGGAGGTCCAGTGCAGTGGCCACCTCGCTCTCCTGATTTGACGCCACTTGAATTTTTCTTTTGGGGATACATAAAGGACCTGATATACGATGGGATAGAAATCGACAGTCAAGAAGAGCTAGTCGGAAGAATAGCTGTAGCAGCCGACGTCGTTCGGGAAAGAGCAGAAGAAATTTTTTGACCAGTCGGCAAATCACTTGTAAACTGTCTTCATTTTTGCCTTCGTGGCGATGTGCAAGGAGGCAATTTTGAGCAACTGCTTTAACGAAAAATCATTTGTAAAACTCTCCCAAAGTAAAGATAATTTAGTTTGCTATTGTTCATTTCTTCCAAGTCTACTTTTCTGGAAAGATAAGTTATGTATTGAAAATGAAAAACAATTTGTATTAAAACTGATAAATTGTCTGATTTTCAAAACGAGAATTTTTTTGTTTTTTTAATTGCAGACCTCCCTCCGCAACAACAATAAAAAGATAAATACGTAAATTAAATGAAAAAGAGAACTGCCAGAGCATCTTAAGAAAAGACACAGTCGCAATATTGCTGAAGTTTGAACTGTTACCGAACACGTGGCTATTAGGATAAGCGTAAACATATAATTAAGATTCGTAAAACGTTCTTGAAACATCTACCTGAAAACACCATGCTTACGGTAATTGAGTTGCTCCATCATCAAATTACTCTGAGGAAAAAAAGAAACAATTTGGGTTGGAAGAAGGATTCGAACCCCAGCGTGTAGTCACCTACGCCTGAGGGTCGAGCGCTTTACCACTTTTTTTTATTAGCTCTTTACAGAATTACAGAATTTTCAGATATGATAAATACCATACTATTACATCACAAGAAATCCAGATAGTGTCCATATTTATCGTACAATTGTCCACTTTCACTAAGCTTCCAACGCTCTTTCTGCAGGTGATACCTGAGATCCAGGAACGAGAAATGTTGATAATTGTCCATCACGAAGTGTACATATTGGCCCATTATCCACACAATGGCAGTCTGTTTAATTTGGGGGAAGGCGGTCACCGACAAACGAATCAACTTCCTGTCATCAAGGTCATCCGTGGGCACATTTAATAGTTGACATACTTTTCCCTTACACCACAGCCACGTGGAGGCAACTCGCGTGCATGATGTGAAGCGGTGTATCGCCATATCAGTTTGACCACATATAGTACACCATGGGTAAGCTTCAAGACGGATGGTATATCGCCGTAGAGCGGTTGGGATGAGATCGTTGAGGAAGATAAAAACCTGGGAGTGTACAGCAGAAGAAATGGTCATAGCCCCAAAATTTTTCCAAACAGTGGGCCAATGGACTTAGAGGGTGGTGGCCTCGATTCGCGGTTTGGAGTGTACCACTTGCCGCAACATGTTATAAATACTTTTCGTCGTTGGAACAGTCCCTGAAGGCATTTGGCGAACAGTTTCCAGAAGGTGCTGTTGATGGTCCCTAAATATCTTCGGCAAAGCTCTATCACAATCACGGGCTGTGTTTCGAATATCTTTGTATAGCGCTTTCGTAAAAGTGTCATGTTGGGAAAGAATGGTGATATCGTTCTTGCAGAGGAGTGCACGGCATTTCATGCCATGAGCTGTTAGCCCTAGCCCGCCTTGCCGGGATGGGATGGGAGATACAACTGTTCCCGTTGTACTCGGAACAAAAATCCTTGCCATATAAACCAAACTGTATATTTTGCCAATTGGCTCTCAAACATTTTGGGAAGTGGGAAAAGTTGTGCGACATACCATATTTTAGAGAGCGCAAACACGTTGAGGACCATGACCCGTTGCACTATATTGAGGTTTCTTTGACCAAATTGGATCAGCACTCCCCTAACTTTGGCAATGACCTTAGTCCAGTTTGCTTGCACTGTGTCCAGAAGCGATTGCTTCCAGGTAATGCCAAGAATTTTCACCTCATTTACTATCCGGAACCAGGGCTGTTGGGTAATCACTGAGTTAGTATTGAGCGGAAGCAAAGCAGTTTTCTGGGGGTTCGATTGTGCTCCAGAGGCGATATGGTAGAGCTGAAGGACGCTATCGATGTGGGAGATGTCTTCATTATTGCGGATCAATATTGATACGTCATCAGCATAGGCGCACATGCCAAAAACATGTGTGGACAGTTTGTAACCCTGTAGCTTCACCTGGGTAGTCCGAATGAACGGTTCAAGGCCAATGACAAAAAGTAGCACGGAAAGGGGTCATCCTTGCCTAACTGATCGTTGTATTGGAATCAGAGGGGAAAGAAAACCGTTGACGAGCACTCGAGACGTAGCATTACAATTTATCATACGAATGTAGTCAATAAGGATTTCAGGAAATTCAAAGTGTTGCAAGACCATGTACAAGTATTCATGACTGATGCGGTCGAAAGCTTTATCAAGATCTAAGGTGAGAAAACTCATTGGCTCAGTGGGGAGCATTTCGGCTTTTAGGTGTAGGTCCCGTAGTATCGCTAAGTTTGTTAACAGAGTTCTTCCAGGAATACTGCAACATTGTTCATCACCAATGATATCATGTAGAACAGTCTTCAATCGACATGCAAGTACTTTGGTAAGGACTTTATAATCACTGCAGAGCAGAGTAACTGGTCGGAAGTCACCAACTGCCATGGGAGAGGATGTTTTTGGTATGAGGACTATGGTACCCTCGTGATGTGATTGACAAAGAGCACGACGTTGGAGAATGGTACGCAGGACATGACAAAATTCTTTGCCAATGAGAGGCCAGAAGTGTTTATACATTTCATATAGCAGTCCATCAATGCCAGGTGAGCGGTTGTTTGGGAGGTGCTTAACCACAGAGTGAATCTCTTCATCCGTAATATCCGCGCTGAGCCAAGTTTTGTTGTCCGGAGATAGATGGGTACTGCAAGATGAAAGCAATAGGGTCACCTGCTGTGGATCAATTGGAGCCTGAGCGTAGAACCGTTGATAAAATAGTGATATTTCACTACGTATAGCGTCAGGGGAGGTGACGACACTTCCAGTACTGGTGTGGAGGCGGTGGATATATTTAAGTTGCCGCTCACGTTGTCCTTTTGCGATATGGTATACACTTGCACTTTCGTCTGGGAGCACTGTACGATCTTTTAAAGCCACGTTTATATGAGCGAGCGTTCGTTGCTGTAGAGACAGGAGCTTGGTTTTAACTTCCCGAATCTGGTCATATATACGCTCCCCAGCATCAGATCTTTGCTGGAGCTGGCGAAGAACTCGATAGTAAAATTCAACTGTATCCCGTCTTTCCCGACCTCGTTGGTAGGATATGTTCTTAAAGACGCGGCGGATCCCTGGTTTAACTAAAATATCCCACCAGTCTGCGCAGTCACGAAATTTGCATTTTTTTTTGGACCCATCGAGTCCAGTGTTGTCTGAAAATATCTTGGCATTCCTCCTCCAGTAACAGCGAGCATTTCAGTTTCCAATAACCTCTTCCTATGTGAAATATGGGATGGGGGTAAGAGATTGTACATACGACAGCATGATGGTTAGTGAAACTGGCAGGTATCACTTCATATCGTCTAGGCTGGATAAGTTCCTGTGAAAAGTAGATGCGGTCAATTCGTGATGAGGAGTTGTGACTTATACAGGTGTAATGGGGCAGGGGCACCCTTAAACTATCCACAGCATCAATGAGGTGTAGGGAGGTAAGAAGGTCCTGAGAGCCGGGTTGATACCTTGGTATGGACTAATGGAATCCTCTGGGCGTTGAACACAATTGAAATCCCCTGCAAGAATAAGTTTTTCCTTAACGTCGTGCAGATGAGGCAGTATACTCTTTTGAAAGAACATTTTCCGTTCCACACGTTTATTGGACCCGGATGGGGCATATACATTTATCAGGATGGTATTGTTTATGTGTCCAGATATTATGCGTCCTGATGGATGACATAGCACACCTTCGAGTGGGATATCATGTCTTATGAGGAATCCGGTCCCTCTATTCGTATTACCGGTATTGATGTATTGTTTGTAGAAGGCAGATATGGGCAAACAAGGTATAGCAACTTCTTGAATGAAGGCAATGTCAATGTCTGCATCTCGAAGGAATCTCTCCAACAGTTGAAATTTCAGAGGGCATTCTATTACATTGATATTCACAGTGGCCACAGTGAGAAATTGCGTCATTAAGAGAAGTATAAAAGCTGTGCTTTACATACTGGAAGGTGGACTCGAGAAAAAAAAAAGACACAGGTGAGAAATATACTGGTGCACTATGTCAAATTAGGTTGAGATAGTTCCTTATGACTGCCATTCATAGGCCGGCTGTCAGCGTTTGAGAGCGTTCGTGGGTCCCTAGATGACGTAGAATGAAGATTTTGTTTCTTTTTCACAGCTGCGGGAACGTTTGTAGAGCCAGTTTGATTCTTCGGGGCTGGTACGGCAATCGAGGCATTTGTTTTAATCTTCTTAGATACGTTCTCAGATCCCCGATCAACCTGCTTAAGTGAGTTGGTAGGTACCAGAGAAGGTGGGGGCAGTGAAGACAAAATTTCTGTGGCAGCCTGTAGTGACGGCATAGTTGGTTCTAAGGCTGCGATACAGGTTGCCGATAGCACAGGGGCACTCTGTGGCTCGCTGATCTGGTCAGTGCAAAGTACCAGTTCTGCGTCATGTGTGTCCGAGGCCACTTCTGGTGTTGTCCCAGCTGACTGATCAATAAGCATGTTTTCATGTGACGTTTGTTGTGTCACAACTTCCGAGTATTGGACACGTCGTTGTTGTGTAGGAGTTATACCGAGGGGAATCATTTTCTTTGGGCAGTTGATACGTAGATGTGTGTTAGCATTGCAAATTAAACAGGTCTGTTTCTGTCCATTATACGATACATAGCCAGAATGGCCACCAAAAGTCTCAGTGGAGGGGATATCTTGTTTGATTTCCATAGTGACTGCACGTATTCCATTATACACCGGGAACTGATAAGCAGAAGACCATTGTTCTTTCCTGACGTCACTCACAGTGCCATATTTCGACAGGACGGATTTGAACATTTCAGGGGGAACTGCGAGTGGGACATTAAATATACGCACTGTGGTAAAATTGGAATCCGCTGTGGAGAGCTTAACATTTGTCATTTCGCCTGAGTCATACTGAAATTTAATAGGATCTGCAAAAGTATTTAGCAATTTCTGATAAGTAGATATGCTGATTACCTTGATGTACATGGTTTTTTCTTGCGCATTTAACTGGATGGCTTTTACTTGGTCGACAGTCAACCGGAGGGTATCGCTGATCCAGCGGTGAATTTCTCCTGGTGTGGGGCGAGAACTCTGCCTGTCCCATTGACAGCGTACGGTGTTTTTCCTCTGGTATCCGGACATGATTTTCAGCGGGGTTTTCTGGGTTTCTGGTTTTGTTGTCCTATCTGGAACACTACTTGAAAAAGTATTGTCCGAATGACACACGGAAGGTCAGTACACCCGTGGAACTATCTGAAGCACCGGTATTAGGAAACGTACACTCTTCCAATGCGGTCACACAGCGCGCACACACGTACCTCACTCGGCCACGACTAGTGACCAACTACTACGCCACTGAGCCAGGAAGTAGGACTGGAGCTAGGTAGACTTGTGAGCGATAATCGGTCCTCTGCCGTGGATAGCACGCGACGTTGCCAGATGTACTCATATTTCAAATCGCCCATAGGGACGTTACGGTTGCGTTCCGGACATGGGTTCCCTATCTCAAATTACTCCCTGTCCCCGCCCCCATGCGGAGTCTACGTTTGGTGCAGGACTTTTTTTACACCCTGTATAATTTCAAATGACGCATGCTACTGTACCATATGACGTCATGTAGAGAACATGTATTCACATCCCAACTGGCTCCGTCTTTCGGGGCATGGTGCGTCTCCCCACAGTGCGAACACATATTCAGGATCCGAATACTACCAGGTACTACTCTACAAGAAAAGGTAAACAACTTCCTAAAATACAATATTTAATTTTAAATCATGGCTATTATACAACAATGAAACATCTAATTTACATTTAATTTAATCCCACAAATCAAAATAAACCTTTGGATCACACAGATGATAATGGTAAAAGGGACACTCAATGCTGATCTACATCATCTGTGGTCCGCAGCTGAGATCGCAATTCGACCTCACCAGGCATGCTGCCACAACTCTTCCTGTGAGTCTATGAGTCTAGCTCTGGTGTCTCAATACACCCTATTCTACACTTCACTAAACAGTTCCATTTATGGTAATGCACTCTTTTTGTCATCTGACATGGTTCATATCTTATGCACACTACTTATACAATAAGGTTGAAGGTTTGGTATGAGTGACTAACATAACGCAAGTTTCTGTGCTCCGTGTTTATAAGTCAAATAGTTTAGTAAAGTGCACTGCTCGGGACAAGGATATGTTCACACTGAATCGGTGAGTAATAAAGATCATTTGGATGTATAAATCTTAATACTACATCAATGGACTAGCAACATCTAGGATATTTTCTAAGCGTGTGGATACATAACCAACAAAAGCGACTTTCAACTGTTCGTTTGAACGCCAGTGCTACCACCCAGCGAAACAATAATCTGTGACTCAAGTGCACCCCGACAGTCAACTGTTTCTGCCAACCACTCCCAAACAAATTTCCGACTTGAACGCTACCCTACATCCTTGTCCGCATCAGCGCTAGTGAGCTCTCGCACAAATATTAAACAGTGAAGTGACGAGTTACGTACTGCCAAAGAATTAATAATACACCTTTCACATCTAAAGCAGTGCCTTTACAATACTAGTAGCATTATTAGGAGCCAGTGCAATAATGGGTGTCTGTTTCGAGTGCAACAAGGCGGTGTCCAGGCAAGACATCAATGCAAAAATTCAATGTGCTGTATGTAAAAACTGGTATCATAATTATTGTGTAAATTTAAAAGAAGATGATCTCAAGTCCATAATTTCTTCGCACAAACAATGGAAATGTAATAAGTGTCCCAAGAAGAAGCTTAGCCTACATGAAGAGGGAAAGAATCAGTTAGCCCTACCTAACAACGACGAAGTTTTTAACTTATTGACTAATTTAAACAAAGAAATTTCTGAGTTAAAGGAATTGTGTAAACAGAGGGAAACTGATTTGGGGAGGTCGTTAGATCTGGTGCACGAGAAATTGGACGAAAATAAGGAAACCCTGCGGAAACAAGCAGAAACTATTAAAGATTGCAGGCAAGCAATTGAAGAGATGCATCAGGAGAACCTAAAGTTAAAGAAAGAAAACTTGGAACTAAAATCAAGACTTACTGATTCTGAGCAATACTCAAGGATCAATATGATAGAAATACATGGTATACTGTCAAACCCTGCAGAGGACACAAGCAGGTTGGTTCAAGAAGTCGCGCGAACACTCCACGTGGAACTGAAAGAGGAACATATTGACGCTTGCCACAGACTTCCCCCTCGTAACAATTCCCAGATTGCGCCTATAATCGTGAAATTTACAAGACGTCACTACAAAGAAGAAATCCTCAGACAACGGAGAATTAAACGTAATCTGAGTACCCTTGACCTTGGATACACCTACAACAACCCGGTGTATATAAATGAAAGCCTTTGCGGGGAGCGGAAAAAACTTCTAGCAAAGGCAAGGGAAGTGAAACGAGCGAAGGACCTAAAGCACTTATGGACAAAGAATGGCAGAATACTCATGAGGAAACACGACCACTCTCAGGTAATCTCCATCAACACTGAAGAGGACCTTGGCAAACTTTAACCTGAACATTGAAGATGACTCATAAGAAAAAAGAAACCATCATTTACTACCAGAACGTAAGAGGACTACGGACCAAATCCAATACTTTATTTTTAAATACACTGTCAAATAACTATGATATTATTTGTCTTTCAGAAACATGGCTTCTTGAGGGTGTAAGCAGTTCTGAGCTCTTTGATGACAGATATATTGTGTATAGGAAAGACCGAGATTTTTCTTTAAGTTCCAAGAAAGATGGTGGTGGAATTTTAATAAGTGTTAAAAGTACAATACATTCGAAGAGAATGCCAATGTTAGAATCGGATACCGAATCATTATGGATTAAAGTTTCATTCAACAATAGGGAATGTTATATATGTGTTCCATACTTTCCGCCGAATTCCAATATAGAAGCATACAAATCATTTTATGAGAAAATAGAAGAAAATATGCAGTTATTTAAAGATTACGATATTTGTATCATTGGTGACTTTAATTTACCGGAAGTAACTGATAAATCTTACAATCTATTGAAGGGTTCAAACAAATCCAAAGAGTTACAGAATTGTTTGCACCTGCTGAATGCCAGGCTGTTTAACGATATTAAGAATGTTAATGGGAGAACTCTTGATTTAATAATCAGTAACATTGACCAGTTGCATATCCAGGAAGAAACCGACCCCTTAGTCCGATTAGATGAAAATCATCCAGCATTGCAAATTATATACAAACAGGGGAAAATAACCAGATCACATGAAAGTTCAACCTATGAATATAACTTCCTCAGGGCAGACTTCTTAAAATTGTATGAATTAGTGAAAAAATGCAATTGGGATAACATGAATAATTGTAGAAATGTAAACGAAGCTGTTGATATCTTTTATGACAAAATATACTCTATAATTGACCAGTGCGTTCCAAAGACTAAACATTACAAGCGCACATATCCTGTTTAGTTCACTCAGTCCATAATATCAAATTTAAAGCTAAAGGAAAAATATAGAAAAAAGAAAAAAATATCCGAATATTACTTAAATAATTATACTCAACTTAGATCTAAAACTAAAATAGACATAAAAAAAGCATATGATGACTATGTAGCTCTTACTGAGCGGAACATGGAAAAAGATAGCAACAGCTTCTGGAACTTTATAAAAAATAGAAAGGAACGTAAAGGATCAGGATTGGCGATGGAATATGAAGGTAAAGAATATTGTAAATCACTGGAAATTGCCAATTGTTTCGCTGACTATTTCAAATCAGTATATTCGCAAACTATTCCCAACTATAATTTGAACACAAACAGCAATAACGTAAAGCAACATTATTTTCAAAATTATTTGGTTATATCTGAAGTCACCGAGGATATGGTTGAATTCGCCATTAAGAAACTAAAACCAAAAAAGTCAGCGGGGCCTGATGGGTTACCACCATACCTCTTTAAAGGTTGTAAGGAACATATTACTAAACCACTGACTATAATATACAATCTCATACTGAAGACCAGCACATTTCCAGATAAATGGAAACATACAAAAGTAACACCAATTCTAAAATCCGGAAACTCAGTTCAGATTAAGAATTACAGACCTGTAGCTGTATCGTCATCTCCGGCTAAGATATTTGAGAGTATTTTGTATAGTCATATTTTTCAACATGTTAAAGTGATCATTTCCCCAAATCAGCATGGATTTATACCAAACAGGTCAACCGTGACTAACCTTATTAATTTTACGCAATTTGTATCCACGGAGCTAGATCACAAAGACCAAGTAGATGTAATATATACTGACTTTCAAAAGGCATTTGACAAAGTGGATCATGACGTACTCATCACTAAACTATCAACGTATAATTTTTCTGAACCACTGTTTCGTCTGCTGATTTCATACCTGAAGAACAGAACGCAAGTTGTGAAATATAAAACGCAACTATCCAAAACATTTCCCACCAACTCAGGAGTTCCTCAGGGATCTAACTTAGGACCATTACTATTCTTATTATTTTTAAACGACATCTCTGATAAAGTTCAACACTCAGAAATTTTATTATTCGCAGACGATATAAAATTATATAAATCAATACGTGACCCTTACGATTGTATCAAACTTCAAAATGATTTAAATGAACTAAACCTATGGACGAAAGAAAATAAATTGCCATTTAACATCAGTAAATGCAAGCAAATTAATTTTACTAGGCGAAAAAATTACATAAAGTTTCACTATGACATTGACGGGGAAAGCTTACTAAAAATTCATGAAGTTCAGGATCTGGGAATTGTATTTACCAATGATCTGAATTTTCAAAGACATATAGAGAAAATTGTCTCTAAAGCACATAAATGTATGGGATTTGTAATAAGAAATTCATTTAATTTCTCCTATGGGATTTTAATATTGCTCTTTAATGCCTTCATCAGATCACAACTAGAATATGCTTCAGTTATATGGAATCCATACACATTGAAACATAATAAGCTTATAGAGAACATCCAAAATAAATTCTTAAAATATGTATATTACAAAAGATTTGGCTATTATCCCTCTTACGAATCGTACACATTTATATTACAGTCCTTCAATGCCAGAAAACTATCTCACAGGCGAAATTGTCAGGGCCTGCTTTTTCTCTATAAAATAGTAAACAATAAAATTGACGACGCTAAAATTCGAGAGAGAATTACGTTATATGTACCAGCTGTGAAACCTAGTAGATTCCGAAACATTTTCTTTATTCCGAGAGTTCACACAGACAACCATAAAAACTCGCCGATTAACAGAATTTTATCCCACTATAATAAAGTTCATCATCTTGACTTAGATATTTTCAGTATGTCAGAAAACCAGTTTGCAGCGTCCTGTGATAAACTGCAAGATGTCTTGTAATATATTGTACTGTATTCAGCCCATTTCCTTCTCATACCTAACCTTCCTTTTCTTCTTCTTATTATTATTATTTATAACGTGTTTCTCTATCTATATCTTCTCTTTATGTATCTTTTGTTTTTCTATTTATATATTGTTGTATATTATATGATTCTAGTAGTGAGCAATGTAATTGGGGCTTCCTGTAATGTTCACAACATAAATAAATAAATAAATAAATAAATAATAATAATAATGATCAAAACAAATCAAATTAACATGACATCAACTGTACATAAATAGCACTTCAATATTATTGACGTTACAGTATTTATTACTCGACTATCCATAGTGCTTATGGAATATTTACTTTACTTCATGGTTTAACAATGCGTTAGCCATTGTTGCGATAGGTTACTTGTACAACAATGTACTTTAATTCTGTGTATTGTATCCTTCCTCCGCTCTCTCCACCTACGCTAACAATAGTACATTTTTATCTACATAAACAAATGCTAGTCGGCTATAACGATACTATACGTCTTTAAAGTCGTTCAAAATATAAGTCGATTCTTATGTTTGCATCAAATCCACATTCACGGTACCCGTATGCAAATATGCATCTCAATCTGGGTTTTTAAGTTTCAAATAATGTGTCAGTTCCCTTTTAGCAGAGTTAGTGTTAAGAACAGCTAACTTGGCTAAATATTACTCGATTTCAACAATTAAAAGATGGATATGACATCCTTATAATGCTAAGAATTGATTTATGCAGTCAAAATAAACAATTTCTTATTAATTAAAATTGCCAGACCATGATAGCGCAGTCTCCAGTACACTTTACTATAGGGTTAGTCATAAAACTACCACCCGTCGTGAATACAATAGCTTACGGTTGGGTCGCTAGGAACCCATGATGGCCACCTAGCCTGCCCCTCGGCCGACCAGCTTCCTGCTCCCACAGCTGTCTTAATTACACATTCACACACACCAAGAAGATTTTTACAGTTGTACTCTCACTTTGCATTTAGTATAAGGCGAAACTTGTGTCATGTTACGAACTGGATATCCAAATATTTAACATCCTATTAACAGGTTAACATTAATTGGTTCAATGTGGCTCAATAACATAGATATAGCAAAGGAATGGGTTTTACTAGGCACGAAAACCTGGGGAACGGCATACGGCTTTTTACTGGCGTGGTCTAGTGGTCTTACTGCTTGCCACTGTCACGCACGAATTATCGGTAAGGCGTCCTTGACCCTTCCGTACAAATATATTCTCGCATCACAATGCGGATCATTTCAAGGAGTAGCTAATTGAGTTGGCAAACCTTAAACCTCAAAAGCCCTCGCGAGGCTGGTATGGCAGCTCAGACGCCTGTCTGTCTCCATCCGCCATCGTCAATACAACAGTGTGCCCCACGGCTATATATCAATACAAACCTTCGTAGAATAGCCTGTATGGTCCTGACAATGTCCTCGAAACGTTCCTTGCATTAATTAAGTAAACATCTCGACTTTACACTTAAATTGCTCGCATATCAGCGGCATAAATATTAGGTCTGTCGGTATATCACAGATCATATGACACTTCTAGTTTCCCTTCAATCTAGCGTTGATAATGATTTTCATATCATCCCTTACCATACTGGTATATGTTTTACTGGCATTTCTATTGGCTCTTTAACATTCAACAATTACTGTGTGATTCAATTTCACTCGTTACATTTGATCATGTATAACATTACTTTCTGACACATTATGACATCATTCTTACATATAATCTTTACCTTGTAATTACCTGGGATTTGATGCAATTTTATCACTTCATGCAAACATGCTGAATATTTCATTATTTCGACTTTTCTCACTTATAAAGTTACTGTTTAACTTTAATATTAGAGTTATCTTGGTCTTACGCAAATCCGCTGTAAGCCAAATCCGTCTTAATTTGCAAATGCTTCTATATCAAATACGAGGAAGGCAATCTCGTAAAAATATTACTTCAAAATACCTATTTTGACATGATTTCGACTTAAACGTATCGTATCGCTAGCGTTCTACATTATTCCATTTGAATTGGTACTCACATTTGTATTCTGGTGGTCGAATCTCATGATACTCCATATAACCCACCATCTTGCCATTTACTGACGAATCATGATGGATATGGTATATTTCCTTTGCGGACACAATACACTTTTCACTCTTATAATACACATTTTCACTTTGGTAATACACATATTATTTTTAACACTGACATATATTAACATTTATATTGCACAGACACTTTTTCACACGATTTGCCTCTTTGGCTTCATATTTGCGTGCTAACAGAGTTGCAGGGGCGGGATTTCCGACATCTAACTCCAATGGAAGTCTCTATCAAACGCGATCCTGGCTACACTCGTTCAAACGGCTGCTAGTATGAATGTTCCTCCACGTCTCCTATTCAGTGTCTTTGTCTGTACTTGAATAATATCACAATGCCTGTGACATGGTTTCCCATCCCACGATCTATAATAATCGATATAGCGTGACCATCGTTGATTACTAGATCATGACCTGCGCGCTTAATCGAATTACCCATATGACGGTGTAATTTATTGTTCATACCACATTATTTCAGTTACTGCGCGGCTTGATGACTATCAGCTTTACTTGGCTTATTATTATTATTATTATTATTATTATTATTATTATTATTATTATTATTATTATTATTATTATTACGGCGTCTGCACACTCGTAATTCCGTCCTATCATTTCAGTACTAAAGAACATCTTCCTGGCTGAAATACTTCTATTTACTTTAGCTTAAACATCAAAGTGTTCCTTTCACACACTTGTATAATTACTTTGCACTTGTAGTTGCGCGGTCTTTGTTTATAAATTCCGAGCGGACGGACAGCACCCTCCTCGCGTGAGTGCTCCAAATCGACTGACTTCACCATGGCCTCGTGACCTATTTAAAATTTCCCTCTCGAAACGTAGTTCTCTCAAATCCACGGAACGACCTTTCCTTTAAACCTGCAGTATCCAGGGCTGATATTGCCTTCATCTGGTCCAATTTTCCACGGAGGTTACAATTCCATCCTCGTGCCAGTGATTTGATCGTTCAATTAATTAATATTAATTTATCTTGGTTATGGCTTGGGTACGCTATTTCCGGGATTCCCCTTCATCTTCTTCCGCTGATGTCTGACATCCGCGTTTCTGTGTTAGCAGTCCGTGTAATGCTTAATATGCTCCGATAAGCATACTTCTTGGAATCATAATTATCCTTTTCGAATTTTATTCATCTATGTGTTAATTTCAACTCTCTTGGATGTCTCGTTTTCCTGTAATCAATTATTTCCATGTGGCGTCCTCCCCACTCCAACCTTTTTCCTTATGTTTCTGTGATTCACACAATCATTAGTCTCTGTCTTGGCTCCCCTTCGTAGACGTAAAAAGTCCTAGGCGCCAAGCTGACACGCCTTTCTGAACAAGCCAATTTCTCACTTGTCAGTTCTGCCTCGAAACTGTGCCTTTTGCTCAAATACAGCATCTTACAGTACTATGAATACCTTTTATTTTGTACAATATTGCTTATAATTCCTACAAGACATCTGGAATTAAGCTGATATTTCATGAATAGTCTTATATTATATGGTTCTTGGTTAACTTGTAGTTTTTCTTCCTCAAAGACCTCTGGTTCGACACCCCGAAAAATCATATGCGTGATTTTTCCTCTCTGGAGCATCAGATTCGACGCCAGTCAGTACCAGTACCATGGGTACACTATAAATGCTACACATGTTAGAAAGGCCCAGGACTCATTCAACAGACTCCATTACCCATTAACTTTGGCTTCCCGTGCACTCTGCTGCATGTCACGCACTCGCCGTCTCCGTATCGCATAACGCCAGACCCCAGGAGTAAACTCAGACTCAACAGACTCCATTACCCTTTATCTTAGGCTTCCACGTGGGGGCTGCATGAAGTCACGCACTCGCCGTCTCCGTTCGCATAACGCCAGACCCCAGGAGTAAACTCAGACTCAACAGACTCCATTACCCTTTAACTTAGGCATCCCGCGCGGGGGCTGCATGAAGTCACACACTTGCCGTCTCCGTTCGCATAACGCCAGACCCCAGGAGTAAACTCAGACTCGGTGCATATGCACTGAAAAACATGATGACGTCATACACGCCCTAACCGTGACGCATGACGGTAGACCTAAGCATAACAATTTAGCCTATTTTCAATTTTGAAAATAAGGCTTATGAGATCACCTTTTGTCCGTGTGTGTGTGTGTGTGCGTGTGTGTGTGTGTGTGTGTGTGTGTGTGTGAGAGAGAGAGAGGTGTGTGTCCCCCCCCCCAATAACGTCCAAATGGCTGGAGCGATTTCAATGAAACTCAGTAAGTTCATAGCACTATCCCGGACGACCCCAACCGTGCCCTTGAAATTATGTTACGTCTTACCAATCCAACATGGCGGCCGTGCGAATTATTTCACCAGCATTCAGTATCTCCGAAACTATTCCCGATATCACCCTGGAATATTTTACGGTGATAAAGGGAACTACTAGAAGTACACCTATGTGACTTTTAAAAAACTGGTAACTACAAAACCAACATGGCGGCCCCGCGAATTTGCGACTTTTCAACAGACCTTTCTCGCGATTTAATGTTCCAAACGCAATGAAACTTCGTACATGAAATGTTTATAAACATTGTAATGCACTGATATCTAATTTAGTTCAATTGTTTACATAACCTCGAGATGGCGGCTGTGCGAATTTTAAAATTAAGTTTTTATTTCTTGTGTTGTAGTCATGCGATCGAAGTGAAAGTTTGAATAATGAACCTACGCAATAATTTTCCTTTAATGGTACATGACTCTATGGCCTATACATTTAAAAATCCAACATGGCGACCATCCGAAATATTTCGACGGCTCTGAATATCTACGAATCTATTATAGCAATCAAACTGATTTTTTTATGTTCATAGGGGCTATGAACTTAAGTTCACCTATAGGACTTTAAATAACCTGGCGATCACAAATCCAACATGGCGGCGACGCGAAGTATAAATATTCACATAGACATTTCTCGCAATTTAACCATTCGAGTACAGTGAAACTTGGTACAGTAAATCCTTATACGAATATTAATCCACTGGCATCTAATTTATTTCAATTATTTCCATAACCACAAGATGGCAGCTGAGCAAAATTTTAAAATCTCGTTTTTACTTCTTGTGTCCTAATCATGCGATTGAAGTTTGAATGCTACACGTACACAATAATCGTCATGTAACAGTACATAACTCTAGGACCTACATATATAAAATCCAACATGGCGACCATCCGAAATATTTAGTCGGTTCTCAATTTCTACGAATCTATTACAGCAATCAAACTGAAATTTTGTATGTTGATAGTGGCAATTAACATAAGTAGGATATATGAAAATAGGCTGTATAGTTCTTCATGGAACTACTTGTTATTTACATTGTAGTTAACCACTAAATACATTTCATAAAGTTTGGTTTAAAATGATGTATATTTTCTCAAAACGTAGATGATTATCTTAAAAAAGCTGAGAGTCTGTTACGTTGTCAACCTGAAGGCTGGTCGGATCCTCAATAAGCACCGCCAAAGGTTATGTGGTACAACATTTAAATACAAAATCAGGGCGAAAATGATCGTCTTTGGCGGTTGTACTGTTGCCAACCGCAAATAATAAGTAGCATGAACAATACAGTCACAATTAGCAATAATTATTAAAGGAATCTCTTCAGTCGGTCAACACCCAATAGTGGCCAATCGCATTAGGCGGGAAAACAAGTAGCCTATTTATATGCCCATACATGAAAAAGATACAGTCAGTCTGAGAGACTAGACTTTATATAATTTCAAATGACGCATGCTACAAATGCTACACATGTTAGAAAGGCTCAGGCGGGCTCCATTACCCATTAACTTAGGCTTATCGTGCGGGGAACGGAGAGCGGGAGGTGCACTCTGCTGCATGACGTCACGCACTCGCCGTCTTACTACCCTGCACAAATTGTAAACTGTAAGTAAACAAGTTTAACTAACGAACTCGCAAGTACAGAGATAGCAAGAATCACGTCAACGCTTCATGATCAACAAGTTGCAAGTCATTCAGTATCACGCAGCTAGCGCGTAAACTCAGACTCAACAGACTCCATTACCCTTTAACTTAGGCATCCCGCGCGGGGGCTGCATGACGTCACGCACTTGCCGTCTCCGTTCGCATAACGCCAAACCCCAGGAGTAAACTCTGACTCGGTGCATATGCACTGAACAACATGATGACGTCATACACGCCGTAACCGTGATGCATAACGGTAGACCTAAGCATAACGATGAAGTTGACAAGATCATTTGAAATGATAAAATATTACATACGATATTTAACGCAAAATAACACGCTTTTATGTACAAAAATTGGAATGCTTAATTCAACGACATGTTTCGAACATCATGCGTTCATCTTCAAATCCTGTTTAATAATGTTTAAATGACTGTCGAAATTTTCATAAACCACTGTACGAACAAAATGTCTACACTTATAGTAAGCATTTATCGATCAACAACTTTGAGATCAGACATGAACAGTAGACTATACATTAACGATAGACACAATGCTGACCAGACTTCGCGCAAAGTACATACTAAAAATGCAAATACCTCTCAAGAACGACTGTAAGTTGACTTAATAACCCACGAATGAGACCGAAGACACACAGGAATATAGGCAGGCTGAGCCAAGGACTTCCAACCCCAATGTCCAACATTCGTTATTTTCATTACGCAAAAGGCTAATTCGGAGCGAGTCCATAACTAGACTGGTGCACCAATGTTCTGGAAATATATACTGTATGTAGCTATGTTCCCGTACTCGTTCTCGTTCCTTTTGACGTTCCCGTTCTCATTCCCAATCTTGCTCTTGTTCTCGTACCCATTGTCGTTCTCCTCTTGTCCTTATTCTTGATCCCGTTCTCGTTGTCGTTCCTGTTCTCGTTCTAGTTCCCGTTCTCGCTGTAGTTGTCGTCCCCATTCTTGCTCTCGTTCTGTGACTTGTTTTTGTTCCCGTTCCCTTCCGCGTTCTCTTTGTCGTTCTCTTCTTGTGGTTGTTCTAATTCCCATTCTCATTTTTGTTCTCGTTGGCGTTCCCATTCTCTTTCTAGCTCCCGTTCTCGCTTTAGTTGTCGTTCTCATTACCGTTCTTGTTCTCGTTCTCGTTCCCGTTCTGTGTCTTGTTTTCCTTCCCTTTCTCGTTCTCGTTTCGATTCCCACTCTCATCGTTCCCGTTGTCGTTCTCTTCTTGTCCTTGAACTTGTTCTTCTTCCCGTTCTCGTTCTCGTTCCCATTCCCGTTCAATTCGGGCAAGTTCTTGTTCTCGTTTAATGTCTCATCGTTCCTATTCATTTTCTCGTTGTCGTTCCCGTTCCCATTCTTGTTCTTGTTCCCGTTCTCGTAACTCCCGTTCTTGTTCTCATTCCTATTCTCCTTCTTGTTTCTGTTCCCTTTTCTTTCTCGTTCTCGTTCCCGTTCCCGTTCTTATTCTCATTCCTATTCTCTTTCTTGTTTCTGTTCCCATTCCCTTTCTTGTTCTTATTCTCATTCATATTCTTGTTCTAAATACGAGATCCCCGTGTCCGGTACGTTGGTGTCTCTAACACCGGTTAGAACGAATGGCTGGCTCATTAACCTTTTATGAACGGAATCCCACATGTCTATGTTACATACTACGTTCATCACTATAGTCTAATTCAAGAAATGTATTTTAAGAATATTTTTCTAATACAGTACGGTACCTTTAACAGTTTCATATAATTCAAGCAGCATTCTGCACCTCATTGTAGCCACAATATTTTCCTTGTGTGGATTATTGAAAGACATGTCGGTATGAAGGTATTTGCTGTCTTTAAGAACACCAATCGTATGTTCTCAAATACGCTTCCTTCCATTCTGTTAATCTTCTTCCAGTAGGCGTGTAATCCTTGCTTTGCAAGCATTGTCTCTGATCATTATGATTGGCACTACAACCTTTATAAGCTAATGAGCTTCAACAGTAATCACTGCGCCATTTCTCTCTCTACCCCAGACCTTTCCTAATAACATTCATGATTGATTAGTCTCCTCCTACAATCGAAGTGAAATATTCGTACGTATACGGCTTCTCACTAATTTCCAGATAACTTAGCCTCAAACAGCAATTAGAAATACGTGCCATTTTTGGAAAAGAGCTGGAAGAGCAATTGAAGAGACCAGTGCAAGAACCAGACAGCTCCAAAATATTTATTTTTATTTTAACTATATGTCAAAAGAGTAAGGGTTAACTACGTACACTAGCTAGAAGTAATAGAAAAATACTGAAAAAAATGATACGGGTTGTGTTTCTGGAATCCTCTCACTATATTCACGCAACCTCTCCCACTAGTCTTAATACCTCCTCATTCATAACACTATCTACCCATCTGATCTTCATCATTCTCCTTAACACCACATTTCAAACGCGTCAATTCTCCTCTTTTCTGCTCCAACAGTCCAAGTTTCACTTCCATAGAGCGCCACGCTCCAGACAAAGGCCTGTTGATGGGATCGTCATTGCAACATTAAAGTAACTAGTTCATCTTCGGGTGCTTAATGCCTTACGTACATTCTTCTTCTTCTTCTTCTTTTTCTTTAGCGTTTGTCCCACCTTGTGGCAGGGTCCGCAATGTGGGATCGTAGTCTCCATTTCCCTCGGTCATGGGCCATGTCTGGATGAAGATTGACTGCCTTTAAATCATTGTGCAGTGTATCGGCCCCCGTTGCCTTGGTCGCCCTATGGGCCTCATTCCAGCCACATCCAGTGTGTAAGCTGCTTTTGTCATTGTGTCGTCCTCTGCGCGCAGCACATGTCCAAACCATCTCATACGGTTTTCCTGCATTTTTTTCCCGATCGGAGCAACACCAAACCGATTTCTGATGGCATCATTTGAAATATGATCCAGCCTAGTGAAACCTGCTGACCATCTAAGCATCTTCGTCTCCATGACACATAGGCGACGTTCTGCTTCTTTAGTAGATGGCCAGCACTCCGTGCCGTAGAGAGCGACAGGACGAATGACAGTCCGGTAGATCTTAGATTTCAGATGGTCATTCATCCTACGGTCACAGGTGACGCCAGTTGTCATTCGCCACTTCGTCCAGGCTGCGTGTGTCCTTGTGTTGACCTCGTCAGTAAGTCGCCCATCATCAGAGATAGTGGAACCAAGATACTTAAATTTCGCTACACGTGGTAAATCTTCTCCGTCAACAGTAATGGTGCCCACTTCTTGTGTATCGGATGTCATATATTCTGCCTTCTTCTTGTTGAGGCGCTGACCATATTGCGCAAGTCGATTGGACCACTCTTGTGTTTGACGTTGGAGATCACGCTTCGTCTCAGCAGCCAACATGACGTCATCTGCATAGAGAAGTGTCCATGGTAGCGGCTGGTGCAGGTCTGACGTTACAGTGTCCATCACGAGAATGAACAGCAGTGGTGATAAGGCGGAGCCCTGGTGGACACCTACGGTGATGCGGAAGTCATTAGACGCTCCCGCGGCAGCTAGGACATAGCTCCTTGGTTCTGCGTAAAGCAGCTGCACCCATTTAAGAAGGTGTTCTGGGATGCCGTGTTGACGGAGCGCTAACCAGATTAGGTCATGTGGCACCCGATCAAAAGCCTTCTCAAGGTCGAGGAAAGCAAGATGCAAAGGTTTATTTCTTTCGGAGTATTTCTCAACCAGTTGCCGTACAGCGAAGATTGCATCTGTTGTGCCGCAGTTTTTCACAAAGCCTGCTTGGTTCCTTGTGATTTTGGCAATCGCACGAATTCTTTTGTCAAGGATACGCTCGAAAACTTTCATTGCGTGGCCCAGAAGTCTGATCGGGCGGTAATTTGAACATTCGGCAGGGCTTCCCTTCTTTTTGAAGATTGGTACTGTGATACTCCATTGCCAATCTGTTGGTATTCGACCTTCTTTGGTAATCCGATTGAAGAATTGCGTTAACCATCCTGCAGCATCCCACTCTTTAGAGCACCATAACTCTGCTGGAAGATCATCGGGGCCGGTGGCTTTCCCAGGCTTCATCTCCTTCAGAGCAGCCTCAACTTCGGCAATGTCGATCTCCTTAATTGGTCCTTCAACAGCACAGGTGGTTGGGATTGGTGGATGGGGAAATTCTTCAGTCGAAATGTTCTCGAAGTAGCTCCGCCAGCGTTCCCTTGCTTTCTCCCAGTCTACTAGCAGCTCACCCACTTCATTGTTGATGCCGTAGAAATGTTGGATATCTTCCGTTTTTCGATGCCTCGATTTTTATTATCCGATAAATGTCACGCTCGCCCTCACGCGTATCAAGTTTCTTGTAGAGGTCTGCATATCGCTCTGCTTTTGTTGAGGCAAGAACTTTCTTCGCCTCACTACGGGCTACTTTATAGGCATTCCAGCGAGATGGATTTTTATCTGCAAGAAACTCATGGTACAACTGCTTCTTCTTATGTACCGCTTCCTTGACAGTGTCGTTCCAGAGCCACGTATCTTTCTCAATCCGCCGTCGTCCTGGTTTTGTTGTTCCGAGAGTGGCATGAGCAGCTGCATGAGACGAGTCTTTTAGTTTTTTCCAGCTCTCTTCAACTGTCGTAATGGGTGGTACAGTGATTTTTGCAATGACATTGGACTCTATTTCCTTAAAGCGCCACCATTTGATTCTTGAAGGACCCGTTCTGGCTGTGCATACAGCTCTTGGTGGCGTTATACGCATCTTACAGATGACAGGTCGATGCTGCATCGCAACGGTTTCGTATGGAACAACTTTCGTGTCTAAAACGTCTGTAAGGTTACGACGTCTCACAAGGACATAGTAAATCTGAGTAGCATTTGGACCACTGTAGTACGTGATTAGATGGGTATCGCGCTTTTTAAACCAGGTGTTTGTGATGACCATGCCATGAGTTTTTGCGTAATCAAGGATTCGTTGTCCGTCATCATTCTTCAGTCCGTAGCCGTGTCCACCATGGGCAGCATGATCTTCTTTCTGCTGGCCGACATGTCCATTTAGATCGCCAGCAACAATGAGGTAATCTTCAGATGGCACTTCCGCAGTCATCTCATCAAGCAGCGTCCAGAAAGCATCTTTAGTTTCTGTGTTTAGGCCTGTTTGTGGGGCATAAGCGCTGAAGAAATGAATTTTTCTCCTGTCTGCTACGTAAACAATGTTCATAAGGCGGTCATCATACCTTTGCACTTCACATACAGAGCCATCAAACTTTGCTGATATGTCCATGCCGACACCATTAGTTGTTCCGCGGGATCCATTGTACATGCCTTACGTACATTACCCTTATTATTCCCGTTTTCAACACCATCTGACACATAGACTTTCATCGCATGTGTTGTTGTTTGAGACTTCAGTATTTCAACTGGTTTGATACAGCCCTCCATGCTTCCCTATCCTGAGCTAATCGTTTCATCTCTACATAGCTACCACACCCTACATCTTAGGCAATCTCTTTAACATATTCCAACCTTGGTCTACCCCTACAGTTCTTGTCCTCGAGGCGGCTTCGGTGCCGTAGTTGGTAGCATGCTGAGCATCTATGCCCAAGGTCGCTGGTTCAAACCCGGCCGAAGTCGTCAGATTTTTTAAGAACGTTAAAAATCCCTCAGTATGCCTTCCTTCGGAGGGGAAGTAAAGCTGGCGGTCCCATGTCATAGATTTATGGCATGAAAAGAACATTCCACTAACTACACGTGTGTGAAGACAAAATTTTTAGATTAGAATTGATAACGCAATATTAGTTCCAACATACGCTGCCAGGTGCTGACTGCGATGGCATCTAGTAGCCAAGTCCGCTAGCTAGGTGTGGTGGACGGTAGCATTTGGTAGCGAAAGTAGGAACTACTTGAAATTATCGTCTGCAGTCCTTACTTGAATTAAAATAGATAACACACACTTATACAGTCATCATAATTAACACCGTTTATCAAACAAATTCTACACACAACCAAAGTACACGGGGCTACATGACCGCGTTGTCGCAGCCCCTAAATAGAGGCACCAACCAACAAACTTATCCTCAACCCTTCCTTCCATAAATGAGTTTGCTATTCCTGGGTGTCTTAGTATGTGCTCTACCAACCTATCACTTCATTAGCAATCGCAAGAAACATATCTCACAGTAAGTCTGCTGTATAAACAAGAGGTTCCGTGTCGAACTAAAGATCCTACTTTTCTTAAAATTTAAGACTCATGACAATGATTAATCTATATGGATCTATCTAGAATAATGACGAAATTAAGTTGGTAATATCGAAATTTCTAATTAATTCGAAATACTGTATACCTGGCATAATGCTGCCTAATAGAGCACTACAGTTTGCAGCCCTGGTGACTGAATATATTCTTAGTTCCATCTCTTAAGGTACAGAATAAAAAATTTGGTTGAAGTCCAATGGATAGCTTGGACGGTACATGCAGTTGAACATTGGATCTAACAGCGCGCTTAAAATCATTTGTGCAACAATGTCATGCATGTGTTGGTCAAAAATAATCTGAAATAATATGATCTCTTGTTGTGCCAATTTTGGATGAAATCCATTTGATAGTATAGAAGTTACATGTATTTTAAAATTGAACCTGTCAGCAGGCTTAGAATCATGTTGGCAGCACTGACGTATATTAGTTACACCAAATTAAGCTAGAATGCCAGGTACTATACGTTTGCAAAGTTTAGAGCTGTAGGCGTACATACTTTCTGATATATTGATATTAGGGTAAGAAAATAGATACAACATTTATTAACAGTTGGCAGCCCTGCTTGCTCTTAAGGATACGAATTGTCTTATCTGTTATGGTACACAAAGGACATACGAAATTGGTTTGAAATCCAATTGATAGTATAGAAGTCACATGTATTTAAAAATAGGTCCTATCGGCAGGCTTAGAATCATGTTGTTAGCACTGACGTATATTAGTTACTTCAAATTAATCTAGAATGCCAGGTACTATACGTGTGCAAAGTTTAGAGCTATTGGCTTGCATACTTTCTGATATATTGATATTAGGGTAACAAAAATAGAGACAGCATTTATTAACAGTTAGCAGCCCTGGTTGCTCTTAAGAAGACGCATAGTAATAGCTGTTTTGGTACACATAGCACATATGAAATTTGGTTGAAATCCAAATGATGGTATGGAAGTTACATGTATTTAAAGTTGGACCTGTCAGCAGGCTTAGAATCATGTTGGTAGCACTGACGTATATATGTTACTCCAAATTAATATAGAATGTCAAGTACTATACGTGTGCTTAGTTTAAAAGCAGTCGGCTTTGATACTTTCTGATATATTGGTATTTGGATAAAATAAATTGAGAGCTTTTATGAGCAGTTGGCAGCCCTGTTGGCTCTTAAGAATACGCTCAGTCATATCTAGTTATGTACACATAGCACATACGAAACTTGGTTGAATTCCAATTGATAGTGTAGAAGTTATATGCATTGAAATATTGAACCTATCAGCAGGCTTATAATCATTTTGGCAACACTGGCATGTATGGCCTCCTGGAAATTAAACCGAAATATTATTATCCATACTTGTGTCAATTTTGAAATAGCTCCCATTCATACCTTCCAGGATATCCAACATGGAGCTCAAATTTCAATTGCGATTTTTCAGCAGTTGGTAGCACTGACAAAAATACGATATTGAGATATTCATGTATAGATCTTTACTTCTACCAAATTTTGTTTCGATTGCTGCAGCCATTTAGGAGTTGATAGGGGGGGGGGGACACTCACACACAGCCAGACAGACAGAAGGACAGGCAGACACACACACATTTGCCCCGATCGATCTCATAAGTCTACTTTTTACTCATTTTTACAAAATGTTAAAAGTAGGCTAAAAATATTTTAGAGTGATACCTCTGGAAAAAGTACTGTGATAGCCAAGAATGCTAGCCACTACACCACGAAGTGGTCGCTCACAATGTGATAAATCATCTCGGAAATCAAAACTGACCCAGTGCCAGTGTCGATGTCTAGGGTCAGTTGCGGTAGCTTTTCGCTGGTGGCTATACGACTCCCTTCAGGTACATTTATCCAGGCAGACCTGAGGTGGAGCTACACCCTACTGACATGGGCCCTGCAGAGTGTCCTTACATCGCGCATTGCAATCTCTACGCAGTATGTAACGTACGCTTACTGTCTGGACATTATATTTACCCCGGGTGAGGTGTGCAATGACCAAATATACTCTCATTTGCCTGTCAGTCTGTCTATCAGATTGTCTCATTGCCTGATTGTCTGTTTGTCTGATTGTCTGATTATCTGTTTGTATGAATGTCCGTCTGATTTTCTGTTTGTCTGAATGTCTGTTTGATCGTCTGTTTGTCTGAATGTCTGTTTGATTGTATGTTTGTCTGAATGTCTGTTTGATTGTATGTTTGCCTATTTGTCTGATTGTCTGATCGTCTGTTTGCCTAATTGTCTGTTTGCCTGTTTGCCTGATTTTCTGATGGTCTGATCGTCTGTTTGACTGATAGGCTGTTTGCCTGATTGTCTGTTTGCTTAATTGTCTGATTTTCTGATCGTCTGTTTGCCTTATTGTCTGTTTGCCTGATTGTCTGTTTGTCTATTTAACTGATTGTCTGTTCGTCTGTTTGTTAAGGATTGGCGTTAAAACTACAATAGTGAATGACAGGGAATCCGTATTTAAGAAGAAGGCATCCCTGAAATAAAATTAGTACATGGTTCACTACCCCGGCAGTGGTCCGGGTACGGTCGTCAAGAGCTTGCTGATGAGCCCATCTTAGTCCACGGCAAAATCCTAGAAGATTAGCTAAGCTTTTAATAAATATCTATATAAAAACGTTTTTCTTTTGTTTTGTTTCTGTTTAGAATTGTATTATTTGTGTATTGTTGTCACTCCAACAGTTCTTCTTAATAAATATCTCTATAAAAACGTTTTTTCTTTTGTTTTGTTTCTGTTTAGAATTGTATTATTTGTGTATTGTTGTCACTCCAACAGTTATTCTTTCCAGTACCTAAGCAGAACAATGTACAGGGTATAAATTACGAAATCCTACCAAGTCCGACAGCCTGTTCTCAGTTAAGCAAACCCTGCCACCAGTCTTGTGTGCGCAATTTCCAGATGTCCCTATAGCACAACCACGATAACGACGGGTACGAAAAGCTATCCGTTTTAATAATGTCCCACAAACATTCAAATCGTCAACAATTTCTTTTGTACCCGGTGTTGCCTGGGAGTTGTCATTATTTTTATATTACATAGAAAGATACGTGCCAATATATTTCACAGAATATATTCACTTCGCCTCTAATTGAGCTTAAATATAGTTCCCATTGTTTTGAATAATAACATTAGTTAACAAGTTTCTTGCTATATATTTAGTCAAGAATTGTGAGTTATCAACGAATATGAACATGAAAATTTTCCATTACCTACTGTACCCTTGCGTAACTCCACATGGGCACACTACCATTGTCTTGAACTGTAAATCATTAAATTATGTTGGAAGACATTTCGTGAAGTAGTGGTCAGCTTCCTGGGAAATAATAAGTACGAGGGCTGTTTTTTAAGTAAGGGCCGTTTTATTTAAATTAACCGAACATTTTATTTTGAAACCACATATATTTTTAGGTTTTACATACCTTCATCTATTTTTCTACATAGTTGCCTTGTTTATTTAGGCACTTGTCATACCTTAAAACTAAGTTCTGAAATCCCTCTGCATAAAAGTTTGCCGCCTGCTCTGACAAACAAGAATTCACGGCTGCTTTCACTGCTTCATCAACGGCGACACTTGAGGAAAATCCATTGATAGGGTGGTTATCGTGAATATTCAGTCCTCGTGAATTTTCATGTCAATTGCAGACACCAAGTCTTCTGAACATTTTCACGGCCACTTTTGAACTCGCGTACCCATTTTCGCACTTTACCTTCCGTCATTGCATTATCACCATACACCTCACAAAGCTGACGATGAATGTCTGCAGTCGACATGTTTCTTGCACTCAAAAAACGTATCACAGATCGTACCTCACACGCAGCGGGTGAGGGCGAATCAATAATCTTGAACATTGTAAAGATGCACAGTTCAGCGTACAGGTAAGCTACACAGCTGCAACTGACGCCTGCATGTTCGCAAAGGATTCCAGGAGGTATCGCGCATGCTTGTTGTGGCGTGCGCACTAACTACGGGCTTAAAAAAACAGCTCTTACTTAAAAAACAACCCTCGTAGTTAGTTGAAGAATTCCTGGACAGTTACCTGAAGCTAGGATCTAGAATGTCCTCAAAATTCACTTCCGTCATTCTCACCCAAAACTTTTTCCCTTGAGAATTCAGTAGCTGCAAATAAACACGGAGAAATATACTGTAGATGATGGATGTTGTTTTACGCCCCTTTTAACTACTGCGGCTTATAGAGACGCCGCGGTGCCGGAATTTTGCCCCGAAGGGGATCTTTATCGTGCCAGAAAATCTACTGACATGGCTCCCTCACATTTGCGCACCCTCAACTGCTATCCGACTACGCCAGGATTCGATCCTTCAACCGTGGGACCAGCAAGCGAGAACGTTACCTCTGAACCACGCAGCCAGCTACGGAGGAAGATTCCAGCAGGATGTTCAGAAGATGGGGAAGAGGTACCACGGCCGAGAGGATCCCCTCATGATGGACACCTACTGTTGGTTTTTACGTAGAGAAAGTGATAGATGTTACAAAAGATTGAAGTAACGCTGGAAGTGTTGAAATACCTCTCAATACCGCGATATATTGCAATCAATTTCGACTTGATCTTAGATGATTACATCCTTATTTGTGTACTTATTTTAGTATTAATTGAAACCAAATAAGCTTTGATATAAGCTATTGTATTAATTCTGAATATTTCAGTGTTTTAACGATGCATGTACTGTTCACGTAAAATTCTGATGTCATTTTATTTTATTTTATGGTCTATTATCATGTTCCTTTGTGAGATTGAATCCGTTCATAACTTGAAATTAAAAAATTATAATTCCATTACAAACTGGAAATAAGACAACTTTTTAAACAGTAGTATTATTTTATTGTACACTATGTTATCGCATATGCACATATCTCATATGACCACAGTTCACAATTAGAAAGTATTTCTATAACAACAACAACAAGTAGTTCCGTGAAGAACTATACAGCCTATTTTCATATATCCTACTTATGTTAATTGCCACTATCAACATACAAAATTACAGTTTGATTGCTGTAATAGATTCGTAGATATTGAGAACCGACTAAATATTTCGGATGGTTGCCATGTTGGATTTTATATATGTAGGTCCTAGAGTTAAGTACTGTTACATGAATATTATTGTGTACGTGTAGCATTCAAACTTCAATCGCATGATTAGGACACAAGAAGTAAAAGCGAGATTTTAAAATTTCGCACAGCTGCCATCTTGTGGTTATGGAAACAATTTAAATAAATTAGATGCCAGTGAATTAACATTCGTATAAGGATTGACTATACCAAGTTTCACTGCACTCTCATGGTTAAATTGCGAGAAACGACCATGTGAATATTTATACTTCGCGTCGACGCCATGTTGGATTTCTGATCACCAGGCTATTTAAAGTCCTATAGGTGAACTTAGGTTCATAGCCCCTATGACCATAACAAAATTCAGTTTGATTGCTATAATAGATTCGTAGATATTCGGAGCCGTCTAAATATTTCGGATGGTCGCCATATTGGATTGTTAAATGTATAGGCCATAGAGTCATGTACCAAGGAAAATTATTGCGTAGGTTCATTATTCAAACTTTCACTTCGATCGTATGATTTCGACACAAGTAATAAAAACTTAATTTTTAAATTCGCACAGCCGCCATCTTGAGTTTATGTAAACAATTGAACTAAATTAGATACCAGTGCATTACAATGTGTATAAACATTTCCTGTACCAGATTTCATTGCGTTTGTAACATTAAATCGTGAGAAAGGTCTATTTAAAATTTTTAAATTCGCTTGGCCGCCATGTTCGTTTTGTAGTTAACCGGTTTTTGAAAGTCTTATAGATGAACTTCCAGTAGTGCCCTTTATCTCCGTACAAAATTTCAGGGTGATACCGCTAATAGTTTCAGAGATATAGAATGCCGGTGAAATATTTCGCACATCCGCCATCTTGTGGTTATGTAAACAATTGAACGAAGTTCGATGTCGGTGCATTACAATGTGTATAAACATATACTGTACCAAGTTTTATTGCGTTTGGTTGGTTAAATCGCGAGAAACGTCTATTTTTAACAGTCGCAAATTCGCGTGGCTGCCATGTTGGTTTTGTAGTTAGCAGTTTTTCAAAGGTCACATAGGTGAACGTCTAGTAGTTCCCTTTATCACCGAAAAAAAATTCCAGGGTGATGTCGGAAATAGTTTCGGAGATATTGAATGCTGGTGAAATATGTCGCACAGCCGCCATTTTGGATTGGTGAGACGTTACAAAATTTGAAGGGCACGGTCGACCCCGACCGTCCAAAATAGTGCTATGAACCTACTGAGTTTCATTGAAATCGCTCCAGCCGTTTAGAAGTTATTAGGACACACACACACACACCTCTCTCACACACACATACGCACACACACACGGACAAAAGGTGATCTCACATGCCTATTTTTTTCAAAATTGAAAATAGGCTAAAAAAGAAGGAATTGTATGTCACATTGTGAAATGTTTTGTCACTTTTGCCAGTTCTGCCACACTGATACTTGATCTGTTGCGAAATGTTTACTGTGTCGCGTCGAGCCGTAATGTTGTGCGAGGCTAGTGCACAACAGCATTGATGTCCTCCAATTAAATCTAGTAATAAGAAAAGTGTATCAAAGATTAATCCATCTTATTGTATCCAGTTTATTATGTGTGATAAATAATATAATTGTTATTCCCCACCCTGTGTGTTCACCGACTTAAAAGCAATACTTTCATTAGATTACGAAAGTAGGAGTAAATATTTAAAGAGAAATTAAGTCAACTTCTAGATTTGCTGATGACATTGTTATCCAGGCCGATTCACCAGAGGATTTGAATGCGTTTTAAATGGCATGGGCTCGGTCATGAGGGAAGAATTCATGATGAAGAGCAACAAATGTAAAACAAAATGGAATGTTGCTGAAAGAAACCAGAAATCCCTATGGACGTCAAATTGGCAGGTGGAAAGATAAAGGAAGTAGAAGCATTTTGCTACTTAGGAAGCAAAATAACCAGTGATGGACGAAGCAAAGAGGATATAAAAAGTTGGTTGGCTCAGGCAAGGAAAACATTTCTGCAGAAAAGGAACCTGATGACATCAAATATAGATTTCGGTATTGGGAAGTCATTTTTTAAAACCTTTGTCTGGAGCGTGGCGCTCTATGGAAGTGAGACTTGGACTTTTGGCGCAGCAGAAAAGAGGAGAATAGGAGCATTTGAAATGTGGTGTTACAGGAGAATAATCAAGAACAGGTGGGTAGATAGGGTAATAAATGAAGAAGTATTTAGACGAGTGGGAGAGGAGAGATGATTCCGGCGACTGCTAATGAAAAAAAGAGATACGTTGGATTTCTGGTACGTGTCTATACAAGCAGAGAGCAGCGCTCTGCGGTAAAGTGAGGAAAATGTTTATTTCACTCCAAAGACGAGATTGTCAAGGCTGTGCAAGGAGACTAGAAGTGACGATTCGACTAGGCTATGGTTGTTTAGAGATTCTGTGAAGGGAGAGAATGGAGCGATGGTATTAGAATTTGTTGTTGAATAAATATTAGAATTAGGAAGTGAGTGTAATTAATTTAGGATTTGATTCACGGACCGTAACAATACTTAGACACCCAGGAATAGCAAGCTTCGTTATTGAAAAAGGGTCGAGGGCAAGAACTGTAGAGGTAAACCAAGGTTAGAATATGTTAAACAAATTGTCTCGGATGTAAGGTGTGGTAGCTATGTAGAGATGAAACGATTAGCACAGGACAGGGAGGGCTGCATCAAACCAGTCAAAAGACATAGGACTCGAACACACACACACGAAAGCAAAACTGAAGAAATGGTTTCTGAAACTTATGCTTGTGGTTATTGATTGGCCATCATAAAGCTGTTGTCTTTCCGCCAAGGCCAAATATTCGAGGTGGCCTTGCCTTTATTTTCTTAGCTCCGCTGTTGATCGGTGAGGACCGACTTATATCTTGTTTTACATTTATATGTTGGTAGAGTTGGTGGAATTGAGGAGATGTGACATTAGTATGGCCCCATGTCAGCTTCCAGTGAATGCGCATGGAGACGTAGTGACAGAAGCGAACGATCAATAGGCGGACAAGATGAACATGTTGCACACACACTCTCTCTGTCTCACTCTCATTGCCGATAGCATAGACTTGAGCCTGCCATTGGGCTGACATAAATTATATTACATGTTAGTAATTCTTATGAGCCCGTGAATCTGAAGAATTTATCTCCTGTAGTCATTATTTTTAGCCTACTTCACACATTTTGTAAAAATGAGGAAAAGTAGACTTATGAGAACGATCCGGGTTAATGTGTGTCTGTCTGGCTGTGTGTGTGTCCCTCCAACACTCCTAAACGGCTTCAGGTATCGAAACCAAATATATCACGGCCATATTTGAAAATGACGTCAGTGCTACCAACTGCTGAAAAATCGCAATTGAAAGTTGAGGTCTATGTTGAATATCTCGAAAGATATTCATGGGAATTGTTCCAAAGTTGACACACACAATGTATAGACAATATTACATTAGACTAATTTACAGGAGCCCATTCACGAGTCTGTTCCCAAGATGATGCTATGCCTGCTGATAGGTCCAATCTTTAAATGCATGTAACTTCCATACTATGTATTGGATTTCAACCAAATTTGGTATGTGATTTGCGCACCGGAGCAGATATGAATATGCCTTTTTAGTGTCAAAGGACTGCAAACTGTTGAAAAATGCACTCTATACATCTTTATCCTAATCTCAATATATCGGAAAGTATGAAGGTCAACTTTGCATAGGCTACATATAGACCTGCAAATGTAGGTTAATTTTCGGTAACCGATTTACGAAGGTGCTGCCAACATGAGTCTACGCGTGCTGATAGGTTCAATGTTGAATAACATTTAACTTCCATATTAATAAATGCAATTCTTTCAAAATTGGCACATATAAGGATCGTAATATTTCAATCTAAGTTTTAGCATCGTATTTATGGCAGTGTCGCCAACCTGATGCTGATGCTGATGAATTCAATATTTAAATACTCGTACATGTAACGTGCATACTATCTATTGGACCTCAACCAATTTTTACATGTGCGTTGTGTACCATAAGAGTTGGAACTAAGAATATAGTCACCCGGTCTGCCAACTGTTGATATATGGTCTCTAAAGTTTTAAGAAAAGTAGGATCTTTAGTTCGTCACAGAACTACTTGTTGTTGGTACATTCACATTCCAAATATTGGAGGAGATTGTTGATTTGAGGTGCAGCACATTGTCCCGTCTGTCTGTAAGTCTCATGTCCGGATGATGTTTGGAACTAGGGCTGTTACTTTCGATCGATTAATTTCAGTTATCAAGTAATCGATTAATCGTAGCAGAAAAATCTATTAATTGCTTCAAATAACGATTAATAATCATAATTTGAGAATTAAGAGAATTTCACGTGGAAATATTTTGAGTTAATTAAACAGATTAGAATTTGGGAGTTAATGGGATTTTACTGTAAATGGGAAACTTAAACGGTAAACTAATCAGAATTTCAGAGTTAAGGAAAATTTACGTGGAAAAATGTTTGAATCAGGTAAACTAATCATGATTTGAGAATTGAAAGGATTTTATCTGGGAAATATTCAAACCACGTTAACTGATTAGAATTTGAGAATTAATAGGATTTTACGTGGAAAATATTTGTACCAGATAAACTAGTCATAATTTGCGAATTAAGAGAATTTTATGGGGGAAATATTTGAACCACGTACATTCAAAAAGAAGAACAGAAATATTAATGCCACGTAATCCCCGTGTGGCGATTTGCCAGTTACCTCCATCGGGCGCGTCCAATTAGAATTGGGGAAGCTCGCTGGCTCTGCAGCCATCAGAGTCAGAGGGTAGTGGGGAAATAAAATACCCACCGTGAAAGAAAAACTAGACTGGTCCTCCAGGTTGGGGGTTGGGCGTGGGGCCATAAGAAATCAAATTGTTACGAAACGTCAAGATACAGCCTCGGATTCAAAAAGGAACAATAATGACGATCCTGGAAAGTCAAAGGCTAACGCTAGAAGGACACGGAATAATCACAGACGGAAGTGTGGCACTTGGAATGTAAGATCACTGTACACTCCTGCAGCGATAAACGTGTTGAATGAAGAACTGAATAGGTATAATCTAGACATAGTGGCACTGCAAGAGATGAGATGGCCCGGAGAAGGGATGCATACAGATAAGTTCTATAGCTACTTCTAAAGTGGAAACGCAGAAGGCAAACATCAATTTTATTTAGAGTTGGTTTTTCAGTCGCCAATAGAATAAGGAGTATTATGGCCTTCAAGGCAATCAACGAAAGCATATGCTGGTTAAGAATGAAAGGAAAGTTTTACAACCTAACAATGATACCATTCCATGCACCTACGGAAGATAAAAATTATGATGAAAAAGACAGCTTCTACGAAGATCTAGAATCAGTGTACGAAGGTTCACCGTCTTATGACGTAAAAGTATTCCTTGGAGACGCCAACGCCAAAGTAGGAATAGAGACTCCTTCAAGACCTTATATTGGCACCCATAGTCTACACGACTCCTCCAACAACAACAGAATGAGACTGATCAATCTGGCAACTTCAAAAAACTTAAGGATTATGAGCATCTATTTTCTTCGCAAAAACATTTATAAAGTAACCTGGAAGTCACCTGACGGAAACCCTCAGAACCAAATAGACCACATACTAGTGGATACTAGACACAGGAATATTATTGAGTATGTAAAATCTCAAAGAGGTGCAGAAATAGGATCAGACCACTTCCTCGTGGTGACGACTGTCCGTGAAATAATACAATGCGATAGAAGCAGAAGAATAGAAGCAGACCGGAAAATAAATCCAGACCTACTGAGAGAGGACCATATTAAGGAAAGATATCCTCTTGAAATTCAAAACAGGTTTGCCGCCTTAGAAGAGGAGGAAGATGATGTAGATGAACTATGAACCAAGCTCAAGAATGGAGTTCAGCATGCTGCAGAAGAGGTGCTGAAACCATTAGAGAGTAGGAGGAGGAGCAGAGAATGGTTTAACGATAGGTGCAAAGATGCAATCAAGAAGAGCGGCCAAAGTGTTATGGCTGACAAGCGGTGAAGAAGATAGAATGAGGTTGGAATACATTGATGCAGCCATAGAAGCAAGAAAAGTCGTCCGAGAAGAAAAGCGTGGGTATATAAACAGAAAGATAACCCTTGCAGAACAGGATAAAACGATAGGTAATACAAAAGACTTTTACCGAACAGTCAGCTACTTCAAGAAAGGATATACCGCAAGGGTAGATATGATCGAAGATCAAGCAGCGCAAATGATAACAGATGAGAGAAGCTATGGAGGAATGGAAAAACTATTTCAAAAATCTCCTGAGTTTGGAAGAAAGCACTAATAAGACAACAATAGAAGTGGGAGAAGAAGAAGAATAAATATACAGAGAAAATCGAGCGACAGTACAAACAAGGCAGAACGAAATGCCTAGCAGGGAAGAGGTAGGAGAAGTCATAAAGATGCTGAAGAAAGGAAAGGCACCAGGAACAGATGGAATACTTGCAGAGATGTTGAAAGAGGGAAGAGATTTACTACAAGAGAGAATACACCACCTGATCTGTGTAATTTGGAGGAAAGAACTGATTCTGGTAGAGCGGAAACAGTCTGTCATCTGCCCGATATTTAAGAAAGGAGACCCAATGAGTTGCAGCAATTGCCCTGGTGTCTGAATATATTCTTAGTTCCATCTCTTAAGGTACAGAATACAAAATTTGGTTGATGTCCAACGGATAACATGGACGTTACATGCAGTTAAACATTGGATCTAACAGAGCGCGTAAAATCATGTTGGCATTAATGTCATTTGTGTATTGTTCAGAAATAATCTGAAATAATACGATGTATTGTTGTGCCAATTTCGAATGAAATCCATTAGTTAGTATAGAAGTTATATGCATTTTAAAATTGGACCTATCAGCAGGCTTAGAATCATGTTGGCAGCACTGACGTATATTAGTTAATCCAAGTTAATCTAGAATGCCAGGTACTATACGTGTGCAAAGATTAGAGCTATTGGCTTGCATACTTTCTGATATATTGATATTAGGGTAACAAAATTAGAGAAAATATTTATTAACAGTTGGCAGCCCTGGTTACTATTAAGAATCGGCATAGTCATATTTGCTATGGTACACATAGCACACACGAAATTTGGTTGAAATCCAAATGATAGTGTAGAAGTTACATGTATTTAAAGTTGGACCTCTCGGCAGGCTTAGAATCATGTTGGTAGCACTGACGTATATAAGTTACTCCAAATTAATATAGAATGTCAGGTACTATACGTGTGCATAGTTTAAAGCTGTCGGCTTGCATACTTTCTGATATATGGGTATTTGGATTTAAAAAAAATGAGAGCATTTATTAACAGTTGGTAGCCCTGGTGGCTCTTAAGAATACGCTCAGTCATATCTGTTTATGTACACATAGCACATACGAAATTTGGTTGACATCCAATTGATAGTGTAGAAGTTATATGCATTTAAAATGTGGACCTAAAAGCAGGCTTATAATCACTTTGGCAACACTGCCATGTATGGCCTCCTGGAAATTAAACTGAAATATTATTTATACGTGTGCCAATTTTGAAGTAGCTCCCATTCATAACATCCATGATATCCAACATGGAGCTCAAATTTCAATTGCAATTTTTCAGCAGTTGGTATTACCCTTTCACGAATTGATTGCCGGCGGTCGAGATGGGAACTATTCTCTGTTTACTTGTGTCACACGTCACTCTGCTTCGTTGACAGGTACAGTTGCGCGAGTAGGATATGACTCAGCTACCGTAGCTGTCGGTGGTGACATGACGCTTATCTGCGCTAAGACAGGTAGCGCACGCAATGCTGCTTGACTTATGTGCAATTTGCACCGTGTCATCACCGTGTCCTTCTCCTTACCCCGCGGGGCTCCGGCTAAAATAATCAACAAACGGTGGCGCAGCCAGGCTCAGCGGCAATCAAATGTTAAACGGGTAATAGCACTGAAAATGAAAATCCACAGCCTGCTTCCAATCTCCGACCGGGTCAGGAATGGAATGAATGAAGCCCCCATCTAGCGGCGAGGATATGAACTGTGCCGGCTGCCGAGGCCTGACGCACTCCTCTGGGGCAATGATTAAATGAATGACAGATGAAATGAAATGGAGATTGTTGCTGGAATGAAATTTTGACAGGGAAAACCGGAGTACCCGGAGAAAAACCTGTCTGCCTCCGTTTTGTCCAGCACAGATCTCACATGGAGTGACCGGGATTTGAACCATGGACCCAGCGGTGCGAGGCCGGCGTGCTGCCGCCTAAGCCACGGAGGCTTACGTAATAGCAGAGACATTATTTTAAAATGCGGCATTAAAATATTACTCCTACCAAATTTTGTTTCGATTGCCGCAGCCGTTTAGAAGTTGATAGGGGGGGGGCACTCTCTCTCCCACACACACACACACACACACACACACACAGCCAGACATACAGACAGAAGGACAGACATACAGAAGGTCAGACACACATTTGCCCGGATCGATCTCATAAGTCTACTTTTTCCTCATTTTTGCAAAATGTGAAAAGAAGACTAACAAGAAGTTCCGTAACGAACTAAAGAGCCTACTTTTCTTAAAATTTAAGATCTATGCCAATGATTAATCTATATGGATCTATCTAGAATAATGACGAAATTAAGTTGGTAATAACGAAATTTCTAATTAGTTCGAAATACTGTATACCTGGCATACTGTAGCCTAATAGAGAACTACAGTTGGCAGCCCTGGTGACTGAATATATTCTTAGTTCCATCTCTTAAGGTACAGAATACAAAATTTGGTTGAAATCCAATGGATAGCATGGACGTTACATGCAGTTAAACATTGGATCTAACAGCGCGCGTAAAATCATGTTGGCAACAATGACATACATGTATTGGTCAGAAATAATCTCAAATAATATGATCTATTGTTGTGTCAATTTTGAATAAAATCCATTAGTTTGTATAGAAGTTACATGCATTTTAAAATTGGATCTATCAGCAGGCTTAGAATCATGTTGGCAGCACTGACGTATATTAGTTACTCCAAATTAATCTAGAATGCCAGGTACTATACGTGTGCAAAGTTTAGAGCTATTGGCTTGCATACTTTCTGATATATTGATATTAGGGTAACAAAAATAGAGACAGTAACAGTTGGCAGCCCTGGTTACTCTTAAGAATCAGCATATACATATCTGTTATGGTACACATAGCACACACGAAATTTGGTTGAAATCCAAATGATAGTATAGAAGTTACATGTATTTAAAGTTGGACCTGTCAGCAGGCTTAGAATCATGTTGGTAGCACTGACGTATATAAGTTTCTCCAAATTAATATAGAATGTCCGGTGCTATACGTGTGCATAGTTTAAAGCTGTCGGTTGGCATACTTTCAGATATATTGGTATTTGGATAAAATAAATTGAGAGCATTTATTAACAGTTGGCAGCCCTGGTGGATCTTAATAATACGTTCAGTCATGTCTGTTTATGTACACATAGCACATACGAAATTTGATTGAAATCCAATTGATAGTGTAGAAGTTATATGCGTTTAAAATTTGGACCTATCAGAAGGCGTATATTCATTTTGGCAACACTGCGATGTATGGCCTCCTGGAAATTAAACTGCAATATTATTATCTATACGTGTGCCAATTTTGAAATTGCTCTCATTCATACCTTCCAAGATATCCAACATGGAGCTCAAATTTCAATTGCAATTTTTCAGCAGTTGGTAGCACCCACATCATTTTCAAATATGTGCGTGAGATATTAACAAGATGTTCAGTAAAGAACATATAGCCTACTTTCTCCTAAATGTATGAGTATAGTTATAACTCGTTGTTATTATCAAAGAGTATAATAGAACTATTCTTTGTTGAAGACCTTAGAAACGATTTACCTCTACCAAACGCCACAACCTAGATAAAAACTGCTACCATCATTGAAGAAAGAAAGAAAGAAAGAAAGAAAGAAAGAAAGATAAGAAGTATCCAAAGAATGTTAGGGATCTGGAGACATAATCGATCGGACTGGCGGCGTGGCTCAGCGGTAACGTTCTCGCTTGCTGGACCGTATGTTTCAGGTTCGTATCCTGGCGCAGTCAGCTGGCATTTGAGGGTGCACAAATGCGAGGGAGCCGTGTTAGTAGATTTACTGGCACGTTAAAGATCCCCTTCGGGACAAAATTCTGGCACCCCGGCGTCTCTAAAAGCAACAGTAGTTAAAAGGGACGTAAAACCAATAACATTATTATTATTATTATTATTATTATTATTATTATTATTATTATTACATAATCGGCCTGACGCGGGCAACATCCAACTTTGAGTTGAGGCATCTCTTTACACGTCTGGCTGCGTATGACTTTCACAACCCTAATTGAATTAACAAATCTTTCCATGACCCTACAGAGACGTGTGTATACCAACTATGTGGATATTTTCGATTGCTATTTGGCTGAAATAAAAGTATTAATTAATATCCTGAACTAGCACCAACGGTAGAGTTCAGATACTATGTGAAATCGTTTTGTTCTTTACTTCAGTTAACATTTTCAAATAACGCACAATAGCCTGTTACAAACCCTTTAAAATAAAAAGTAAACAAGATGTTCAGTAAAGAACATATAGCCTACTTTCTCCTAAATGTATGAGTATAGTTATAACTCGTTGTTATTATCAAAGAGTATAATAGAACTATTCTTTGTTGAAGACCTTAGAAACGATTTACCTCTACCAAACGCCACAACCTAGATAAAAACTGCTACCATCATTGAAGAAAGAAAGATAGAAGAATATCAAGAATGTTATGGATCTGGAGACATAATCGACCGGACTGGCGGCGTGGCTCAGCGGTAACGTTCTCGCTTGCTGGGCCCTAGGTTGCAGGTTCGTATCCTGGCGCAGTCAGCTGGCATTTGAGGGTGCACAAATGCGAGGGAGCCGTGTCAGTACATTTACTGGCACGTTAAAGATCCCCTTCGGGCCAAAATTCCGGCACCCCGGTGTCTCTAAAATCAGCAGTAGTTAAAAGGGATGTAAAACCAATAACATTATTATTATTATTACGACCTGCCGTGGGCAACATCCAACTTTGAGTTGAGGCATGTCTTTACACGTCTGGTTGTGCATGGCTTTCACAACCCTAATTGAATTAACAAATCTTTCCATGACCCTACAGAGACGTGTGTATACAAACTATGTGGATATTTTCGATAATATAATCCTAACAGAGCGAGTGCATTCTAGCGGCCAGAAGAAGAAACTTTTCAATAAAATCTGGAAGTTACCTTTTTGGCAGCTAGATGTCTCGAGTAAATCTGCTGGCGAATTATGTTTTAATTAAATATATATTTTACACCATAATGTGCACAATATAACGCTTAATAACATTTTCAAGTAACGCAAAATAGGCTGTTACAAACCCTTTAAAATAAAAAGTTAAAATGTATCGTAGTATCATCTTGTCATTCTTCAAATTCGATGCGCATAGAATGATAATGGTATAGTAATCAATGGATCCCCACGTAGACTAGTCGTGACATCTATTGGTGAAATATCGAACAATATAATCCTAACAGAGCGAGTGCATTCTAGCGGCCAGAAGAAGAAACTTTTCAATAAAATCTGGAAGTTACCTTTTTGGCAGCTAGATGTCCCGAGTAAATCTGCTGGCGAATTATGTTTTAATTAAATATATATTTTACACCATAATGTGCAAAATATAACGCTTAATTTTAAAACATCTGAGTCATTACAAAACAATAAACATATAACATTTCAAGCAAAAAACCTAGCTCTGATCGGGTTTGAACCATAGGCATTTGAGCGATAGGCTAACGCTCTACCACTGAGCTAATTGTGTCAACGAATATCGTTCTATTTAAAATGACTTACATAGAACTTGTTAGCAAATAATGATTTATACTAAACGATTTCATCGCTGGAGTATATTATTTATATATAAAGCATTTCATACAAAGTTTATTTATTTTTTATCAGTACGCTATATTGCATGCAATACTCAAATTAGTGAAATATAAGTCCGGCACAAGATATCCGCTGCCATCTTGTCTTATTACTGAATCAGTTCAGCTTTTTAAAATCACGTCTGCACTATAGTATTACAAAATAAACTTTTAATTTCGAACGTGCCTCTTCCTTTAGAACAGTTAAAACGATTCTCGGCTCGATAATCGGAACTGGTGGGTCCCATGATATGGATTATAAAGTTTGCATAATTCGCACGGCCGCCATCCTGAAATGGTATGGCGGACGACCTTGTAATTTGGTCACAAGACGCATCCTATACGAAGGTATGTTGTTACCAAATTTGGTACAGATCGGATGATTTGGTTAGTCGTTATTTGATTTTACGTTTTGAACGTTTGAGTGGCCTCCATTCAGTTTTAGTAAAGATGGCGGCGATATAAAACATGACACTGAGGTGCCCTTTGCTAGTGCTACCTTTGTACCAAATTTCGTTCAATTTGCATTCACCGTGTTCGAATTGATAGGGGGGGACAGACATTCAGAGTACACACACTCACACACACACAGACACACACACACACACACACACACAGACTCACACACACACATACACACACACACACACAGACTCACACACACACATACACACACACACAGACAGACACACTTTTTTCGCCCTGTGTTGATCTCATAAGTCTACTTTCATTTTTTTGCAAAAATCGAAAGTAGGCTAAAATGTATCGTAGTATCATCTTGTCATTCTTCAAATTCGATGCGCATAGAATGCCAATGGTATAGTAATCAATGGAGCCCCACGTAGACTAGTCGTGACATCTAGTGGTGAAATATCGAACAATATAATCCTAACAGAGCGAGTGCATTCTAGCGGCCAGAAGAAGAAACTTTTCAATAAAATCTGGAAGTTAATACGTAGGTCGGCGTGCAGTTACCTTTTTGGCAGCTAGATGTCTCGAGTAAATCTGCTGGCGAATTATGTTTTAATTAAATATATATTTTACACCATAATATGCACAATATAACGCTTAATTTTAAAACATCTGAGTCATTACAAAACAATAAACATATAACATTTCAATCATAAAACCTAGCTCTGATCGGGTTTGAACCATAGGCATTTGAGCGATAGGCTATCGCTCTACCACTGAGCTAATTGTATCAACGAATATCGTTCTATATAAAATGACTTACATAGAACTTGTTAGCAAATAATGATTTATACTAAACGATTTCATCACTGGAGTATATTATTTATATATAAAGCATTTCATACAACGTTTATTTATTTTGTATCAGTACGCTATATTGCATGCAATACTCAAATTAGTGAAATATAAGTCAGGCACAAGATATCCGCTGCCATCTTGTCTTATTACTGAATCAGCTCAGCTTTTTAAAATCACGTCTGCACTATAGTATTACAAAATAAACTTTTAATTTCGAACGTGCCTCTTCCTTTAGAACAGTTAAAACGATTCTCGGCTCGATAATCGGAACTGGTGGGTCCCATGATATGGATTATAAAGTTTGCATAATTCGCACGGCCGCCATCCTGAAATGGTATGGCGGACGACCTTGTAGTTTGGTCACAAGACGCATCCTATACGAAGGTATGTTGTTACCAAATTTGGTAGAGATCGGATGATTTGGTTAGTCGTTATTTGATTTTACGTTTTGAACGTTTGAGTGGCCGCCATTCAGTTTTAGTAAAGATGGCGGCAATATAAAACATGACACTGAGGTGTCCTTTGCTAGTGCTACCTTTGTACCAAATTTCGTTCAATTCGCATTCACCGTGTTAGAATTGATAGGGGGGGACAGACATTCAGAGTACACACACTCACACACACACACAGACACACACACACACACACACGCACAGACTCACACACACACACATACACACACACACACACACACACACACAGACTCACACACACACACACATACACACACACAGACAGACACACTTTTTTCGCCCTGTGTTGATCTCATAAGTCTACTTTCATTTTTTGCAAAAATCGAAAGTAGGCTAAAAATGATAATAAGAGAGTTCCTATGCCTCAAAGTGTCTCGAGAATAATCCATTATTATACTTCTGTTCTGGTTTGGGGTTAGAGGATTATTTTCTTGTCAAGATTATGCTGCACAAAGAAAATCTCTACTAGCAGCAGTGCCCGGCTTCGCCCGGTGGATTTATTTGTTTTACGGATGGTAATGAATACTACTACAGAACTGGCACATGACACTTAAACTAGCAGAAAAAAAAACTTTAAAAATATAACTTTTCTTGGTGGTGGTGGTGGTGGTGGTGGTGGTGGTTGTAGTGGGGGGGGGGGGGGGATAAGTAGTACAGTATAATGGACGTACCATTCAGGTCACTTTCCCGTCATGAAAATAATGATAGATTATGAATAGGGAAACAGCTATTTACTAACTACAGCACTGACACATGTAATTTACAAACAAATTTAAAAAAAAAATATTAGAAAGAGTAGTAAGTGAAATAAGAGACACTGCCTAGGGCCTATATCTCATTGGCTGTTAGAAATGTAGAGACCAATAGTGTCGTCTTTTGTCGCATACCGCCGTAGAAAAATAATCAGAACACTTAGGAAAACTTCGGCTGTCCCGAGCTACTGAGGTAGCAATAGTATCATTTATTGCCACATAGCGCTCAACGATAAGGTTCGGAATAAATGAAGGTAAATCTGAAAGCACCAAAGCTTATTGCAGCTGGTAACCTCAATTTACTGCACCAACACCATTGCACTTATACAGAGGCACAATATTTTCATGATGACTACTGTTTTAAGGGGACTAAGAAATATTTTTGCACTAATTACTCCCCGTGACTAAAATTTATAAACAGCGCAAGATGCAACTATTTTCGCAATTCTGCACCAGAACACTGGTAGGGGTGAAGTGTTGCAGCCAGAACTGCCCGTCAACAATGGACTTATTAAAATACTCATACAGTTACACTACTACGGACATGAATGGTTCTAAGGCCTTAATACGTGGTTTTCAACTTCATTTTGTCTGTTATTCTAAATGTAGGGAATGTAGAGCGTTGTTTCATGATGATAATGTATCAAGTGGACAGTGTTACCAGCAGGGTTTCAAAGTGTATGTAAAATTTGGTGCAATTAGGAGAAACGGTGTAGATTTGTGACAAAGGGCCTAAATGCAGGGAATGGAGTGGTCTGTTAAAAATTTAAAGTGGACAGTGTCACCCGCAGGGTTCCAAAGGGTAAGTATACAAAATGTGGTTCAGATCGGTGAAACGGTGTAGATTTGTGTTAAAGGACCTAAATGCAGGGAATGGAGTGGTCTGTCCGAAATTTCAAGCAGACAGTGTTACTCGTCGGGTTGCAAAGGGTAAGTATGTACAATTTGGTTCAGATAGCTGAAACGGTGTATATTTGGGCCAAAGTTCCTAATTACAGGAAATGGAGTGGTCTGTCCATAATTTCTTGCAGACAGTGATACTCGCCGGGTTCAGAAGGGTAAGTATACAAATTTTGGTTCAGATCGGTGAAACGGTGTAGATTTGTTCCGAAGGGCCTAATTGCAGGGAATGGAGTGGTCTGTCCGAAATTTCATGTAAACAGTGTCACTCGCAGGGTTCCAAACGGTAAGTATACTAATTTTGGTTCAGATCGGTGAAAAGGTGTAGATTTGTGCCAAAGGGCCTAAATGCAGAGAATAGACTGGTCTGTCATAAATTTCACTTAGCCAGTGTTACTCTCAGGGTTCCAAAGGGCGAGGATACAGATTTTGGTTCAGATCGGTGAAACGGTGTACGTATCACTAACCATAACACCAGCGCATGCGGATAGAGGCTCCTCGGGAGGGCTTGTTCTACCGACTTACTGAACAAACATTAATCTTTAAGGATTCCTGAAAGGCGTAGCCTAATGCTACATAGCCCAAACTACTCTTCTTGAATCTGGCTATCATATAAAAAAAGAATTTTTCGAATCGGACTGGTAGTTCCAGAGATTAGCGCGTTTAAACACACAAACACACAAACTCTTCAGCTTTATTATATTATATAGTATATTATAGATAATAAACCATAATATTGATAATACCAACCCCGTAACTAGAACAAGAATTTGCTAATGTATTATATTTTCTTCAAGGTTGTGCTGCATAGAAATATTATATAGCAGTAGTGCCCGGCTTCGCCCGGTGGATTTATTTGTTTTATGGATGATAATGAATACTACTACAGAACTGGTACATGATACTTAAACTAACAGAAAATTATTTTAAAAATATAACTTTTTGTGGTGGTGGTGGTGGTGGTGGTGGTGGTGGTGGTGGTGGTGGTGGTGGTGGTGGTGATAAGTAGTACAGTATAATGGACGTAACATTCAGGTCATTTTTCCGTAATGATAATAATGAATAGGGAAACGGCTATTTTCTAACTACAGCACTGACACATGTAATTTTCAAAGAAATTTTAAAAAATATCAGAAAGAGGAGTGAAATAAAAGACACGCCTAGGGCCTATATCTCATTGGCTGTTAGAAATGTAGAGACCAATAGTGTCGTCTTTTGTCGCATAGCGCCGTAGGAAAATAATCAGAACACTTTGGAAAACTTGGCCTGTCCCGAGCTTCTGAGGTAGCAATTGTATCATTTATCGCCACATAGCGCTCAACGATAAGGTTCGGAATAAATAAAGGTAAATTCGAAAGCACCAACGCTTATTGAAGCTGGTAACCTCAATGTACAGCACCAACTCCATTGCACTTATACAGAGGCATAATATTTTCATGATGATAACTGTTTTAAGGGGCCTAAGAGATCTTTTTGCACTAATTACTCCCCGTGACTGCAATTTATAAACAGCGGAAGATGCGACTATTTTCGCAATTCTGCACCAGAACACTGGTAGGGGTGACGTGATGCAGCCCGAACTGCCCGTCTAGAATTGTCTAATTAAAATACCCTTACTGCGGACATGAATGGTTCTAGGGCCTTAATACGTGGTTTTCAAGTTTATTTTGTCAGTTATTCTAAATATAGAGAATGTAGAGAGTTGTCCAGAATATCAAGTGAACAGTGTTACCAGCAGGGTTTCAAAGTGTATGTAAAATGTGGTGCAATTGGGAGAAACGGTGTAGATTTGTGATAAAGGGCCTAAATACAGGGGATGGAGTGGTCTGTCCAAAATTTAAAGAGGACAGTGTCACCCGCAGGGTTCCGAAGGGTAAGTACCGGTATACAAAATGTGGTTCAGATCGGTGAAACGATGTAGATTTCTGCCAAAGGATTTAAATGCAGGGAATGGAAGGGTCGGTCCGAAATTTCAAGCAGAGAGTGTTACTCGTCGGGTTGCAAAGGGTAAGTATGTAAAATTTGGTTCAGATCAGTGAAACGGAGTATATTTGTGCCAAAGGGCCTAAATGCAGGGAATGGAGTGATCTGTCTGAAATTTCAAGCAGACAGTGTTACTCTCAGGGTTCCAAAGGGTAAGTATACAAATTTTGGTTCAGATTGGTGAAAAGGTGTAGATTTGTGCCCAAGGGCCTAAATGCAGGGAATGGAGTGGTCTGTCCGAAATTTCATGTAAATAGTGTTACTCGCAGGGTTCCAAAGGGTAAGTATACAAATTTTGGTTCAGATCGGTGAAAAGGTGTAGATTTGTGCCAAAGAGCCTAAATGCAGGGAATGGACTGGTCTGTCATAAATTTCACGTAGACAGTGTTACTCGCAGGGTCCCAAAGGGTAAGTATACAAACTTTAGTTCTGATCGGTGAAACGGTGTACGTATCACTAACCATAACGCCAGCGCATGCGGATAGAGCAGTTCGGGATCGCTTGTTCTACCGACTTACTGAACAAAAATCAATCTGTAAGTTTACCTGATAGGTGTAGCCTATTTCTACATAGCCTAAACTATTCCTCTTGAATCTGGCTATCATATAATAAAAGAATTTTCGAATCGGACTGGTAGTTCCAGAGATTATCACGTTTAAACACACAAACATACAAATTACTACTACTACTACTCCTCGGCGCTACAGTCCATGTAGGACCTTGGCCTCTCCAACAATCGTTGCCCAATCCTGACGATCTTCTGCACGTTTCCTCCATCTTCTTACTCCCATCTTGCGTAATTCGTCCTCCACGTCATCCAACCATCGTTTCCTAGGTCTTCCTTTGCATCTTCTTCCACCTGGATTTCCTCTATAGGTATTTTTAACCACTCTATCACCTGCCATTCTCTCCACATGTCCCAGCCATCTTAGCCTATTGCTCATTACTTCCGAAACTATATCAGGATGCCCATATAATTCCTCCAATTCTTTGTTTTCCCGTATTCTCCATCTTCCTGCCTCATTCACTGCTCCATAAATCTTCCTCAGTATTTTCCTTTGCCACCTTCTCAAAATCCCCTCTTCTGCCACTGTCATAGTCCATGTTTCCGAGCCGTACATTACCACTGGTCTTATAACGGTTCGGTACACTGTCACCTTTGATCTTCTACTGAGGATGCGCGCTTTGAGGATTTTTATCAATGCCCAATAAGCTCTATTACCGGCTGCAATTCTTGCTTTTATTTCTTCTCTTGTGCTATTATGTTCATTAACCTGTACTCCCAAATACTTGAAACTTTTACACCTCTCAAAATTCACCCCATTTAGGTTTATAAATAAATTTATATATTTATCTTTCTCCACAGTATTTCTCCTAGATAATAATAAATATTGAGTTTTGTTGTAGTTCACTCGTAATCCTACATCTTCTGATTCTTTTTCTAACCGTCCCAACCCTTCTTCAAGATCTTTCAGTCTTCGTGACAGCATACCTACATCATCAGCATACGCTAGATTTTGGCTCATACGGTTTAACAGCGTGCCTCCTGGATTGCTGATATCTATCTTCCTCATTACTCTCTCAAGTACTATATTGAACAGCAGCGTGGACAGTACGTCTCCCTGTCGTAAACCTTGGTTTACCTCAAAAACTTTTGAGAGTCTTCCTTCAACTTTAACTCGACATTTTGTGCCAGTAAGAGTCATTTGCACCAATCTGATTAATTTGGGTGGGAATCCCATGTCCATCAAGGTCTGATACAGAGTTTTCCTCTTTACACTATCATAAGCCTGTTTGAAAACCACATATAGTTGGTGCATATCCACATTATATTCGTAACACTTTTCCATTATTTGCCTTATTGTGAAGATATGGTCCGTCGTCGATCTACCCTGTCGGAATCCACACTGGTATTCTCCAAGTCTCTCTTCAACAAGAGGTGTAAGTCTCATAGCCATTACCTTGGCTAGGATTTTATAGACCACACTAAGCAGTGCTATGCCACGATAATTTTCACACTTTGCTTTATCATTCTTCTTATGGATTGGGCAAATAATGGCCGTGTTCCACTGTTCTGGCATCACCTCCTTCTCCCATATCTCCACAATCAACTGGTGTACCAGCATTGCCAAATGTTCCCCACCACACTTAATCATCTCTGCTGAAATATTATCACCCCCTGGGGCTTTGTTATTCCTCAAGCTTTTAATTGCCAAACTAACCTCCTCCAGCGTCGGCACTGGTACTGGCATTGCATCAGTGTTATCCTTGCACCATGGTTGGTTATTATCTTGACCCTCGTGTTCTATAGAGCATCCAGCATTTAGAAAAGACTGTGGAGCCTTGTGGCGACAGTGTTGCTAACTCTAGGCAGAGGTAGTGCTGACGTCATACGTTATGTTCACCCGCTTCGAGTACTGCGCTTCCATAAGTTAGCGAGACAACACAACCCCAACAACTATATGAAATAGAACATGCCCAGGAAGGAGCAGTTTTGCAGGTGTTAACGGATTGGACCAGTATTAAGGATACCGTACGTGAAGAGAACCAATAACAGCATTCATTTAGTTGTGATATGACGCATTACAGATCGACAGATGTCGAGAGCACAACCCTTCCTTCCTTCTTGGATGTACTGTATGCTGACGATGTTAACAATTTTTACGTCAACAGCAATACTGTTGATAATCACCTTTTTTGTTATTAGTTAGGCTATAATTTAGTTTCTTTCAATTTTATTCTTGTTTTGTTTAGATTAATATTTGTACTATTGTATGAGTTAGCCGTCCAGCTGTGAGCTTGCATTCGGGAGATAGTGGGTTCGAACCCATCTGTCGGCAGCCCTGATTCGATTGAAAATAAAATAAAACAGACACACGATAACACCAATGATGGATAGTGCTTCAGAACTTATGTTGCCGACGGAACTGAGCACGTGCTCCACTCCGGGATAGCATGCAGCACAGGACAAGGCTCTTCATTCCAGCGTGCTAACCTCGAAAATTTTTAAATTACTAAGACGTAATATAAACGATACTTGTATGCAATAACAAAGGTAATCAATTGGCAGTAATTGTAGGAAGCTATTATGACAAAAAATATATATGTTCAGAGTTCCTTCATGATAAAAGGTAAGGTAACAAACCCAGTGTAGGGAGGGTTTCCGTTAAAAGTAAAAGCCCATAAGACCCACAGTCTTTTCTAAACGCTGGATTCTCTATAGCAATACCGTCTCTGCAGTAGCATTGAGCAGCTCGCTGAAATATTCAGCCCATCGAACTAAAATCTGTTCTTCTCCTCCTATGAAATTTCCTTCTTTATCTCTGCAGAAAACTGCTCGGGGTTGAAAGCCCTTCTTCACTTCCTGTATTCGTTTATAGTACTTTCTTACTTCTTGATTATTGTATCCACTTCTCTCTGATTCCCGTTTCTTTCTTCTACAAATTCTATCTGCCTCTTTACTTTTCTTTTTATGTTCTTCTGTATTGTTTCTCGTTGGTCTACTTATCATTTTCTCCCTTGCAGCATTCCTCTCCATTATAGCTATTTTACATTCTTCATCGAACCAGATTTGTCTTTTAATCCTTTCTTCTGTCCCCAGTACTTCTTCTGCTGCTTCGTGTAGTGCGTCCCTCATTATACTCCATTTTCCTTCTACTCCCTCTAAATCCCAATTTTGTTTAGTCTCCAACTTCTTCCGTAAATGTGTTTCATATTGTTCGGCAGTTTCCTTTTCTTTTAGTTTTAAGACATTATACCTTCTAGGATCTTTCCTCATCTTTCCAGATCTGTACACTGCTATATGCTGTCTATATTTTACCCTTACCATGAAATGGTCAGAGTCACAATCTGCTCCCCTACAACTATCAACTTCGAGTATATCAGATGCGTGTCTTCTATCAATTACCACATGGTCAATTTGGTTGAATGTGGTTCCATCTGGTGAGCACCACGTTACTTTCCTTATATTCTTTCTCTGAAGCCATGTACTTTTCACAAACATTTCATTTCCCATGGCAAAGTCGATGAGTCTCTGTCCATTATTATTTGATACCTCATGCAGACTTTCCTTTCCTACCGTCTCTCTAAATGCTTCTTCTTTTCCCACCTTCGCATTGAAATCACCTAACACGATTTTTACATCTTGCCTTGCTATACCCTCGAGTTCCTGTTCAAGCTGACTGTGGAACGTGTCCTTCACCTCATCCTCATCCTCTTCTGTGGGGGCATATACACATATAAAGGTGATATTAAATAATCGTGCCTTCATTCTCAAAGTACATATCCTTTCATTTACAGGCTTAAAATTCAGTACTGCTGTTTTATATCTATTATCCACGAGGGAACCTGTGCCACCTATTCTTCCACTGTCGCCTCCACTATACATTATTGTATGGTTATCACTTCTCAATATACCATCTCCTCTCCATTTGATCTCTTGGATCGCTGCCACTCCTATACTATATTTCTCCATCTCATCCTTAAGGCCCTTCAACGCTCCAGGTATGTTCAATGTTCTCACATTCCAGGTTACTATGTACATATCATTTTTCCGTTTACATTTTCCTTTTCCTTGCATAGGTCGTTTATCATTATCATCAGTCCAGCTATTATTGTATTGGAGTTTCATAACAGATTATTTTTTTCGATATGGGATTGTTAGCCCCATGATCAACCCCCAACCTGGAGGACCAGGGTATCCCTCTTTGTCTGACCCATCACCTTTGACCTGTCCGGCACGCTCCCGCCGGCATAGCTCGCAGGATCATTTGGGCTCTCAAGCCCCCACATCACGACAAGATTAGGATACCATCGTGAGGGAAAACATACAAACTCTTCAGCTTTATTATCTTTATATATATAATTCTACGACACGTGTGTGTGTGACTGAACTACTCCTGAATGACTGGGCCGATTTTGATGAAATTTTTAATGTATTTTAGAGTGGGTCCATGTATGGTTTAGATTCACAATTGGACCGGGTAGGTGGCCTAGCGACGAAAATGTAGGATGAAAGCACTTTTAGAACCACAAGATACAGTCAACAAAACGAAAACTGTCGTCATGGAAACAGCTAGCCTTAGTGAAAACTTAACTCGCCGCTAAAGAGGGTCATCTTAACCACTAATTCTCCCAAGCCCGTCCCCTTGGCAGTGGTTTCTTCTAAAATATTCATGAATAATTGACTTTCTGAGATAATTCATGGTTATGTTTTTGTACCATAGGTGGCGGTGAAGTCGAATTCTTGATTTTTGAAGTAGGCATCAAAACATGCACAAATCACTTGCATCGTAGAGCTTGGCATTGTTTGGACATTTCAATAACGGCTCATAGAAAATAAACAACATGTAAGTTTGTTTGAGTGGGTCCCTGTATGGTTTAGTTTCCCAATTGGACCCAATAGACAGCACACGAGTAGATGCGACAAATGTGCGACGACGCGTGAAGCGATTAAAAAAGTACCGTATGCGTTCATATGCCATTCGTCCGATAGCAAGGAAACTTGGGTGAGATGTTGTGTCCACTCTAGGGAAGGTTTCTGGCTGAGTAAATCCATTTTACAACAGGTAGCGCACGAGTAGATACAACAAATGTGCGACGACGCACAAAGCGTTTCAACAAAGTCCCGTATGCATTCATATACTAATCGTCCGATTACGATGAAACTTGGGTGAGATGTTGAGTACACCCCAAGGAAGGTTTCTGGATTAGTAGAGCATGAGTAGATTCAAGAAATAAGTGACGACGCGCGATGCGTTTCAACAAAGTCCCATATGCGTTCATATATCTTCCGCCCAATAGCAATGAAACTTGGGTGAGATGTTGTGTCCACCCTAGGAAGGGTTTCTGGCTTAGGAAATCCATTTAAAACAGGTAGCGCATGAGTAGATTCAACAAATGAGCAACGTCGCGCGAAGCGTTTCAACAAAGTCCCGTATGTGTTCATATACCATCCATCTAATAACAATGAAGTCCTGTATGCGTTCATATAGGATACAATTTATCCGATTGCGAAGAAACTTTGGTGATTGTTGTGTACAATCCAGGAAAGGTTTCTGGCTTAGTAAATCCATTTTAATAGGTAGCGCACGAGTAGATTCAACAAATGAGCGATGCTGCGCGAATAGTTTCAATGAAGTCCCGTATTCATTCATATTCCATTCATCCGATTGCGATGAAACTTGGGTGAATCGTTGATTACACTCCAGGGAAGGTTTCAGACTTAGTAAATCCATTCTACAGTAGGTAGCACACGAATAGATTCAACAAATGAAAGATTAAGCGCGAATTCAACAACGTCCTGTATGCGTTCATATAGGATGCCATTCATCCGATTGCGATGAAACTTTGATGAGTTGTTGTGTACACGCCAGGGAAGGTCTTCGACTTAGTAAATCCATTTTACAATATTGGTAGCGCACGAGTAGATGTAACAAATGAGTGACGACGCGCGAAGCGTTTCAACCAAATCCCGTATGCGTTCATATACCATTCATCGATTTCGATAAAGCTTTGATGAGTTGTTGTGTATTATAAACCATAATATAATCTATACTAATACAAGCTGTACCCGGCATGCGTTGCAATGCCAATCAAAGAAAGTGTTGGGGTTGTAATTTTGTTTCTTGAAGTGCTTTTGAATAGACAATATTTTTTTCAATTTCCGTTAACTGCCTCCATCGTAAAATGGGTTTACTAATTTAGAAACATTCGTGGGAGCGTGCACAACAACTCACCAAAGTTTCATCGCAATCGGACGAATGGCAGATGACGCATACGGGATTTTGTATAAATGATTCGTGCGCTGTCACTAATTTGTCGAATCTATTAGGGCGCCGCCTATTGTGAAATGGATTTACTAAGTTAGAAACCTTCATGTAAGTGTACACAACAACTCATCAAAGCTTCATCGAAATCGATGAATGGTATATGAACGCATACGGGATTTGGTTGAAACGCTTCGCGCGTCGTCACTCATTTGTTACATCTACTCGTGCGCTACCAATATTGTAAAATGGATTTACTAAGTCGAAGACCTTCCCTGGCGTGTACACAACAACTCATCAAAGTATATCCTTTTTCCGTCTCGGCATGATGGGTTAAAATCACTAACTGGACTATTAATTATCTTATCAAGGAGATAGCATGTGTAACGAATTCTTGTCCGACGTAATTTAAGAATGGCGAGGTGCATGAAACACAAATCCCCCTTCAGTTTAATCTAAACTTGACTGTGTATTCTGCGGAACGAAACGTTCACAGGCGAAGTAAAGAAAATCCGAGTTGCACTTCCAGGGAAACCCCAAACACATCCACTTCTCTCTGAAGTCTTAACTCAATGTGACTCTACAGTGTCTGGGGTGATAAGCTCGCTTGTCAGCCAGCTAGTTCGTAAACTGTATCGAAGCTAGTCATTGAATGGAGATTGTTGGAAGAAATGAAAATGTAAAAGGCACTTACAGTGGGCGATGTATTGATGATAGAGATATGCCGTCCCGAACTTTTTTGTAGAACATTCCATGCTGAACAATTCTTACACGTATAATATATAGATATATTTAACGGTTTGCCCAGCGTAAGCTTTAAAAACGCACGGAAGCCAGGTTTTCTTTTCGACATGTTCACTGAAATCGTTACTGCTTGGCTTCCCTGATCATAAATACATTATTTCCTACAGAAACCTTCCTCGAGATATCCTTTACAGAATGGTGAAAACCACATCGAAATCCATCTAGTAGTTCTCGAGATTACCCGGAACATTTAATATTCGGGGACTTCGTTTTATACTAAGTAGAGATTTATTTATTTGTGTATTTATTTATTTATTTTACCCAATTAATTAATTAAATAAATAATTTATTTATTTATTTATTTATTTATTTATTTATTTATTTTATATCTTATTTCTGAGGCTACTTTCCTTATACTTCCCCACAATCGTGCATTCTTTTGGTAAACCCACCAAAATACATTTTATTTCTATTAGGCGATAGATACAAAAAGATCTTTTAAGAAAGAGGCTGCGTTAGAAACAAGGTCAAAGGGACGTGGAACAACAGCAAAATGGATGCTAAGAGGAATCCTATAACAACGACATGTTCTAAACACCAGAAAATCCTTTGATTCCAAATTTTCGCTAAAATGTTTTCTAGATATTGTAGATTAATAAGTATAATAACACAAATCTATCTAAATAAGAATGCGTGTGATGTTCTATATCGTTATGGTTTCTCTCTTATTATATGTTAAGCCCAGCACTGAGCACAAGAAACGAAAAACTAGGAACAGTCAAAGAAGAAAAGTAAAAGATATCACACTTATTATTTATGTTCGCACAATGCAACCAAGTTCTAAATGTGCATTGTCACTACAAAATATAAAATTTCTCTTTTTGTTGGAACTTGTCAACATGCAAAGTTGAACTTTTTAGGTGTAATTCCTCCTTAGATGTGTAATATTTTAACTCGTCCATTTTTCAAAATGTACTTTAGTTAAATTTTGGAAATGTTAATTTTTTAATAATATCGTATGGCCTCGGATGCCGGGTGCAAGCTTTGTTATTTGACACCCAAAGGGTACCTTGCATGTCGAATTTCGTTGTTCGTTGTTCCTTGAAGCACTATGAAAGCCAAGGAGGTTAGATAGCTAAGCTCCTTGAACATTATAGCGCTTTGTGGTAGAGAAATGAGGAACTTTGTGTTGGCGGAAACTCCCGAGATAAAATTTCCAATATGAACACGGCCTACTGAATTCAAATGGGTTCTTTGACATTCCAACATCGTAAGACATGGTGTCGTAACTTTTGCCGCCTTTCAAAAATCACTTACCACGGCCAGGAGTGAACCTGCAAGCTTGGGGTTAGTAGACCGACACGTTGACCACTCACTCACCGTGGCAAGCGGAAATGTTGAAAGTGCTGCTGTTAAAAAATGCTGTTTAAAAAAAGATTCATTAGAATTTTAAAAAAATGCATTTGAAGATCTCACGGAAACGACGGAGTACGACCATTGTATTCGTAAATGGGTTTATGGCGCATTCTGGTGGTCAGCCATCGTCACTACAGAGTAGTTGAAATTAATTTCAAATAAAGCGGAATGTCACCGAAATAAAGAGGTTTTTATTTTTAGTGTAAACGGAAAGAACATCCTGAATCCTCTCACTCTTTCATAATTTAACTTTAGTTGTTATTTGTTTTACATGTACTTCGTTTATAAGAAATAAATTTGGCAAAAAGAAACTATATTGCTTACCTTCAATAGGGATGTATAGAACTAGCACCGATAGAGCGCACTGCTGTTGTACTGGGTAAGCGCAAGGCGCTCTTCAGTTGTCTCCTGTGTTCTCATGCCACTATATCCACGAATTTAAGTTCTTTAAATGGTTATTTTCATAACTATGCCGAGCTATTGCAGTGTTCTTCTTTGCAAAAATCAGGGAAGCTCGTTTTCGTTTCACCAATTTCCACTAAATAAAGAAATGTTTACATGCTATTAGAAGGAAATATTTCGGTGAGAAAAATCTGACCGAAAATATTAAAGTGCGTTCCCATCATTTTCAACCCGATGACTTCACGAAAACTGTGTTGGATAAGTGTGATGTACGAAGGGAAATAATTTCTATTTTGTACCTATAAACTGATTAGACATTTCGAGAACAACCACTGAATTTATGCGTTTGTATTTGAAGGTGAGAGAGCAAGGTTAAAACCGGGCGCTGTTCCGTCGCTTTTTCCGTGGACCACGAACCCAACAAAACAAAACAAAAAGGAAGAGGCCATACACTAGAAAATTGCCGGATTACCACTATAAGCCTACAATATCGGAATCTGCAGAAATCATCTCCATTGAAGTACGGGAAGAAATCGTCAATATACACAAAGAAGTGAATGTAATTTTGTGACTCCCATTTTCAAAGACATTAATACTCGGACAAATACTTCAAGAATAAATGTCGCAACATTAAGTCACAAACGTACTATGGTTGGTTTCTTGAAATCAGAATTAATCGTCAATTTCTATCCGCCCGACGGAGAATGTCATAGCGACTGACTTCTACATTCTTGAGACATACTCAAATAAATGGAAACAGTTCGTGGCCCTAAAGCAGGGATTCTCAAACTTTAAAAAATGTACCCCTAAGTCCTTTCCAAGAGGTACGGGAACGATTATTATTGAGAAATTGACAAAATGGCATAAAAATCAAACGTTGCTATGAACTTTCGAGGTATATGCCTACATTACCGGTATCAACTTTCTTTGATTATGTTTACGGTACCGGTACCTTAATACACGACAGTTTCATTTAAGCTATCAACCTAAGAAGAGACATGAATCGAAGTCTATAAGCAAGGGGAGCAAGTAAATATTTAAATCTCTATTTATGATTTAAGTCTTATGGAGATATATTTATCAATATAGGCATTCAATACTCAAATAATAGTAATTTTTAGGAGAAAGCATGCTGAATAATAAAGCGTGTTAGAATTTAGTTATTACCGCTGTATTAATTCTTCCTTCCTCCCGCTAGTTTTAATGCCTCTGGTCCATAGCTCATTTTGCAGATGTTTAACGCTTAAACGCTGAAAATCGTCCATAATATATTAGGTTATAGGCCTATACCTATAGAATTAATTAATATAGTCTTGGAGTAAAATTAGAGCAGATATAATTTACTTTAGCTTAGAAATCTCGGTCACAATCTTTACATTCCTCACAGCTGACTGGGAGAAACATAAGACGATCGCCTTGCGCTTACCCAGTACTACACGAGCACTATCTGGCGCGAACTTTCTCCGGCTACATCCCTATTGGGGTGTTTTAAGTATTTCATTTTAATATTGAAAGTTTAAATTCGCTCTCCTGAAACATTTACAGATTGTGACTTACCCCGTTTTTCCCGTCGAGTCTTCATTAATCTTCAAGAAGCCCATGTCAAAGTAATAATAAGGTCTTACGGTGAATGTCTTTTCGCCACATTATAAATAATCGGCTTAAAACGCTGTTTGTGCAAACAAAAAGGCTGCATCTGGTGTTTCACTTGTTTATTTAGCACATGACGAGTTTTGTTCTCGTGCAAGAGCTGATCTGGAATAGTACTCATTGTGTAGTTCATTTAATATCATGAAAGGTATTGGAATTTGTTTTCCTCAATGCACGTATTACAAAACGCTCTGAAATTATATTTCTCAGCTTCTGCTGTTCTCTATTTATCTTCGCTTTCCTTCCTTCTTTTTTCAGTAACGAACGTCCAGAGGAAATCCAAGAATCGGTGTTGATCCTTTCAGACTTGCACGGCTGCGACAGAACTGGGTCACGGCAATTGTTACCAACCACCAGCCCAAAAATGTGGAATAGCGGTCTAGATGGGGAAAAAAATCTCAGTTAACGTACTTCTGGTGCCTGGATGCCATACAGTAACATAACATATATTTTCCCTTGAATAAGGACAGAAGTTGTATATACAGTACAGCGCTTTATGCTAGTCTACAGAAGAGAATGGTCCGTTTAGACGGGCATCAGACAAATCCAATAAACCTGTCAATAGATGTTGGTTTTATTCTATTGACAAGCGGTAACCCTCCACCTCGTGGAGCAGTAGATAGCATACTAGGCTATCAACTTTGAGGTCCGGGATTGAATCCCGGCTTCGACAAGAAATTGAATACTCATTTGAATGTTGAAACGGGGTTCAATGCAGCCTCCTAAAGCAAACCTGAGAAGGGTTGGGTTTGAATCCCACCTGAGGCATCCTAGATGTGATTATTTGAGGTTTTTCACTTCTACTCCAAGGAAATACCGGGATGATTCCTAACTTAAAGCCGCAACCACCCCCTTCCAAATCCTAAATTCAATTTCACAATATTACAGACGGAAGAATAACAAATTCTATGCAGGCACCCTAATACACGGGGCTGAATAACCACTATCCCAACAACACTAAAAGTGCTAACAACATCAAAATTAAATTCGAATCATAAATCAGATTATAAAACAAACAAGAAGTTCCGTAACGAACTAAAGAGCCTACTTTTCTTAAAATTTAAGATTCATGCCAATGATTAATCTACATGGATCTATCTAGAATAATGACGAAATTAAGTTGGTAATATCGAAATTTCTAATTAGTTCGAAATACTCTATACCTGGCATAATGTAGCCTAATAGAGCACTACAGTTGGCAGCCCTGGTGACTGAATATATTCTTAGTTCCATCTCTTAAGGCACAGAATACAACATTTGGTTGAAGTCCAATGTGTAGCATGGATGTTACACGCAATTGAACATTGGATCTAACAGTGTGCGTAATATGATGTTGGCAACAATGGCATGCATGTATTGGTCAGAAATAATCTGACATAATATGGTCTAATAATGTGCCAATTTTGATTGGAATCCATTAGTTGGTATAGAAGTAACATGCATTTAAAAATGGACCGATCAGCAGGCTTAGAATCATGTTAGCACCACTGACGTATATTAGATACTCCAAATTAATCTAGAATGCCAGATACTATAAGTGTGCAAAGTTTAGAGCTTTTGGCTTGCATACTTTCTGATATATTGATATTCGGGTAACAAAAACAGAGACAGCATTTATTAACAGTTGGCAGTCCTGGTTGCTTTTAAGAATAAGCATAGTCATATCTGTTATGGTACACATAGCACATACGAAATTTGGTTGAAATCCAAATGATAGTATAGAAGTTACATGTATTTAAATTTGGACCTCTCAGCAGGCTTAGAATCGTGTTGGTAGCACTGACGTATATAAGTTACTCCAAATTAATATAGAATATCAGGTAGGCCTACGTGTGCATAGTGTATAGCTGTCGGGTTGCATACTTTCTGATATATTGGTATTTGGATAAAATAAATTAAGAGCATTTATTAACAGTTGGCAGCCCTGGTGGGTCTTAAGAATACGCTTAGTCATATCTGGTTATGTACACATACAACATACGAAATTTGGTTGAATTCCAATTGATAGTGTAAAAGTTATATGCATTTAAGAATTGGACTTATCAGCAGGCTTATAATCATTTTGGCAACACTGCCATGTATGGGCTCCTGGAAATTAAACTGAAATATTATTATCTGTGCCAAATTTGAAATAGCTCCCATTCATACCTTCCAAGATATCCAATATGGAACTCAAATTTCAATTGCAATTTTTCAGCAGTTGGTATCACTGACATCATTTTCAAATACGGTATTGAGATATCCAGGTATAGATCTTTACTCCTACCAAATTTTGTTTCGATTGCTGCAGCCGCTTAGGAGTTGATAGGGAGACACACACAGACAGACAGACACACATTTGCTCGGATCGATCTCATAAGTCTCCTTTTTCCTCATTTTTGCAAAATAGGCTAAAAATAATCCGACGGCGTGTGAACCTCCGAAGAGGAAAGAAGGAAGCTTGTACGAGTAGTTTTACGTGACAGTTATGAGACACAGGACCTGCATTTTTACGTAGAATGCGATCCACAAACGAGATATTTCACTTCGAAAATCTGGCATACAATGAGCAGGAATCAAACCTCAGTCCGCCTTGGTGAGGGGCAAGCAGCTTAACCACTGCACTGCACTCCGATTCGCAACGAGACGGACAGTGTTTGAACACACAAGACTTCTTACATGCCAAACTATATGTTCTAAGGAATCAGTGGTGAACTGATATGCAAAAGATTGCGGGTTCAAACCCGGCCGAAGTCGTCAGAGATTAAGAGCGTTGAAATCCATCAGTATGACTTCCTTCGGAGGGGAAGTACATGTCCTAGATTCATGGCATGTAAAAGAACCTACCACTAAAAATGGTAGTAGTAGGTAATATAAGCCGAAGCTGGTGCAGGGGCTAATGCGCAAGATGGCGGCCGCGCGCAACCAGGCCTACGTTATTCTTATGGAGGAGCCAGTCATAGCTGGGGCAGGGGCTAATGTGCAAGATGGCTGCCATACTCTGAGACCGTGAATAATGTCACAGGGGGAGTTCGACCGTGTAGTCGCTAAATGGAATATTTATTGTTTTTATTATTATTATTATTATTAATTTTATTAGGAAATTATTGATTGATAGCTTGCCACGATGGGTGAGTGGTTATTGTGTCGGACTACCAACCCCCAAGCTTGCAGGTTCGATCTTGGTCGTGGTAAGTGATTTTTTAAGGCGGCAAAAATTAAGACACGCATGTCATACGATGTTGGCATGTAAAAGAACCCAGGGAGAGGTCGGCTATGTAGTTGCTAAATGGAATATTTATTATTATTATTATTATTATTATTTTCATTATTATTATTATTATTATTATTAGGTAATTATTGATTGATCATGTACAATCAAGACCAGACTTATATTGCCCCACTTTATGGTGTAGTGGCTAGCATTTTTAGCTGCTACTGTGGAGGCTCGGGTTCGAGTGCTGGCTCAGTCAAGAAATTTAATTCTAGGCTGAGGGTTGGAATGGGGTACACTCAACCTTGTGAGGCAAAACTGACAGGAGATGGCTTTTGATTCATACCGCAGCCATTCTGTCTAACCCAACTTCACCTAACCTGACCTAACCTAACCTAACCTTACCTAACCTAACCAGATCCCACCTTACCTAACCTAACCTAACCTAACCTAACTTCAAAGTCAGAATGTACAACACATTTATTGTTTTTTATACCCTCATAATTTAGATATAGAGAATGTCCACTATGATTTAGATCCTCGAGCACACTTTCTGACATCTCATTAAAACGTGTAGGAAGGAATGTCTGAAAATTTTCAGTAACGCATAATACACGTTCAGCTTACATTGTGTCCACTTTTTGAATGTTAATGATACAGAAAAGAGTATGCATTGATAATTCAGTGAGCTTTTTTCTCTCTAATCAACAGTTCTGCCCCCCATAGCATTGAGAATATTTATTGTAGTAGCCTATAAAGAAACAAAAAGATCATATCTATTACAGTTTAGCTATAAGTGATCAGAACCACTATAACAATTTATTCTAATAAGGAGATTTCCATAATGATAAGAAAAAATAAAAAAGCTTACCATAATGATGGATTGTGTAAGTAAACGTCTTTTGCTGCTTGATGTCACTACTAAACTGATACTCATACAACGGACAAGTGAGTTCATGTTTCGCTGACGTTATCGTATCACGCACTTTCTGTGTGTTGCACGCGCCGTAGTGGCTAAATTTGAAACTAGATGCGATGATTTGCTGACGTAATCGTATGTTCCCCTGCACGCACACGCAGGCCCCTGTAGACGGATCCTTGTGGACGAGTCCCTGTGGACGGGTTCCTGTTGACGGGTCATTGTTGACGGGTCCTTGTTGACGGATCCTTGTGGACGAGCCCCTGTGAAAGGGTCCTTGTTGACGGGTCCTTTTTGACTAATCCCTTTAGACCGGTCCCTTTGGACTGGTCCATAATGCTATAATGAAATTAAACGTTGTTCCACATGAAACGCAAGCGAAGAGCCGATCGCTACTATGAATTAACATGTTTGGTTTTTTTGGTTGTTTTTACACATGTGCACTTGTTTTTTTTTTTGTAAGAGGGCGGGCTTTTTGAATACAGATTTATAGATGAGTTATTTTTTTAAATTACCAAAAGATCCAAAACTAATAGGTCATTAGCTTTTTAATATTTCATGAAACAATAAGGCTAGGGACTTGTATGAGAGGACGTTGGGATTGAGGTGACATTCTGTTTTTGAATGTATTATTTATTTTTTATCAAAAGGGCTTAACTACACTTTTGTGAATATCTCGCTAACTAATAATCAGAGAGGGTTAAGTGAGGTGTCATGGGACTCAGGATGGTCAACCCTTTTCCATGGCCAAGGAATTTATCCAAAATACCCAATACATTAAGGTCATTGACCTGAGATTTTATAAAATAATAATTGGATACGAACATGTGAGATGTTTACCATGTGTGATGAAACATAGCTAGGTAGAGAAAGAATTAGTGTAGGCTACATGTAGGGTGACTGTCAAGTCTTTTACCATTGAAACTTGTTTTCAGATCAAACTGAAGTATAGAGAGAGTATAGGTTGCAGGTATGGGTTAATAAATGAGAAACGGTGTACGCAAACTCTGATTTATATGCTCAGTGGTTACCGACACAAAATGGTCGCTACACACAACATGCTTTAAATACTTTCGGCTAATAATCTATACACTCACACACACACACGCTTGTTGTAAACTAAACTGTGTTGCTGTCAGTGCTCAGACAGTAGGCTGATGACAAAATGCATTGCTAACAGAAATATAATCATTTCCGGTTGTCTAATGTTACCAGGTATCCATTTTTTTTTTTTTGTGTTGCAGTGGTAAGCACTTTTAGCTCTTGTACTGGTGGTCTTAACTCGATTTCCAGGTCTGAGGCCTAGAACAAGTTGAACTTAGAAACAAGGGCATAGTGGTGCAGTGGTTAAGCTGTTAGCCTTTCACCAGGGGTTCGATTTCTGGTTAATATGCATGTCATAAACATATTAAACAAAAAAAAACAGAGATAACGTTCAAAACTGATTACATTTGTGTGTCTTTTCAAATTATTACTTGGATTACAAATACAAAGGTGAACTGGGTTTCATATACAGTTAATGCTGTCTATCACACACTAGACTGTAAGAAAGACAAAAGAGCAAAAGGCGTAGGTAGAGCAGTGGTAAAATTGCTATTTGTAGGGAACTACCTGGCAAAGCTATATCGCATAAACAGTGCAGGATACAATCCAGCAATCAAATTTGTATCTTGTGGAACAGAGAAATGCACTTACGTGAGAAAATGTAAGTTCATGTGTAATATGACCTAACACACAAGTGTTCACCTGTGCACATGCATGATAAGAGCTAACAAGTCACATTCTGTTTAGTTCGTACGTAACGTTAGGTTAGGGCTACGAGGCACATGCCATTTGAGAGCAGGCCAAGGGGGATCTAACTTGGTGGATGGATGTGTTCTAACAAGTCATTTGTAGTTGAAAGAGAATAATACATGTTCTTAAGATGTTAAAACTGTTCAGATGGCACGTGCAGTAAGACGTCTTGTTATATTTCCTGTGTCATATTACAGACATGACTGAGAGCGCGCAGATCTGTTGCTATGACTAACGCTGCAGTAATTTGAAACCCCACGTGTTCATCAAGACAATGGGTGATGATCATGCTAAGTTGGTAGTTATTGGATATTACACAGGTGTTCCTTCCGGTGTCATGTTGCTCACATGCCAGAGAGCGCACACTGCTGTTGCTATGACTGACGCTGCAGTAATTTGAAACCTCAGCTGTTGATCAAGACAAAGGGTGAATATCATGCAAAGTCAGTAGTAATTGGATACCACACATCAACATGGACTAAATCATAAACGTGTTGTCATAACCAGCAGAAACCTCATTTAAAGATTTTACATTTTACATTTTAAATTTAAGATTTTTTGATTTTTTATTTTACTTTTTTTACATTTTCCTAAAAGAGAAAACTACAAGGTCACGTACCTAACCTCATTAAACCTAACTTTACCAAACCTAACTTAAGCTAATCCAAAGGCTAATGCACATACACAAAGCATATAAGGTACATGCAACTATCCTTATGCTACTCTTACAGGTTACTGTACAACATGATCACTACCCAAAACGTTTTTTTTTTCATTTTGTTGTTTACACATATGTCAATTTTCCAATTTCACTATTTTTTTTTTTTAAATGTCAGTTTTTAGTTTTTTTAATTTCATAATATGGAAAACATGGATTTTTGCATTTTATTGTTTACACATTTATTAATTTCACAATTTCCCATTTTCAGTTCTTAAAATGTCAGTTTAAAGTTTTTCAATTTCATGATATAGAAACATGGAGTTTCCAATTTGTTGTTTTCACATTTGTCAATTTACCAAATTCACATTTACAGTTTTTTAAAAATTCAGTTTAATGATTTTTGTTCTATTTGTTATATGGAAACATGGATTTTTTACAATTTGTGTTTTACATGTCATACAACTATCCTAATGCTAGTCTTATAGGTTACTGTACAACATGATCACTACCACCCCTCCCCCCCCACTGGATTTTAGGTAGATTTCTTTAGAAAGCTAACTATTGCAATGGGTCCCATGTTTCGACTTCCGGAAAATTTCGACATATCTTCGCGTTTCACATCCCCCAGACCCCAAAACCACCGTCAGTTCAAAAGTTTATATATAATTTATGTATATATGTATCTATCTATCTATATATATATATATATATATATATATATATATATATATATATCAGTTTCTTTTGGACACGATAACTGCCGTAATTTTGCACCAATTACTTTGAATTTTTTAGATAATATGTATCCCTATAAAATCTCGGTCGAGTTCGTTAATGGGCAAAATCGGTCAAAGGGGGTAAAAATGGGGGGCTTTTTTCGAAAAAGGGAAATATCGCTATAACTCTCTTAATACATGAAATATCGAATCCCTTCAAAGTTCATAATATGTGTCGGATAAGTGCCAAAAATGTATGTCAAATAAGTTTTTTGATAGCACCAACCATTGACCAAAGGGGTGGGAAAAAGTAGGTTTTTCGGGAAACATTAATCATATCTCTGTTAATAGGCACAATATCAAAACCGCACAAAATGGACAATATTCCTCCAATAATTACCTAAAACGTTTGTCTGAAAGAATTTTTGATATGACCCACCATTACGCCACGGGGTGAACAAAATGATTTAAATTATAAGAAAATGCCAAGTGCCAAGAGAGGTTGCCATGACAACTTTACTTTTAATTGATAAGGGATGACCATCAGCAGTTGCTATGACAACGCCACTGCACGAGATCACATTCAGTTTTCATATGTCAGTGGGAAGCGACTTCGTTATCGGAACTGGTAGCATGCTGAACTTCTATGCCCAAGGTCGCGGGTTCAAACCCGGCTGAAGTCGTCGGATTTACTAAGAGCGCTAAAAAACCTGAGTTTGCTTTCCTTCGGAGGGGAAGTTCCAACGTTCGTTGCGAGTTGCTGATTGAGGTGGCATCTAGTAGCCAAGTTCACAGCCAAGTTGACGGCAGTATTTTAGGTAGATTTCATTAGAAAGCTAACTATTGCAATGGGTACCATGTTTCGATTTCCGGAAAATTTCGACATATCTTCCGTTTTACATCCCCCAGACCCCAAAACCACCGTCAGTTCAATAGTTTATATATAATTTATGTAATATATGTATATATATGTATATCAGTTTCTTGTGGACACGATAACTGCCGTAATTTTGCACCAATCACTTTGAATTTTTTACCGAATATGTATACCCATAAAATCTCGGACGAGTTCGTTACTGGGCTAAATCGGTCGAAGGGGATGAAAATGGGGGATTTTTTTTTCGAAAAAAATGAAATATTGCTATAACTCTCTTAATATGTGAAATATCGAATCCGTTCAAAGTTCATACTATGTGTCGGATAAAGCTCAGAAATTTATGTTTGAAACGTTTTTTTGATAGCACCAACCATTGACCAAAGGGGTGGGAAAAAGTGGTTTTTTCGGGAAACATTAATCATATCTCTGTTAATAGGCACAATATCAAAACCGTACAAAATGGACAATATTCCCCTAATAATTACCTAAAACGTTTGTCTGAAAGAATTTTTGATATGAGCCACCATTGCGCCAAGGGTTGAGAAAAATGATTTCGGAATTATAAGAAAATGCCAAGAGCTATCAGTGGTTGACATGGCAACACTACTAAATTGATGAGGGATGAGCCATCAGACGTTGCCATGACAACGCACTTGCGCGAGATCAGATTCAGATTTCCATCTGACTAAGTGTGAAGCGGCTTCGGTGACGTAACTGGTAGCATGCTGAACTTCTATTCCCAAGGTCGCGGGTTCAAAGCCGGCCAAAGTCGTCGGATTTTCTAAGAGCGCTAAAAATCCCTCAGTAAGCTTTCCTTTGGAGGGGAAGTTCCAACGTTCGTTGCGAGTTGCTGATTGAGGTGGCATCTAGTAGCCAAGTTCACAGCTGGGTAGCGTTGACGTTAGTATCTGGTAACAACATTAGGAACTACTGCTTGAAATTTAGCGTCTGCATTCCTTACCTGAATTACAGACTAATACAGCCATCACAATTCACACCGTTTATCAGACAGATTCTACTCTCACCCAAAGTACACGGGGTTATATGACCGCGTTGTCGCAGCCCCTAAACTGAGGAACCAACCAACATCTCTGCGGGAGATATAATTTTGCGTGAAGAAGTAACAGACCGTTACATAGTTACACATCAGTGTCGAAACCTTGCATAAGGACAGTGTGACCACAAGTATAACAAGTAGTTCCGTGAAGAACTGTACAGCCTATTTTCATATATCCTGCTCATGTTAATTGCCTCTATCAACATACAAAATTTCAGTTTAATTGCTGTATCAGATTCGTAGATATTGAGAACCGTCTAAATATTTCAGATGGTCGCCAGGTTGGATTTTTATTTTTGTACTATTATATTAAGATTATTGTGTAAGTGTGGTATTCAAACTTCAATCGCATGATTAGAACACAAGAAGTAAAAACGAGATTTTAAAATTACGCACAGCAGCCATCTTGTGATTATGCAAACAATTGAAATAAATTAGATGCCAGTGGATCAACATTTGTGTAAGCATTTAAAACGTGCAACGTTTCACGGCACTCGGATAGTTAATTCGCGAGAAACGTCCATTTAAATATTTATACTTCGCGTCGCCGCCATGTTGGATTCGTGCTCACCAGGTTACTGAAAGTCCTATAGGTGAACATATGTTCATAGTCTCTATGAACATAAAAATTTCAGTTTGGTTGCTGTAAAACATTCATATATATTGAGAACCGTCTAAATATTACGGAAGCTTGCCATTTAGGATTGTTATATGTATAGGCCATAGAGTTATGTACCATTCAAGGACAATTATAGCCTAGGTTCATTATTCAAACTTTCACTTCGATCGCATGATTACGACACAAGAAATAAAAACTTAATTTTAAAATTTCGCACAGCCGCCATCTTGAGGTTAAGTAAACAATTGAATTAAATTAGATGGCAGTACATTACAATCTGCAAAATCATTTACTGTACCACATTTCACTGCGCTCAGAGAGTTAACTCACGAGAAAAGTCTATTAAAATATTTCAAATTCGCTTGGTCGCCATGTTCGTTTTGTACTTTACAGGTTTATGAATTATACATAGGTAAACTTGTATCAGTACCCTGTATCACCGTACAAAATTGCAGGGTGATATCTGTAATAGTTTCGGGGATATAGAATGTCAGTGAAATATTTCGCACAGCCGCCATTTTGAGGTTATGTAAACAATTGAACTAAAATAGACTCCAGTGCATTGCAATGTGTATAAATATTTGCTGTACCAAGTTTCATTACGTTTGGATAGTTAAATCGCGAGAAAAGTCTATTTAAAAGTCTCCACTTCGCTTGGCCGCCATGTTGGTTATGTTGTAACCAGGTTTCTGAAAGTTTCATAGGTGAACTTCTAGTAGTAACCTTTATCACCGTACACAATTTCAGGGCGATATCCGTTATAGTTTCGGAGATACTGAATGCTAGTGAAATATTTCGCACAGCCGCCATGTTGAATTGGTGAGACGTAACAAAATTCGATGGGCACGGTCGACGTCGCCGGGAATAGTGCTATGAACTTACTGAGTTTCACTGAAATCGCTCCAGCCGTTTAGATTTTATTAGGGGACACACACACACACACACACACGGACAAAAGGTGATCTCATAAGCCTATTTTTTTCAAAATTGAAAATAGGCTAAAAATGGACTCCAAATGAAAAGAAGGTTACCGTCCCCGTAAGACAATAAAATGTTTAAAATATGTTTAAAATGAAGAAAAACAAAGTTAATTAATCTCCAATTATAAAATACTTTCACGCGATAAATGAGGTCTGATCTTTCTACGAAAACCTGCATATTCTGCCTATTTTCGCCTATCTCCAAGTTTGTCCGGTGAAATCTACCTCCGCCTTCCGGCGTGCCGAGAGGACTTTTTTATTTTTCTCATTTTTGTTGTTTACACATATGCCAAATTTCCAATATCCCATTTTCAGTTTTTTTTTAATGTCAGTTTTAAGTTTTTCAATTTCACAATATGGAAACATGGATTTTGCATTTTGTTGTTTACACATTTATTAATTTCACAATTTCCCATTTTCAGTTCTTAAAGTGTCAGTTTAAAGTTTTTCAATTTCATGATATTGAAACATGGATTTTCCAATTTGTTGTTTTTTACATTTGTCAATTTACCAAATTTACATTTACAGTTTTTTTAAATTTCTGTTTAATGTTTTTTGTTCTATTTATTAATATGGAAACATGGATTTTTTATAATTTGTGTTTTACATGTCATGCAACTATTGTTATGCTAGTCTTATAGGTTACTGTACAACATGATTACTACCCCACTGGATTTTTTTTTCATCTTTGTTGTTTACACATATGCCAATTTTCCAATTTCCCATTTTCATTTTTATTTTTAATATCAGTTTTAAGTTTTTCAATTTCATAATATGGAAACATGGATTTTGCATTTTGTTGTTTACACATTTATCAATTTCACAATTTCCCATTTACAGTTCTTAAAATGTCAGTTTAAAGTTTTTCAATTTCATGATATAGAAACATGGATTTTCCAATTTGTTGTTTTCACATTTATCAATTTACCAAATTCCCATTTACAGTTTTTAAAATTTCAGTTTAATGTTGTTGTTTTTTCTATTTGTCAATATGGAAACATGGATCTTTCCAATTTGTGTTTTACATGTTCATTTTGCATTAGGAGTGGAGAGAGGTGGGTAGTAATTAAAAATGTGCAAGCAGTGTCCATTGTTGACAGGTCATTGTTAACGAGTCCTTTTCATACAACAGACAAGTGAGTTCATGTTTCGCATGCATTACCTAAAATGTAATACCATGCAAGTGTTTAACATTTTACAACTAACCTGTTAGTACGATTTGCGCACTACAAAGGTTATATCTGATCTGGTAATAGAATTATTTAGCGTTGGCTTTTCTATTTAATATGTACAGTTTAAAGTGATAGAAAAGTGGTAGAAATGTGGTAGCAAAGTGGTAGACAAGTGGTAGACAATTGGTAACAAAGTGGTAGAAAAGTGGTAGCAAAGTGGTAGAAAAGTGGTAGCAAACTAGATGATGATGATGATGATAATTGTTGTTTTAAGGGGCCTAACATCTAGGTTATCGGCCCCAAGCAAACTTGAAATGTGGTAGCAAAGTGGTAGCAATGTGGTAGAAAATATTACATGTATTGTTAAGAAATAGTTTAAGCGGTTACATGGATACATTACACAATAATTTTAGCATGACAAAGCTCATTTTCTATATCCAGTAGTTCTTCCTCATATTTAGTATGACCAGTTTACACATTTATCAATTTCACAATTTCCCATTTACAGTTCTTAAAATGTCAGTTTGAAGTTTTTCAATTTCATGATATAGAAACATGGATTTTCCAATTTGTTGTTTTCACATTTGTCAATTTACCAAATTTCCATTTACAGTTTTTAAAATTTCAATGTAATGTGTTTTTTTTTTCTATTTGTCGATATGGAAACATGGATTTTTCCAATTTGTGTTTTACATGTTCATTTTGCATTAGGAGTGGAGAGAGGTGGGAAGTAATTAAAAATGTGCAAGTAGTGTCCATTGTTGACAGGTCATTGTTGACGAGTCCTTTTCATACAACAGACAAGTGAGTTCATGTTTCACATGCATTACCTAAAATGTAATACCATGCAAGTGTTTAACATTTTACAAATTAGCTTATGTATTAGTTGATGTGTGGGGGGTCTTATGTAGAGCCTTTTGTGTTGGCTTATTTAGCAAGTTATTTTGTCAATGCATTTAGTGGATTTTTCTCTTGGTCTTGGAAAGTATATCAGTCCATTTTATCACAACATAATGCTTACTGCCACGTTTGTAAGCAACAACAACGTCACACTAAACTTTCAAAAAAATCTTAAGTACTCTAAGGTACTCTCAGCTCGTACTCTTACCTCTATCCCGTGCCTAGTCAAGAACATTATTTTTTTCCAAGAAAAAGGTGAACGGGGAAAGTAGACTATATGTTTAAACTAAAAAAAATCATATAAAGTCATATGTTAACTCTAACACCTACGTTTATCCCATTCTTAGTCGAAAAATATTATATTTTTTAAAATTTTTCTAAAAAATATTTGGAAAGTTGGCTATATTTTTAAAAAACTAATCATTCTATAAAGTCATATATAGACTCAAACCAATGGCTTTTATATCCTTAATCGTTAGAACAAAATATGGAATTTTTAACATTTTTTCCAAAAATGTTCATTTTTTAAAATGGACTATATTTTGGAAACTAGGAATTTTACAAAAAAGTGTGTTTGACATACATGACAGGTATTTACCCCCTCTACCCACAAACCAAGTCCCAGATCTCTGGGACGAAATCCAAAAATGTTTAATTGTGAAAGTAGGCGATATTTTAAAAACGTATCATTTTAAAAAGTCATATATAGACTCAAACAAATGTTCTTTAAGTTATTTAACGTTAAAACAAAACTTAACATTTTTTTCATTTTTCCGAAAAAAGTCCAATTTTTTAAATTGTCTATATTTTGGAAACTAAGAATTTTACAAAAATGTTTGTTTAACGTAAATGAAAGGTCTTTACCCCCTCTACCCAAAAAAATAAATTTCAGGACCCTAGGACAAAAACTGTGCAGTAGTGTGTTTTGGATGGTTCTAGCGCCTCCTCCTCCTCACCCTCCTCACAAGATGGCGGCCGTAGCTTAACTTAACCTAGCCTAACCTAACAAAATGGCGGCTGTAGCTTAACTTAACCTAGCCTAACCTAACAAGATGGCGGCCGTAGCCTAAACTAACCTAACCTGACCTACGAGGTGTGATCAAAAAGTTCCAAAAATTGTGGCTGCGACTTAACCAAACCTAGCCTAGCCTAACCTAACCTACAAGGTGTGGTCAAAAATTTTCTAAATGGCGGCCGTGGCTTTACTTCTCCTAACCTAACCTAACTTAACCTAAACCTACGAGGTGCGATCAAAAATTTTTCAAAATAGTGGTCATAGCTTAATTGAACCTAGCCTAACCTAACCTAACCTAACCTAAACCTAACCTAACCTAAACCTACGAGGGGTGATCATAAAGTCCCAAGATGGCGGTCGTAGCTTAACTCAACCTAACCTAACTCTACGAGGTGTGATCAAAAAGTTCCAAAATGGCTGCCGTAGCTTAACTTAACCTTTGATTGATCCCTTTTGATTGACCCCCTTTTGATTGATCTCTGTTGATGTATTCCTTTGGACTGGTCCCTGTTGACTAGCCCCTTTGGACGGGTCCTTTTTTTGAAGGGAGTCATTTTTTTACGGGTCCCGGAGGACGGGTCCTTGTTGACGGATCCCTGTGGGTGGGTCCCTTTGACATAATTTGGATAAAATGCATGGGCCAGTCCATAGGGATCAGTCCAAAGGACCCGCCCACAGCGACCCGTCAACAAGGACCCGTCCTCCGGGACCCGTAAAAAATGACTCCCTTCAAGAAAAGGACCCGTCCAAAGGGGCTAGTCAACAGGGACCAGTCCAAAGGAATACATCAACAGAGATCAATCAAAAGGGGGTCAATCAAAAGGGATCAATCAAAGGTTAAGTTAAGCTACGGCAGCCATTTTGGAACTTTATGATCACACCTCGTAGGGTTAGGTTAGGTTGAGTTAAGCTACGACCGCCATCTTGGGACTTTATGATCACCCCTCGTAGGTTTAGGTTAGGTTAGGTTTAGGATAGGTTAGGTTAGGTTAGGCTAGGTTCAATTAAGCTATGACCACTATTTTGAAAAATTTTTGATCGCACCTCGTAGGTTTAGGTTAAGTTAGGTTAGGTTAGGTTAAGTAAAGCTACGGCCGCCATTTTGAAACTTTTTGACCACACCTTGTAGGTTAGGCTAGGCTAGGTTTGGTTAAGTCGCAGCCACATTTTTTGGAACTTTTTGATCACACCTCGGAGGTCAGGTTAGGTTAGGTTAGTCTACGGCCGCCATCTTGTTAGGTTAGGCTAGGTTAAGTTAAGCTACAGCCGCCATTTTGTTAGGTTAGGCTAGGTTAAGTTAAGCTACGGCCGCCATCTTGTGAGGAGGGTGAGGGGGAGGATGCGCTAGAACCATCCAAAACACACTACTGCACAGTTTTTGTCCTAGGGTCCTGAAATTTATTTTTTTGGGTAGAGGGGGTAAAGACCTTTCATTTACGTTAAACAAACATTTTTGTAAAATTCTTAGTTTCCAAAATATAGACAATTTTGAAAATTGGACTTTTTTTTCGGAAAATGAAAAAATGTTAAGTTTTGTTTTAACGTTAAATAACTTAAAGAACATTTGTTTGAGTCTATATATGACTTTTTAGAGTGATACGTTTTCAAAATATCGCCTACTTTCACAATTAAACATTTTTGGATTTTGTCCCAGAGATCTGGGACTTGGTGTGTTGGTAGAGGGGGTAAATACCTGTCATGTATGTCAAACACACTTTTTTGTAAAATTCCTAGTTTCCAAAATATAGTCCATTTTAAAAAATGAACATTTTTGGAAAAAGTGTTAAAAATTCCATATTTTGTTCTAACGATTAAGGATATAAAAGCCATTGGTTTGAGTCTATATATGACTTTATAGAATGATTAGTTTTTAAAAAATATAGCCTACTTTCCAAATATTTTTTAGAAAAAATTAAAAAAATATAATATTTTTCGACTAAGAATGGGATAAACGTAGGTGTTCGAGTTAACATATGATGTTATATGATTTTTTTTAGTTTAAACATATGGTCTACTTTCCCCATTCACCTTTTTTTTGGAAAAAAAATTAATGTTCTTGACTAGGCATGGGATAGAGGTAAGAGTACGAGTTGAGAGTACCTTAGAGTACTTAAGATTTTTTTGAAAGTTTAGTGTGACGTTGTTGTTGCTTACAAACATGGCAGTAAGCATTATGTTGTGATAAAATGGACTGATATACTTTCCAAGACCAAGAGAAAAATCCACTAAATGCATTGACAAAATAACTTGTTAAATAAGCCAACACAAAATGCTCTACAAAATACCCCCCCCCCCCACACACACACACACATAAACTAATACATAAGCTAATTTGTAAAATGTTAAACACTTGCATGGTATTACATTTTAGGTAATGCATGTGAAACATGAATTCACTTGTCTGTTGTATGAAAAGGACTCGTCAACAATGACCTGTCAACAATGGACACTACTTGCACATTTTTAATTACTACCCACCTCTCTCCTCTCCTAATGCAAAATGAACATGTAAAACACAAATTGGAAAAATCCATGTTTCCATATTGACAAATAGAAAAAGAAACATTACATTGAAGTTTTAAAAACTGTAAATGGGAATTTGGTAAATTGACAAATGTGAAAACAACAAATTGGAAAATCCATGTTTCTATATCATGAAATTGAAAAACTTTAAACTGACATTTTAAGAACTGTAAATGGGAAATTGTGAAATTGATAAATGTGTAAACTGGTCATACTAAATATGAGGAAGAACTACTGGATATAGAAAATGAGCTTTGTCATGCTAAAATTATTGGAAAAATCCATGTTTCCATATTGACAAATAGAAAAGAAAAAAAACATTACATTGAAATTTTAAAAACTGTAAATGGGAATTTGGTAAATTGACAATTGTGAAAACAAACATGGCAGTAAGCATTATGTTGTGATAAAATGGACTGATATACAAAATACAAAATCCATGTTTCCATATTATGAAATTGAAAAACTTAAAACTGATATTTAAAAAAAACTGAAAATGGGAAATTGGAAAATTGGCATATGTGTAAACAACAAAAATGAAAAAAAAATCCAGTGGGGTAGTAATATTTTCTACCACTTTGCTACCACTTTGCTACCACTTTTCTAGTTTGCTACCACTTTTCTACCACTTTACTAGCACTTTTCTACTACTTTTCTGCCACTTTTCTACCACTTTTCTACCACTTTGCTACCATTTTGCTACCACTTTTCTACCACTTTGTTACCAATTGTCTACCACTTGTTTACTACTTTGCTACCACATTTCTACCACTTTTAAATCACTTTAAACTGTACATATTAAATATAAAAGCCAACGCTAAATAATTCTATTACCAGAACAGATATAACCTTTGTAGTGTGCAAATCGTACTAACAGGTTAGTTGTAAAATGTTAAACACTTGCATGGTATTACATTATAGGTAATGCATGCGAAACATGAACTCACTTGTCTGTTGTATGAAAAGGACTCGTCAACAATGACCTGTCAACAATGGACACTGCTTGCACATTTTTAATTACTACCCACCTCTCTTTACTCCTAATGCAAAATGAACATGTAAAACACAAATTGGAAAAATCCATGTTTCCATATTGACAAATAGAAAAACCACAACATTAAACTGAAATTTTAAAAACTGTAAATGGGAATTTGGTAAATTGATAAATGTGAAAACAACAAATTGGAAAATCCATGTTTCTATATCATGAAATTGAAAAACTTTAAACTGACATTTTAAGAACTGTGGTGCATTCTTGGAATACACGGTACCTGAGATTATAATTTTGAATGCTTTTGCACGTTCTTTCCTTCCTTTTTGTCAAACACCAACAGTGATCATTTGTTTTCTCCTTTATGGGCAAATCTCTTATATTTTGTATGAGTCTGTTCCAGATATATATTCTGTGACCCATCTAGCGTCATATAACAACGAATCTCTGAAGCTCTTCAACTCTTCCTCGCGCAAGAGGAATTCCATATCCATTTGGCTACCAGATCCTGTTACCATCGTCAGCTACTTTTCTCTTGGAGCAAGAGGACTACATCCACTTCTTTACTCACCATGCTGCGCTAATATCGCCTACTATCAATTCTTAGAAGACCATCCATCAAGAAGAAAATGTATTTTTTATAAGTTGGTTATGCTGATATGTATACCTTTTGTTTCCTACCCCCACTCTTTCCTCCCTTCTTGGTCCCTTCGTGCTCCGTTGAGCTGCTCTCACTTCTCCGTCTGCAGTTGACTCGTCCAGTCAAAGCTCCGCTCGAGCTTGCCTCCTCAAACCAAGAGGCTCACCCTCTTTTACGCCATGTTGGAACTCTAAGCATCAGTGAGAAATCCGACTTTAACATGAAATCAAGATAAGTACAATTTTAAAAGTTTTAACCTCATCTTCATGGTTTTAACTTCCTCGTGCTTTTAATTATAATTTATAGACAGTGTGAAATCATTTATTTTGGGGCAATACTCATTCCTCGTGGGATTTGCCATGTTGAGCTTCTGCTTGTATAAGCCAACCTTACTAAAAAAGAGCTTTTCTTAAGCTATTTAAACGAGAAACCCTCTCGCTACGTGGGATATTATCTAATACCCGCTGTCTATAATTATAAAGCTAATTCCTCCGTTGGATGTTCTCAACCCCATTTTCTGCTAAGGTCGTTCTGGAACCTTCGAGATCTTATTCTCTATCTGCGAGTATTGCCGTTAAGTATTGTTCACGCACTTGTGAAAATGCTAGATAAAATGAGGAATCTTCCTGACAAATTTTTGCAATAGCTAACTTTCCTCCACCGCTGGAACCTCTGGAACATTCTATGGCGCATTTAATTGCAAATCACAACTTTTTCAAGAAATAGACTCTCACCTATAGTGCAATCAATTATTTCCCTAATTGCAATAACTTTTTTTCTCATAAACTTTAGTGTTTCTATAGTGAACTTTGCATCCATCTTCATAGACTATAGTGACAAACAGTGCTTGCTCTACGTTTCTACCGCGTCGCGATCGTCCGGTTATATTAAATACGGCCATGAACATTGATCCTATATCCCAATGATCTTTCCTCAACCTTCTACTAACAACCATTATTAATAAAATTGAAACTTTTCTATAAGGTGTCACCCACGAGGTGCCATTCCAACTTTGTTAGTTTAACATTAATTAAATTCTGCATAATTGCTTGTGTGATACAAGTTTTAAACTCACGTTGTTCCTTTCCCATAATCAGGGAAAACAATTCTCTAAACTCTTGAGCGAGTCATGTTCAGGTTTCACGAAATGGAAACTGTCCCATTTGGCGAGTGATTCCTGCTCAACTTGGGAAGTCTAGAACTTTCCCTTTCAATTTCTTCAGGTTTCACAGTAAGTGACCTGCCCTCTTTGTATAATTCTCATATATTAATTCTGTATAAATATAAGAAGTTGTAGGAACTTCTATCTTATTTTTCATGTTGTTATTATTTTTATTTTCAAAGTTGTCACTTTCTCTAGAACATTCCCTCCTGAATTTCTTAAGGTGCACTTTTTGTACTCCAATTCACGTTTAAGCTTTTAATTATTTCATTGCTCAAATCTTAGAAAGATTTTAAAAAACATGTAAGGTTTGAAACCTTGTAAATTGTCAATTGCCTGGAGCAACCGTTTAATGTTGAGAGGTCTGCGACCCTATTTGTTAAAAAGTTCAAATGAACTATGTTTATTAAAATTATATTGTATAATTGTTAATTTCCTCAAACTTCTTCTAATTGTAAATAAATTAAATATTTGTTTTTGGATTCATCATTTCTCTGATACTACAGTTAGGCAGGATCCTGGCTTTCCTAGCCCTTCCTAGGTTTATGCCCTCGTTCATGCTTAATAAAGCTTTTACTATCTGTCTGGCCAGACCATCACCCTTCCCTATAGTACTTTTATTCGTGCTTGGGAGGAAAGACACTAAAGCCTCTCTCTGGCAAACTGCCCAAGTCTTAGCTGCAGTTCCCGTTGGCCTCGACCAAGCTCGTACCTATTTTAGATATCAGGAGGTTAAGTTTCTGTGGCAATCACCTTTAAGTGTGTTTAAAGTGAAACTTATTAATTTTGTGGGACTCTCCTCCTATTTTTCTATCCTTCTTTTCCAATCCCAAATCTATTTCCTTTTCTTAATCATCTTCCCTTGGTGGGTGGGTTATTCCCTAGCCTATAAACTACCCAAAGTTTGGTACCAGAAACCCGGGAGAGTCCATTTTTTATTTCTATTGTTTGTCAAGTGTCATTTGACAATACTTGGCAAATTATTAATATCTGCTTTGGATTTTTCAGCTATATCCACATCATGTAAAGCCTGTGAACGGGAAAGAGGCCGCTCCTGTCTCCTTTGGTGTGTCCTGTTCTTTATACCCATTTGCTGCTGCAAACTTGACAGCATCTCCAAGGTTCTACAGTTTCGTGAGTTGTATTTCAATTTATTCTCTTTATCATGGCTCCTACTGAAAAAGATGAAACTCTCATTGCTAGACGTTCTTCTTATAAAGGGCAACTCACTAGATTCAGAAATTTTATCAACAAGTTAAATCCCGCCGAGTGTGATTTAGACATCTTGACACATCGCCTTAAGTTGTACGAACGGTCTTATGATTATTATGACCAAATTCAAACCGAGATTGAATCCGCTTGCCCAGAATTCCAATCGGATCGGGACGAGGTCGAACCCTTGTACTTTGAAGGGATTGCAAAGGCCCACCAATTGATTCGCAATATCTCAGAACCGGACACTAGGGTCATCAATCCGGCCCAGTTCGCACCCGCTTCAGTTCACAAGAACAAACCGAAACCGTTACTTCCCAAGATAAGCCTACCGCACTTCTCAGGCAAGGAAGGTGAATGGTATTCTTTTTACGAACTTTACTGCTCCCTAATTCATGAAAATGCTGAGATCCCAGACATACATAAATTTTACTTCCTCCGTACGTCTTTGGAATCTGAGGCCTTGGCCTTAGTGAAGTCACTGCCTTTAAGCGCAGACAACTACCACATCGCCTTTAATCTCCTTAAAGAGAGATATGGCAATTTACGTTTGAGTGTAGCTCGTCATATCCGCTGTCTCTTCAACTTACCAGCCGTCAAACCTAATGACGTCACATCTTTAAGAGACCTCTTAGATTCTATGCAGTTAAATGTCAGAGCGTTATACCAACTAAAACAGCCTGTCCAAACATGGGACACCATACTTATTCACCTAGCTACATCAAGATTCGATTTTTCGACACTGAAGGCCTGGGAGATCGAACTCGCCTGCAACAAGGAACATTCGTTCGAACACCTTATCTCGTTTCTCAACAGTCGATGTCAATTCCTTACAGCACTCGCATTTCAGTGCGAAAAGGTCGAAACGAATCCTCAGTGTCAAATTTTTGAAAAAAAACTTGCTTCTTCAAAGGGACATCAGCCCCCATTTGTCGAAAACAAACAAACCCGTTCTTCTTTCAATCATTCAAGAGAAGATATCAGGCCGCTTAACAAATCGTTAAAATGCACGCTCTGTAAAAAGCTTCACACATTGTATTTGTGCAAATCCTTTAAAGAATTGTCTGTCGAAGATCGAAGGAAGTTTGTCTTCAACAGCAAACATTGTTTCAATTGCTTGTCACCTAAGCATTCTTCTTCGAACTGTACGTCCTCAAATCTCTGTTTCCATTGTAAAAAACCGCATCATTCTTTATTGCACGTTCACGATAAATCGAGGTCATCAGTACCTGCCTCTTCAAGCTCCATGCAGAGCAGCTCCGAACAAACTAATGCTTCTTCCTGCATTTCTAATGCCGAACCTTCTCACAGTGCGCAAACCCTTTTGACCACTGTACAATTCGAAATCCAAGATAAATTTGGAAATTGGTTTAGAACCCGTGGTCTTCTCGATTCCGCTTCAACGCACAACTTTGTTTCTCAATCGTTGATTAAAAAACTAGGTCTTTCGTCATCGCCTACTTCTATCAATGTGTCCGGCATTGACAATTTGAAAACTCAAGTTTTGCAGTCTTCAAAATTGAAAATCAGAGACGTTTGCCAAAGAAACACCAATCTTAATTTAAACTGTCTCATTCTTACCAGTATTGGCAAGGACACTCCAAGTCACTCTATTAATACCTCCGGATTAAAGATTCCTTCGCACTTAAGGTTAGCTGATCCTCAGTTTAATGCTCAAGGTCCCATTGATGTACTTTTCAGTGCCAATGTTTTTTGGAATTGCATTCGCAAACAAACACGCAAGTTATCGTCAACCGTAGTCGCTAGAGACACCGATTTTGGTTGGGTTATTACTGGTGAAATCAAACATACCAGTGTTCAAACCAAAGCGCAATGTCATTTCGTTACAGCTGACATAAATTCCATTTCTGAAAAAGAGAACGCTCATGTTTCAAATCTCAATATTTATGAAAACCACTTGTCGAAACGATGTCTTATCGTGAACAACTACACTACCTCTGTAAGTTGTTTAAATGGTTTTTCCTTCTTCCCGCACAAGATGGCCATTCAAGTTCGCCTTGCTTTGTGTTATTTCGTCTATCTTCTTATGTCATTTTTTATAGCAGTTAATTGCTTAAACTTTTTCTCGAAAGCTATCTTCCCCTTGTGTAAAACCATGGCTATCAGTCACCATCACTTTGCTGTAAGCCATGTTTCACTTCTTTCGTTATTTAGAAGGATGGCCACGGTCGGCTCCTCCCCCCTTCCTCACAATTGGAAGTCGCTTATGAAACCGCTTGAATATCTGAATTCTATAGCATCTAGAATAACTATTCTTATGCATAACCTTCTTCTCAATGTCCCAGCTTGTCTTCTTTGCTCGGAAGAATTAAGCTTCTTTTTGTTGAAAATTGTCGGATTCCGTGATCCTCTCAATTATGCGAAATTGATTTCCTACTCTATTTCATATATCTTTAAATTGCTTTTTCACGTCCAAGTTACGATTGACTGCATTCCGTTCAACCTGAATATCTACTTTAAGTCACAGCTGATTCAACTAGTGTTTGTGTACTTTGAACTGCTTGTTTTTCAAACTTGTTTGTATACACGCCTGAGGAAGGCCAAGTTGTTGTTTATTTCCTGTACGCTTGACACAGTTCAAAGCAAGTTTCTCTTATCTCAACTTTGGCTGATTGCCAAGCATTGTCTGGCGAGTTGCTACTACAAGTACAGAAGCCGTTTACCTACTTCCCAAAATAAACTTGTTCCGTTTAAGGACTCGTTCAGCTATTTATATGTCTTATCTCGTTGTACTATGTGTGTCAAGGCCGTGCTTGTTTACGTCTCTCACTTACTCATGCTCGTATTCTATAACTGCTTCGATCCCTGTTTCAAAACTTCGTTGCGTATTTCTCACGCGCTTATGTATTGCAATTTGCTTGCATATTTTGCGATCTTAATGTTCATTGATGAACAAACTGGTTTTTTCTCGTCGTCACATTCGATGTGTTTATGTATTTATACTTGTTATGTCACGTTTTTCGCTGACTTAAGTATTTTTCTGAGTAAACCCTTCGATACTCATTATGACTTAAGGTCATTGCTTATTGCTACTAGGTCGTTACCTATGGCGTTCTTGCTTTCTACTCGTATAGTTTCTTTGTTTACTTGGTATATTCTTATCCTGAATAGATGTACTTGTCTCTATACGTTTTGTTTAAACTTGTCAATTCTTCTTTCGCATTGTATCGTAATCTTTACTAGTGCTTTATTTCTCTCAGCTTCCAGCTATTTTGTGATGGAAGATGTTGATAATTCTCGCCTTTTTACTCCGCTTTCTAATGACCCTGATGACCTCCTTCCACTCACACCTGGTCACTGTCTTACACGCACTTCTCTCTCTGCCCCTCCTCCCCTTCCTAATTATTTCAGGGATTCTGATTTACCTATTGTTTGGTGTAAACTTGAAGCCCTCCGCAATTCCTTTTGGAAGAGGTGGAACTTGGAATATTTAACTTCCTTGCAAGGGAGACAGAAGTGGTTTCTTTCCAGTCCCGACATTAAAGTGGGAGACTTGGTCTTAGTTAGGGATGTTTCACCCCCCCTACTCTGGACTTCCGGTAGAGTGACCCAGTGTTACCCTGGAAGAGATGGGAGAGTCAGGGAAGTCAGAGTCTTAACTATTAATGGTCAGATCACAAGACTACTTCTCGGCAATTGTTCATTACTGTACTTGTTTTTCTTGTTCGCTGTTGGTGTCTGCCCCTCCCAGTATGGTGCATTCTTGGAATACACGGTACCTGAGATTATAATTTTGAATGCTTTTGCACGTTCTTTCCTTCCTTTTTGTCAAACACCAACAGTGATCATTTGTTTTCTCCTTTATGGGCAAATCTCTTATATTTTGTATGAGTCTGTTCCAGATATATATTCTGTGACCCATCTAGCGTCATATAACAACGAATCTCTGAAGCTCTTCAACTCTTCCTCGCGCAAGAGGAATTCCATATCCATTTGGCTACCAGATCCTGTTACCATCGTCAGCTACTTTTCTCTTGGAGCAAGAGGACTACATCCACTTCTTTACTCACCATGCTGCGCTAATATCGCCTACTATCAATTCTTAGAAGACCATCCATCAAGAAGAAAATGTATTTTTTATAAGTTGGTTATGCTGATATGTATACCTTTTGTTTCCTACCCCCACTCTTTCCTCCCTTCTTGGTCCCTTCGTGCTCCGTTGAGCTGCTCTCACTTCTCCGTCTGCAGTTGACTCGTCCAGTCAAAGCTCCGCTCGAGCTTGCCTCCTCAAACCAAGAGGCCCACCCTCTTTTACGCCATGTTGGAACTCTAAGCATCAGTGAGAAATCCGACTTCAACATGAAATCAAGATAAGTACAATTTTAAAAGTTTTAACCTCATCTTCATGGTTTTAACTTCCTCGTGCTTTTAATTATAATTTATAGACAGTGTGAAATCATTTATTTTGGGGCAATACTCATTCCTCGTGGGATTTGCCATGTTGAGCTTCTGCTTGTATAAGCCAACCTTACTAAAAAAGAGCTTTTCTTAAGCTATTTAAACGAGAAACCCTCTCGCTACGTGGGATATTATCTAATACCCGCTGTCTATAATTATAAAGCTAATTCCTCCGTTGGATTTTCTCAACCCCATTTTCTGCTAAGGTCGTTCTGGAACCTTCGAGATCTTATTCTCTATCTGCGAGTATTGCCGTTAAGTATTGTTCACGCACTTGTGAAAATGCTAGATAAAATGAGGAATCTTCCTTACAAATTTTTGCAATAGCTAACTTTCCTCCACCGCTGGAACCTCTGGAACATTCTATGGCGCATTTAATTGCAAATCACAACTTTTTCAAGAAATAGACTCTCACCTATAGTGCAATCAATTATTTCCCTAATTGCAATAACTTTTTTCTCATAAACTTTAGTGTTTCTATAGTGAACTTTGCATCCATCTTCATAGACTATAGTGACAAACAGTGCTTGCTCTACGTTTCTACCGCGTCGCGATCGTCCGGTTATATTAAATACGGCCATGAACATTGATCCTATATCCCAATGATCTTTCCTCAACCTTCTACTAACAACCATTATTAATAAAATTGAAACTTTTCTATAAGGTGTCACCCACGAGGTGCCCTTCCAACTTTGTTAGTTTAACATTAATTAAATTCTGCATAATTGCTTGTGTGATACAAGTTTTAAACTCACGTTGTTCCTTTCCCATAATCAGGGAAAACAATTCTCTAAACTCTTGAGCGAGTCATGTTCAGGTTTCACGAAATGGAAACTGTCCCATTTGGCGAGTGATTCCTGCTCAACTTGGGAAGTCTAGAACTTTCCCTTTCAATTTCTTCAGGTTTCACAGTAAGTGACCTGCCCTCTTTGTATAATTCTCATATATTAATTCTGTATAAATATAAGAAGTTGTAGGAACTTCTATCTTATTTTTCATGTTGTTATTATTTTTATTTTCAAAGTTGTCACTTTCTCTAGAACATTCTCTCCTGAATTTCTTAAGGTGCACTTTTTGTACTCCAATTCACGTTTAAGCTTTAATTATTTCATTGCTCAAATCTTAGAAAGATTTTAAAAAACATGTAAGGTTTGAAACCTTGTAAATTGTCAATTGCCTGGAGCAACCGTTTAATGTTGAGAGGTCTGCGACCCTATTTGTTAAAAAGTTCAAATGAACTATGTTTATTAAAATTATATTGTATAATTGTTAATTTCCTCAAACTTCTTCTAATTGTAAATAAATTAAATATTTGTTTTTGGATTCATCATTTCTCTGATACTACAGTTAGGCAGGATCCTGGCTTTCCTAGCCCTTCCTAGGTTTATGCCCTCGTTCATGCTTAATAAAGCTTTTACTATCTGTCTGGCCAGACCATCACCCTTCCCTATAGTACTTTTATTCGTGCTTGGGAGGAAAGACACTAAAGCCTCTCTCTGGCAAACTGCCCAAGTCTTAGCTGCAGTTCCCGTTGGCCTCGACCAAGCTCGTACCTATTTTAGATATCAGGAGGTTAAGTTTCTGTGGCAATCGCCTTTAAGTGTGTTTAAAGTGAAACTTATTAATTTTGTGGGACTCTCCTCCTATTTTTCTATCCTTCTTTTCCAATCCCAAATCTATTTCCTTATCTTAATCATCTTCCCTTGGTGGGTGGGTTATTCCCTAGCCTATAAACTACCCAAACTGTAAATGGGAAATTGTGAAATTGATAAATGTGCAAACAACAAAATGCAAAATCCATGTTTCCATATTATGAAATTGAAAAACTTAAAACTGATATTTAAAAAAAATGAAAATGCGAAATTGGAAAATTGGCATATGTGTAAACAACAAAAATGAAAAAAATCCAGTGGGGTAGTAATCATGTTGTACAGTAACCTATAAGACTAGCATAAGAATAATTGCAAGACATGTAAAACACAAATTGTAAAAAAATCCATGTTTCCATTTTAATAAATAGAACAAAAAACATTAAACTGAAATTTTAAAAAACTGTAATTGTGAATTTGGTAAACTGACAATTGTAAAAAACAACAAATTGGAAAATCAATGTTTCAATATCATGAAATTGAAAAACTTTAAACTGACATTTTAAGAACTGAAAAAGGGAAATTGTGAAATTAATAAATGTGTAAACAACAAAATGCAAAATGCATGTTTCCATATTATGAAATTGAAAAACTTAAAACTGACATAAAAAAACTGAAAATAGGAAATTGGAAAATTGGCATATATGTAAACAACAAAAATTAGAAAAAACAAAATGTTCAGGAAAGAACATATAGCCTACTTTCTCCTAAATGCAAGGGTATTGTTATAACTCTTTGTCCTTTTCAAGGAGTATAATTGAATGTTGATTGTAGTAGCTTGTTGAAATACAACGTGCTCTAGGGATATTAAACATGAATATGAGGTGCCCTTTGCTAGTGCTACCTCTGTACCAAATTTCGTTCAATTCGGTTTCACCGTGTTTGAATTGATAGGGGGAATCGATTTGTACACATACTTGGCCACCATCTGCAAACTATTGGGCTGATGTTCTTGCAGTTTGGTCAGAATATGTTTCCCACATAAAGATATGGTGTTGCAAAATTTGGTAGAGACTAGATTATTAGGTTGGTCGTAATTACATTTTAGCTTTTAACGTTTGGGTGGCCGCGATTACGTTTCCGTCAAGATAGCGGTGATATAAAACATGACACTGAGGTGCCCTTTGCTAGTGCTACCTCTGTACCAAATTTCGTACCATTCGGTTTCACCGTGTTCGAATTGATAAGGGGAATCGATTTTCACACAAAGATGGCCGCCATCCGCAAAATATTAGGTTAATGACCTATTAGTTTGGTCAAAACCCCGCCAACCTGAGCCCAATGTTTGGGAAGCCAGGCTCTGCCTGTCACAAGCCAGGACAAAGTGGTGAGTGATAGAGGAGTAACACCTCTTTAAAAAACCTCGGTCCAGCTGACCCGGCTGGTAGTACCTTGTAAGGGTCCCTTGCCAGGGTTACGGTGAAGTTCTCAACGGCATAGACAGTGGAGTAGATGGACTAAGGAACAGTGTAGATGGCGGAAGAGGCAGCCCAGTACTCGGGATAATGAGTAAAAGGTATATGTCCATATAATAGGCATATATCAGACACCGAACTTCTCCCGGGATAAGGAGACCACCTTCTATCAAGTACCAACGGTCTTTTAGGAGGGCGGATGAGCGGGTAGAAGAAGGGCACTCTCTTGCCCTTGGGGTGGGAAACTGCTCCTAAAGGCGGAAGAGCCGACAGATGGCCAACGGCATAGAATGGAGAAGGCAACGGGAAACCACTCCATTAAAGATCCGACTGGATATCCCAAGAATCAGCAGCTCATGATGGAAAGCTCTTTGGTTAAATTCTCCGGAGGTAAAATAGCTCCCCATTCGGATCTCCGGGCGGGGGCAACTAAAGGAAATAATGGTATTATTAACAAACGCAAGAAACAGAAATGCGTAAGGAAAATAGGAACATGGAATGTTAACACATTATTAAAGGTGGGGAAGCTGGAACACCTGAAAATAGAAATGAAGAGATTAAAAATAGATATTCTCGGTATTTCTGAAATGAGATGGCCTGGCACGGGTGACTCACGGGTGACTTTTGGTCAGATGACTACAGAATAATCTATTCAGGGCCGGAAGACGGACCGCTCGGAAGAAATGGGGTAGGAGTGATTATGGAAAAATCCATGGGACTCAGAGTAGCGGGATATGTGCAGCATAGTGATAGGATAATTCTAGTCAAGATAAATACGGAGCCAAACAATACTGTTATAATTCAAACATATATGCCAACTACAAATGAAGATAACGAGGACATTGAAAGAATGTATGAAGATCTAAATCACCTGATAGAAGGAACAAGAGCAGAAGACAATGTAATCATTATGGGGGACATGAATGCAACGGTAGGGGAAGGAACAGAGGGATCAATTGTTGGACAGTTTGGACTGGGAGTCCGAAATTTGAGAGGTGAACGATTGATAGAATTCTGCACTAGGCACAAATTAGTCATAACAAATACACTCTTCAACCATCCCAAGAGAAGACGATACACTTGGAAAGCTCCTGGAGACACGAGAAGAGCGCAATTGGATTACATAATGGTAAAAGAAAGGTTTAAGAACCAGGTTAAAAATTACAGAAGTTATCCAGGTGCAGATATCGTAAGCGATCATAATCTAGTCATGATGCACGCGGAACTCAAATATAAGAACATCGTTACGAGAAAAACTGAGTATCTACAGGTGACAAAACTTAAGATGCCAAATATTAGAGATGAGTTCCAAAGAAGAATAGATGAAATGATTGAAAGAAATACTGACATATTCGAGAAACCAATAGAAAGTCAGTGGGGAATTCTGAAGGAGGAAATACTAGGAACTGCAGAGGAACTGCTAAAAAATAAAAATAAAAACAGCAGGAAAGCATGGATAAGTGAGGAAGTTGCAGAAATGATAACTGAAAGAAGAAGGTTCAAAAACGCCACAAGTGACGAAGGAAAACAACAATGTAGAAGACTGAGAAATGAAATCGTTAGGAAAAGCAAGCGAGACAAAGAAAAATACTTATGTGATATATGTGATGAAATAGACACCGATTTTAAAGCAAATAACTTAGAAAAAGCATATGGAAATGTGAAGCAATTTTTTGGTGAGAAGAAACAGAAGACATGTGGTATTAAAGATGAGAATGGACAATACCTGTATGAAGAGGGAAAGGTTGGGAAGAGATGGAAAGAATATCTAGAGAGCCTCTATGGAGATGAAGTTATGAATAAGGAAGTAATAGAGGAAGAAGACCAGATAGATGCAGAGAATAGAGGTGACCAAATACTAAAATCGGAATTTAAAAGAGCACTGAAAGATTTAAAAGACAAAAAAGCACCAGGTGTAGATAAAATCCCTGCAGAACTATTAAATAACTGCGGAGAGAAAACTGAAGATGCAATGTATGGAATGATATGCAAAATGTATGAAACTGGAATATTACCAACTGACTTTACTAAGTGCATAATAATTCCAATTCCAAAGAAGGCCAGAGCACAAAATTGCGATCAATTTAGGACATTAAGCCTGACAACACATGCATCTAAAATTCTTACACGTATTATACTTAGGAGAATAGAGAACAACCTTGATAACTACATTACAGACGACCAATTTCTATTCAGAAGGGGCATTGGAACAAGAGAAGCAATATTAACTCTAAGACAAATAATTGAAAAGTGGAATAGAAAAGGAATACCAACATATCTAGCATTCGTGGATCGGGAGAAAGCTTTTGACAACGTGAATTGGAATATACTGTTCAAGTTACTAAAGAAAGTGGGAATCTCTTATAGAGATAGAAGAATAATACATAGTTTATATAAGAATGAAAGGGGAATAATAAGATTTGGCAATAACCAGGAAGAGGTTGAAATAAAAAAGGAGTACGACAAGGATGCTCGCTATCTCCTTACTTATTTAATTTGTATGTCCAAGATGCCATAAATAGGATAAGAGAAGAGATTCAAGTTGGAGTAAATATACATGGGGAAAAGATTGACATGCTCCGATTCGCAGATGACATTGCTTTAACAACAGATAATGAAGATGATCTTCAACAGATACTTCATGCAATGAATAACATCCTTAAAAACGAATTTAACATGAAGATGAATAAACATAAAACAAAAATACTCGTATGCAGTCGGAACCAGGAAGATTATAGAAGAGCATCAGCAATTTATATCGAGAATGATAGAATACAACATGTGAAGGAATATAAGTATCTGGGAAGCTTGATAACGTATGATGGAACCAGCAATCGAGAAATTTGGAGTAGAATTATTCAGGCAAAGAACGCCTTTTATAGAAAGAAGAATCTCTGCACATCTAGAAGTATAGACCTAAAAATAAGAAAAAAGACTGTTGAAGACATACGTGTGGAGTGTGGCTTTGTATGGTAGTGAGACCTGGACAATAGGGAAGTCAGAAGAGAGGAAGTTGATGGCTTTTGAGGTTTGGTGCTGGAGAAGAATGCTTAAGATCAGTTGGATACAACATATGACAAATGAAGAGGTATTCAGAAGAGCAGGAGAAAGTAGAAGCTTTATGAAGACCCTGAAAACAAGAAGAGCAAATATGTTGGGACATATTCTCAGACATAATAGCCTGCCAGCAAGAGTCATCGAAGGGATGTTAGAGGAAGACCACCACTTGCATACATCACACAATTAATGACAGACACGAACACCAAATCATTTTGTGAATTGAAGAGGATGGCGGAGAATAGAGAAGATTGGCGAGTTGCTGCAAACCAGCCCCAGGGCTGTTAACTTAAGAGAGAGAGTTTGGTCAAAGGATGCTCCCTACATAAAGGTATGTTGTTGCTAAATTTGCTAGAGATCGGATGATTAGGCTAATCGTAATTTGATTTAAGCTTTGAACATTTGTGTGGCCGCCATTACGTTTCCGTCAAAATGGCGGGATATAAAACATGACACTGAGGTGCCCATTGCTAGTGCTACCTCTGTACCAAATTTCGTTCATTCGGTTCCACCGTGTTCGAATTAATAGGGGGAATCAATTTTGACATAAAGATGGCCACCATCCGCAAACTATTTGGCTAATGACCTATTAGATTGGTCAAAGGATGCTCCCTCCATAAAGGTATGTTGTTGCAAAGTTTGGTAGAGATCGGATGGTTATGTTAGTCGTAATTTGATTTAAGCTTTAAACATTTGTGTGGCCGCCATTACGTTTCTGTCTAAATGGCGGCGATATAAATCATGACACTGAGATGCCCTTTGCTAGTGCTATCTCTGTACCAAATTTCGTTCCATTCGCTTTCACCGTGTTTGAATTAATAGGGGGAATCGATTTTGACACAAAGATGGCCGCCATCCGCAAACTATTAGGCGAATGACCTATGAGATTGGTCAAAAGATGCTCCCTCCATAAAGGTATTGTACCCGATACCTATTTTAGGCTATCGGCTACGCCAGCAGACATTAAGCTGTAGTTGAGGTTTTGGAAAGCAATAAGAAAAGATAGCGCATCGATCGCGTCAAGAAGAATGCCAAGATGACGTAGGAGGTCAAGAATCAAGGAGGCATTGAAATCTGTGAGAAGATAGAATTATGAATGGAGATGTGAAGCTTTATTGAAAGATATATGGAATTATAGTAATTAAAACATCTTAGAAGAGGATATATAACATGCATTATATGTGGAAATAATTTTATGGAAGTAAGTTATTTTATAACAGAACAGCCGAGAGGATTCGGGTTCGAGACTATGTTCATGACGTAAGAGCGCAGTGGTGGGAGAACAAGCCACGTGCCGCGCGGAGCACATAAGCCGGAACACAGCGCTAGCAAGATCAGTTGAGCCCAGGGAGACGGGCAGTTCAGAGCGGCTCTATAGCACAGCGAGACGGGCATTGAAGGTCACGCAGCATACAGAAACTGTCACGGCAAAAGTGTAGGTGACAGTGCTTGCATCGCCGAGCAGCGAAGGCCGAGGGGGTCGTTGATCCAGGCGGGCTGGCCGAGGAGACAATTGTAGACAGCCGGGGTATTTCAAAACCACACTGCTCGTATTTGAAGACTTTATTTCAAGCTTCATTTCGACGCTGTTCAAACACAGGCTTTTACGAATAACCTTATAACCATGCTGTTATATAACACATTCAAAGCGACTTTTACTATTCCAAGTAAACTGAATGTTTAGCATAGGCTCTGATGAACATTATATCGTGCATTTATAAGATTTATATCTTATACAATTTTCATGAGTTACCTATTACGAACAGATACAGGGTGTTTCGTAATCTTGAACACTATCAAGTAAAATTTTATTTTACTCAAGTGGGACTTTGCAGTAAGTTGAGATTGGACTTACAATTCTCAAACTGAACATTTAAAGGAACAGTGGCGTATATTAGAAGAGGAGTAAGGGGGTCCGCTGTTTCCATGAACTTTTCGAGAAGGAGTTGGAAAATATCCGCTATGGGTAATCCGAGGTTCAACATGACCGAGTAAATGTGAATAGAGACAAGATGGCACCACAGAGCGATGGATTCGATTCCTGACGAGAGGAGTCCAACAGCTGATTCGCTTGGGATTTCGAAGGAAATCGTCATTTCATGGATGAAATGATATTCACGCCGATCTTACGAGAAATTCTTATGTAGGGAAAATCGACGATCTTGGAAATTATATTGCAACTGATAATGAAAGGTATTGTAAGAGTTCTAACTACCTGATACGATTATTTTCATGAATACTGGGCACACATGTATATTTTTCTAATAGGAGTGATTTGATTATTAAGACATGGTTTGAATTTATATACTTCGAATTTGCTAGAACATGGAGTGACCATATGATATGGCAGGCATCATTATACGATATTCTCACCATTGTTTGGCTTTATTAAGCAGATGTTTGGTCTTTTAGACATTTTTCCAGCTAGGATATTTTTCATAAATAGTTTTTTTGTGTAACGAGTATTTCGAACTCGTGATCTGCAATTGATTATCAGAAATTACTTCGTCAGTTCATTGCATACTAGCGAGTGTGTATTATTCATCAGTAGGGATTTTTTCCATTGGATTGTTTGGAGATATTAAGAAGTTATTCACTTCAGTGAATGAACGTCGCTTTTATATGACAACTAGAAACTTGTTGATTCCTTTCTGGTACATTCACTCATACAGTCTACGAGATGGGGTCTTTCGTATTTATACGATTGTATGGTGGTACTCACCCTACCCATCGTTTAGGGAACTATCATCCAAGTCGACGGGGCGAGGTCTTTCGTATTTATACGACTGTACAGTGGTTACACATCTTACTTGCCATTGAGGGACTCATTTTTATCATCCGAATGTACACGAGATGTAAGTGAATTAAACAAGGAACTACTAGTCACATATCAGTCGAAATTTTGTTAAATAAAGTAACGATAAATGTCAACAGGATTGCATTTAGTAATTCTTGTTCGCCAATCCAATATTTTGTTGCTATACTCTTTTGAGAGTAATTTCAGTTTAACAGCTGTTACAGCTGATGCTTTGATGAGTTTATAATTGTGTTTGATACCTTTTGAGAAGGATTTAAAGTAATTGAATCTTGTAAGATTAATCATTAATGGTCATAATTATTTTAAGGCAGATCAGTAGTGCAGTTTTTGATATGAGAGATTATAACACATTGGTGTTTTTCTGCGATGTGAATTTATGAAGATTGTAAAAGAGAATTTATGCTATTTGAAAGCAGATATTAAATTATTGAAGAAATATTTTTCCAATTGTTTAAGAAGTTGTCTAGATGTGATCAGATTAATTACAGTTATTGGAGATTGTGTGCGTTGATAATTTGAAGCCAGTTATATATTTTTTGTAGATCATGCAACATGGTTAAGTGGAGTTTGTGGTAGGCATTTTGTGGAAGTTGCCAAGTGATAGTAGCAATGTTGCTAATGTATTTTGAAGCAGACATGAGGTCGTCGTACCCAGTCTAGCGCAATTGTTGAGATTCATGCTGTATGTGCTGAATATTTATGGAGTTTTTGGAGTAATTCTTATATTCAAATGTGATATTTGAAGTATTGAAGAAATATGATGTCGTTGTGGATAGTTAGATCCAACGTGATGTCGTGGAGACAATAATATTTTTTGGCATGATAAATTAAATACGAGATATAACTTGGAAGTAATAAAACTGTAAGACAACGTTCTGTAAACCATATTAAACAATTTGTTAGGAAATTAAACAAATAAATGAAGTTAATAATACAAGATTTTCTGAAAATAATAATTAGTGAAATAATAATCTGAGATTTAAGCATATTAACGATCTGACCTAATGAAATAAAAATCAGAATGACTAGATGAAATAATGAAAAACTAAATAACCAGATGATTGAAATTTAAATAAGTTGATAAATTAAATTTTGAAATAAATCGATGAATTAAATAAAGTGGATGAATTAAAGATTGATAAAATAAACTGATTGAAATAAATTAATAGACGATTGTAATGATGATGAATAACTGAATTAGAAGGTGATAATTAATTAAAGAAGCTTATGATCAATGAATTTATATGCAATTAAATAAATTTAATTGAGAGATAATGTGAAGGAATTGCAACTTGAGTTGAGCATTTAAATGATGTAATGGTGATGAATTAACGATTCTGACAGGAATATTTAGAATTTTGAAGTGAGAATTAATGTGAGAAATATTTAATTTTGATGATGACGAGAATGATAACCAAACGAGAATTTGAATTTTCTGTAATTCACAGATAAGTGATTGATTGTTAATGACGATGTAAATAGTGTAAATTAATTATTCGATGTTTAGGAGCATTTGATTAACATGTTCTATGTTCAAATTATACCATGCAAACCATAATTTATGTGATATTTAATATGAGTGATTATTATATGTGTATGTTTAGGCAGATTAATTACTTAATTAAATCCACATTGATGTTAAATTAAAGAGAATTAGGTCTCAGGTTTCACAAATGTCAGTGACGAAAGACATAGTGCTACAGTGATCCTGAGAATCCAAGAGAACTTTATACATTTTTCTTGTTATGTGGATTAAGATAATTTTGCAGTAGAAATGAGATGGTTCGATTTTTGGACAATGACAATTTAACTTTGCATTCGACCATACTCTTAGGTAGGAATTATATTTAAAATGTCTGTCTGACTTTCAAAGTAAAATAAATTTGTTTTTATCTTAGTCGTGATCTGATGATGGTGTGATGTTCCTTTTTCTTTCCTTGTCTTGAGTAAGGCTTATCCGGAAAGGAAGTGGTTTGCTAGGAATTCAGTTGATGGCGCCCATTTATATTTGCATTATTTCTATTAAACTTAAGCCCGTAACGACCCTAGAGATACTTTGTCTCGTGATACCCACTGCTTTTTCGATAACTCAGCTGAATTCCCGACACATTCCTTATTTGACTAGAGGTTCATTTAACTCCGCTCTGTCCTGGAACTCCAGGAATGCGATGCTATAGCAGATGGGTCATCGCATCCCCAGGACGAACGGGTACAGTATGTAGTTGCAAAATTTGGTAGATATCGGATGATTAGGTTAATCGTAATTTGATTTAAGCTTTAAACATTCGTGTGGCCGCCATTACGTTTCAGTCAAGATGGCGGCGATATAAAACATGACACTGAGGTGCCCTTTGCTAGTGCTACCTCTGTACCAAATTTCGTTCCATTCGGTTCCACCGTGTTCGAATTAATAGGGGGAATCAATTTTGACATAAAGATGGCCGCCATCCGCAAACTATTAGGCTAATAACCTACTAGATTGGTCAATAAATGCTCCCTCCATAAAGGTATGTTGTTGCAAAGTTTGGTAGAGATCGGATGGTTATGTTAGTCAAAATTTAACTTAAGCTTTGAACATTTGTGTGGCCGCCATTACGTTTCTGTCAATATGACGGCGATATAAAACATGACTTTGAGATGCCCTTTGCTAGTGCTACCTCTGTACCAAATTTCGTTCCATTCGGTTTCACCGTGTTTGAATTAATAGGGGGAATTGATTTTCACACAAAGATGGCCGCCATCCGCAAACTATTAGGCTAATGACCTATTCATTTGGTCAAAAGATGCTTCCTTTATAATGGTATGTTGTTGCAAAATTTGGTAGAGATCGGATGATTAGGTTAATCGTAATTTGATTTAAGCTTTGAACATTTGTGTGGCCGCCATTACGTTTCCGTCAAGATGGCGGCGATATAGAACATGACACTGAGGTGCCTTTTGTTAGTACTACCACTGTACCAAATTTCGTTCCATTCGGTTTCACCGTGTTCGAATTAATAGGGGGAATCGATTTTCACACAAAGATGGCCGCCATCCGCAAACTGTCACGCTGATGACCTATTAATTTGGTCAAAGGATGCTCCCCCCATAAAGGTATGTTGTTGCCAAATTTGGTAGAGATCGGATGATTAGGTTAGTCGTAATTTGATTCAAGCTTTGAACATTTGTGTGGCCGCCATTACGTTTCCGTCAAGATGGCGGCGATATAAAACATGACACTGAGGTGACCTTTGATAGTGCTACCTTTGTACCAAATTTCGTTCAATTCGCATTCACCGTCTTCGAATTGATAGGGGGGGACAGACATTCAGAGTACACACACTCACACACACACACACACACAGACTCACACACACACACATACACATACACACACACACACACACACAGACAGACACACTTTTTTCGCCCTGTGTTGATCTCATAAGTCTACTTTCATTTTTTGCAAAAATTGAAAGTAGGCTAAAAATCCAGGTGGGGGGGGGGGGGGGGTAGTGATCATGTTGTACAGAGACCTATAAGACTAGCATAAGGATAGTTGCATGACATGTAAAACACAAATTGTAAAAAATCCATGTTTCCATATTAACAAATAGAACAAAAACCATTAAACTGAAATTTAAAAAAAATGAAAATGTGAATTTGGTAAATTGACAAATGTGAAAACAACAAATTGGAAACTCCATGTTTCTATATCATGAGATTGAAAAACTTTAAACTGACATTTTAAGAACTGAAAATGGGAAATTGTGAAATTAATAAATGTGTAAACAATAAAATGCAAAAATCCATGTTTTCCATATGATGAAATTGAAAAAAACTAAAAACTGACATTTAAAAAACTGAAAATAGTGAAATTGGTAAATTGACATATGTGTAAACAACAAAATGAAAAAAAAAAACGTTTTGGGTAGTGATCATGTTGTACAGTAACCTGTAAGACTAGCATAAGGATAGTTGCATGTATCTTATATGCTTTGTGTATGTGCATTAGCCTTTGGATTAGCTAAGTTAGGTTTGGTAAAGTTAGGTTTAATGAGGTTAGGTATGTGACCTTGTAGTTTACTCTTTTAGAAAAATGTAAAAAAAGTAAAATCTAAAAATCAAAAAATCTTAAATTTAAAATGTAAAATGTAAAATCTTTAAATGAGGTTTCTGCTGGTTATGACAACACGTTTATGATTTAGTCCATGTTGATGTGTGGTATCCAATTACTACTGACTTTGCATGATCATCACCCATTGTCTTGATCAACAGCTGAGGTTTCAAATTACTGCAGCGTCAGTCATAGCAACAGCAGTGTGCGCTCTCTGGCATGTCAGCAACATGACACCGGAAGGAACACCTCTGTAATATCCAATAACTACAAACTTTGCATGATCATCACCCATTGTCTTGATGAACACGTGGGGTTTCAAATTACTGCAGCGTTAGTCATAGCAACAGATCTGCGCACTCTCTGCCATGTCTGTAATATGACTCAGGAAATATAAAAAGACGTCTTACTGCACGTGCCATCTGAACAGTTTTAACATCTTAAGAACATGTATTATTCTCTTTCAACTACAAATGACTCGTTAGAACACATCCATCCACCAAGTTAGATCCCCCTTGGCCTGCTCTCAATTGGCATGTGCCTCGTAGCCCTAACCTAACGTTACGTACGAACTAAACAGAATGTGACTTGTTAGCTCTTATCATGCATGTGCACAGGTGAACACTTGTGTGTTAGGTCATATTACACATGAACTTACATTTTCTCACGTAAGTGCATTTCTCTGTTCCACAAGATACAAATTTGATTGCTGGATTGTATCCTGCACTGTTTATGCGATATAGCTTTGCCAGGTAGTTCCCTACAAATAGCAATTTTACCACTGCTCTACCTACGCCTTTTGATCTTTTGTCTTTCTTACAGTCTAGTGTGTGATAGACAGCATTAACTGTATATGAAACCCAGTTCACCTTTGTATTTGTAATCCAAGTAATAATTTGTAAAGACACACAAATGTAATCAGTTTTGAACGTTATCTCTGTTTTGTTTTGTTTAATATGTTTATGACATGCATATTAACCAGAAATCGAACCCCTGGTGAAAGGCTAACAGCTTAACCACTGCACCACTATGCCCTTGTTTCTAAGTTCAACTTGTTCTAGGCCTCAGACCTGGAAATCGAGTTAAGACCACCAGTACAAGAGCTAAAAGTGCTTACCACTGCAACACAAAAAAAATGGATAGCTGGTAACATTAGACAACCGGAAATGATTATATTTCTGTTAGCAATGCATTTTGTCATCAGTCTACTGTCTGAGCACTGACAGCAACACAGTTTCGTTTACAACAAGCGAGAGAGTGTGTGTGTGTGTGTGTGTGTGTGTGTGTGTATAGATTATTAGCCTCAAGTGTTTAAAGCTTGTTGTGTGTAGCGACCATTTTGTCTCGGTAACCACTGAACATTTTTGTGTTTTAGCTATCATTTTTAACCAATCAATTAAAGATAGTCTACTCTTAATTCTTGATAAATCAGAGTTTGCGTACACCGTTTCTCATTTATTAACCCATACCTGCAACCTATACTCTCTCTATACTGCAGTTTGATCTGAAAACAAGTTTCAATGGTAAAAGACTTGTCAGTCACCATACATGTAGCCTACACTAATTCTTTCTCTACCTAGCTATGTTTCATCACACATGGTAAACATCTCACATGTTCGTATCCAATTATTAGTTTATAAAATCTCAGGTCAATGACCTTAATGTATTGGGTATTTTGGATAAATTCCTTGGCCATGGAAAAGGGTTGACCATCTTGAGTCCCACGACACCTCACTTAACCCTCTCTGATTACTGGTTAGCGAGATATTAACAAAAGTGTAGTTAAGCCCTTTTGACAAAAAATAAATAATACATTCAAAAACAGAATGTCACCTCAAGTCCAATGACCTCTCACACAAGTCCCCAGCCTCATTGGTTCATGAAATATTAAATTGCTAATGACCTATTAGTTTTGGATCTTTTGGTAATTAAAAAAAATAACTCATCTATAAATCTGTATTCCAAAAGCCCGCCCTCTTACAGAAAAAAACAAGTGCACATGTGTAAAAACGACCAAAAAAACAAACATGTTAATTCATAGTAGCGATCGGCTCTTCGCTTGCGTTTCATGTGGAACAACGTTTAATTTCATTATAGCATTATGGACCAGTCCAAGGGGACCGGTCTAAAGAGATTGGTCAAAAAGGACCCGTCAACAAGGACCCTTTCACAGGGGCTCGTCCACAAGGATCCGTCAACAAGGACCCGTCAACAATGACCCGTCAACAGGAACCCGTCCACAGGGACTCGTCCACAAGGATCCGTCTACAGGGGCCTTCGTGTGCGTGCAGGGGAACATACGATTACGTCAGCAAATCATCGCATCTAGTTTCAAATTTAGCCACTACGGCGCGTGCAACACACAGGAAGTGCGTGGGAACATACGATTACGTCAGCGAAACATGAACTCACTTGTCTGTTGTATGAGTATCAGTTTAGTAGTGACATCAAGCAGCAAAAGACGTTTACTTACACAATCCATCATTATGGTAAGCTTTTTTATTTTTTCTTATCATTATGGAAATCTCCTTATTAGAATAAAATGTTATAGTATTTCTGATCACTTATAGCTAAACTGTAATAGATATGATCTTTTTGTTTCTTTATAGGCTACTACAATAAATATTCTCAATGCTATGAGGGGCAGAACTGTTGATTAGAGAGAAAAAAGCTCACTGAATTATCAATGCATACTCTTTTCCGTATCATTAACATTCAAAAAGTGGACACAATGTATGGTGAAGGTGTATTATGCGTTAGTGAAAATTTTCAGACATTCCTTCCTACACGTTTTAATGATATGTCAGAAAGTGTGCTCGAGGATCTAAATCATAGTGGACATTCTCTATATCTAATTTATGAGGGTATAAAAAACAATAAATGTATTGTACATTATGACTTTGAAGTTAGGTTAGGTTAGGTTAGGTTAGGTAAGGTGGGATCTGGTTAGGTTAGGTAAGGTTAGGATAGGTTAGGTTAGGTCAGGTTAGGTGAAGTTGGGTTAGACATAATGGCTGCGGTATGAATCAAAAGCCACCTCCTGTCTGTTTTGCCTCACAAGGTTGAGTGTACCCCATCCAACCCTCAGCCTAGAATTAAATTTCTTGACAGAGCCAGGACTCGAACCCGAGCCTCCACAGTAACAGCTAAAAATACTAGCCACTACACCATAAAGTGGGGCAATATAAGTCTGGTCTTGATTGTACATGATCAATCAATAATTACCTAATAATAATAATAATAATAATAATAATAATAATAATAATAATAATAATAAATATTCAATTTAGCAACTACATAGCCGACCTCTCCCTGGGTTCTTTTACATGCCAACATCGTATGACATGCGTGTCTTAATTTTTGCCGCCTTTCAAAAATCACTTACCACGACCAAGATCGAACCTGCAAGCTTGGGGGTTGGTAGTCCGACACAATAACCACTCACCCACCTTGGCAAGCTATCAATCAATAATTACCTAATTTAATTTAATTTATTTATTTATTAAATACTATTTATGTTACATTATTGTGATATGTCTCACGAATCTGATGACAGTACAGATTATCTGTGAGACATATTAATTATTATTTACAACATATATATAGATTATATTTCAGTACAAGAGTGCATGCATTTTTTTTTGTAATGTTAATGATAAAATATTAATGTAAATAATTAAAGATACAAAAAATTACACTATGGTAGTTATATTAATAAATTTATGTTATGAGTTAATGTTTGGTTAAGTAATATTTTTTAATGCGACTTATAGCTAGTTGTTTGCTGTTAATGTTTGTCAGTCCAGGTGGTAGTTCTTTAAGTAGTGATGGTATAATATAATTTAGTCTCTTGAAACCATAGCTATTTATACATAAAGGTTTAACATGTTTAGTACTTGTTATGGCTCTTGTTTGTATGTTGTGAGAGACCTTATGCCTGAATCTTGGATCATGGTAGTAGAGATTCAGTACAGTAATTTGAAACAACTCTTTAATATTAAAATAAGGGATATCAGTGAAATATTTAAAGAACCTGTTTTGGCTATCTTGAAGATTATTAATTAAAGTTGTGTTTTGATTTCCCCAAGCTGCTATAGCATATCTTAATTTGCTTTCAATCAGAGCACTGTAAATTGTTTTGTAAGTTTTCCTATCTACATAAAATCGGAGATTGTAGAAGATGTAGAGGTTTGCTCTTAGGTTTTTTATTATGTTTACTGTGTGTGTGTTCATTTTAAAGTGTTCATCAAGGGTAATTCCTAGGTATTTTTGTGTCGAGGTACTATTTATGAAGGTGTTACATTTGCAACCTGCCAGGATGTTTTGGTGTATGCATGATAGGCTGTGGTGCGTTAGTTTGTATTTTTCTTGTGTGAAGTGATCAACTCTGATGTGCATTATTTTAGATTTGGTTGTATTTATATACAAATCATTGTCATGACACCATCTTGTGATGTTATTGAAGTCTTCTTGAAGTCTCTCAAAAGCTGTTTTAGAGTCTTTATGTATGGTATATATAGTGGTGTCATCAGCATAAATAAATATTTTACTGTGTTTAATGGCTTCATTCATGTCGTATACGAACAGGTTATATAGTGTAGGTGAAATAATGCTGCCTTGAGGGATACCTTGTGTTCCTTCTACTGCGTCACTGATAGTGTTATTGACCATAACTGCCATTTCCCTGTTTTTCAGATAGCTTTCAAATAGTTTGTAAGTGGTGCCTCTTATTCCAATATCGTGTAATTTAGCAAGTAGTTTATTGTGATTTATTGTGTCAAATGCTTTATAAAAGTCAAGAAAAAGTACCATTATGTGATTGTTCTTATTTAAGGCATTATTTATTACATTGGCAAATTCAGCCAGGAGTAGTTCAGTACTTTTCCCCTTCCTAAAACCGTATAGGTGTCCCTTTAAAATATCATATTTAATTAGGAAATTCTTCAATCTCTTATCCAAGCATTTTTCCATTATTTTGTGGAGGATTGATAAAATGCATATTGGTCTGTAGTTGCCAAAGTCTAAGTGATCGCCATTCTTATATATTGGTTTAATAATTGTGTATTTCAGATATTTTGGTATTATGCCTGATTCAAATATCTTGTTTATGAGATGTGTTATGATTGGTATAGTTTTTTTGGATGTTGCCTTTATGTCTTTCAAGCGTATATTGTCCACCCCAGGCGATTTGTCTGTTTTTAATTCCTTAATTATGTTTTCTATTTCATATTCATCAGTTTCAAGTAATGTAAAGGAATTCATTAATGTGTTTCTATTTGATTGCCATATGTTGATACTACAGTTATGAGCTAGGCTGTTTATTTTTTCACTAAAGGTATTGATGAATTTATTGACTATCACTTCGTTAGTATAATGTAATATTAAATGTTTGTTTATGACTTTATTGACAGTTTGTGTTTTCCGACCTGTTATATCATTAATGACTTTCCACATTCCTTTATTATCGTTTTTGGAACTATTTATCTTATTTTTAAAATATTGATGTTTTGTTTTGTTTATTAGCTTATTTAATTTGTTTCTGAAAGCTTTGTATTCATTTTTTATTGTAATATTATCCTTGTTTCTGAGCATTGTTTTGTAAAGTCTGTCTCTTTCCTTACATTGTATTTTTAGGTCATAAGTGAACCATTGTTTGCTTTTTCTGTGTTTACGAGTTGTTATGTAAGATGCTTTTTGGTAGATTTCCTTAAATTTGGTTGTTATATTGTTATATATGTCATTAGGATTTTTTAATTCAAGGCAATCTGTCCAGTCTGTGTTGTTAAGGCTTGTGTGTATTATAGTATCGTTCATTAGCGTAATGTACGATTCATTATCTTGTAATTGTGTCTTATCATATTTTGGCCAAATACCTGCATATGTTATGTAGTGGTCAGAGATATCTGATTGTATGACTGCAGAAGTATATTGATCTAGTCTGCTACGATAGTTTATGTGATCAATACATGTTCTCGAGTCTAAATTTGGATCATAACGAGTACATTGAGTGATAAGTGGTAGGAAACCATGAGTTGCCATAATACACACATCAAAAAAAGTTTTGCATCACCTCGGTTCCCAGATCTCCGGCATATAGACGTTGACTGTGTATATTGTATCAAAGATACAGTCCCTTTGACTGTTCATAGATGTCACTAAAACTGCTCAAAGATGTAAACAACCATGCATGAGCAGGGCCTATTAGACGGAGGGGGTACGACAGCCGATCAGTTCCAGTCATTCCACCAGGACGAAGGTACGCTGCTCATGTTGTCTGTAGTTCTACCATGCCTAGAAGGTCAATACCGCAGTTCGATCGCGTCCGCATTGTTACTTTGTGTCAAGAAGGGCTCTCAACAAGGGAAGTTTCCAGGCGTCTCAGAGTGAACCAAAGCGATGTTGTTCGGACATGGAGGAGGTACAGATATACAGGAACTGTCGATGACAGGCCTCGCTCAGGCCGCCCAAGGGCTACTACTGTAGTGGATGACCGCTACTTACGGATTGCCGCTCGGAGGAACCCTGACAGCAATGCCACCATGTTGAATAATGCGTTTCGTTCAGCCACAGGACGTCGTGTTTCAACTCAAACTGTGCGCAATAGGCTGCATGATGCGCAACTTCACTCCCGACGTCCATGGCGAGGTCCAGCTTTGCAACCCCGACACCATGCAGCGCGGTACAGATGGGCCCAACAACATGCTGAATGGACCCCACAGAATTGGCATCACGTTCTCTTCACCGATGAGTGTCGCATATGCCTTCAACCAGACAATCGTCGGAGACGTGTTTGGAGGCACCCTGGTCAGGCTGAACGTCTTAGACACACTGTCCAGCGAGTGCAGCAAGGTGGTGGTTCCCTGATGTTTTGGGGTGGCATTATGTGGGGCCGACGTACGCCACTGGTGGTCATGGAAGGCTCCGAAACGGCTTTACGATACCTGAATGACATCCTCCGACCAATAGTGCACCCATATCGGCAGAATATTGGGGAGGCATTTGTCTTCATGGACGACAATTCTCGACCTCATCGTGCACATCTTGTGAATGCGTTCCTTCAAGATAACGACATCGCTCGACTACAGTGGCCAGCATGTTCGCCAGACATAAACCCTATCGAACATGCCTGGGATATGTTGAAAAGGGCTGTTTATGGACGTCTTGACCCACCAACCACTCTGAGAGATTTACGCCGAATTGTCGTTGAGGAGTGGGACAATTTGGACCAACAGTGTCTTGATGAACTTGTGGATAGTATGCCACGACGAATACAGGCATGCATCAATGCAAGAGGACGTGCTACTGGGTATTAGAGGTAGTGGTGTGTACTGCAATCTGGACCACAAATGCTGAAAGTCTAGCTGTATGATGGTACAACATGCAATGTGTGGGTCTCATGAGCAATAAAACGAGCTGAAATGTTGTTTGTGTTGATCTCTATTCCCTTTGTATTTAAAGGTTCCGGAACTCTTGGAACCGAGGTGATGCAAAACTTTTTTTGATGTGTGTATTTGTATATTTGATAGCTGATAGACTGATGTCATTAGATAAAGTATCAATGTTGATATCTCCTAAAATGGCGTATTCGCTGTACTTACTAGTGTGTTGTGTTATATGTGTCTCCAGTTCATCAAGAATGTCATTTATGTTAGTGCTAGGTGGTCTGTAAATGCATGTTAATCCAATCTTTTTGTTCATGTGAAGTATTTCTATTACCATTGATTCATGAGTATTGGAAATGTATGAATTGTGTGTTCTAATAGCCATGTTGTTCTTTACATATATGGCTATGCCTCCTCCTTTACGATTTGTTCTATTACAAAATACAACATTAAAATTATCCAAAGTAAATAGGTAATTATTAGATTCAAGTATGTTAATTTCTGTTAAGCAATTAATATCCAGATCATTAATTTTCTTGCCTAAGGTTATGGTAAAATAATCCCAGTTTTTTGATATAGATTGAATATTTGGAGAAATGATATTGATTTCAGCATTATTTCCAGTCTTATTACCATTTTCGACGAAATCGGGTATATTGAGAAATGTGAGTTCATTTTGTGTTCCAGAAACATTTATATTGCAATCCCAGCTGTTCATAATATCAATTAATATAATAATTCAATAATAATTCTTTCTTTTTGGCGGGGGGGGGGGGGTTACCTAATTTTGTTAATGTCTTCCTCACGGGAGATTCTCAATATACCAGATTCGTCGTTTTTTCGCGCAAGTATTTTGCCGTTTTTAACCCAAATGAATGTCCAGTTATTTTCTCTGGCCTGATAAAATTAATAATAATAATAATAATAATAATAATAATAATAATAATAATAATAATAATAATAATAAAAACAATAAATATTCCATTTAGCGACTACACGGTCGAACTCCCCCTGTCACATTATTCACGGTCTCAGAGTATGGCAGCCATCTTGCGCATTAGCCCCTGCCCCAGCTATGACTGCCTCCTCCATAAGAATAACATAGGGCTGGTTGCGCGCGGCCGCCATCTTGCGCATTAGCCCCTGCACCAGCTTCGGCTTATATTACCAACTGGTAGTGGGTAGCTAAATTTTTAGATTATTTTGTTAGAAACGCTCTATCAAGTTCCAGCGTTCGCCGCTGTGTCAGTGACAGTGGCATCACGGGTAGCCCCTCCGAAGGAATGCATACCAAAGGATAATAGCGCTCTTAAAAATCCGACGATTTCGTTCAGGTTTGAACCCGCGATCTTGGGCATAGCAGTTCAGCATGCTACCAACTAACCCCACTGAAGCCCTCATTATTATTTTTCCACCGGCTGCGGCTGACGGGATGCAATTCACCTCCCCAATGCATCCCAGGCAGGTCACTGGTCAGTCCATGCGATGAATATCTTCCCCAGTCAGGAATTCATCCACCAGAGCAGCACGGTGCGGTCGAGAGCACTAACGCACTACCTAGTGCATCGATGGCATCGGAAGAGCACGTGTTCGAATCCCACCTCGGCCGTCCTGGAAATGGAATTCGTGGTTCCTCATATTCACCACCAGGCAACTGCCGGAAAGGTTCCCTTCAACAGGTCCATAACCAACTTCCTTCCAAAATCCCTTCTCTGACCCTTGCTTAATTAGACCCAAGTTAGCAGTCGTCTGTCACCATCCCCAGTTGTATCTGCTGACAAGGGTGTTTAGCTTGCAAACACCGTCCTAGCGACGGTTGGTTGGTTCCTCAGTTTAGGAGCTGCGACAACGCGTTCATGTAGCCCCGTGTACTTTGGGTGTGTGTAGAATCTGTCTGATAACCAGTGTTAATTGTGATGACAGTATTAGTGTGTGTATCTGTTTTAATTCAGGTAAGGACTGCAGACCATAATTTCAAGTAGTTCCTACTTTTGCAACCAAATGCTGCCGTCCACGACACCTAGCTTGTGAACTTGGTAGAGTCCGTAGGTGAAACCGAGCTTAGGACAGAAGCGATTTAAAAAAAATAGTATTTCACCAAATACATGCTTCATGCAGAACTCTTCAACTGCGTAGATTTTGTTCATACATCAAACAAAGAAGGATTTGCCTTTCGCCAGAAACAATGTGTAGCTGATGTTGGCACAAAAGGGAAGCTACATTATCCGGTTTTTCACTAACCCTTCGAATCAGGAGTTGAAAACGTTAGGGATTAATGGACTAGACTAATTCATTTTTATAAAATTTTACAACAAATTAGGTCATTGCTGGAGGTGGACAGTAGATAATCCAAAGCTCGTGTAATACCATAAAGGGGGGGGATAGAAATAATGTCTACTAATATGATGCCGTATGTAGGAGTGGAGTCGTGCCGCCTGGACCATTACTGGAATTAAATTGACAGGCGATCATGCCGCACGCTCAATATCACAATCAGCTACCTATATTTATATTGGGGACGCTGCGTAAAATGCCCATACGTACCCGTCACGGTCCCGAATTCCGGATCGGTTACATATTTATTTATACTGTATTTGAATTGCAGCCAATGACCATAGCGGGATATTTTAATTGAAGTTCAATTTCAAGTAGTTCCAACTTTGGCTACCAGGGATGCTACAGTTACTGGCACCTTGCGACGAACATTGGAACTTGATAGAACGTTTCTAACAAAATAACCTACAAATTTATCTACACACTGGTTGGTTCCTTAGCTTAGAGGCTGCGACAACGCGGTCATGTAGCCCCGTGTACTTTGTGTGTGTGTTGAATGTGTCTGATAACCGGTGTTAATTGTGATGGCTGTATTGGTGTGTGTTATCTGTAATTCAGGTAAGAACTGCAGACGATAATTTCTAGTACGGTAGTTCCTACTTTTGCCACCAAATGCTACCGTCCACGACACCTAGCTTGCGGATTTGGCTACTAGATGGCTTCGCAGTCAGCACCTGGCGTGCTACCAACTACGCCACCGAAGCCGCTTATCTACACACTACCAATTGTAGTGGTTGGTTATTTTGTTCCTAGCGTTGTCCCGCTGGTGCAGGGTCCCCTTTCTTGGTCATTGACCTCCATTTTGTCCGGTTTCGTGCGTCAGCTGGATTTAGGCCGGTAATTTTTAAGTCACCATTTATAGTGTCTTGCCAACGCTGCTTCGGTCATCCTCTGGGGCGTAGGCCTTGAACCTCAAAATGAAGGACAGAGTTATTAACAGTATCAGGCGCTGCACGCAGGGCATGGCCATACCATCTCTCATTTTGTCCACAATTGGTGCGACACCCATTTTCTCCCGAATTGTGTCGTTTCTGACATGGTCAATAAGGGAAATGCCCATTGTCCAACGGAGCATTCTCATTTTCATGGGTCCGGATTCGATTCCCGGTCAATGCATGTGAGATTTTCGAAGTGAAATGCCATGTCCTGTGGTTCGGATTCCACGTAAAAAGGAGGTCCCGTGGCTCATGATCTACAGATTAACGGTCACGTTAAACTACAAGCTTCCTTCCTTCCTTTCTTCATTTCCATGGCATGCAGGCGACGTTCTGAAATTTTGTCGGATGGTCGATATTCAACTCCATACAGCGCAACTGGCCGTACCACTGTCCGATATATCTTCGATTTGAAACGAGTGGCAATTTCTTGTCGTAAAGCACACCCGTGACCTCCTTCCACCGCAACCAGGTTGCGATTACCCTGGTTCTTACTTGGTTCTTTTACATGCCATAAATCTATTGCATAGGCCGGCCGGCTTCAATTCCTCTCCGAAAGAAGGCATACTGAAGGATTTTTAACGCTCTTAAAAATCCGACGACTTTGGCCGGGTATGGACCCACGATCTTGGGCATGGCTACCGACTATGCCGCCGCCGAAGCCGCATCAGTTACATATTCACATGACGTTCCGGCCTCTTGAATTTCTTGCGTTGGGAAGTAACATACAGGACTTCATTTTAACATGCTATTGTTTTGGACTTGGGGTCAAACCAAATTAGCTTGATACACGTTGATAGTGTGACGGTCTACCGCGCACCTTGCCCCTAAGCGGGTGTGCGCAGATACTACCCGCCTCTCATCGCTACCTCTGCCAGGAGAGAAGCAGTTGTACAGTATAATATAACACATGGATTCTTTATTGCGCAGTTGTTGACTAACTTGCTCTCTGTGAACATGTCTTCCGCTCAACGTATGGGATGGTTTATATTCTGGATTTGTACTTATCCCCGCAACTTCAATGCAAAAATAGCTAACTTTGTGTGCCACCAACGTTATAAAATAACTGGTTTACAGACCTGTCCTCATGCAATTTGCGAGTGGTGTAAACACCTTCTCGCCTGTAATATAACCTTGTGAGAGAGGTAAACAGGTATTCATCATCTAGATCTGAAAGACAAACCCATGATTCAATGTCCATCAGTGTCGCGGAGGAGCTTTTTATTATTATTGTTATTATTATTATTATTATTATTATTTAAGGTCGTCTCCGTGGTGTAGTGGTCAGCGTGCTTAGCTGTCACCCTGGAGGTCCAAAACTCGATTCCCGGCTCTGCCACGAAATTTGAATAGTGGTATGAGGACTCGAACGGGGTCTACTCAGCCTCGGGTGGATGAAATGAGTAGAGGGGATTCAATTCCCACCTCAGCCATCCTCGAAGTGGTTTTCTATTAGACAATGACCGACCGCGGTATTTGCGCGTGCTAAGGCTGGTTCCAGGCTAGATTCGGACTTGGTGGACGATATCCAATCATCGTCACTAGGTAACGGAGTTTAAACATGAGTGTGTACCTTCTATGGAAGTGAAACTTGGACTGTTGGTGCAGCAGAAAAGAGGAGAATTGAAGCGTTGGAAATGAGGTGTTACAGGAGAATGATGAAGATCAGATGGGTAGATAGGGTTACAAACGAAGAGGTATTAAGAGGAGTGGGAGAGGAGAGATGTTTCTGGCGACTGCTAATGAATAAAAGAGATAAGTTGGTAGGACATATGCTAAGGCACTCAGGATTAGCAAGCTTAGTTATGGAAGGAAGGGTCGAGGATAAGAACTGTAGGGGTAGACCAAGGTTAGAATATGTTAAACCGATTGCCTCGGATGTAGGGTGTGGTAGCTATGTAGAGATGGTTTTTTTTTTTCAACTCTTTGCTCAGTTTTATCTATCATTAACTGCTGTCATAAGGCTGGCATCAGGGAGAACATCCGACCATAAAAACGATCCGTCACTTAGAAAAGCATCGCATCTGACCCCCGGGAATAGTAAGGGATGGACAGTACAGGACTGAAAGGTCAGAGGTGAGGGAGTCTCGTGGTATGGCAGGTCAAGGTATAGCGGGGTCAGGGCGCGACCTCCCTCATTCAACAGTTCAACTGTGACAGATGGAACAGTTTCTCATAAACAAAAACTGTTATACTGCATTCCTAGAGTCACTGTAGCAGATTCTGCCTGTCTGGCAATGGTTGATGATGATGATAATTGTTGTTTTAAGGGGCCTAATATCTAGGTTATCGGCCCCTAATACTAACTAAAAACTTACAGACTGGAAGAGGAAATAGTAAACAAAGAAAGGATAAGGCACATAGAGGAGAGGAAGAAAAGAAATGCCCTCAATCCACCAAGAATGAGGATTGAGGATTCTTGGAAGGAAGGAGGGCAGATAGGAAATGTCAGAGGAAAAAGGGGACAAAACGGACCCAGCTCAGGAATCCCTCGGGATCGCTAATAACATAGACGTTTGTTCCCGCATACGATTCAAATGGACAGTGATGAATATTTGGTCAGTAAAAATGTTGTCGATTATGGAGAAAGTAGTGGGATAAATCTTCAGAATACAATCAAGTAGTAGCCTCCGTGGCTTAGGCGGTCTCTCATCGCTTTGGTCCGTAGTTCAAATCCTGGTCACTCCATGTGAGATTTGTGCTGGACAAAGCGGAGGCAGACAGGTTTCTCTCCGAGTAATCCGGTTTTCCCTGTCCCAATTTCATTCCAGTAACACTCTCCACTAGCATTTCATTTCATCTGTTATTCATTGCCCCAGGGGAGTGCGACAGGCTTTCGCAGCCGGCACTCTTCATATCCTCACCGCTAGATGGACGCTTCATTCATTCCTTCCATTCCCTGACCCGTTAGTCGACTGGAAGCAGACTGTGGATTTCACAATCAAGTAGAACGAAACATTTTGACTCAAAATAATTGCCTAAGATATTAAATAACTCTAAGTATAGATTGGTTATACTTGACAATGATTAAAATTAAATGTATATATAAACACAGGGTGCATTCTTAATTAGGATCACAAATAGTTAATGAATTGGGAAATGTCATTTTAATTAAAATAATTTAGCCACGTCTGTAGAACCTCGTGTCTAGCCCCCACTGGGCCTGACCGTCACCTGTAGTGAGGTCCTGCCAATCGTGGTCCGAGGAGCAGAAAGCCAACAGAACCTTGAACTCGCCAATTTGAGAGAATGAGGACGTTAATCCAGTAATAATAATAATAATATCGTATGGTCTCGGGCGCCAGGTGCAAGCCGAGAGGACAGCTTGCTTGTCGAATTTTATCGCTCCTTGGAGCGCTATGAAAGTCAAGGATGTTAGATATCTCAGGTCCATGACACTACAGCGCTTTCTAGTTGAGAAAGGAGGAACTTCGTGTTGGCAGAAAATTCCGAGATTAATTTTCAAATGGGTTCTTTAACATGCCAACATCGTATGACATGCGTACCGTGATTTTTTTCGCCTTCCAAAAATCACTTACCACGGCCAGGAACGAACCTGCAAGCTTGGGGTTGGCAGCCCGACACGATAACCACTCACCGACCGTGACAAGCGTTAATCCAGTGTGAATGATTGCGACGAAGCGACGGGAGAAACTTGCGACTACCTTGCTATGTTTGGGCTTGTGTAGTCGGTAACAGGCATGTGCTGTAGTTTGGTGCATAGCCTCAAACCGCAACCTGATGAACCAAGTATGAGATCTCCCGCAAAGCGTAAAACTCAAAGAGGCCACAACGGGATTTAACACTAATACTAGGAATGGGATTTGTCCACGTTGAAGTAGGAGTTGACTACTGACTTGGGGAGCAAGAAAATTCAACAACGGACAGGTGAAAAGGGGACTTAGAAGAAACAACTTGGACAAGGAAAAGTTGGAAATACGTGCCAAAATCACCAATGGGAAATCAATAGCATCGTTCTGACTAGTGGAATATATTCTATGCACGTCAATATACTGTAGGCCTATAAGTAACGCTCTCTATTACCCGAGCACACCAACAGGCTATGTGTCTCCATGAGATAGATTTACCGTAACCAATAGTAACTCAAGCGATTCGCGGTAATTCCTTCGTTATAATCAATGACAACAAGGATGTGTTCAACTGCTGGGGGTGAACAAAATACCTACACGGATATCCGGCGGTTACCATGGCAACAACTGTTCTTCATCTAGGCCTATGACTTGTAGTTCAGTAGAGACATCTATATGTTGCTATAACAACATCTTACTTACTATTATTGAAAGTTAGTATAGGTCAATCATTAATTCAGTAATTTTACACACAAAAAAAGAATCAGCTTGTCTCGGTGGGTGAGTGGGTATCGTGTCGGACTACCAACCCCAAGCGTTCAGGTTCGCTCCTGGCCATGGTAAGTGATTTTTGAAAGGCGACAAAAATCACGACACGCATGGCATACGTTGTTGGCATATTAAAGAATCCATTTGAATTCAGTAGGCCGTGTCCATAATGGCAAAATTAATCTCGGGATTTTTTGCCAACACAAAAGTTTCTCCTTTCTCTACTAGAAAGCGCTATAGTGTCATGGAGCTTAGATTTAACCTCCTTGAATTTCATAGCGCTCCAAGGAACAACACAATCTGACAATCAAGCTGCCCTCTGGGAGTCAAATAACAAAGAATGCACCCGGCACTCCAGGCCATACGATATTATTTATTACAAAAAATCACATATAACTAACAAATCTCTACTGGTTGTGATAGTTTCATTAGCTCACTACTGTAACTAAATAAGCGTAATATATTGTGAATACTTTAGTACATCTTCTAGAAGCTGTATAAAGTAATGCTTTTGCTAAGTTTCATGGAATCAACACAGTAAATGTAAGTTGAAGTGATAGAAGCTATCGCGAGACAGTGCGATCTCGTAGTGTTGCACCTAAAGTCTCTAGTTACTAAAAGTCTAGCAAAGAGGATATAAAAAGTAGGTTGGCTCAGGCAAGGAAAGCATTTCTACAAAAAAGGAATCTGTTGACATCGAATATAGATTTAGGTATTAGGAAGTCATTTTTTGAAAGCCTTTGTCTGTTGCGTGGCGCTCTATGGAAGTGAAACCTGGACTATTGGTGCAGCAGAAAATGTGGTGTTACAGGAGAATGATGAAGATCAGATGGGTAGATAGGGTTACAAACGAAGAGGTATTAAGATGAGTGGGAGAGGAGAGATGTTTCTGGCGACAGCTAATGAAGAGAAGAGAAAGGTTGGTAGGACACATACTAAGACACCCAGGAATAGCAAGCTTAGTTATGAAAGGAAGGGCTGAGGGCAAGAACTGTAGGGGTAGACCAAGGTTAGAATATGTTAAACAGATTGCCTCGGATGTAGGGTGTGGTAGCTATGTAGAGATGAAACGATTAGCTCAGGACAGGGAGGCATGGAGGGCTGCATCAAACCAGTCAAAAGACTGAAGATTCAAACAACAACAACAACAACAACTAAAAGTCACTCAAAATACTAATTTCTTCGAGGACGTTAATTTAAGTGCACGAGTGATCTAGGCTGTATGGTTACCAAAGAAACGAAGCTCTCAAAATTGGCCATTACTATGAAGTACACCAAATGTAGCCTCTTAATAATAACACTCTCACTCACTCAGGAGGCTTTTATGGGACACGAAGATCCCGTGCCGATCTTACAAAATGCCTCCACTGAACTCTGTTTTGGCCGAGTTCTTGCTATTAACCCACATTCAGATGTCTACAAAGTTTGGAGATTTCATTATTCCAGGAACTTCGTGGTCTTCCTACTGGCCTTTTTCCTCTTGGTTGTTCTTTAAAGATTTGTAAGACCATCCTATCATCTCTCATCCTTAGTAAATGAAGTCTTCTGGAGTTAATGATGTTGAGTATTGGTGCTTGCTGTGATAGTAATATATAATGATCGTGTGGACTCCGTAGAGACCGAGTGCAGGTCTTTCTAGTTGACGCTCGTGGGCGACCTGCGCGTCGTAATGAGGATGAAGAGATGATGAAGACGTCACATACACCCAGTCCCCGAGCCACGGGAATCAACCCCAGGAGATTAAAATTCCTGATAGCTCAGCCGGGAATGGAACCCGGGGAACTTAGGGCCAAAGCCTAGCGCGTTAAAAATTAATCCACGCAGCCGGACGCTGTGATAGTAAGTGTATGTCTTTATTTGATTTTTTTTCAGCTTTGAGATGCAGGGTCAAAAAATGGTCCAAAAATTTCCAAATACACTTTATTTTCGAAAACCTGCAACTGGTGTTCTTTCTGTTTGGTTAAACTCCATGATTCTGCACCATTAGTTAGAACTGGCCTAGTGATGGTATTGTAGCCTATATTTTCAAGTTTGCATTTCTCGTCAAAAATTTGGATCCCTTTAAAAACTGCAGAGAGTAGTAGGCCTACACTTTGTTAACATTCTGTATTTTAACATTAACTTCCACTTCTCTAGGATTCGGTTCATCAATCATGACTCTTAAGAATTTGAAATGTTCAACTCGCTCAAAACTATGCTTGCCAACAAGAAGAGGTAACCGATTCCCAAACACGTCAATATTCCTCTTCATTACCATGTACTGAGTTTTTTGGTCACACATAATAATAATAATAATAATAATGATATACTCGTTTGTATATTAACAAAGAAAGAACTGCTAAATTGCAAAGGGCTTACAAAATCACATGGAACAGATACAACAAAAGATGTATCTCAAAGAATGCAAAATTACGACACTACAACACAATCATCAAACCAGAGGCACTGTATGCATCCGAAACACTGATAATTGGGGGCAGGTCACAAATGAAAATCATCGAGAAACAAGAGAGGAAAATTTTCAGAAAAATCCAGAAAGTTTGGAAATGGAATTTGGATGAAAAAGAAGCCACTTGAAATGTTTCAATCCGCAGAAAAATCACAGATACTATCAGAAAAAGACGATTAAAATTCTACGGACACCTTCACAGAATGGATAACGACAGGCTGACAAAGAGAATTCTAAATCTAGCGCTAACTCTGAAAATCTGCAACAATTAGTTAACAGAAATACATGAAGATCTACAACAAATGGGTATTGCTGAGAAAACCATTCCAGTTAGAGTAAAATTTAGAAGCCTGTAAAAATAAAAATAAATTGCAGAGAAACTTAAAAGGAAAAATACAGGCTGGACAGAAGCACGCAGATAGGAACACAGTGAACGAATGAAAAGATATTGGGAAGAAAAGAAGAAGGAACATTGTGCAAAATAAGTTCAAGTGGGCTCCGTAGTTGGGCATAACGATTTAAATATATATATATCGTTATATATATACAAGCTGTACCCGGCATGCGTTGCAATGCCAATCAAAGAAAGTGTTGGCATTGTAATTTGGTTTCTTGAAGTGCTTTTGGATACACAATTTTTTCTTCAATTTCCGTTAACTACCTCTAAGCTGTCGTAAAATGGATTTACTAATTTTGAAACATTTGTGGGAGAGTGCGCAACAACTCACCAAAGTTTAATCGCAATCGGATGAATGGTATATGAACGCAGATGGAACTTTGCTGAAACACTTCACGCGTCGTCACTCATTTGTTGCATCAACTCGTGTGCTACCTATTGTACAATGGATTTACTAAGTCGAAAACCTTCCCTGGCGTACACACAACAAATCATCAAAGATTCATCGCAATCGGATGAATGGCATATGATCGCTTACGGGACTTTGTTTAAACGATTCGCGCGCCGTCACTCATTTGTAGAATCAACTCGCGCGCTACCAATTGTACAATGGATTTACTAAGTCATAAACCTTCCCTGCAGTGTGCACAACAACTCACCCTAGTTTCATCACAATCGGATGAATGGTATATGAACGCAGATGGAACTTTGTTGAAACGGTTTGTGCACCGTCACTCATTTGTTGAAACTACTCGTGCGCAACCCATTATACAATGGACTTGCTAAATCAGAAACGTTCCCTGCAGTGTGCACAACAACTCACCCAAGTTTCATCGCAATTGGATGAATAGTAGGCCTATATGAACACATACGGGACTTTGTTGAAGCGATTCGCGTGCCTTCGCTCATTAGTTGAATCTACTCGTGCGCTACCTATTGTGCAATGGATTTTCTAAGTCAAAAAACCTTCCCTGGACTGTGCACCACATCTCAGCCAAGTTTCATCGCTATCGGACGAATGATAGGCCTATATGAACGCGTACGGTACTTTGTTGAAACGCTTCGCGCGTCGTCGCTCATTTGTTGAAACTACTCGTGCGCTACCTATTATAAAGTATATTTGCTAAGCCAGAATCCTTCCTTAGAGTGTACTCAATATCTCACCCAAGCGTCATCGCTATCGGACGAATGGTATATGAACGCATACGTGGCTTTGTTGAAACGCTTCGCGCGTCGTAGCTCATTTGTTGAATCTACACGTGCGCTGCCTATTGTAAAGTGGATTTACTCAGCCATAAACCTTCCCAAAAGTGTACACAACATCTAACCCAAGTTTCATAGCTGTCGAACGAATAATATATGAATATATACGGGACTTTCTTGAAACGTTTTGCGTGTCGTCACTCATTTGTTGAATCTACTCGTGCGCTATCTACTGTGAAATGTATTTACTCACCCAAGTTTCATTGCTATCGGACGAATGGTGTATGAACACATACGGGACCTTGTTGAAACGCTTCGCGCGTCATCGCTCATTTGTTGCATCTACTCGTGCGCTACCAATTGTAAAGTGGATATACTAAGCCAGAATCCTTCCTTAAAATGTACTCAATATCTCACCCAAGTTTCATCGCTATCGGCCGAGTGGTATATGAACGCATACGGGACTTTGTTGAAACGCTTCGCGCGTCGTCGCTCATTTGTTGAATCTACTCGTGCGCTATCAATTGTTAAATTGAGTTACTAAGCCAGAAACCTTCCCTGGAGTGTGCACATCTCACCAAAGTTTCATCGCTACCGGACGAATGGTATATGAACGCATATGGGACTTTGTTGAAACGTTTCACGCGTCGTAGCTCATTTGTTGAATCTAACCGTGCGCTGCCTATTGTAAAGTAGATTTACTATGCCAGACACCTTTTCTGGAGTGTACACAACATCTCACCCAAGTTTCATCCCTATCGGACTAATGGTATATGAACGCATACGTGACTTTGTTGAAACGTTTCACGCGTCGTAGCTCATTTGTAGAATCTAACCGTGCGCTGCCTATTGTAAAGTGGATTTACTAAGCCAGAAACCTTCCCTGAAGTGTACACAACATCTAACCCAAGTTTCATAGCTATCAGACGAATGGTATATGAATGCATACGGGACTTTGTTGAAACGCTTTGCGTGTCGTCACTCATTTGTTGAATCTACTCCTACGCTATCTATTTTGAAATATAATTACTATGTTAGAAACCTTCTCTGGAGTGGAAACAACTTCTCACCTAAGTTTCATCGCAATCGGATGAAAGGTTTACGAACAAATACGGGACTGTGTCGAAATGCTTCACGCGTCATCGCTCATTTGTTGAATCTACTCGTGCGCTGCCTATTGTAAAATGGATTTACTATGCCAGAAACCTTCCTTGGGGAGTAATCAACATCTCACCCAAGTTTCAGCGCAATCGGATGGGTGGTGTATGAACGCATAGGAGACATACACACCCACACACCCACATACATACTATCAAGTAACATTGATTCTTATATATATACAAGCTGTACACGGCATGCGTTGCAATGCCAATCAAAGAAAGTGTTGGCGTTGAAATTCTGTTTTTTGAAGTGCTTTTGGATACACAACATGTTTTTCAATTTCCGTTAACTGCCCCTATGCTATCGTAAAATGGATTTTCTAATTTAGAATCAATCGTGGGAGCGTGCACAACAACTTTCAAAAGTTTCATCGCAATCGGATGAATGGTATATGAACGTATACGGGATTTTGTTTGAACGATTCGTGCGCTGTCACTCATTTGTTGATTCTACTCGTACGCTACCTATTGAGAAATGAATTTGCTAAGTCGAAACCCTACCCTGGCGTGTACACAATAACTCATCAAGGTTTCATCACAATCGAAGAAGGTTATATGAACCCAATATGGGATTTTGTTGAAACGCTTCGCGCGTCGGCACCCATTTGTTGCATCTACTCTTGCGCTACTTATTGTGAAATGGATTTACTAAGTCGAAACCCTTCCCTGGCGTGTACACAATAACTGATCAATGTTTCATCGCAATCGGATGAATAGTATATGAACGCATACCGGATTTTGTTTAAACGATTCACGCTCCGTCACTCATGTGTTGAATCTACTCGTGCGCTACCTGCTGTAAAATGTATTTACCAAGTTAGAAACCGTCACGTAAGTGTCCACAACATCTCACCCAAGTTTCATCGCTATCGGACTAATGGGATATGAAGACATAGGGGAGTGTATTGAAACGCTCCGCGTGTCGTCGTTCATTTGTCGAATCTACTCGTGTGCTACCTACTGTGAAATATATTTACTAAGCCAGAAACCTTCCTTGGAGTGTCCACCATATTTCACCCAAGTTTCACCGCTAACGGCAGAATGGTATATGACCTTATACGGGACTTTGTTGAAACGCTTCGCGCGTCGTCCCTCATTTGTTGAATCTACTTGTGCGCTGCCTGTTGTGTAGTGGATTTACTAAGCCAGAAACCTTCCACGAAGTGTACACAACATCTCACCCAAGTTTCATAGCTATCGGACGAATGGTATATGAATGCAGACGGGACATGATTGAAACGCTTCGCGTGTTGTCGCTCATTTGTTGATTCTACTTGCGCTACTTATTGTAATATGGATGTACTCAGCCAGAAACCTTCCCTGGAGTGTACACAACATCTCACCCAAGTTTCATCGCAATCGGATGAATGGTATGTGAACGTATACGGGACGTTTTCGAAACGCTTCGCGCGTAGTCACTCATTTGTTGAATCTAAACGTGCGCTTCGTATTGTAAAATGGATTAACTAAGCCAGAAACCTTTCCTGTAGTGTACACAACAATTCACCAAACATTTATCACTGTCAGACGAATAGTATATGACCTTATACGGGACTTTGTTGAAACGCTTCGCGTGTCATCGCTCATTTGTTGAATCTACTGCTGCGCTACCTATTGTAAAATGGATGTACTAAGCCAGAAACCTTCCCTGGAGTGTACACAACAGCTCACCCAAGTTTCATCGCTATCGGATGAATGGTATATGACCTTATATGGGACTTTGATGAAAAACTTCGCGCGTCGTCGCTCATTTGTTGATTCTGCTCCTGCTCTTCCTATTTTTTTAAAGGGATTTACTAAGCCAGAAACCTTCCCTGGAGTGCACACATCTCAGCCTAGTTTCATCGCTATCGGACGAATGGTATATGAACGCATACGTGACTTTGTTGAAATGCTTCACGCGTCGTAGCTCATTTGTTGAATCTACTCGTGCGCTGCCTATTGTAAAGTGGATTTAATAAGCCAGAAAATTTCCCTGAAGTGTACACAACATTTTACGCAAGTTTCATAGCTATCGGACGAATGGTATATGAATGCATACGGGACATTTTTGAAACACTTTGCGTGTCGTCGCTCATTTGTTGAATCTACTCGTGCGCTATCTACTGTGAAATGTACTCACTAATTTGGAAACCTTCACGTAAGTGTATACAACATCTCACCCAAGTTTCATCGCTATCGGACGAATGGTATATGAACACATACGGGACTTGTTTGAAACGCTTCGCGCATCGTCACTCATTTGTTGAATCTACGCGTGCGCTACCTATTGTAAAATGGATTTACTAAGTCAGAAACCTTCCTTAGAGTGTACTCAACATCTCACCCAAGTTTCATCGCAATCGGTTGAGTGGTATATGAATGCATAGGAGACATACACACCCACAGACAAACTATCACGTAAGATTGATTTTTATATATATAGATAGACAAGCTGTACCCGGCATGCGTTGCAATGCCAATCAAAGAAAGTGTTGGCGTTGAAATTCTGTTTCTTGAAGTGCTTTTGGATACACAACATGTTAACTGCCTCTAAGCTATCGTAAAATGGATTTCCTAATTTAGAACCATTCGTGGGAGCGTGCACAACAATTTTCAAAAGTTTCATCGCTGTCACTCATTTGTTGAATCTACTCGTACGCTACCTATTGTGAAATGGATTTACTAAGTCGAAACCCTTCCCTGGCGTGTAAAGAATAACTCATCAATGATTCATCGCAATCGGATGAATGGTATATGCACGTATAGGGATTTTTGTTTAAACGATTCGTGCGCTGTCACTCATTTGTTGAATCTACTCGTGCGCTACCTATTGAGAAATGTATTACGAAGTCGAAGCCCTTCCCTGGCGTGTACACAATAACTCATCAAGGTTTCATCGCAATCGAAGAATGTTATATGAACGCAATAGGGGATTTTGTTGAAACGCTTCGCGCGTCGTCACCCATTTCTTGCATCTACTCTTGCGCTACTTATTGTGAAATGGATTCACTAAGTCCCCTTCCCTGGCGGGTACACAATAACTGATCAATGTTTCATCGCAATCGGATGAATAGTATATGAACGCATACCTGATTTTGTTTAAACGATTCGCGCTCCGTCACTCATTTGTTGAATCTACTCGTGCGCTACCTACTGTAAAATGTATTTACTAAGTTAGAAACCGTCACGTAAGTGTCCACAACATCTCACCCAAGTTTCATCGCTATCGGACTAATGGGATATGAAGACATAGGGGACTGTATTGAAACGCTCCGCGTGTTGTCGTTCATTTGTCGAATCTACTCGTGTGCTACCTTCTGTGAAATGTATTTACTAAGCCAGAAACCTTCCTTGGAGTGTCCACCATATTTCACCCAAGTTTCACCGCTAACGGCAGAATGGTATATGACCTTATACGGGACTTTGTTGAAACGCTTCGCGCGTCGTCTCTCATTTGTTGAATCAACTTGTGCGCTGCATATTGTATAGTGGATTTACTAAGCCAGAAATTTTCCATGACGTGTACACAACATCTCACCCAAGTTTCATAGCTACGGACGAATGGTACATGCATCCATACGGGACTTGGTTGAAACGCTTCGCGTGTCGTCGCTCATTTGGTGATTCTACTCTTGCGCTACTTATTGTAATATGGATGTACTCAGCCAGAAACCTTCCCTGGAGTGTACACAACATCTCACCCAAGTTTCATCGCAATCGGATGAATGGTATGTGAACGTATACGGGACGTTTTCGAAATGCTTCGCGCGTAGTCACTCATTTGTTGAATATAAACGTGCGCTTTGTATTGTAAAATGGATTCACTTATCCAAAAACCTTTCCTGGAGTGTACACAACAATTCACCAAACATTTATCACTATCAGACGACTGGTATATGACTTTATACGGGACTTTGTTGAAACGCTTCGCGTGTCATCGCTCATTTGTTGAATCTACCGGTGCGCTACCTATTGTAAAATGTATGTACTAAGCCAGAAACCTTCCCTGGAGTGTACACAACATCTCACCCAAGTTTCATCGCTATCGGATGAATGGTATATGAAAGTATATGGCACTTTGTTGAAACGCTTCGCGCGCCGTTGCTCATTTGTTGATTCTACTCGTGCTCTACCTATTTTTAAAGGGATTTACTAAGCTAGAAACCTTCCCTGGAGTGCACACAAAATCTCAGCCTAGTTTCATCGCTATCGGACGAATGGTATATGAACGCAAACGTGACTTTGATGAAATGCTTCGCGCGTCGTAGCTCATTTGTTGAATCTACTCGTGCGCTGCCTATTGTAAAGTGGATGTACTAAGCCAGAAAATTTCCCTGCAGTGTACACAACATTTTACGCAAGTTTCATAGCTATCGGACGAATGGTATTTGAATGCATACGGGACTTTGTTGAAACGCATTGCGTGTCGTCGCTCATTTGTTGAATCTACTTGTGCGCTATCTACTGTGAAATGTATTCACTAATTTTGAAACCTTCACGTAAGTGTACACAACATCTCACCCAAGTTTCATCGCTATCGGACGAATGGTATATGAACACATACGGGACTTTGTTGAAATGCTTCGCGCATCGTCGCTCATTTGTTGAATCTACGCGTGCGCTACCTATTGTAAAATGGATTTACTAAGTCAGACACCTTCCTTGGAGTGTACTCAACATCTCACCCAAGTTTCATCGCAATCGGACGAATGGTATATGAACGCATAGGAGACATACATACCCACAGACAAACTATCACGTTACATTGATTTTTATATATATAGATAATTCAACGACACGTGTGTATGTGACTGAACTCCTCTCTCACATCTGGACCGATTTTAATGACATTTTTTATGTATATTAGAGTGGGCCCATGTATAGTTTAGATTCACAATTTGACTCGGTAGCTGGAATGAACCGAATTTTAGAACCTCAATTTACACGCAATTGTAGAAGCACAATATACAGTCAGAAGATACGTCATGGATACCGTTAGCCTCAGTGAAAGATGATGTCTTTGGACTGTTTGTCTCTGCACGTTAGAGCCAGCTGGACGCAACCTGTGCAACTACCGCCATAACATACACTCCGTCCGTGGCGGAAAGTTGTGTTTTATACCAAGGGTGGCAGTGATGTCGAATTCTACGGTTTGTCTCTGCACGTTAGAGCGTTTCAAAGTCCCGTTTGCGTTCATATACCATTCATCCGATTGCGATGAAACTTGGGTGAGATATTGAGTGCACTCCAGGGAAGGTGTTTGGCTTAGTAAATCCATTTTACAATAGATAGCGCACGACTAGATTCAACTAATGAGTGACGACGCGCGAAGCGTTTCAAAAGGGTCCCGTAAGCGTTCAAATACCATTCGTCCGATAGCGATGAAACTTGTGTGAGATGTTGTGTGCACTCCAGGGAAGGCTTTTGGCTTAGTAAATCAATTTTGCAATAGGTCGCGCACGACTAGATTCAACAAATGAGTGACGACGCGCGAAGCGTTTCAACAAAATCCCGTATAAGTTTATATACCATTAATTGATTGAGAAACAAAGCTGATGAGTTGTTGTGTACACTCACGTGAAGGTTTCTAACTTAGTAAATCCATTTCACAGGAGGTTGCGCACGAGTAGATTCAACAAATGAGCGACGACGTGCGAAGCGTTTCAACAAGGTTCCGTATGCGTTCAAATACCATTCGTCCGATAGCGATGGAACATGGGTGAGATGTTGTGTACACTCCAGGGGAGGCTTCTGGATTAGTAAATCCATTTTACAATAGGTAGCGCATGAGTAGATTCAACAAATGAGCGACGACGCGCGAACGTTTAAACAAAATCCCGTATGCGTTCATATGCCATTCATCCCATTGCAATGAAACTTGGGTGAGATGTTGTGTACACTTACGTGAGGGTTTCTAACTTAGTAAATCCATTTCACAGGAGGTTGCGCACGAGTAGATTCAACAAACGAGCGACGACGCGCGAAGCGTTTCAATAAGGTCCCGTATGCGTTTAAATACAATTCGTCCGATTACGATGAAACTTGGGTGAGATGTTGTGTACACCCTATGGAAGGTTTCTGGCTTAATAAATATATTTAGAATAGGTAGCGCACGAGTAGATCCAACAAATGAGTGACGGCACGCGAATCATTTCAAACATGTACCATATGCGTCCACATACCATTTATCCGATTGCGATGAAACTTTGGTGAATTGTTGTGTACACTCCAGGAAAGGTTTCTGGCTTAGTAAATCAAGTTTTTAATAAGTAGCGCACGAGTAGATTCAACAAATGAGCGACGGTGTGCGAATCGTTTCCACAAGGTCCCGTATGCGGTCTTATATCATTCATCCGATTGCGTTGAAACCTTGGTAGTAGGGGGGGGGGGGGGTAAGGGGGGTTTAAACGCACCCCACCACCTCTCCCTCTGACGTCACATACTAACCTGCAATACATTCAGGGGCAAAGCTGATATCTCGCGAACCCATGGTTTGATTTTGGCAGGTGACTTATCGTTGGAGTCGAGCTGACGCCCCCTTTGTTATGGACCACTCGTTATATTTTTCAAAAAATTTTGAAAAATTTTGTTTTTCAAAATAGGCAATAGTTTAATAACCAAACATGATAGAACGTTGTGCCGTGGTTGAAACGAATGATCTTTATGTCTTTTATATTTTATAATAAAACATTTTTATTTTTCATGTTTTTTTGAAAACAGTCCAATTTTGAAATTCCTATATTTTGGAAACTAGCAATTTTACAAAAAAGTTTGTTTGATGTAAATCAATGGTCTCTATCCCAAAATAAATTTCAAGTCTCTAGGATAAAAACATGACAGTAGTGGGGTAATAGGAGTTCTGACTCGCCCCCTACTTTCATATAAACTTTGGCGATATCTCCCGAACGCATGATCGGATTTTAACGAACAAGGTGTTGTTGGAGTTGGGATGACGTCCTCTTTGCTATGAATGTGTGTAGGTATTTTTAATTTTTTTCTTTTGAAAATGTTTGTTTTTTGGATTGGCGCTATTTTGGAAACGGTGAATTTTGGAAAAAAGTTTGTTTGACGTTAATGTAAGGTGGCTATTCCCTCTAGGAGGACAGCAAGTTTCAAGGGTATAGGAGGAGAAAAATGGTAGCCTACTTTCTCGCGAACATTGGCGATATTTGGCGAACGGATGGTCGGATTTTAACGAATGAGGTATTGTTGGCGTTGGGAAGACGTGCTCTTTGCTAAGAATGTGTGTTGGCATTTTTATTTTTGAAAATGTTTGATTTTTGGATTGGCACTATTTTGGAAACGGTGAATTTTGGAAAAAGGTTTGTTTAACGTTAATGAAAGGTGGCTATGCCCTCTAGGTGGACAGCAAGTTTCAAGGGTGTAGGAGGAAAAAAATGATAGCCTACTTTCTGGCAAACATTGGCGATCATTGGTGAACGGATGGTCGGATTTTAACGAATGAAGTGTCGTAGGACTCGAGCTGAGGCCCTCTTTGCGCTGAATGTGTGTTCGTATTTTTGAAGAAGAAAAATTGAAAAATTTTGTTTTTGAGCTTGCAAACCAAACATGATAGAACATTGTGCCATAGTGCAAACGAATGGTCTTAATGACCTTTATGTTTTATAATGAAACTTCTTTATTTTTTATGTATTTTTGAAAAAAGTGTAATTTTAAAATGCCTATATTTTGGAAACTGACAAGTTTACAAATAAGTTTGTTTGACATAAATGAAAGGGTCCTACCCCCTCTATCAGGAAATAAATGTCAAGTCTCTAGGACAAAAACTATGTATTTAAATTATTTTTTATAAGGAGTTTTTGTAGACAGAGAGCCGGTAGCGCTTGACGTATCTTACAACGAGTCTATGACTGGCCATGGTGAATACAGGAAATGGCTATTTGGACGGGGCGACAGAACGATAGAACGAGGAGTCGCTTACCGATATTTTGTTATGACGAACGAACAAAGGCAAATATTTAAAAAAATCCCTCATGGCGATCTTTAAAACATGATAGTAAACGGGTCGTGGGTAACGTAACAATTGATAGTAATGATATGAGGTGAATAAAAGCGGGAAAACGTGTTATTTGAAATAATGATGAAATTAGTATAATTGAATGTATTAATAAATAGTTTTGATAGTTGTCATTAAGAACTTTAAGAAGAAGAACTTGCTTTGTGTGTATGTATGTCCGACTGGCAGTCAAGAAAGAAAAATCCGCTTCAGGCTGGCTAGCCGGCTAAGAGAATGGAATGTAAGAGAGAGCTGACAACACTGTTGACATATGATAACAGTTTAGAACAATGTGGCAACTCTGTAACAGAGATGATATTTCACATCCTGTCAGCTAGGCCTCGATCAGCAGCAGCAGGCACGGCCCCGCAGAGAGGAAAGGGGAAATAGAGGAAAGGGTGAACACAAAGAGAGAACAGAAAATCACGTGACCACTGCAGAGCGGTGAGGGGCCAAAGGTGAAAGTAGAGGTGAGGGGAGGAGTGGAGAACCCATGACAGCCAATAGCTGAACGAGTTGTATGTCCACATGGAGTGAAGGAGTGAGACGCAGGTGAAGAGAGAGATAGAGAAACATGTATGGACATGCACGAACCGTGGAGCGCCGTACACAGAGCTCACGTACAACATGATTCAATAAATAACTAAATAAAAATGTGCACAGGTTCACACAACATGTACTTTATTGATCCAAGAATTAAAGGTAGAGTTAAATCCTAACCATTTGACATATAGTTTATTTCCTTTTTGTTTCAACACTTTTTCCACGAGATAATGTTTAGGAAACGCTGTTTTCTGAAGTTCATGGAGATAAAATCTACCTTTTATGGGTGGATGGTTGAGGTCATCGAGTAAATAGGTGACTGGACTGTACAAGTTGACTTGACGAATTCGAAATACTGTAGTTCAGTCCCCCACTGAGGTGTGTAGCCCTTATTGAAGGCAGACTTAAATTTGCTCACGCGAACAAAATTCCCAATTTTCAGTCGATGACGTTTAGGGTCTGCTGTTTTTATGGCATTAAACAGTTTATCCAGTCGCTGAATATTTTTGGTCACGAGACGTGGCTTAGTTCCAATCGTTCTATGTTTGGGGTCATTGTAACGTGACACTAGCTCTGGTAACATGTCCAACCAGCGATAAGCGCCCTGAACGGTAAACGCTTTCCACATATGCGTTTTCAATGTTCGATTGAACCGCTCGACCACGCTGGCTTTGAGATTGCTGTACGTGGTGTAATGGTGAATATCCTTAGATTTGAGAAAACGGGAGAAATCCTTGTTGAAAAATTCTTTCCCCTGGTCAGTTTGTAGCAACTGAGGTTGACGTTTGGAGTGATGAATAATATGTTGAAAGGCCTTGGTGACTAGTGGACCAGATGGTGTATTCCTTGGAATACACGGTAAGACAGAGTAAGCTTTTGCTGCTCTATGCTTTATTTCATTACTTTCTCTTTACGCAAACATCAACAGTGATCTCTTGGTTTTTCTTTGTTTAAACACTGTGCTTATATTACCTGTGAGTCTGTTCTAGATATATATCTTCCATGTCCAACCTAGAGTCGTCTAGAAGCGAGTCTCTGAAGTTCCTCAATTTTTCCATGTACAAGAGGACTCCCTTACCAATCTAGACACCAGATCTCGTCGCTATCGCCAGCTATCATCTCCGTGATCAAGAGGACATTGTTTACCTTCCTATCCTCCAAGCTTCGCTAGTGACGCCTGCTTTCAACTCCTTGAAGACTACTTCATGAAGATATTTAATTTTTCTTAAGTTTGTAATCTTTATGTATGCTACTTTGTTTGTTTCCCCCACCCATCTTCCCTCCTTGGTCCCCCTGCGCTTCGTTGAGCTGGTCTCACTAGTGCTTCGAACTTCAAAGCTTACAGTTGGAGCCTAACTAGGGCCCGTCTCCTCTACTTGAGAGACATAATTCAAATCGTCGCCATGTTGTGAATTCCAGACTAACGGTCACCAGGAGTTTCACCGTTCATCAGAAATGAGATAAGTACTACTTCAACGTTCTTCAACTCATTTTAATTGCTTTTAAATAGCTATATGTTTTTAACCATCATTTACAGACAGTGTGATGTTACTAAATGTGGGACACTAGCCATCTTCGCGGGATTTTCGAGCTTGGGCTTTGTCTATCTAATCTAATCTCAACATGAAGCAGCATTTCTTATGCTTATTAACTGAGATAATTTCTCACAACGTGGGGCATCTTTAAATTACCCACTGTCTGTAGAAAACTTAGCTCGTTCCACCGCTGGACTTTTTCTGTCAATTTCAACCGTCATGATTATTCTGGAATTTTCCATGCCAAACAATTCATCTATAAGTTAAACCTTCTAGTATTTTCCTCTCACATATGGGAATACTTTTTCTAACCAAGGAATCTTCCTTATGAACAGCTAATCAACACCTAATTTTTCTTCCTCCGTTGGAATTTGTCTGCTGCATTCAACTATAACCGACAAATTTTCAACGCAATAGACTCATGCAAATCTAGTGCAAAAGTTATTTTTCACAATTGAAATAACTTTCCTTGCTATAAACTATCTGTGCTACAATAGTGAACTTTTCAACCACGTCAATAGACTATAGTGAAAACAGTGCTCAGCCAACTTTTCATCCGCGTCGCGCTCGTCCCGGAAAAATAAATAATGCCAAGAACTTTCTCCACAAAGTTCCTCTTTCCTCTTCCACAACCCCTCTTTACTAACAAATTAGGTTAATCTTTAAATGTATGTCAATTTCAATGAGGCTTCGCCAAACCATAGGCTCCCTCCCAACATTCTAAATTTAAAATTTATTCATTCTGTATAAATATCAGCAGTTAGAAACTGCTTATTAATCTATTTTCTTTTCTTGCTAGTACAGGAATTGCTTAAGTTCTAAGTACGCAACTTTTCATTAATCTCTTTAATCTAGGTTTCACGAAAGGGTAACTGGCCCTATTTTTCCTCGTGATCCTATTTAAATATAGAAGTTCTAGAAACTTCTTCTTAATTTTTCTTCAGGTTTCACAATAAGTGACTTGCCCTATTTGTATAAATAACCACCGTAATTACTGTATAAATATAAGAAGTTATAGAAACTTCTACTTATTTTCTCTCTCTCTCTCTTTGTTGTTATAATTTTCAAATTGTTATTTTTTCATACTTTTAGGGTTTCTAAATATGTAATCTTAAAATACCCGCATCGTACCTGATTAATTCGGCTACGCCAGAATTACTTTATAATTGTTGTTACAAACTTTAAAATTGTCCATTTTAAGCACTACTTTTAAAATCTTATTCAGATTGTAAGTGCTTAACACAAGTTTTAAACTTGTACCCAATTTAACGTTGTTTATAAATTGTAAACTTGTTATCTTTAGGTCTCAGACCTTCAAATATAACCTTTTCGAAATCACAATCATGATCTAACTGATATTGATTCTTTATTAATTCTTCAAAGTTTAATTTATTGTTAATAAACCTATTATTTTTTCTCGTTATTCTTTTCGTTAGATTCACGCTTAGGTAGGACCCTGTCTTCCTTGACTCTTCCTAGGTTTATGCCCTCTTTAATAAAAATAAATCTATTGATAAGGTATGCACTACTTGTTGCTTTTGAGCAAGAACTTTTAGTTACAAACTCATTAAAGCCTTTCTTAGCTTTGATAGCTAATTGTAACTTGCCAGTAAGGCAAGTACAGCTCGCTCCACCAGCTTCCTGCTTGTTAAGACTTTCTCTAAACTTATGGTTGGTTTTCCAAATTTAAGTTATTCTCATTGTCTAAACTTTTCGTCGGCACCTTGCTGGGTAAAAGCTTAGCTATTTCTAAATGCAACTCTTGGTGCTCTTACCAAAATTATTTTCCAAAGCATAACTGTTTCGTCACTACCCTTCCTGGTAGTACTCGGTCATTTGTTGAGAGGAATTACCCACCCGGAGTTAAGAAATATCACTACGAGCCCAACCTTTGCTCGCCTTTCAAAACATTTTGTTAAACCTAACTCCTTTGAAAGTACAAACAGTAAATCTGTCACTCTTTGTCTTACCAGACCACCACCCTTCCCCATAGTAGGCAAATTTATACTTGAGAGGGAATACGCTATAGCCGTTTGCTTGCGTATAGCCCAAGTTCCAGCTGCGTTTCCTGTTAGCTGCCTCCAGGTCCCTACCCACTTTAGGTAGGGGCCGATAACCTAGATGTTAGGCCCCTTAAAACAACAATTATCAGCATCATCATCAACCACTTTAGGTATCGGAAAGCTGGTTTACAGTGGCAGCTGCTTTTGAGTGTACTTCAAGTTAAAATTATAACTTATGTTGGACTCTCGTCCTATTTCTCCATCCCTTATCTCTTGTCCGAAACCCACTTATTTTTCATCACCATCATCCCTTGGGGATTAGGTTATTCCCAAGCTAATAATCTACCCAAAATTTGGTGCCGAAACCCGGGAGAGTCCATTCATGACATTTTACTTATCAGGCTTTATTTGTCAAGGTTTATTTGACAATATTTTGCAAACCATTAATATCTACTTTTAATTTTTCAGCTATATCTTCACCGTGAAAAGCCTGTGAGTGGGAAAGAGGCCGCTCCTGTCTCCTTTGGTGTGTCCCTTTCTTTCAACTTGTTTGCTGCTGCCAGTCTGACAGCATTTCCAAGGTTCCACAGTTTCGAAAGTTATACTTTAATTTACCTATTTCGCCATGGCTCCTTCAGAAAATGATATGTATGGAAAGGATGAAAAGCTAACTTCCAAACGACCTTCTTATAAAGGGCAAATTACCAGATTCAGAAAATACTTCAAAGAGCTAGATCCTTCACAAGCTCAACTAGATTTGTTAAAACATCGCGTAAAGGATTTTGAACGTTCATATGAAAATTATTGCAACATCCAAACTGAAATCGAAACTTGTATGCTCAATCAAACTGATGATCGAGTAGAGGTAGAAAACCAATATTACCAAGGCATTGGTTCTGCTTTTAAAATAATACGCCAACTCGAAGAAGAACAGAAAAAGGACGGTTCTGTTCTTGGTTCCCTTCACGAACAACAAACCTCTTTTCGTGAGGGTTCTCACACGCCCAAACCAATTCTAACTTAGATTAATTTACCCCACTACTCTGGAGACGAATCTACTTGGGATTCTTTCTATGAATTATTTCGCTCTCTTGTTCATGACAATGAAGACATTCAAGTCATCTACAAGTTTCATTATTTACGATCTATTCTTCGCGGTCAAGCCCTACAGTTAGTTGAAGCACTCCCATTAAGTGCTGAAAACTACCCCATTGCCTTTAACTTGTTGACGGAAAGATACGGTAATTTACGGTTACGTATTCAACTACATGTGATGGGTCTATTAAATGTACCTGCGTCACAGCACAATGACGTCACTAGTTTGCGTACTCTCATTGATACGACACAACTTCACGTTAAAGCTTTGTCCCAATTAAATCAACCCACTGACCACTGGGACACTTTCCTAATACACTTAGTGGTTTCTAAAGTCGTTGTTGCTACCCTCAAAACTTGGGAAATTGAACTTTCCAAAGATGACGATTACTCTTACGAACAATTAGTCACTTTCATAAATGCTAGATGCCAACTCTTAACCGCCCTAGCTAATCAAAGTGAACCCTCATCTCCTAGTTCTAAATTTGAATCATTGTCTCTCAAATCTAAAACCCAACACGCAGCGTCTAGTACCCCAAAACCCGGGTCCAGCTCGTCTAAACTCAAATCAAACGCCACTGGTTACCCAACTAGGTCTAGTGAACGCCGTATTGCTAGTTCTCTCGCTTTAAACGCTCAAAGCGAACCCTGTAAGAGTTTAAATGAACCAATAAAGTGCATACTTTGCAAAGATTCCCACGCCATCTGTAAATCTTTTAAAGAACTGTCAGTCGACGACAGAAGAAAAGTAATTTCCCAGAATAAACACTGCTTTAACTGCCTTTCACCCAAGCATTCTGCTTCAAATTGCAAGTCCGCCAGACTTTGTTTTCGTTGTGAAAAAGCTCATCACACTTTACTACATCGTCATGATCAAGCAAAGTCATCAACCGCATCTACTTCTCAGAAAGGTGACAATGCTAGCAGTTCTAATGCTTCATCTCACATTCAAAATGCCAAATCTATACGGAGTGCCCAAGTACTATTTTCCACTGTCCAAGTCGAAGTTCAGGATAATTTTGGCAACTGGGTCCGCGCACGCGGTCTTCTTGATTCGGCGGCAACCCATGATTTCGTTTCTAATTCATTAATCAAAAACTAGGCCTACCAGTAAACCCCACTTCTATCAATGTATCAGGCATTAATAGTTTAAAGTCGCAAGCTTTACAGTTTTCAAAACTAACCTTAAGAGACACTTGTCACAGAAATAAATTTCTGAAACTTAATTGCCTCATCCTCAACAGTATCGGAGAGGATACTCCTAGTCACTCCGTCGATATCTCAGGTCTGAATATTCCTTCTCATTTAAGGGTAGCCGATCCTCTGTTCAATGTGCAAGGCCCCTTTGACATACTCTATAGTGCCAATGTTTTCTTGAATTGCATTCGTAAACAGGTTCGTAAGTTATCTTCAAACGTGGTTGCCAGAGACACTAATTTTGGATGGATCGTTACTGGTCAACTTCCTCATTATCTCCCCGACCCGTATCGCAATGTTATTTCGCTAATACTGATTAGGAACAGTTCTGGAAACTCGAAAACATTGATTCTCCTAACTTAACTTCTTCAGAAAACGAATTCTGTGAGCAACTGTTCTTGAACACTACCACTCGTTCTCCTGAAGGCCTGTTCATTGTTCATATGCCAAGATTACTTAATCCCCCCAAACTTATTAATTCTCAAACAAAAGCTCGAAAAGCTCTCTTTGCTATCGAGGGCAAATTCAAGAAACAACCTCTCGATAAACAACAGTACCCTGATTTCATGGATGAGTATGAAAGCTTAGATCATATGGAAGTTGTCAGCAAATCTGATGACGAATTGCACCCGCCAATTGAAACGGTTTTCTTAAATCATCATCCAGTGTGGAAAAACCCTCTTGTAAATGATAAAATCCGAGTCGTTTTCAAAGGTTCATCACCTGACGTTAATGGCAACAGTCTTAACGATACCCTTTATTCTGGTCCCGCTATTCAGACGGATTTATCTGCTATACTCTTAAATTTTCGATTATTTCCCATAGCCGTTATAGCGGACATCAAACAGATGTACCGTCAGGTTTTAATTCAGCCCGAACAACAAGATCTCCAAAGAATCTTGTGGCGCGACGAAATCAGCAAACCCATTAAGATATTTCGCTTAAAGACGGTCACTTATGGCTTAAAACCATCCGCTTTCCTTGCTATCCGATCCCTACATCTGTTAGCCTCTCAAGATGGTCATTTATTTGATTCTAAAGCTTCTGAAGCCCTAACTACATCGTTTTATGTAGACGATAATCTCCGGTCCTTCCCGACCCTTGAGGAAGCTTCTTTCGTGTCACTAGAACTTCAGGCATTGTTAAAGAATGGAGGATTACCACTTCATAAGTCTAATTCCAACTCCCATGAGTTTCTTGCCCAGTTTCCCATAGAAGATGTAGACCCCTCCTCCGTCGAAATTTGTGGAGATTCCGAATCCATAAAAACTCTTGGAGTTCACTGGTGCACACGCACTGATACTCTCATCTATAAAGTTTCGCTTGCCGAAGGGCTCCCAACACCAAAAGGCAAATTCTCTCTGAAATTTCAAAATTTTTTGATCCGCTTCAATTCCTTGCTCCGGTAATTGTCATAGCCAAGCTTTTCATGCAAGAGCTATGGCCTCTCAAATGTGAATGGGACGAAGCTGTCCCCCTTTCTTTTCTTAATAGATGGCTCTCTTTTCGTAGCAATTTGCTTGATCTTTCTCTTATTGAAATTCCTAGGAATTTAATTAACGCTCATCCTAATACATCTTTTTTCCGTCATGTGTTTGCAGACAGTTCCGAAAAAGCTTACGGTTGCTGTGCATATTTGGTTTATCGCGGTTCGTTAAATGGATCTTCGGTTTCCAACCGTGTTTGTGCCAAATCGAAGGTTGCTCCTCTTAAAACCATTACTTTGCCTTGGCTTGAATTGTGTGCGCACTCATGGCCGCAGAACTTGTTAAAAATTACGGGAAGTCTTAAAAGTCGAATTTTCGCAAACCTATCTGTGGAGCGATTCCATGATCACTCTTTCTTGGGTCGCCAAAAACCCCGTTCATTGGCAAACTTTTGTTGCAAACAGGGTTTCCAAAATTCCAACTCTTTCTTCGGGGTGTCAATGGAAACATGTGCCCAGCGCTGACAACCCCGCCGACATCATTTCTCGTGGATGTTTACCTTCTCAATTACTAGCATCTCAGTTTTACTGGCATGGGCCCTCGTGGTTAATCGAAGACTCTTCTTGTTGGCCTTCTAAACCTCCAGTTACAAAATCCTACTTGCCTGACGCTAAAGTATCTAAATCTACTGCTTCGTGTCTTGTTTCCAACGTTTCTCATCCCTTGTTGTTCCGCTATTCTTCCTTTCACAAATTAATTCAAATTCTTGCCTATCTTCTCAGATGGAAATATCTTGTGGTTGACCAACCTCTTCTCCCTAAACCACACCTTACCAATCATGAATTGAATCTCGCTACCATTAAGGTTTTGCAACTAACACAGCAAGAAACCTTTTCTTCTGAATTGTCTTTGCTTTCTGCTAAAAGGGATCTTCCGAAATCTAGTAGTCTAATAGCCCCGTTCCTTGATGACAATAGGTTACTCAGGGTAGGTGGTAGGCTCTCGCAATCTTTGCTTTCTGAGGACAAAAAGCATCCTGTTATTTTGCCTTCCAAACATCACGTAACTTCTTTAATTATACGTGACTTTCAGTATCGTAACCTGCACGTTGGTACACGCACACTGCTTTGCTTCTAAAGGGAAAAGTATTGGATTATAAATGGAGTTCAAGAAGTTTCCTCTGTAATTCACAAATGCATTCCTTGATCCAAAGCGAAACCTAAAGTCAATACTCAATTAATGAGCGATCTGCCCTCTTTCCGCTCTTCTCCTATACGTCCTTTTGCTTTAACTGGTGTGGACGACATGGGTCCGTTCCAATATCAATGTAATTCCCCTGAAGCTAAACGCAATTTTTTTTTGGAAAACTCTATGTTTCTCTTTTTGTTTCCATGGTTATTGGTGCGATTCATCTGGAACTAGTAACCTGCACGTAGGTACACGCACACTGTTTGCTTCTTAAGGGAAAAGTATTGGATTATCTAGCCTCTACTTCTTACATTTTGTCTGCCATCTCTCGCTTTACTGCTAGGCGTGGCGTTCCCTCTGAGATGTTCTCCGATAACACCTCCACTTTTCAAGGCGCAGCTTCCTTATGGAAGAAAGCTCTTACATTTTCTCCTGCCATGGAACAGATTTCTAATTTTTCCTACTCAAAAAGTTTCAAATGGCGGTTTATACCTTCCTACGCCTCTCATCACGGTGGTAGGTGGGAATCCTGTGTCAAGCTGACTAAGCGTCATCTAAGGAAGGTTTTAGGTAGTCGCATTCTGACTTATGAAGAATTTAATTCACTTTCTATTCTGATTGAAGGTGTTGTTAAATCTCGTCCTTTAACTCCTCTTTCCAATGACCTGCTTCCACTCACACCTGGTCACTTTCTTACAGGCACTTCTCTTTCTGTTCCTCCTCCCCTTCCCAACTCTTACAGAGATTCTAATTTACCTATTGTTTGGCGTAAACTTGAAGCCCTCCGTAATTCTTTCTGGAAGAGGTGGAACTTGGAATACCTAACTATCTTGCAACGGAGACAGAATTGGTTTCTTTCTAATCCCGACATCAAAGTGGGTGACCTTGTCTTGGTTAGAGATGCTTCCTCTCCCTTGGTCTGGATCTCCGGTAGTGTGGCGGAGTGTTACCCGGGAAGGGATGGGAGAGTTAGTGTGGGTAGGATCTTGACCACTAATGGCCATTTACAAGGTCACTGTCTTTAATTGCCCCCCTACCTTTATATCTGTAACAAGTTTTCCTGTTCTCTGTTGGTGTTTTTCCCTCCCAGCTTGGTGTATTCCTTGGAATACACGGTAAGACAGAGTAAGCCTTTGCTGCTCTTTGCTTTATTTCATTACTCTCTTTACGCAAACATCAATAGTTAACTCCTGGTTTTTCTTTGTTTATACACTGTGCTTATATTACATGTGAGTCTGTTCTAGATATATATCTTCCATGACCAACCTAGTGTCATCTAGCAGCGAATCTCTGAAGTTCCTCAATTTTTCCATGTACAAGAGGACTTCCTTACCAATCTAGCCACCAGATCTCGTCGCTATCGCCAGCTATCATCTCCGTGATCAAGAGGAGTTTGTTTAAAAACCTATTCTCCAGGCTTCGCTAGTGACGCCTGCTTTAAACTCCTTGAAGACTACTTCATGAAGATATTTAATTTTTCTTAAGTTTGTAATCTTTATGTATGCTACTTTGTTTGTTTCCCCCACCCATCTTCCCTCCTTGGTCCCCCTGCGCTTCGTTGAGCTGGTCTCACTAGTGCTTCGAACTTCAAAGCTTACAGTTGGAGCCTAATTAGGGCCCGTCTCCTCTACTTGAGAGACATAATTCAATCTTCGCCATGTTGTGAATTCCAGACTAACGGTCACCAGGAGTTTCGCCGTTCATCAGAAATGAGATAAATACTACTTCAACGTTCTTCAACTCATTTTAATTGCTTTTAAATAGCTATATGCTTTTTAACCATCATTTACAGACAGTGTGATATTACTAAATGTGGGGCAATAGCCATCTTCGCGGGATTTTCGAGGTTGGGCTTTGTCTATCTAATCTAATCTCAACATGAAGCAGCATTTCTTATGCTTATTAACTGAGATAATTTCTCACAACGTGGGACATCTTTAAATTGCCCACTGTCTGTAGAAAACTTAGCTCGTTCCACCGCTGGACTTTTTTTTGTCAATTTCAACCGTCATGATTGTTCTGGAATTTTCCATGCCAAACAATTCATCTACAAGTTAAACCTTCTAGTATTTTCCTCTCACTTATGGGAATACTTTTTCTAACAAAGGAATCTTCCTTATGAACAGCTAATCAACACCTAATTCTTCTTCCTCCGTTGGAATTTTTCTGCTGCATTCAACTATAACCTACAAATTTTCAACGCAATAGACTCTCGCAAATCTAGTGCAACTAGTTATTTTTCACCATTGCAATAACTTTCCTTGCTATAAACTTTCTGTGCTACAATAGTGAACTTTTCAACCACGTCAATAGACTATAGTGAAAACAGTGCTCAGCCAACTTTTCATCCGCGTCGCGCTCGTCCGAGAAAAATAAATAATGCCAAGAACTTTCTCCACAAAGTTCCTCTTTCCTCTTCCACAACCCCTCTTTACTAACAAATTAGGTTAATCTTTAAATTTATGTCAATTTTAATGAGGCTTCGCCAAATCATAGGCTCCCTCCCAACTTTCTCCATTTAAAATTTATTCATTGTGAATAAAAATCAGCAGTTAGAAACTGCTTATTAATCTATTTTCTTTTCTTGCTAGTAGAGGAATTGCTTAAGTTCTACGTACGCAACTTTTCATTAATCTCTTTAATCCAGGTTTCACGAAAGAATAACTTGCCCTATTTTTCCTCGTGATCCTATTTAAATATAGAAGTTCTAGAAACGTCTTCTTAATTTTTCTTCAGGTTTCACAATAAGTGACCGGCCCTATTTGTATAAATAACCACCGTAATTACGGTATAAATATAAGAAGTTATAGAAACATCTACTTATTTTCTCTCTCTCTTTGTTGTTATAATTTTCAAATTGTTATTTGTTCATACTTTTAGGGTTTCTAAATATGAAATATTAAAATACCCGCATCCTACCTGATTAATTCGGCTACGCCAGAATTACTTTATAATTGTTGTTACAAACTTGAAATTGTCCACTTTAAGCACTACTTTTAAAACCTTCTTCAGATTTTTAGTGCTTACCACAAGTTTTAAACTTGGACCCAATTTAACGTTGTTTATAAATTGTAAACTTGTTATCTTTAAGTCTCAGACCTTCACATGTAACCTTTTAGAAATCTCAATCATGATCTAACTGTTATTAATTCTTTGTTAATTCTTCAAAGTTTAATATATTGTTAATAAGCCTATTATTTTTTCTCGTTATTCTTTTCGCTAGATTCACGCTTAGGTCGGACCTTGTCTTCCTTGACTCTTCCTAGGTTTATGCCCTCTTTAATAAAAATAAATCTATTGATAAAGTTTGCAGTACTTGTTGCATTTGAGCAAGAACTTTTAGTTACAAACTTATTAAAGCCTCTCTTAGCTTTGATAGCTAATTGTAACTCGCCAGTAAGGCAAGTACAGCTCGCTCCGCCAGCTTCCTGCGTGTTGAGACTTTCTCTAAACTTATGGTTGGTTTTCCAAATGTAAGTTTTTCTCATTGTCTAAACTTTTAGTCGGCACCTTGCTGGGTAAAAGCTTAGCTATTTCTAAATGCAACTCTTGGTGCTCTTACCAAAATTATTTTCCAAAGCATAACTGTTTCGTCACTACGCTTCCTGGTAGTACTCGGTCATTTGTTCAGAGGAATTACCCACCCGGAGTTAAGAAATATCACTACGAGCCCAACCTTTGCTCGTCTTTCAAAACATTTTGTTAAACCTAACTCCTTTGAAAGTACAAACAGTAAATCTGTCACTCTTTGTCTTGCCAGACCACCACCCTTCCCCATAGTAGGCAAATTTATGCTTGAGAGGGAATACGCTATAGCCGTTTGCTTGCGTATAGCCCAAGTTCCAGCTGCGTTTCCTGTTAGCTGCGTCCAGGTCCCTACCCACTTTAGGTATCGGAAAGCTGGTTTACAGTGGCAGCTTCTTTTGAGTGTACTTAAAGTTAAAATCATAACTTATGTTGGACTCTCGTCCTATTTCTCCATCCCTTATCTCTAGTCCGAAACCCACTTCTTTTTCTTCATCATCTTCCCTTGGGGGTCAGGTTATTCCCAAGCTAATAATCTACCCACCAGACTTGCGAGGCACAGGTTCAACAAAGGCCATTTTGGAATACACATAAATGACGGTCAACATATAGCGTACACCGTTGTTAACGCTAGCATAGGGTGTCATCTCAACCAAGTCAGCTTGCCAAAGTTCAACCACACCTCGTGAGATCAGCTTTTGTCGCGCATAGTGACGCATAGCTGAGCGATGCAACTCGTGGGCAATACCCATTTTGATGGGCGAGGGCTTAAACAATAATTTTGGCATTTCGAAGTTCTTGTTCAATTCCTTGAATTTCCCAATCGTGACCGGTATGGCCGGCTTGACGTGAAGAATGCAACAACTGTAGCCGCTGGAAGAGCTTATTGAGATTGTGCCTGTAGGTAACATACATAAGGGGTCTAAATAGTTTAAATGTCACTCCCGAAGCGGAAGCTTTACGACGAGTACTTTGACTGGTGGGAAACATTTTTGCAATGATGGTTTTTATATTTTTGAGATATATTGGCATTCACTTGCTGAGCAGAATCATACTGTCTTTTGTGGGCATGGGTGTCCAATAAAATGGATTTATATTTGCCAAGGTCCTCTAACGTATAATCATGGGAAGAGGGTGTACGAGAGAAGAGCAGCTTTAACAGTCCTGGCGTTAATTTATAATTGATGTTCTTAATGACAGCTTTAGTACGAGCAAATTTAATGGATGAATCACCAATTTTAAAACTATCATCCTCATAGCGAACACCATACGTGGTATCTGTGTTTCCAATAAATAGATCGGTGAAATAGGGTTCCAGTGTTGATCCATAATATTTTATTAAAATGTGTTTGATTTGAGCTTTATGTTGAGTGGTGGCCAAGAGTTGTGAAAACGGAGACGATCTGGAAGGGCAAGGTGTTTCGACCATGGCCAAGGATTTCTTTATTCTCAAAAACTGTGCAAGGGGTGCGGCCTTTTTTGAGGCGTAAACACTTGTTCCTCCTCATCCTCAACATCGCTAACACTAGTTAAATCATCCTGTTCCTGTTCCTGTTCCTCTTCCTCAGGGCCCTCGTGCAGTGTCTGAGTGGCTTGTGAAACGGTGGGTAGCGTTTCAGATGGCTTGAAAGAGGGTTTCAACATGGCTTTAAGCGGAGGTGCTAAATGTTGTTGAATAAAACAAGCATGATCTGCACGTGATCGTTTCAATTGACGAAACTTCTGGCGAATAGTATTTTTTGCTCTAATAATATGCTTTTTCAATTGACTCTCTGCTAACGCCATGGTGTATTGACAAATGACTTGACAGGGAATGAGACAGTGCCCTAAATAGCAATAAAATGATCAAACCCTAAGCGATACCGTCCTTGGTTGAGTTCACTTTGTTTGCCAATGACCAAACAAGCATGACATTGAGTGTTCCAGCACTTGGCACACAATTCAGTAAACATTTGAAAGGTCATATCCGGATTCACATGTTCATTATAAATGTGACGACTGTTCCTCTCGTCCTGGCGAAATAAAACAATGACATTGGCATTGTCACGAATCAACTGTTTGGACATTTTAGAATACGTTTATCCAAGATAGAAGCAATCGATATGTTTGTGACGACCCATGCTGAAATAGCTTTGAATGATGCCTTGACGTTCAGCGGATACATTATCGAAAGTCATGAGTGAATCAGGCTTTACCTCATCCGGTGAAATAACATTTTCTTGCATGGAAAATGTGAAATAACCCATATTCTCATTTTGTAATCCAGACATGACTTGATCCAGAAACACGTAGAGGGGTTGGTAGAGAGATTTTGCAAAAATATAAATATTTTGAAAACGCAGACCATTGGGCGCTGTGATGAGCGTTAGCAAAAGGTTTGTCTTTCCACAGCCGGTAGGTCCCACAATGATGCAGCGAATGGAAGATGGAAACAGTGAACCATGGCGTTGTTCACGTGATGTGGGGCAGAGATGGGAAACCATGTCCCCCACGGGGAATAACTCTTGCTGCTTAATAATCTTCATTTCAACTAAGGCTTAGACAGGCTAGCAGGCTGTCTATATACAGGACACCGAGCCTTGTCATAGAAACAGTAGACTGGTACTACAGGTTGACGATGGATGTCTTTGGACGTGCGTTGATGGCCAAAGCTAGGTCTGTCCCCATACATGATCCTAAACAAGAAACAGATCCCGCTAATATACACTATGTGTATAGGTCTGTAGTGCCACGCACTAAACAGGGAGATTATGACTTTAAGGGAAAGCGGTTAATCCATATAAAACATCCTCAAGTGCCTACAGACGTTACTACAAAAAAGTATGTGGATAACAAAGTGTATGAATTTTTTGACAAAGTGCCTCAGCTTACGGTGAAGGGCTATACCGATAATCACCATCGTATTATTCACGTGGAAGACCCACAAGGCGAAGACAATGTCTGTACCAAGCGTTACGTTACCTATGAAATGAAAAGGCTTTATAAATTTATCTCATCTGTATTTTTAGTGTATCTGACAAATGAAAAACCTGTGAATGACAGAAACCATTTACCGCTAGTCCATGACCAGCACTTGACCTATGTGCTTGCTTCGGGTTTAAGCCACTATCGATTACACTATGATGGAACCATTCACATGAAATACGCGATGCCCGATGAGAACCATTTACAAATAAAGATAACTGGTCAAAGGATGTTGGTCCATAACCATGAAATGGTCAATGCAGGTGACGAATTATCCTTTCATATCATGTTGACATGGGATGAAAAGCAAGCGGGAAAAAAACATAAACGATTTCCCACTTTATGTGGAATTGGAATATACAGCCATGAAATAACAACCTGACGTTAATTGTGACTTAAATTTCTTGTGAAAGGTTGTTGGTCATTATCATCATGGTGAAATAAAGATATGTGGTGAGAAAGACTAAAAAGACTAAAAATAAGACCCTGTCCTTGTCAAAGCCTGGGCTTAAGGCATTCGTGGACAAGCCCTTGCGAAATAAAAAAAAATAAAAAATTATGTGTTGACCATAAGAAAAGCCCTTCGAGCAGCAAAGAGACGTGTTATTCCAAGACGTCGGCGACAGGGTTTAAAACAAGGGGGAGTGATTCCCGTCTCCAAACGAGCTGGGTTTTTGCCTGCATTATTTGCCGGTTTGGCTGCTCTGGGTTCACTTTTAGGCGGTGCCAGTGCGGTGGCGAAAACCATCAAAGCCACACTGCAGGGCAAGCAACAACCCAAAGAAAGTCAGCGACACAATTAAACGATGGAAGCCATTGCTATGGGTGTTAGAAATGCCAATTTAAAGCCAGCCTTTAGCAACAAGGATTTGGGATTTCACCATTTCAAAATATATAAAAAAATAACCTCAGCCATAGCAAGACATGCCCTGACGCATCAATAAGTGGAAAGCTATGCTAAACAACTAAAGCTTTCTCATTTTCGAGGTGTGTTTATGCGAACCCAATTACCCCCACGACCCTGGAAACAGGAATGTGCTGTTGTCAATTTGGATGATCACCGAGGACCAGGAACGCATTATGTAGCTTATGTCAAAGAGGAATCCACCGTATGGTACTTTGACAGTTTTGGGAATTTGCCCCCGTCCATGGAACTAGTAACCTATTTTGGAAACAGGATCAAGATATATTATAATGTGAAACGTGAGCAATCGTTTAACAACCAACAGTGTGGACGTTTGTGTTTAATTTCTTTATATAAGACGCAGCTTAAGCAAAAACATTCACAGTATGTCGGCAGAAAGTAAAACGTTTACACTGCATGGACGTGGACCTGAAGTCAGCCTAGACTTTTACCCGCCCATCGAATTGAGTGAGAGACCTTATGGTTAAGACTTGTTGAAACGAATATAAAACATACGTGAAAATATCAACAACAAGTTTTACTATGATGATTGTGTGCTCACCCTGAACTCCTGGTGGATATACGATCGATGATATTTATGAACAAATTTATGTGGTGTTGATCAATGAATATGGTTTAAAGTCATTTCTCGATGGAACGCGCAAGTTTGAACTTGTAGGAAATACCAACACTCATCGCTGCAGTATTTTCTCCACATTCAAAATTGACTTTAAAACACGCCCCAATTCCATTTGTCCATTGCTAGGATTTAAACCACGCGTGTTGGAGCCCAACAAAAAAAAAAGACCATGAAGTGAAATTCATTGAGGACCATCATGTGTCGGTGACGTGTAATATTATTAGCCAAGTGTACACCAATCAAGAACCATCGCATTCGCTTTATGACTTTATTGTGACATCGCCCAATGGCTACATTATTCGTGAACACCCTCCAGTGGTACTTTTTCATTCTGTGGCTGTCGATGGTATTAGTAATATAACAATAAGACTGATCAATAGAGATCAACAAATCATTGATCTAGATTCTACCTCACCAGTGATTTACAAGTTGGTGCTAAAGCCACTATGAAGTTTGTGTATAAAGCAACAACACCGTCTAGGAATGGTGTTAGTTGCTTGCCACGTGAATACACGTTAACATCTAAGGACAAGCAGATTTTACAGCATTTGGGTTACCACGTCAACCCTGATGATGAATTCTATCCTAGAGGTAGCAAACCACATCGAGGAGCAACCAGGAGTGGTAAGAATTGATCTCCATTCCTATCAAGCTCAAACACCTGGACTCAATAACAATGATGAAATTCAATTTGTTATCAACAACCAAGATATTTAGACCCTACCGCATGAAAGTGTCATTCAGATTGAAGGTCGGCTCACCAAAGCCGATGGCTCTACACCCACCAAATCCAAGTTGGCCAACCATGCTTTTGCCTTTCTGTTTTCTGAAGTGCGTTACGTCATTAACAATATCGGGGTGGATAGCACTCGAAATGTGGGTATTTCCGGTGTTATGAAACTATCCCCCTCTTATAGTGAGGAAGAAGGTAAAACACTTTGCATGCCGGGTTGGTGCCCTGACTCGACCAGTGACTGGATGGTACACACCGAAGGGACCTTTACTGGATATTTACCTCTTAAACTGATTTTAGACTTTGCCGAAGATCACCAACGCGTTGTGGTCAACGCAAGGCAAGTGATTTACCTAGTGAGAGACAGGAGTGATAATAAAGCACTCAAGGGAGCCGACAATGCCCCTATAGATTCAAAAATTCAACTACAACGCTTGCTATGGAAAGTACCCCATGTGACCCTTGACGATAGCAAAAAAAACTGGACATACTCAAGATGGTAAAGAGAGATATGCCTCTACCCATGGAATTTAGAAGCTGGGCACTCCATCAGTATCCGCTATTGCCCACCACCAACACACACTTGGTCTGTAAAAACAGCCCGCTATACATGATCGTGGGTTTTCAAACGAATCGCAAGTATCAACAAACCAAAGATGTCACGGAATTTGATCACCTGCAATTGAGAAATGCACGTCTTTTCCTCAACGGAGCTGTGTTTTCCTATGAAGGACTGGATTTGGATTTTTCAAAAAATAAGTTTGGCCCCCTGTGCGACTTGTTTTGTAAATTTAGATTGTCGTATTATCAAAAAGAGAACAACCCCATGCTGCTACCCCAAGCGTTTAAGGCAAGGGCGTCTTTGACTGTTCTTACCTGGAAGAGTCTGTCAAGCCATCCAATATTGACATTCGACTAGATTTTGAAACGCATGATAATGTACCAGTCAATACGACGGCCTACTGTTTGATTATTCATCACAAACAAGTCAACTATTATCCACTGTCCAACCAAGTGACGAGTGTATAAATAACAAGTCAACCCACGTCAAGCCGCTCAGTCATGTCTTGCTTTAAATCCTCAAGAGACGACACATCCATGAATTTAAACTCTGAGAAACTACGTTTCAAGACTTTTGCAACGTGGCCGGTGCCTTTCATAAACCCTCAAGCCTTGGCGGCCGCTGGATTCTAATATTTAAAAACAAGGGATGAAGTGAAATGTGCCTTTTGTCCCATCATCATAGACCAATGGCAAGAGAGCGATGAACCCTAGCAGGAATATCAGCGATGGTCACCTGCCTGCCCCTACCTGTGCAGAATGGAGGTGGGAAATATACCCTGTCATTCAAGCTACCCCTCACTCGTGCCTCTGTGTGATGAAAAAAAAAGTTACGATACGTGTGGACTGTATGGTGTCAACGGTGCTTCGGTGAGCAGCTCACCATCAAAAACGCCTAGTTTAGAGACATTGGGACATCATCGGTGTTATGGACGTTACAAACACAAGAGACTATATTGTTGTATCAGTTGGTATCGTCCTTATCCCAAAATGATAAAAGCCTGTAAGACGTGTTATAATAATAAAATGATGTAATTCTTAAATTCTTATTTTTTTCGTGTCCCCCTGTCCTACCCTAACCTCAATTTTTTTTTCAAACTAGCATGGCAGGTAAGCCCATGTCATGGGTACACTTTAGTGGCCAATTGTCAGTCAGTCAGTCGACAGATGAACTTGGTCCAGACAAGCGTTAACCTGTTGCGCACACTCATTGTGGATTGCCAAGGGTTTAAAATTGGTGACAACAAATTTATATTTAAACAAGTGGCCATGATCGATTGTACCACGTTTTGGATATCGCAAGCTACGCATTTGGTATTAAAACCGCCCCATGCTTTTGATTTGTTGTGTGAAAAAGACCGTAAACGAACCGAGTGGATTGAAAATCACAGGCATTTAGACTGGAATCAAGGAACCATTTCCTATAAATATTTGGACGTGGTCATGAAAGCACACTTGTCCTCGGCCAATGTGGTATTTATGAAAGGTAATGAAAAACGTGAATACAGTAGTGGCTACGCTGGCTAAAACACAGCATTAGGTCATGGGGCCAAGCTCTCTGCTGACTCGGTAGACGCGTGGGTTCGAGCCCCACCGTCGGCCGTCCTTGAAATGGTTTTCCGTGGTTTCCCATTTTCAACACCAGGCAAATGCTGGGACGGTACCGTCTGACAGGCCACGGCCACTTCCTTACACATCCTTGTCCAGTTTCATTCACTATCATTCATTTCATCTCTCATTAAATCCTCTCATGAGGTTGGCGTCAGGAAGGGCATCCGGCCGTAAAAACCATCGCCACAAAGACTTCCATCGCATCTCATCCCCGACCCCGTTGGTAAACGGGAACAATAAGGGGTAGACATACATACAATAATAATAATAATATCGTATGGCCTCGGGTGCCAGGTGCAAGCTTTGTTAATTGACACCCAGAGGGTAGCTTGCATGTCGAATTTCGTCGTTCCTTTGAACGCTATGAAAGTCAAGGAGGTTAGATATCTAAACTCCTTGACACTACAGCGCTTTCAAGTAGAGAATGGAGGAACTTTGTGTTGGCGGAAAATCCCGAGATTAATTTTGCCATTGAACACGGCCTACTGAATTCAAATGGGTTCTTTAACATGCCAACAACGTATGACATGAGTATCGTGATTTTTGTCGACTTCAAAAATCACTAACCATGGATACATACAATGAAAAACGTGAATGGTTGCAACCATTTTTCGCGTCTTACTGGCAATGTATCGACCTCATGGACTTGGGCTGCCCCTCACTGCAAACGCTCTTGGATACTTGTTCCTGTGGCAACATTACCCATACAGCCCTAGCCCATGTGTGGCATCTCTTTCATTGGTTAACCACCCATGCCTGATGGAAGTTGTTGAACAAAATTATAACTCAAGATTTACCTGTGAATGATGCCAGTGAGATTTCTACAAGCAACGTGTAAACATCTACTACACGTGATACCATGGAGAAAGGCAATGCTACGGACAAAGCCATCGGCAAGTTCTTAGTGTGCAAAAAGAAACTAGATAGTTTTACCAAAGAGGAACTCTTAGCGCTGCCCAAGTTGTTCATACACACATCAAAAAAAGTTTTGCATCACCTCGGTTCCCAGATCTCCGGCATATAGACGTTGACTGTGTATATTGTATCAAAGATACAGTCCCTTTGACTGTTCATAGATGTCACTAAAACTGCTCAAAGATGTAAACAACCATGCATGAGCAGGGCCTATTAGACGGAGGGGGTACGACAGCCGATCAGTTCCAGTCATTCCACCAGGACGAAGGTACGCTGCTCATGTTGTCTGTAGTTCTACCATGCCTAGAAGGTCAAAACCGCAGTTCGATCGCGTCCGCATTGTTACTTTGTGTCAAGAAGGGCTCTCAACAAGAGAAGTTTCCAGGCGTCTCAGAGTGAACCAAAGCGATGTTGTTCAGACATGGAGGAGGTACAGAGATACAGGAACTGTCGATGACAGGCCTCGCTCAGGCCGCCCAAGGGCTACTACTGTAGTGGATGACCGCTACTTACGGATTGCCGCTCGGAGGAACCCTGACAGCAATGCCACCATGTTGAATAATGCGTTTCGTTCAGCCACAGGACGTCGTGTTTCAACTCAAACTGTGCGCAATAGGCTGCATGATGCGCAACTTCACTCCCGACGTCCATGGCGAGGTCCAGCTTTGCAACCCCGACACCATGCAGCGCGGTACAGATGGGCCCAACAACATGCTGAATGGACCCCACAGAATTGGCATCACGTTCTCTTCACCGATGAGTGTCGCATATGCCTTCAACCAGACAATCGTCGGAGACGTGTTTGGAGGCACCCTGGTCAGGCTGAACGTCTTAGACACACTGTCCAGCGAGTGCAGCAAGGTGGTGGTTCCCTGATATTTTGGGGTGGCATTATGTGGGGCCGACGTACGCCACTGGTGGTCATGGAAGGCTCCGAAACGGCTTTACGATACCTGAATGACATCCTCCGACCCATAGTGCACCCATATCGGCAGAATATTGGAGAGGCATTTGTCTTCATGGACGACAATTCTCGACCTCATCGTGCACATCTTGTGAATGCGTTCCTTCAAGATAACGACATCGCTCGACTACAGTGGCCAGCATGTTCGCCAGACATGAACCCTATCGAACATGCCTGGGATATGTTGAAAAGGGCTGTTTATGGACGTCTTGACCCACCAACCACTCTGAGAGATTTACGCCGAATTGTCGTTGAGGAGTGGGACAATTTGGACCAACAGTGTCTTGATGAACTTGTGGATAGTATGCCACGACGAATACAGGCATGCATCAATGCAAGAGGACGTGCTACTGGGTATTAGAGGTAGTGGTGTGTACTGCAATCTGGACCACAAATGCTGAAAGTCTAGCTGTATGATGGTACAACATGCAATGTGTGGGTCTCATGAGCAATAAAACGAGCTGAAATGTTGTTTGTGTTGATCTCTATTCCCTTTGTATTTAAAGGTTCCGGAACTCTTGGAACCGAGGTGATGCAAAACTTTTTTTGATGTGTGTATATTATGTGGCCGCCAACGCAGTGAAAGAAATCTGGCAGCATGTACCAAAATCATGGTCTCAAGACCCTGTGTTGGGTGAATTGCAACCCTGTACGGATTACGATCACCATAAGCAAGAGGCCATGGCAAAAAAATACCCTCTATGCGTCAGTGCGCAACTTGTCAGCTAGTAATACTGTATCACGGTCATAAAAGTCCGAGTAAAGACTTTGTTGAATCAGTCCACGGGTGTCATGGCGAGAAAAAGCAACAACAACAACAAACACAAACATCGTCCACAGAGGAAGAGGAAGACCAAACTATTTCACCATCGATGGAGAACGATATGCCAGACCTGTACTGGCAATGGCGTCATTGACAAAGTGATTCAATACTTACCTTTCTAAATCCATCTTCCAGGTTATCGTTTTTGTGGCCCTGGAACTCATCTTCAAAAACGTTTGCAACGTGGTGATGTACCCATTAATCTTTTGGATCAAGCATGCAAAGAACATGACCTTTCTTATCGCCATAGTCATCCTGGTTTTAAGACATGTGGCAGATAAATTGTTATTGAAAAAAGCTAAACAACGTTTCACATCCTCATTGGGTGAAAGGATGGCAGCCCTGATTGTGATGAGTGCTACGAAAGGAAAGTTGATGATGCGTGGACATGAACATTAAGGATTTGAGGAGTGAGGAATTGGGATATGTTTGTATTCTATTTTCATTACTCAATCCCTATGGTTATAAAATAAAAACAACGGTTTACCAGAGCACGATGTGTTTTATTTTTATTTTAAAAATTATGTTGTTGATGGGCTGATTTTTCATTTTCACGTTTCACACATGATGAATTCACACATTGCCATTTGCCAATTTGCAATTTACAGTTTAAAAAAATGTATGTTTCAAGTTTTGTGTTTTAATAATATGGATTTTAATTTAGTTGATTACACTTTTTAAACAATGTCCGTTTGAAGTTTTTGAATTTTCATATTTAACTCATGGCCATTTCCAGTTTTTTAAAATGTTCGTTTTAAGTTTTGCGTTTTTGGTGATATCGAAGCATGGATTTTCCATTTTGCTGTTTTGACATTTTTCCATTTGGTGTATGTTGAAAGTTAAGATTTGTCCATAAAGTTGATGCGAGTGCTTGACCATGATGATGCTGCAATGTGTTTATGGGTGTTTCGAGAAACGTCGAGGTCTACGACTACTACAGGTAAGACTGTTTTTACAAAAATAATGTCTATTCACCGCTACATTTCAAAGAAAAAAATATCGACAAAACAAAATGAGTACGGTATATAAGCGAAAATTTCCCCCTCCCCACCCACCCTACCTCACCGTGCTTGCTCTGGTCATACATACACACCAGATTTCTCTCTACACATACATTCACACCTGTGTTTGGGAACAAACACAACCACTTTATTTATTCCCAAAAGCACATTCTCGACATGCACACTTATCCCAAAAGAACTTTTTTAGTTTACCATTTATAATTTACATTACAAAAATAATTAAAGTTACTAAAAATACTATTACTCATTAAATATTTACAAAGAACTACAACTTTGTACAGATTTAAAAGAATCAAACTATTTACCAATTTCCAATTCCCAACTCTGTTAAATTTAAAATAAAAATAAAAATAAGGTTGCATAGAACTTTTTTAAAAGAGTAAAGGTCCAAGTGGGTTGCCACTATTTACAAAATCTACTATTTAAAATGTCAAAAACCAATATTTACAAAATTGTCCCTAAACGAACAAACAGAAAAATCAAACCTCCTCCTCCTCCTTGCGGTCATAACCCCAGGGCAGGCTGTTAAGCAGGTCATCAGCCCACACACGTTTGTTATCCATCGAGGCGAGGGTGCGTTTTCTCTGTTCCACAAGATACAAATGATGGTTGCTGGATTGTATCCTGCACCTTGTATGGGACATAGCTTTGCCAGTGCGTAAAACCGCCAGATAGTCATCTACACGTAACGATTTTACCACTGCCCTACCTACACCTTTTGCTCTTTTGGCTTCCTTACAGTCTAGTGTGAGATAGGCATACATTTTCGAGGTCAAACCTACCAATTCCGTCATAACGGAATCACCGCATTCATCTATTAAAACGCCCATTTCCTTCTTGTTTTTATGGGTAGCTGAAACACGTTGTCAGCACTATAGGATGAGGTGTCGAACCAGTCACTATGCTGCCTCATGACGTCATAGGGATTGCAGTGGTGAATGTGGTAAATAAATGAGTCCGTATCCATATACAAAAGAGAGACGTCCTCAAAATGGCGTTTGGCAAACTCATAGTGGAATCGATACATGGACAGATTTAGAAAAGTCTAAAATGACTTGGCCCAGGTAAATGGGCTTATCCATGGTCACGCTGGTCTTACTCAATTCAATAGTGGCCAAATTCTCATCGATAATGCTGATCGATTTAAAATTTGGCTTGGCAATGTACCGCCGGGCACCGCGCCGCCCGTCCCAGACATTCACAAATTTGATGTCACGGTGATTGCGGACATTTTCCATGGACTTGACATAGATGCTGTTCATTAATTTTAAAAAAATCAAACTGCTGTGTTGCCATTTGTCGGTGCTCTGTGTTGAGTCGCATGTATGGCTCGAGCCATGCTTTTTGAGCAAAAGAAATACCCCTATGGATTTTCTTCAACACCAAGCCTCGGGCTAGGCATTGCACCAACATTTGGATATGTAGCCCATACCGATTTTTGTTATAAAGTGTGCCCATGAGTTTTTCAATTTTCACTTTACTGTCAGGGGGAACCATTTGCTCAAGGCAGAATGGGAAATCGGCATGTTCATCATACAAGAATGAGAGATATTCAATATCCAATTCTAGCACATATCCACGGCCTATTTCTTGACTAGCCATGTTCACATCAAATTCTGACACTTGTTTCTCTGTCAGCCAAGCAAACTTCCCATAGGGCAAAGGTTGACTCATGGCGCAGTACATAGTACATTAAATACGATTCTGGTTTGTCTGGGGAATAATAAGGCATGTAGGCATTGTTCGCTTCGGCATGGCGCTGGTTAAGCGACACAAAGCCGCCACGAATGCCCTTTTCAAAAAATAGAACCATGTCTACATCAGTGAGTAAATCCAATTCCACTTGAGTGTATTTCAAAGCGGCATAAAACGAGAGCCCAGGACTCGTATAATAGTAGGCCGGGTCAAGACCGTAAATGTGTTGACACAACTCACGGAATTTTTCTAACACATCGGTGAGCAGCAATACATCCAGTTTTAGGTAATGCATAGCATATTCACTTAGCGTTTTAATGTCAAACACTCGCCAAACTTGACATGCATGTGCATAGTCTTCATCGGAAACGGTACTAAGCTTACGTGTTAGTTTCGAGTAAAATGTATCTTGTGGTGGGAGTTTTCTTTGCTTTAACACGTCCCAGCTGTTGCAGAAATCGTAGGGAAATATACCTTTCCGAATGCACAATTGAAATTGCTCAGGATCATTAAAATGCATTCTAGTATTTTTTTATTCCTCCTCATTCAAGCCATTCACAAGGCTGTCTAGCGACGATGCCATAAACTTAAAGGAATCCAAAAATGATAAAGTCGCTCAACCGCCATGTCAGGGCTGTAAAACGCTCATGGTTTTGGGGGATAATGGTAAATGAGTCCTTGTTGACATGACCCAATTCACGAATCAAAAACTGAATGTCATAATCCGCCAGATTGTGGAAAAAGACACTGATGAAACGAGGAGCTGAAAAGTTTAAATTGCATTTACTATGCGCAGCTCCACGCAACTCTCCCGTAAAGTGCGAGTGATCACGACCGGTGTCTTCAGCACTGATCAGTGGCTTTTCGCAAATATCACATGTCGTGGCATGCTCATACCGCTGCTGCTGTTCTGGAGATAGGCTCATGGGTACTGGGTGGTCCAGTAATCCCTGTACATGGTCGGCCAACTTTACAAGTTCATCTGAAAACCATCTGGCACAATCTGGCCCCTCACGGTATTTGTAAACGGATTGTGTGTGGTCACAGACACACACCACATTAAATCCTATGGCAAAGGGTTCATGTTTTTGAATGGGTGTGGTTGAGCTAATGGCGAGATCTGGTTCACATCCCGCCATGGGTGTAGTGAATGCTTCAAAATCTGCATACCCCACATAGGGAACAGTGTCACGCTTATGAATGTCCTTAAACTTTAACACAGCCTTGTCCCCTTGAGGCAATATCAATCTCACCGCTTCCTGAGAATCTATCCTATGACGTTCCAAAAGCGTAGGGGTTGTAAAATATTGCAAGCATCTATCACAAATATGTTTTTTACATTTTTTCTTAGATATTTGACTGCTTAGCAAACTACTTAAGCTTTTAATTAGGCAATAGTAATTCACCTCTCCGTAAGACAGATATAAAAGATGAATGTGATGTCGTTTCGGTTCTTTAGTGGCATAAAGAGGACCCACAATCTCATTACCATCAAGGCCATACACCATAAACGAAAAGTCCTGGTTATCTTGTTCAAACCTATGGATTTCCATTAAGTCCCAGGGAACGATACTCGAGTTAAATTTAAAGTTTGTTTCAATTCATCAAACTTGGGCCTGTACATTCCTGGTCGACAACTGTCACGTTGTGCTGGCTGCAAATACGCAGCCACATCCCACAGGAAGCAATCATCGTCAAAATTTTCAATATTTACCACCGCTCTCCGGCAGGCAATCGCTGGTGGTGTTTTAATATAGCTGGATCCAGCATTTAACGGGTTGAAATGACAAATGTTGATTTGGAGGTAATGGATTTTGTTTAATGCTAAACCTCTGAGTCCTTGTTGCCGTTTATCAAATTTAGTAAGCAAGGCATTTATCTCAATGGAATCATACCACTGTTCCAAATTATGGGCTATATATAGCTCTTGCATTTTACTGAAAATATAAAATGTCTCTTTATGCTCAACGTCCTTCTTTTTATATACGAAATTGCACACCAGTTCTGTATTCACCTTTAAAGCTGTATGCAACCCTTGCACTATACCAATTTCATCTTTTAAAATGTCAAAACAAGATTCTAACTAATCTTTGGGAATCAAACTTTCCCTAACATTAACAATACGACCAGAGCACACTCGTGACTTGAAACAGGACTCAAGGGGTTCCCAAGTTAAGCTATCTGCAGTGGCAAAAGCCATGATTTTTATAAAAACAATCTCACCAGAGTTTTCAGTCGTAAACTTTCCTGCAATGGCCCCAAACACACACGTTCTCGTTTTTTTCATCAGCGGTTGTGGTGGGCAACTGTTTTCCAACACACACCAAAAAAAGAAATAAAATAAACCACCAAAAGTATATCTATTTCAAATAGCATATTTCATAAACAAAAAATTAATAAAAAAAAATAAAAAACGGTTTATATATTGTGCCCAACCAGTCACGGCAGTCTGGCATCGAACTCAGGTCTCATCAGAGAAGACCAGGCACATGGTTATGCCTAGAGTCGAACCATTGATCTCTGCGGGGGAGCGATTCAGGGAACCCAAAGAGCAATGAGAGGTATACTGGCATATAACATGGTAGCGTGATTTCACGATCTATAGGTGAATATCATAGCAATTTAAGGGAAGAACTGTAGCCAAATGCAAGGAAATATACATTTTCAGAGCATACGAATATGAGAGAAGGCTAGTTTGGCAGTTTACAAATGACCCTTAGCAAGTGGGCGGAGAATCTAGGCGCCGAGCGAACTATTTACGTCTGGAGCAGGAAGACAGCTCAGAATTAATGACTCGGGTATCCACCGCTTGACAACGGTGAAACTGAGGGTAGACATGTTGTCTCATGGAAATTAATTAATTACAGCCAAATGGAGTATTGAAATGCATTGAAATATACACCCAGGTGAATATATTCACGGAGAGGTAATTTAGGAGTGGTTTTTCACCTAAATTAAGACCTTTATCTCCAAATGAATGCATCACAACCTAGCCTACGCTCGAGAGCAGTGACTTTGTGACCAGTCAACGGGGAAGTACCATGATGGCGTGCCCACGCGCTGAACTAAGGCAATTAATTGTAATTAATTGGCCGAAGCGATCGCCGGCACGCGAATGTTTTTGAATCTTCCACACCTAAAGAAACAAGATGTAGATGTCATTTCGGCTGAAGAGGTATTATTTCAAGAAAGGAGTCGCTCTCATGGGTCCCGTGGACTATTTTGTACGAGAAGCCTTTATATAGGGGGAGCGAGGCAAGCCAAGTCATTTCTTCTACAGTTCTTCTACAGTCGTTCGCCAGTCTTCACCAGTCTTCACGAGTTGTTCACAGTTATTCTACAGTATACACGTAACTAAGACGCTGCTAGTAGCGCGCCAAATGTTAAAGTATTAACGCGCCGTCGTTGGAGAACAATAGAAGCAAGTTATAAAGCTTCATAAGTAATCATGAAGTGCGTCGAAAGTAAATTATTACAGATATTTACCTATTATCTGACGCAAATATAAATTCGCCACAGCGAAAAAGGAACTTATAATGTTTATGAACAGTTCTTATACCGGGAGGTATTGTCAGAATTATATGACAGCATCATCAGGATCACTACAATGATGGGAGCTTGGAAATCATTGCCACCTAATATGGATAGTGAGCTGAACAAGAATGCAGGGAACGAGGATCGAACGTCCGTAAAACGCTGTTAGATTTTCACGGAGACCAGCGGTTGTCATATTTGCAGCGCATCTCTGAGATCAGGCGTAGGAGAAGTCCAATTTAAGGATCAACATGTGAAGTAGTGGATAAGTGTATATAAATTGTGAAATAGTGATTTAAAGTGTTCTTGTGTATAGTGATTAATATGCAGTGTATAGCAATGATAAAAGGCCACTGATAAAAATATGTGTATCATGTGGAAAGTGTATGAATCTAAGTGTTGTGTCAAGGATAACATGATGGCTTAAGTCAAGCGTCATGGTAGCGCTACAGCTGAGGCGCTGGCACTATCCACCAAAGAGGAAAAAGTGAGTACCCATTTTTTATAATGTCATTATAACTAAATAGTTCACCATGTAACGATTTATCACTTTGAGAATAAGATGTAATGGTCACTTACTGAACGAGTTTTCACCACTCGTCTTGAATAAAATATGGCTTGGAAGGTGATTTGTTTGAGGCAATTCAGGCAAAAATAGTGATGGATGTAACGGTAACGTTAAATGATAATAGTAATATATTATGGGGTCGGCAACAGTAAAGTAATAGGCATTTTTGGCCTAAATAGTGTTCAAATAGTGTCATGTTTAATGTAAAGTTACTGTATTTTGGTAAACAGTAAGAGTATAACGTGAAATATAGAGAAATACGAGAGCTTTTTCAGTGTCAGTGAAATATGAATGAATATTTGATATGGTCAATCCTTAGGATTATGTTTGAGGACCATTAAAGTAATGTAAGCCAGTAAATTTTATTACATTTTGTGTTAGGAGCTATGTAAAGCTTTGGCTTAAGTGGTATGATAGAGAGAACGCTAGTGCCTTAATAATTGAGTCATATATGTGAAGTATTGTTTGAGCCGCTTGTAAGCGTGCATAATTAACGTAGAATCCAGTGATTTACGTAATATATAGCGGGGACAAACTAATATAGCTTGCGCGTTAGGTGAGAAGTTGGCTAAATCTACGAGTAGTATCGCCCTTGAGCATACTGTATTATGTCGCAGCGAATTGGACAGAGTCTGTCTGTATCCAACGCTTGCTTGAATTATGCCACTATTGACGTCCGTCGAGACGCTGTGAGCATGTGTGTATTAATGACTTACCCTGAGGTAAAGATCATATTCGTCGTTTAGGAACGCAGATTCCTTATATATTATTGACAGCTGCTGGTGAAAGTCGTGGATTTTCACTATGATGCGCGTCTAAAAGCCACGAGTAGTCACCATAGAACGGCAAGGCTATCACTAGAATTCCACCCCAGCCATGAATGTTAATGAAGGAGCCAGTCGAGCCCAAGACACTATAAGGATAGGTGTTAAATATTTAAATGACTCAATTATGTAGGAGCCACACTTAGCGTTGCTCCAGTACTGCATTTTGTAAACAAACCTGACCTTGATCTTGACAGTAGAGAGAGAGAGGGGGATTTGTAGACCACTTTTACGGCGGCCATCTTGGCTAGCCAGCTGGAACGAATTTTATTGCCTGCTGAGGGGAGGAAGGTCGTTCGACCGGTCCCTTGTAAATTAGTCACACTAGGACACTGAGGAATCTCGGTATTTAAATATGCAATTAAGATATGATTATTTTGATGATGCCAAGTGAATTGAACGGTGGGTTGCAACTCACATACGTTGTTGAATCATAGAAATCAGATAATATTTGGCTCAGTTATCCTCTGTAGAGAAAAGCTGAACCAAAATAATGTAGGCATCTTCTTTTAGAGTGCATTTGCCATTCCTGCTAATTTATGCAGACGGATATGTGTTTTCCCAGAACATGACACATTTGTAACGATGATAAGCCCGACAAGACCCAGAAAATCGTTATATGGTGAAACTATAAATTTAAGTACCGCTTCTCTTAAAGCGTTCAATGGATGGAAGGAGGGAAGATGATTCACACAGCACAACAAATATTTGTTAATGATTGCAGAAAGTAATGAATTCATGTTAATCAAGGTAAATGCCATAAGAAATGGAATAATGTTTTATTAGTATCATTTTTATGTGATATGAGATTTTTGTGTTATGGTACTCCCATTAACTAATATTGTGTCAGTTGATGAACACTATGGAAACCCATGGAAGTCTGAAAATATCATTGACAGGATGATAGAATTAGATTTGAGTGCAGTGTAGCACCATTTTAAGAAGAAAGCTCACAGAATAACCCTATTTTATTTGTGGGAATTAAATATAATTTGTCCTTTATTTGTATTCGTTGTTTAGCCATGATTTTAGACCAGTAAATGTGTTATCTTTAGGAAATTGTTGTGTATTTCCTGTAGAGTAGATACCTGGTAGACTCAAATCCTGAGCATGTGGTCGTATAGTGGGCAGGAACGTCCCATACCTCGAAAGACCGTGAGTTAGTTGGGTTTCGAACACATGGTCCACATGATGACAATCGGGTACATGGGGAAGATGTCTCTGTACTAGGATTGAGTTACAGGTACTGCTAAAGTCGGCCAAGATATAAATGGTAGAAGCAAGTACAGCATAGAAAATAGGACAGAATAGGAAAGGCCGCGTCCCATTGTTAATAAGCCACCGCGTAAAATAAATGTTGATAATCCTCCATAAAACATGCTTAAATGTAAATGTAACTTACACAAACCCCTTTAATTATCATGTCGCCCGTCTGTGGGCTAAGCATCATTATCATGACGCTGATACGTGGGGCCAGTTTTAAATACAGGTAACCTCCACTTAAGCATGACACCATCATCATTATCATGGCGCCCAGTACGTGGATGGCTTATGGGATTCAGATAAAAACCCATAATAATAGCATGGTTTTCATGGGGAAAACCATAGAAATAATATATTTTTCCTCAAACTTTGTTTGAGCGATTGTGAGTCTTTCTAAATGATATTCAGACGTCAGACATTGTTGACAGACGGGTACGAGGGTCTATACCCATTCCATAGTTAGTTTTGACATTTTATAATATGTTGTTGTTGTCGTGGGATCGGAATCTTTTCCTTTCTAATAGAACGCGCCAGCATATTCAGCTGCGGCCTACCTATATCTCAAATTAAGAAGTACAGGATGGCTGGAACGGAAGACGTACTCAGGTGTATTGCTGAGTTAAAGGAACATTTTGATAATTCTAATGCTAGGAATAAGGAAGAATCTAAAGCATTTAAAGATGAAATAGCAGATAGATTGGCTACAATAAATGTACAATTAGAGGCTAGTCAAGCTAATGTAAACACGCAGTTAGAATTAAACCTAATAGAGGTTAATAAGAAAATGGATGACGTTAAAGAGTCGGTCCAGCGTGAGGTAACTAAGAATATTGTTAGCGTGGTCTCAGAAATGCAAGATGATAACGATAAACGCTTTGAGTCTATTGAGTTAAAACTAGAGAATAATCTGCAAGCGTGCAGAGAGTCACAGCGTGAAATTAACAATAGTTTAAGCAGTATGTCCATGGAGCTTAAAGACATTCAGAGTCAGAATGAAGCTAATACTAAACGTCAATTAGAGCAGTTTAATACGTTCACTCAGACCGTGGATCAAAGGTTCGAGGATAATGACGTAAAATGGAATACGCGAATGGCAGGTTACGCCAAGGCGGTAGACGAAGCCTTAAGAAAACAGGATCAGAATATCCTTGACCAATGCAAGGAAATACAGGAAATAAAAACTTCTGATCAAGAGAATAAGGAGATCATGTCAAATATGAAAGGGCAAGTCGGGAAAGTGCAGAAAGAGTTGAAACAAACTCAGAGTGACTTAGCAGTTATCCATAAAAGACAAGACGAGGACCAGGGAGAAATCACGAAAATAAGGACTGAAATCTCTCATATACAAGGTCACATTCAAAAGGAAGTCACAGGCTTACGAGAAGAATTAGAACTTCGAGAAGGCTTAAAGACTGAAGCCAGTGATAAGACTCTTGCCGAAGTGAGAGAGAGTCTAGCAGGGGAAATTATCCACCTGAAGGAAAACCTTAACGATGATAAGGAAAAGGTATTTTCTATGGCAGAGAGAAACCGAGATCGCCTAGAGAAAATAGAACGAGAGGTATTAGCTCGTTTGGAAAGGGCAGAAAACAGACACAGCCAAATCGAGACTAGAATGATCGCGCAGGAGGAATCTTTGTTGCGGAATCCTAGGTCTAGCGAAGGAAGTATAGACGAAAATAGGAGAAATAAATGGGCAGAGATAGAAATACAGCCCACTCCAAAGAATGCAGCCATGCCAAGTGACAGTCCGTATACCACACCTGGTATGCCAATTGCCATGTCAACACCGCATGAAAATGCTGTTCAAAGTCAAATAGTCACAGTTATAAGGGCTAGTGATGAGAAACCAAAGAAATACTCTGGGAGTAATTCTAACATGACACCCAAGTACTGGCTTAAAGAAGTTTCCGAGTACTTGAATGACGCGAAAGTACCGCCAGAGCGCAGGTTGAGAGCGATTGAAAAATTAACCGAGGGGGAGTGTGCCCTATGGTTTAGGAGTTTTCGGTACACGTTCGACACCGTTGAAGAATTTCGCCAAGCATTTTTAAGCAGATACTGGAACGCGAGCGTACAACAGAACCTCAGATTGGACTTGTATTCCAGGCGTTACAGTACTAGTAATCCGACTAAGTACGGAGAATTCTTTGTGAATCAATTGTGCCGTTTTCGAGAGCTTGATGAAGGGCTTAGAGAGTCAGACTTGTGCATAGCAATAGCCAAGCAGCTACCGTATGAAGTACAACGTCTGCTAATCTCGGCAAACGCCAAAACTGCAATCGATATGGAGGAGGTGCTGAGACAACTCGATCTAACCACAGTGCAGCACACAAGACAAAGTCGAAATGTGGAACAGGTTAACATGACAACTACACCGATTGAGCCAACTAAGGTGCAAACAAAAAGCAAATCTACAAGCACCGAAACAGAAAAATCCGACTGGCAACGCGAAGGACGCTAAAATCAAAATTGGAGGCCAATATATCGAGGAGGATCGAACCGTGGTAACCGAGGAAGGAAAAACTGGAATCAGCGTGGTACCAGAGACCAGCAGCTTGATAACAGAAGGAGTTACGGCCGAAATGGGAACAACCAAGGATGGAGATCCCAAGAGCAGAGTCGCGGGTTCGATGAAGAGGCGGAAGAACGTTATCACGCATCTTTAAGATACATGGAAGAGCGCGGAGATGATCCAAGACAATCGCGAGTTCATTGGGATGAAGCGATTAGGAATAGAAGGTCACCCGACATATATAAAAATGATGACGGTGCCAAGAGTCTTGAACTTCAGCAGCATGAAGACAGACAGAAGAACTCCACAAAGAATGGAGCAATTGAAAAAAAAAACACCAAATTTAGATGGCCAAAGAAAGATAAATTCAGGATGGAATACAGTGAATGTTGTTAACTGGATTGCCAAACCTGAGGAGCTTATCGAAGACCTCGATGAAAGGACGGTCAATGTAAGAAGGGAACTACCCATTATTATTGTAAACATTGCGGGTATGAAGATAAGAAGTCTCATTGATACAGGGTCAACCGTGGGTTTGATAACCCAGGCATTATACAGTGAAATCCAGAGTAAAATTCACGTATTGAAAATACCTATTTCAAGCGTGAAAATAAAAGGTGTCATACCAGATAAAGTTATGATATGCAAATACCAAGTATTTTTAGATTTGCATATAGGGAACTCTACATTCTCACAGAGCTTCCTACTTGTAAATAAGCTGCCTTTTAATATCATTGTTGGGATGAATTTCATAAGAGAGTATAAAGTTATTATAGATCTCTCGCAAGACATTGTTATGTTTCGCGCAAGTGAGGGAAAGGAAGAGTTAGAACTCTCATTAAAGCATAATGAAACGAGACTAGAAGAATACGTATGGCATACATACGTAGATATGACTGGGGATGCAGTGTCGACAACAGAAGACATCGAGGAAGAGTTGGCAACACTGGCCGCAGACATCGAAAAGGATCTCGAACCAAAATTTGAAGAATGCCTGGAAGAGAAGATTGAAGAAGCTAAATTTGGTCCAGAATATAAGCAAATGCTAAGGGAACTGCTATTTGAGTATAAAGGAGTCTTCGATTCGAGTCCTGGCCGGATCAAGAATTTCCAGTATGCGTTCCAAGTCAGCGATTGGACACCATTTAAACAGAAGCCGTATCCTGTAGCTGAGAAACATTATTTAAAGGTCAAAGAAGCAATACAGGAAATGCTAGAAGCAGGCGTCATTGTAAAGACAGCCACACCCTATGTCAGTCCACTGGTAGTTGTACCTAAACAGGACGGAAGTGTGAGGATATGCCTGGACCTACGAAATTTGAATTCCAAGGTCATACCGGAATTTGATAAAGTGCCGCCCATTAAGGAGGTACTCAGAAGGTTCAAAGGAAAGACTGTGTTCTCAAATCTTGACCTGACTGCAAGTTTTCACCATCTTGCTCTGGAAGAGAAAACAAGTTTGCTAACTGGATTTTTATTTGACCAGCACACGTATTCATACGTGCGTCTTCCATTTGGATTAAAAACAGCAGGTTCAGCATTGATACGAGCGCTAGATCGGAACCTGTCCGAAGAAGTAAAAGCTACAACCATATGTTACGTAGATGATATACTACTGACCTCTGAAACTGTCGAAGAGCATGTCAGAGATCTACGCAAGTTGTTATATGACCTAAGTCAGGCTAACTTTAAGGTCAATATAAAGAAGTCTAACTTTGCTCAGAGAGAAGTTAAATTTCTAGGCCACGTGATAGATGCACAAGTAGTCAGACCTAATCCGGGAAAATCGGAAGTCATTAAACATTTCCCGAGACCAACGAAGGTAAAGCACGTCAGGCAATATTTAGGCGTTATTGGAATCTTTTCAAACCATTGTCCGAAGTATACCGAGACCGTAGCACCACTCCAAGACTTACTTAAGAAGGGAGGAAGATGGCGCTGGACGGAACAATGCGAGGAAGCCTTCGTGAAATCTAAACAGATGTTGTTAGATTATGTGAAATTGGGATATCCTGACTACACTCAGAAATTTATTATCCAGACTGACGCATCATTTAAAGGGATCGGAGCTATGTTGTTTCAGGAGAATGTGGACAGGCCAGAGGAGAAAACTTACATTGCATTTATCAGCAGAAGGTTGAAGCCTAATGAAAGAATTATACGGTCACGGAGATCGAATTACTCGCGATACTGTATGCCTTACAGTATTGGCACAAGCTGATTTATGGTTTTAGAATTATATTGAGAACAGACCATAAAGCCCTAACGTTCCTGCTGAAAACTGACTTGTCGAGTCAAAGACTGACAAGGTGGTCCCTGTACATACAGCAATTTCAAGTGGAAATAGAGTATTGCCCGGGGAAGGACAATATCATACCTGACTTGCTGAGCAGATACCCTACAGCTGATGAAGAAGAAGTTCTAGCTATCGAGATAGAAGATAGAGATCAGAAGACCTTAGATGATCTGAGGAACATCACCGTTTTTCAACGTGAAGATCCCTGGATACGGTTGATGATTAATTACTTCGAAGGAAAGCTGTATAGAGGAACTCCGATGTATGTGGAAGCTGAAGCACTATCAGCGGAATATCTATGGTTTAACCAGATGTTACATAAATGGAGCGACTCAGACCACACCAAACCCAGGATAGTCGTACCACCAGCATTGCAGAGGAGGCTAGTATGGTTAGCACACCGAGCTTTTGGTCACACCGGTGTAGATAAGACTGTTGCCCTGCTTAAAGGAGCATTTATTTGGCCGAAACTTAGGGAGACAGTCAGGAATACTATCACGGACCCTACCTGATTATAAGGGATCTGCAAAATAATGCATATCGGATCAAAGACGAAGCAACAGGTAGAGAAGTTGTTGTAAATGCAGCGAATTTGAAGTTATATAGTCCACCAGAAGACTATGATACAAGAGAGGAGCAAGCATTAAACACCCAAGTGGACGGGGAATCATTACGTATGCACGGAAGTAATCTTGAGAAAAGCTTGCAGTCTCAAGGAGGAACGGAGCGAAGCAACCAGCTCGCAGACCTAACGGATACAAGGGGAGAGTGCAGCTGTCAACTGCAGGAACTTTATGACCAGTTGAGGGAAACCGCTGCAGAGCTAGAGGGGATGAATGAACAATTGCGAAGGCAGAACGAGAGTCTACGAGAAAGCAGACAGAGTGGAGTGGGGAACGGGAGAGCCCATTGCCGAGAGCACTGACCGCTTAAAGTAAATATTGCATGGAGTCGATGCCATCTGAAAGGCCCGAAAAATGCACTTATGAAATGAATTTTCCGAGCTTAGCAGGGGAAAGATGTGCCCAACCAGTCACGGCAGTCTGGCATCGAACTCAGGTCTCATCAGAGAAGACCAGGCACATGGTTATGCCTAGAGTCGAACCATTGATCTCTGCGGGGAAGCGATTCAGGGAACCCAAAGAGCAATGAGAGGTATACTGGCATATAACATGGTAGCGTGATTTCACGATCTATAGGTGAATATCATAGCAATTTAAGGGAAGAACTGTAGCCAAATGCAAGGAAATATACATTTTCAGAGCATACGAATATGAGAGAAGGCTAGTTTGGCAGTTTACAAATGACCCTTAGCAAGTGGGCGGAGAATCTAGGCGCCGAGCGAACTATTTACGTCTGGAGCAGGAAGACAGCTCAGAATTAATGACTCGGGTATCCACCGCTTGACAACGGTGAAACTGAGGGTAGACATGTTGGCTTATGGAAATTAATTAATTACAGCCAAATGGAGTATTGAAATGCATTGAAATATACACCCAGGTGAATATATTCACGGAGAGGTAATTTAGGAGTGGTTTTTCACCTAAATTAAGACTCTATCTCCAAATGAATGCATCACAACCTAGCCTACGCTCGAGAGCAGTGACTTTGTGACCAGTCAACGGGGAAGTACCATGATGGCGTGCCCACGCGCTGAACTAAGGCAATTAATTGTAATTAATTGGCCGAAGCGATCGCCGGCACGCGAATGTTTTTGAAACTTCCACACCTAAAGAAACAAGATGTAGATGTCATTTCGGCTGAAGAGGTATTATTTCAAGAAAGGAGTCGCTCTCATGGGTCCCGTGGACTATTTTGTACGAGAAGCCTTTATATAGGGGGAGCGAGGCAAGCCAAGTCATTTCTTCTACAATTCTTCTACAGTCGTTCGCCAGTCTTCACCAGTCTTCACGAGTTGTTCACAGTTATTCTACAGTATACACGTAACTAAGACGCTGCTAGTAGCGCGCCAAATGTTAAAGTATCAACGCGCCGTCGTTGGAGAACAATAGAAGCAAGTTATAAAGCTTCATAAGTAATCATGAAGTGCGTCGAAAGTAAATTATTACAGATATTTTCCTATTATCTGACGCAAATATAAATTCGCCACAGCGAAAAAGGAACTTATAATGTTTTTGAACAGTTCTTATACCGGGAGGTATTGTCAGAATTATATGACAGCATCATCAGGATCACTACAATGATGGGAGCTTGGAAATCATTGCCATCTAATATGGATAGTGAGCTGAACAAGATTGCAGGGAACGAGGATCGAACGTCCGTAAAACGCTGTTAGATTTTCACGGAGACCAGCGGTTGTCATATTTGCAGCGCATCTCTGAGATCAGGCGTAGGAGAAGTCCAATTTAAGGATCAACATGTGAAGTAGTGGATAAGTGTATATAAATTGTGAAATAGTGATTTAAAGTGTTCTTGTGTATAGTGATTAATATGCAGTGTATAGCAATGATAAAAGGCCACTGATAAAAATATGTGTATCATGTGGAAAGTGTATGAATCTAAGTGTTGTGTCAAGGATAACATGATGGCTTAAGTCAAGCGTCATGGTAGCGCTACAGCTGAGGCGCTGGCACTATCCACCAAAGAGGAAAAAGTGAGTACCCATTTTTTATAATGTCATTATAACTAAATAGTTCACCATGTAACGATTTATCACTTTGAGAATAAGATGTAATGGTCACTTACTGAACGAGTTTTCACCACTCGTCTTGAATAAAATATGGCTTGGAAGCTGATTTGTTTGAGGCCATTCAGGCAAAAATAGTGATGGATGTAACGGTAACGTTAAATGATAATAGTAATATATTATGGGGTCGGCAACAGTAAAGTAATAGGCAGTTTTGGCCTAAATAGTGTTCAAATAGTGTCATGTCTAATGTAAAGTTACTGTATTTTGGTAAACAGTAAGAGTATAACGTGAAATATAGAGAAATACGAGAGCTTTTTCAGTGTCAGTGAAATATGAATGAATATTTGATATGGTCAATCCTTAGGATTATGTTTGAGGACCATTAAAGTAATGTAAGCCAGTAAATTTTATTACATTTTGTGTTAGGAGCTATGTAAAGCTTTGGCTTAAGTGGTATGATAGAGAGAACGCTAGTGCCTTAATAATTGAGTCATATATGTGAAGTATTGTTTGAGCCGCTTGTAAGCGTGCATAATTAACGTAGAATCCAGTGATTTACGTAATATATAGCGGGGACAAACTAATATAGCTTGCGCGTTAGGTGAGAAGTTGGCTAAATCTACGAGTAGTATCGCCCTTGAGCATACTGTATTATGTCGCAGCGAATTGGACAGAGTCTGTCTGTATCCAACGCTTGCTTGAATTATGCCACTATTGACGTCCGTCGAGACGCTGTGAGCATGTGTGTATTAATGACTTACCCTGAGGTAAAGATCATATTCGTCGTTTAGGAACGCAGATTCCTTATATATTATTGACAGCTGCTGGTGAAAGTCGTGGATTTTCACTATGATGCGCGTCTAAAAGCCACGAGTAGTCACCATAGAACGGCAAGGCTATCACTAGAATTCCACCCCAGCCATGAATGTTAATGAAGGAGCCAGTCGAGCCCAAGACACTATAAGGATAGGTGTTAAATATTTAAATGACTCAATTATGTAGGAGCCACACTTAGCGTTGCTCCAGTACTGCATTTTGTAAACAAACCTGACCTTGATCTTGACAGTAGAGAGAGAGGGGGGGATTTGTAGACCACTTTTACGGCGGCCATCTTGGCTATCCAGCTGGAACGAATTTTATTGCCTGCTGAGGGGAGGAAGGTCGTTCGACCGGTCCCTTGTAAATTAGTCACACTAGGACACTGAGGAATCTCGGTATTTAAATATGCAATTAAGATATGATTATTTTGATGATGCCAAGTGAATTGAACGGTGGGTTGCAACTCACATACGTTGTTGAATCATAGAAATCAGATAATATTTGGCTCAGTTATCCTCTGTAGAGAAAAGCTGAACCAAAATAATGTAGGCATCTTCTTTCAGAGTGCATTTGCCATTCCTGCTAATTTATGCAGACGGATATGTGTTTTCCCAGAACATGACACATTTGTAACGATGATAAGCCCGACAAGACCCAGAAAATCGTTATATGGTGAAACTATAAATTTAAGTACCGCTTCTCTTAAAGCGTTCAATGGATGGAAGGAGGGAAGATGATTCACACAGCACAACAAATATTTGTTAATGATTGCAGAAAGTAATGAATTCATGTTAATCAAGGTAAATGCCATAAGAAATGGAATAATGTTTTATTAGTATCATTTTTATGTGATATGAGATTTTTGTGTTATGGTACTCCCATTAACTAATATTGTGTCAGTTGATGAACACTATGGAAACCCATGGAAGTCAGAAAATATCATTGACAGGATGATAGAATTAGATTTGAGTGCAGTGTAGCACTATTTTAAGAAGAAAGCTCACAGAATAACCCTATTTTATTTGTGGGAATTAAATATAATTTGTCCTTTATTTGTATTCGTTGTTTAGCCATGATTTTAGACCAGTAAATGTGTTATCTTTAGGAAATTGTTGTATATTTCCTGTAGAGTAGATACCTGGTAGACTCAAATCCTGAGCATGTGGTCGTATAGTGGGCAGGAACGACCCATACCTCGAAAGACCGTGAGTTAGTTGGGATACGAACACATGGTCCACATGATGACAATCGGGTACAATATATATATATAATTTTTAAAAATTCTTACCTGGGTTTTGTAAAAACTCTGCTTTTCCCTTTTTGTAGGCTCCAGTGGAATGGGGTTTCCCTCCTTTTTCTGTCTCCCACAACAGGTAGGCGGATTATCTAAAACAAAAATAACCATCCATTAATTTAAAAAATGGTAAACCAATAATAAATTTAAACATTGATTAGCATTAAAATATAATAAACAGTGCTAATCTCACACTTACCTCAAATATATAATGTATCCAATATAGTCACTAATTGAATGTTGAGCACACGAATGCAATTACTTTTACACACATAAGACACAGCCTATGTTAACACAGTAACGTTTACCATAGGAATGACGTGCAATGTGCAATGACATGCTCAATACTCTCATACCCAACCCCTCACCTCCCCACGGTCCTCTGGTCTCATCCCTCACCGCTCTTGGCAGGCTCTGCAGTGGTCATGTGAATTCCTATTGCATGTCCCGGTTTTCCCTCCTTTCCCCTCACCCTCTCTGCGGGGCCCTGCCTGATGCTGCTGCTGCTCGGGGCCTGGCTGACAGGATGTGAAATATCATCTCTGTTACAGAGTTGTCAGATTGTTCCTACCTGTTATCTCCTGACACCAATGTTGTCAGCTCTCACCCACATTCCATTCTCTTAGCCGACTAGCCAGGCACCAAGCAGGTCTCTCGAGCAGATATTCTGTTTTCCGTTCTGGCTGCCAGTCGGACATACAAAAAAGGCAAGTTCTGTTGTTGTCGACTATAAAAGCCTTGCTTCTATTCGTCTCTTACCATAATTATTATTATTATTATTATTATTATTATTATTATTATTATTATTATTATTATTTGTCAATTAGCTTATTACTAACATGTTTTAAATATTACCATGAGGGATTTTCGAAATATTCACCTTCATTCGTTCGTCATATAGGAAATTATCAAAAGCGACAATTCGCCATGCTGCCCCTTGAAATAGCCATTTCCTGTATTCACCATGGCCAGACATAGCCTCGTTGTAACATACGTCAAGCGCTACCGGCTCTCTGTCTACAAACACTCCATATTTAAAAATAAAAATAAAAAATGCATAGTTTTTGTCCTAGAGACTTGACATTTATTTCCTGGTAGAGGGGGTAGGGACCTTTCATTTATGTCAAACAAACTTATTTGTAAACTTGTTAGTTTCCAGAATATAGGAATTTTAAAATTACAATTTTTTCAAAAAAAAACATAAAAAATAAAATAGTTCTATTATAAAAAATAAAGGTCGTAAAGACCATTCGTTTGCACTACGGCACAACGTTCTATCATGTTTGGTTTGCAACCTATCACCTACTTTCAAAAACAAAATTTTTCAAAATATTTTTCAAAAATACCAACACACATTCAGCGCCAAGAGGGCCTCAGCTCGAGTCCTACGACACTTCATTCGTTAAAATCAGACCATCATATCACCAATTATCGCCAATGTTTGCCAGAAAGTAGGCTATCATTTTTTCCTCCTACACCATTGAAACTTGCAGTCCACCTAGAGGGCATAGCCACCTTTCATTAAAGTTAAACAAACTTTTTTTTTTCCAAAATTCACCGTTTCCAAAATAGCGCCAATCCAAAAAACAAACATTTTCAAAAAAATACCAGCACACATTATTAGCAAAGAGCACGTCTTCCCAACGCCAACAATACCTCGTTCGTTAAAATCCGACCATCCGTTCGCCAATTATCGCCAATGTTCGCGAGAAAGTAGGCTATCATTTTTTCTCCTCCTACACCCTTAAAACTTGCTGTCCACCTAGAGGGCTTAGACACCTTATATTAACGTCAAACAAACTTTTTCCAAAATTCACCGTTTCCAAAATATCGCCAATCCAATAAACAAACATTTTCAAAAAAAAAAAAACACACATTCTTAGCAAATAGGACGTCATCCCAACGTCAACAACACCTCGTTCGTTAAAATCCGAACAAGCGTTCGGGATATATCGCCAAAGTTTATATGAAAGTAGGGGGCGAGTCAAAACTCCTATTACCCTACTACTGTCAAGTTTTTATCCTAGAGACTTGAAATTTATTTTGTGGGTAGAGAGGGTAGGGACCATTGATTTACATCAAACAAACATTTTTATAAAATAGCTAGTTTCCAAAATATAGGAATTTCGAAATTGGACTGTTTTCAAAAAAAGATGAAAAATAAAAAAGTGTTATTATAAAATATAAAGGACATAAAGACCATTCGTTTCAACCACGGCACAACGTTCTATCATGTTTGGATTTAAACTACTGGATTGCCTATTTTCAAAAACAAAATTTTGCATTTTTTTTTTGAAAAATATAACGAGTGGTCCATAGCAAAGGGGGCGTCAGCTCGAGTCCAACGATATGTCGCGTGCCAAAATCGAACCAGGGGTTCGCGAGATATCAGCTTTGCCTTTGAATGTATTGCGGGTTAGTATGTGACGTCAGAGGGAGAGGTGGTGGGGTGCGTTTAAACCCCCTTACCCCCCTACTCTTGGTGAATCATTGAGTACACTCCAGAGAATGTTTCAGGCTTAGTAAATCTATTTTACATTAGGTACCGCATGAGTCGATTCAACAAATGAGTGACGGCACGCGAATCGTTTAAAGAAAATCACGTATGCGTTCATATGTCATTCATCCTATTCCGATGAAACTGTGATGAGTTTTTGTGTACACGGCAGGGAAGGTGTTCAACTTGGTAAATCCATTTTACAATATTGGTAGCGCACGAGCAGATGTAACAAACGACGCGCGAAGCGTTCCAACAAAATCCCGTATGCGTTCATATACTATTCACCGATTGCGATGAAACTTTGATGAGTTGTTGTGTACACTTACGTGAAGCTTTCTAACTTAGTAAATCCATTTCACAGTTGGTAGAGCACGAGTAGATTCAACAAATGTGTGACAGTGCACGAATCATTTAAACAAAATCCCGTATGCGTTATATGCCATTTATCTGATTGCGATGAAACTTTGGAGAGTTGTTGTGCATGCTCCCACGAATGTTTCTAGATTAGATATTTCATTTCACGATTGTTTAGAGGCAGTTAACAAAAATTGAAAAAAATATTGTCTATCCAAAAGCACTTCAAGAAACGGACAACGTCTGCCGGGTCAGCTAGTATATATATATACTCAACTGTAATAATTAAATGGTTCCCTACTGATATCAAAGGGATATGTAGAATAATACGAACATTGTCAACAAAACCTTGAACACACCACTTGTAATATTAGCATAGATGTTTTAGTTCCTGATGAAAGAATATTTCTTTTGAAAGATGGATTAAAAGAAGAAGATAGTGTTCATTAGGAATAACATTGCCTCTGCTAACAATCAAGTTAAATCCATATGCCAATACACAAATAAACTTATTTATATTACTCGTACAATGAAGATTGATTGAAGACCTTCGATTTTATTTCCTACTCCCTGCTACTACTTCATATAGAGAACTTGTAACGTCAGTACTTTTTCTAGGGGAATCCAACAAGAAAAATCCCCACGTTCGATCTTTGTGTTGTAACGTTTTATTTTCATTTTTTTTCGGGGTAGTGGTTGATTATACTCACAAGGGATATTTTATTTTAACAACAGGGCAGACAGACAATACATATACCTGATATATGTGATGGACATTCCTTTATTAACCGTTCATTACTCAGATCACTCTCAGATCACCCTCAGATCACCGCACCATAGGAGCACAGGTATTCATTTAATTCATTAATAATCCTCACTATACATCTTTTCATGCATCTATAAGCAATCCATTTTATTATCCAAACATAACATATTGTTATGTCCCGGTGTCGATTCCACCTTGAACCGTACCGGACATTCAACCCCGGTTCAGCTCAGGTCATCAGAGTCAGCGCTACGGTGCGCTACGTGTGCACGCGTGCGTTGGCATGTTTTTGGATAAAAGCGGCAACCGCAGGTGTGAGGAGGCAGGCCAGTGGGAGAGGTCAGACCGTGAGATCAGTGACGACGGCAGCGACGGAAATCTAAGTGTGTGAGGTTTTGCCTACGATCGGGAGATCGGGCAAGTTGGGCCGAACGCTCGTTGACCGAGGGGCACAGAGCTGAGCGATATTTGAGAGCACCAGCTGGGGAAACCAGGTGAGAATCAACACTTCCATTTTATTTTTAGAATTGAACATCCGTTCAATACTTGTATCCAGAAGCGGTTCTAGCCCTGGGCCAGGGGGGGGGGGGGGGGGGGCAGCTTTAGTGAAATAATTATTTTAAATTTCCTTGATTACTAAATAAATTAATAATTTACAGATATAATTTATCTGATATAAAACAAACTAATGCATTTAATTAAGTTAATTTATCTTTCAATTTCAAGATTTATTTATTTTATTACATGTAATTTAAACACACAATTGAAATCGTGTATAAATATAATATTTTTAAAATGCGTAGTGCATACACCAAGAGAATTAAACTCTTTTCCCAACTTTATGACATGCAAGTTCAGAAGTTTCCAATGTAGGCAAACCTACATCGATATCTCCCCAACTCTGTGACAAAAATGTGAGTGCAACTGTTTCCAATATAGACGAACCAGTACCATTTTATATCAGTGCATCGATCTATGATGGTTCATGCCAACCACGTAAATCAGTTTATAAACAAGCGTTACTATACAATAAGAACAGAAGTAAATGGTTTGATAGGTATACTTTTATTGAATACTCTGAGAACAAAGATGCTGTTTTCTGTGTCGTCATTTCGTTCAATCTGATTCAAGCAATGCTGAACATGTTTTCACTAAATCTGGATTTTTCAATTGGAAAAGAATATCAGAAAAAAGTGCAAAGCATGCTGATAGTGAATGTTATAAATCTTCAATAGTAAAGTGAAACAGTTTTCTGGAAAGTGAACGTAGCGGCACAGTGATTTCGAAGCTAAGCGTGAAACCTCTGGTTATTTTGCGTAACCGCTCAGCTGTGGCAACAATGTCCCGAGTCGCATTACTTTGTGCTCGGCAAGACATTGGGCTTAAAGGTCATCGCCAAACAGTTTCGGATGATGATAGTGTTAATAATAAAGGGAATTTTGATGAAATTTTAAATGTAATTAAACTAGAAAGTGAAAACACAAGGGAGAATGTATACAGTTTACTAAAGAATGCAACTTACTCATCTAAAGGTTCTCAAAATGAATTTCATGATATCTCAGCTAATATAATAGTTGAACATATTGGAGGAGAGACGAAAAATATATAACATTGGTTATGTTTCCTTAATCCTGGATGAAGCTAGAGTTGTTAGTAAAGTGGAGCAGATGTCCGTATGTGTCAGATATGTAGGACAACATTCTATAGAGGAGCGTTTCATTGGTTTTATACATTTGTCTCAACTGAATGCGGAAAGTATAGTTAATTCAGCTTTAGAGTACCTTGTTTCGGTGGATTTCGATTCATGTAAGTGCATTGAACAAGCATATGATGGAGCCGCGGTTATGCCAGGGAAGATAAACGGTGTGCAACGTTTATTACGACAAAAGGTCAATAACCCGTGTGTTTACGTGCATTCTTATGCACATCGCTTGGATTTAGTTTTGATCGACGTTTCATAGCCGTTTTTAGACGTGGTAGGGGACACTTTTGGTTTACTGGAAGCAATTTATGCTTTTCAGTCAGTATCTACTGTAAGACACCAAAAGTTAGTTGAGATACAGAGTGATCTTCTTCCAGGAGAACGTGTTTTAGAGATACCTCTTCAAAGTGACACGCGATGGGTATGCAAATATAGAGGAGTAATGTATTTTCAGAAACGTTTTGCTTCAGTTAAAGCAGCTCTAGAATATTCTTCAAAGTCAGCTAATAAGAAAGAGGCAGCAGAAGCAAAAGGTTTGTTGAAACGGCTTTATAAGTGAAGGTGATGTTTGTGTTACAAATCTTTTCTGATAGATAGAGTTTTATTAATTCCATTTGATCAAATACATGCATTCAATACATTTTTGATATAGGACACGTCAGAATTTACATCTATAAAATAAAAGAACTAACAGGTATATATTACTAATATTATAACTATTTAACTTATTATAATAGCAAATCTTATTAGATACAATCTTAGTGCACAACTATTTACACCTCACTCTATTATCATAATATGAAAACTTAATTCTATAAATACAACAACATACAGCTAGGTATTACAATTAAATTAAAAAAGTAAAATATACATCGCTCCTATACGCTAAGATAATCAATCAGCTGCTGAGTAAAAACAATGGCACTGCAGATAAGCTTTCAACATTCTATCAAAGGTTTTTATTTTTGGGGCCAGTTTTATATACTGGGGTAGTTTATTGTATAATTTAACTCCAGTGTGAAAAGTTCCTTTTTGATATATGCTTGTGTGTGTGTGTGAAATATGAATGTTTTGATTTTGTCTTGTGTTATGCCTATGAACATCATTGTTTGTTTTAAGAAAAACATCTTTATTCATTAAATTCTTTTTAAAAACATAATACTTTCAAAGATATATATGCAGGGTAGTGGGAGAATGTTTAAATCTTTAAACAGAGGTCTACATGATTCTCTAGATTTTACATTTGCCATAATTCTAATCGCCCTCTTTTGTATCCTAAACGTGCTTAGTACATCTGGTGACATACCCCAAAATATGATCCCATATCTTAAGTATGAATGAAAATAAGCAAAATAAGTATTTCTTAATGTGTGCATGCTAGTGCAGGTTTTCAAAATACGTAACGCAAAGCACATCGAGTTCAGTTTAGTATTCAGATATTGTATATGTTTATAAACAATCTAGAGTCTCAAGTATTCCAAATATCTTTTCAGATTGCGTTTTATTAATGCCAGTCTCTGCGGAGAAAGAAGAGGAAAATGCCACATTATCAGAGACATGTAAAAGAAATCTTTTTGAAATATTAGAAAACATGGTAGAAGAGTTATGCGTAGATTTAATGAAAATGATTTTGTGTGCAATGCAATGGATGCCTGTAACCCAAGAGGTGAAAACTTCTCAAATTTTGAATATATATATTCTCACGTTCTGTGAAAAGTATAATCTAATTTCACAGACCGTTAGGTGCTACAGGCTGAAATCAGTTTTGCTAAGAATGTATTTAGAGGCAAATATCCAAACACTTCCTCATTGGGTTTTTTTCTGAACTTCTGAAAATGGAAGTTGCTTTTCCACAACTACTATTATTTTTCAAGTTGATGCTGACTCTTCCTGTGTCATCTGCTTCTGCTGAGCGCAGTTTATCTATCGCGAAACGAATAAAATCCTATTTAAGAGCAACAATGGCAACAAAGAGGCTTTCCAATCCCGCAGTTCTTTCAATTGAAAGAGAATTAAGTGGAAAATTACTTCACGACCCTTCTGATATAGTGAACCAGTTTGCCCAGAGTGGAAACAGAAGAATACATTTATGTGACAGTGAAATATGCTATTTTTTACCAATGATAGTTTTTAGCCTACTTTTCTCATTTTGCAAAAATGTGGAAAAAGTAGAGTAATGAGATCGATCCGGGAAAATGTCCGCCCCCCCCCCCCCCCCCCCCAGATTTAAGCTTCTAGAACCGCCACTGCTTGTATCCTTGTGGCAGCTTCCTTTACTTCCTTAAGGAATAAAACTGGGAGTTAAGCTTTCATTCTTTTTTATTGGGGAGCATTCCCTGATTCCCAAATCCCCTTCCCCTCCTACTTCTTTGTGTAAGTGGTGTGCTGGTAATCGTTATAGAGGCTATCGGTACGGACACGATAACGATCCAGGTACTTGTTCCTGAAGAACCCCTGGGCGGCCTATGACTTAAGACCGTGAACTCAGGTGGTGTTACAGCAAGGGGAGAAGTTACGGTCGTAACAATATCCTTTCTCTCAGAGCTGAATCCCAATCATCTAACCTAGCATAACATCTTCACTTTTTTTCAACAAATCACCATAGTGACCTCACTGATTACCAAAGCCAAATGCCCCCTCATTGCTAGGTCACCACAGAGAATCCAGTATGCACAAAGCACTAAACTCCCTGCAGCGCTCTAGCAAGAGGTGGCCATGCTGCAAATTAAAAGTACCCAAAAAGAATCGTTACAATGCTAGCAGAGAATCTGGGGAAGAGGACTGAGATCTTTCTACGCATTAATCGCCATGATAAACTGATGATGGATGGGTCCGAATCAGCATTTGAGGAATGCAGTGCGCAGACTAACAACGCACGGTGTCCATCACAAACTGTGTGTTATCAGTAACTAGTACATACCATTCCAATAATCTATCAATTCCACTACTTACAATATTCGCCAACTCGAAATTCAAATAGATTATTCGAATGCTCCAGGTATTCGAATTTTTAAATGTTGGAAGAATGTTAATGTTCGAATTTATTTATTTATGTTAGATGATGTCGAAATGAAAATATTATATGTCAGAAAACTGTATCATAATGAGGGTCATTATAACACTATTTTTCATTATGAAACAGTTTCTCCCACCAATCAGAGCTCAAGAAACAGTTGTGTGACCAATTAGGTAAGGATAGCATCACACCTGCGCTGACTTCCACGGCCCCCTATTTTAAATTTCACTGCGTGGCTATTGTCATAGTGGGGTAGGCCATGGTCAAATACAAGGCATTCTCTGCGTCCCATGCGCTCTGTTCAGTACATAAAACTGGCAAAATCTCGACAGATATTTATGAATATTTATGTTCGAACATAAAATAGTTATAATTATCGTCGAACATAAACAGTCGTATGCAACTCACCTATAATGGTAATTAAGACACTCGTATGGAAATTATAGAACTCGCTTCGCTCGTTTTATAAACATAGTCGTGTCTTAATTATTGCCATTATAGGCTCGTTGCATAATGTACTATTATTTATTTATTTGTCTGCAAGATTCCCAAAAGCAGAGCTCTGTCGTGGGGAACAGCACATGGTTCATTGCACAGATGACTAGAGCTGGGATTTCTATGTAATTACATATTTTGTTCCCTGCTATGTAGGTGCTGGGAAGAGGCATATGTTCACAAAACACTATGTTAGGGTTATTATAACCGAATTTCATTTTACATATTTTTTCATATTTGTGGGTATTCTACATGTTCTTAGTGATATTACTCGTACATAAAATTACATATTTCAGCGTTTTTCTGTATTAATATGAAATGAATTGCTGAATTGAAGTTTAATAATAATTGTGGCAAAAGTTCCGCCTAATCAATAACTTTATTTTGATAAATGATCACTTTGGGGTCATTGGGTACATGTTTCGAGGCCTAATTGTTTTGGCCCCTTCATAAACCGATATAGATTAAAATGTCAAGGAAAACAGATGGTTGGAAAGCTTAATACTAATAAACATTTCCATCAATAACCCTATTATGGTGCACCATAATGAAAGGAGGAAGATGCTTACGCTAAAGGTACAAAAGGAAATGAAGAAAGAAAGAAAGAAAGAAAGAAAGAAAGAAAGAAATAGTTTAAATTTGAAAAGCAAAACACAATGTGAACAAAGTCTAAAATGTCATACTCCATTCGTTTTCAATAGTTTAACCTCAAACTAGAGGCCTATTCCATCATTGAATATTCCAGAGCATTCTTTGTAAGATGTTATTTCGGCACTGCAGCTTGATGGCTTTTAGAGCTCTACATCTCTTGTGGAGTATTATGATCTTGAGGCTACAATACATTTATTCACTGGTGGATTCTGTTTGACATGTTGACATCATCTCGAGGGCTGGCACGGAGCATATTATATCTCTGTTAACGTCTGCAGACCGCAGTGAGACAGAACTGCTACAGAGCTGAACCATTACCATTTCGTTGGCATCTGCAAACCATAATACAGCATGTGGTTTGTCTTCAAATTTGTTATTGTCGCCACATGTTTTTGGAAGATTTGGACCACATGACTGTTTCCCAAGTGAAGAGTGCACAATACAGAAAAAAAAACAGAAATTTTAGAGTTGGTTCACATTGTGTTTTGGTTCTTAAATTTAAACTATTTCTTTCTCTCTTTCTTTCTTTCTTTCTTTCTTTCGTTCTTTATTTCCTTTTGTTTCTTTAGGGTAAGCATCTTCCACCTTTCATTATGGTGCCCCATAGTAGGGTTATTGATGGGAATGTTTATTAGTGCTAAGCTTTCCAACCACCTGTTTGCCTTGACATCTATATCGGCTGATGAAGGGGCCAAAACAATTAGGCCTCGAAACATGTACCAATGACCACAAAGTGATCATTTATTAAAATAAAGGTATTGATTAGGTGGAACTATTGCCACAATTATTAATAATTAGTTCATCAATACGGAACCAACTTGAACCTTTCAAATACTAAGAATTGAAATTTCACACTTAATGTGGGGCTGTTGTCTGTCCTCTCAACAAGGGGAGTAATGTCTCAATTAGGTTTTAGTTTCTATTGAATATGTGTGTGATATATTCATATATATAATATGACTCCAAAGAACATTGAAAAATACTTAATTGTTCACTGTGCTACAAAATGTAATATAAAGCGTGTTTAGTGTGTTGTAACTGACAAAATGGTAAGTTTATATTAATTATGTGATATTACATATTTTGGTGCTTTTTGTTACATATTTATGTAAATATTATGCCTCTTGATACTACATAAAAATCGCAGATCTACAGATGACGGACTAACTCTACTGTACATAGGCTAAATTATAATACATTTACAGTATACAGATATGAAGTATATTCCAAGCGATACTTTTGACAAATTATAGTTAAAGCCCAGCGCGAATGCGGATATAGTTTGCAAGGCTGTGCGGATAGCAGATAAGCTGCGGTTAATGTTTGGAGTAAATTTGCGGATAGCTTTTGGAATACAATACGAACTTGTTTAATATCATTATTAGAACCCGGATGCTTATGACTAGGGCAAGGCATTTAATGACCAAAAAATAGCAAGAAAATGCAAAATAAAAATGCAATTATGACCTACAAATGGTTAAAAAATGGCACAACATTTGAAAAAAAAATTACCAATAAATCATTCGTCAATCACTTATTTATTAATCCTTTAAGAAACAATTAGCTGATTTGAGAGAGAATTTTAATGGATGGCATTGCATTAAGTTTAAATTATTTTTGTTACTAACAAAGTTAATACCACTTTTCCACCCCTGGGGAAAAAAGTGAAATATTTTAAAACTGGCATATTATTATTATTCAAATACTCTCCTAGTAAATAGGTGGCATTTAACAAAGAATATTTAAGAAAACAAACTTCAGTCGCTGTTTACAATAAATTCCAATTGAAATGCACAATGGAAACTTGCCAGAAAATAATAAAAATCCTCACAATGACCTAAAATTGCTCCAAAAATGACCTATCTCCTGTAAACGGCAAGAAATGCAAAAAATGCCCTTACTAATTGCCCTTATTTAATCAGCCAATTCATGAAACACATGTATTGTGCCCGATCAAGAGGCACAGGGATCGAACCTACGTTATTTTAAATCGAGAAATGTAAAATATTTATAAGACTTCCTGTTACATACAAGCTAGCTATGAGGAAAAATGAGGCAACGCAGGCCATGACGCAGAGCAGTTGATAGCCTTATCTGAAGTCATAAGATGCAACCCGTGTATGAATCACGAGTACAGTCATGCTGTGAGGAAATTGATTAGTGCAGTTAGACAGGGGAACCACTGCCAGGTTCGATGTCAGCGCTTTTATGGCAACCCTGGATTGCAGCCCAACACCGCGGAAACATGATATAACCCGTTTTGTTAGAAATAACGCAAAATCATATAAGTATTTTTACGTCAACCAGAACAATTCAGGGAGTTAGGAATTAACCAAAATTAAAAATTCTTAATTTATGCACAGGAGAAAAGTGATTACGATGCAATATGCAACATAGGCGGAGTCATCAAGCAGTCCTTGGTAGGAGAGAAAAAACACCTCGCCCACATAACTGAGGAACAATTTGATTTTATTTAAATAAAGTGAACGATCGATTTTGGAAAAATAAGATGAGAATGTAACGTTCAGGTCATGAGGAACATAAGGGTTATTTTTTCAAAGACGTGCGACGTCTAGATCAAAAGTTAATTTCGATAGGGAAAGCAAATGATTTATTTTTCGAAGTTTTCAATAAATAGCAAGGCTTCCAGCCACAAGTATTCAGTCTTCAGAGTCCAGTCGGACGAGACGCTGGATCATAGTGTTCAGACCACCAGTACGAGTCGTCATTACGCCAAGTTGGGCCCGTATCAGGGCAAAAGAACAATCTTCAGTAATTATTCAGTTTGGTGTCCGCCGTGGCGGGACACACTCTTTCGAAGTAGTATTCATTCTTACGGACCCTAGTGAAGGGTATCGTACTGTTTCACAGTATTCAGTCTCAGCAGGCCCGGGGAGAGTCTTGCACTGTTTCGCAAGTCCTCGATGTGTGCGCAGGGGCGCTACACGCTGGATCGCAAAGTACTATTCAGTCTACCAGTACGAGTCGTCATTACGTCAGTTGGACCCGAGTAGGGCAAACGAACAGTATCAAGTAGTATTCAGTTTTCAAGTGATCGCTGGGCGACACGCTGAATCAGTATCATCAGATCGTCGTTACACGTTAAGGTGACAACGAGATTAAGTCTTAAATGATAGTCAGTCAAGTGGGGCTTGACATAGCACCGTAGGAACGTTAGATCGAACGTGGATTCTCGAGGGAGGGCCACGGATTTCGATTTCGAAACAAGTATTAACAGTAAAGCAGAAACGTCAAATTCGACCTACAGGAAGGTGCCGAGTGAAAAGAACTATTCAAACAAAGTCGTGAGTATCAGCGAACAAGTAAGCAAGTGAAAGTAACAGTTAGGTCCTGTCAAAATACGTTAGCCGAAAAGTATCGCTAGTGTCAGGACAGTAAAGGATCCCCGGTCTTTGAAGGAAAGCCGTGGTGATATAGGGCCGTGTGACGAAATAAAGTATATGCGTCAAAGTATAAAGTATACGCGTCAAAAGTATAAAGTGTACACGTCAAAATATAAAGTATACGCTCAACAGTATAAAGTATACGCGCTTAAAGTAGTGCAAAGCAGTGAAACGAACAGTACGAACTGTGTTATAGCACAATAGTTCGAAAATAACAATTTTCGCAACCAGCCGTTGCTGAATAAAGAAATCCCGTTAAGTTCGGAAACCGGTGAGTTTAAACGGCGAAATAGACAGAACTTTGAATTCCAGGCCAAGGGTCATCGATAGAAGCTGTCGCAGAGTAGGAAGTATAATCCATACTAGGAAGAAGAAAATCGTTATCCAGAAAGCGTATCGGAGGCCACCGTTCTTTACTGAGAAGCGACATAGACAATTACGCTAGGTGTAATTCATTGTAAAAAAAAATATTAAGTGAAACATAGGACTAAACCTAAATTGGTTTTTATGTATAAACACTGGTGAAGTGTCTTTTAGTGTACATGTTACCAAGGGTAACTCGTGTAAGAAAGTAATAGTGTATTTCAAGGGTATATTTGTGTAAAGTGTTCCCATAAATGGGAGATATAATGTGTCTAGTTATAAATATGTATTATCCATTGAAAATCATGTGTGTTGTGAGTGGAAAGAAAATGTGTCGAAAAATGTACTAGGTTACATTAGAATGGGTGAAGCCCTTCACGACATCAATCCATGACTACAAGATGGGGTGAGTACCATGATTATATTACATGTGACCATTGTGAAACGAAATTAGTGAGTGAAATTGTGAAATAACATAAGCTAAATGATTATGTTAAATATGTCAATAACAAAAGTGCAGTTTGTAAAGTTCGGCCAGAATGATAAGCGCCGCGTAATGAGATAATTGCTTTGATAATAATAAATATAAACCCGAAGGTATGCACGCCATTATAAAGTAAATACGGGACGGAACCAGTGAAAAATTATTGTTAATGAGATAAATCAAAGAGAAATAAATAACAGTGACGGTTAATAATATAATATCAAAAAGGGAATTAAAATTTGAGTATAACGTAAGAACATGCATATGAGTTATTAGGCTCAGAAATAAAGTTGAAAATAGCAAATTGTTGAAAGCGAATTAAATGGTAAAGATCGTTAACGAATCTAGGACGGTAAATGTACGTCAAATAAGATGAAGGCATCATGATCTAAATAAGTATAAATCAGGGAAGGCATTAAGGCATAAAGTAAATAAAAACAGACCACAGCAATTGAATAATGTGTAAAATAAGTAAGTTCGCTATCCTTGAGAGGATACCTAACTGAAGTGATAGAATATTGGAACATCCAAGTTGAAATATATGTGTATTATCGCCAAATAAAGGCTGAAGTAAAGTCGACTCTAAATAGGGCTATAATGAATGATAAAAGGACATGCAGGGGACGAAACGTTAAAAGCTGTGGGAAGAATCGTCGGATATTTTTGATATAAGTCATAGTGAAAGGGTTTCTCACTACAGTATAAAACTTCGTAAGACTGGATGGATGTTGGTAAATTAGCCACTACGGGATTAGAATACGTACATGTTATATAAGGTAGGTAGGCGGACAGGGTGGAATCGATTCCCAGTCGCGCACTACGCTAACCTCAGCGGTCAAACGGGCATGGTGTCCCGGGTTGATTAGCTAATTAATTATGTTCCCATCGCAGCAACGTTAATATTATAGCCGCTACGGGCTGAGAATACGTACAAGTTAAATACCCTAACGGCATAGAACAGTCTTCCAGCATTGTAATGTATAATTAAATGATAATTAGACTGTGCGCAGTCAGTATGATGAAAATAAGTAATCAAGTCCTTGGATATTCCATGTTAAAAAGTGGCCGTCGTAGAGGAAGCGAAACATATGGTTTCTGAATGAGTGGGGCAGGTCATGTCCGTTGTGGTCGCGAGAGACACTACCAGCCGTCCACTTGAGTTAAGACAGAGCTGATTTATTGCCGGAGGAAGAGAAGCGGTCGACTCATAAACACCCTCACTGAGCTAGTCATGCTATAAGATAAGGGCTCGGGTAGAAGCTTGTTAAAATGAATTGTAAGATGCCGAAGTATTACCGGCTACTGAAGTTGTTACACGCAGAGAGGTCCTCCCGTCTAACGGCTTACATGTTATTAAAGAAATTATTTTAATAAAAAAAAATGGTTCCTTATCCCAAGATCAAACGGGTGAAGTAAATTTTGAGAGTTTAGCGCCAAGGGGTGCGGGTCCCATGTTGCTAAATTCATAGGTTCACAATGGTTCACAAATAAAAATGTAGTTACAAATGGATGGTGCTCGTAGTAAAGTGTGTGTATATTTATATGTGAGAGAACACTTGTATTTTGAGAATATGTGAGGCAAGAGAGATTGATTCAAGTAAAAAATAGAGTAATTATTAAAGCCTATAATGTATGGCAAAGTAAAGGCATTCTGTGTGAAAGATAAATGTCCTGATGTCGAAGCCCGACAAGGGTGGAAACTCGGTGAAGAAGTGTTAAAGAACCTCAGACTTCAGGGCTTAGAGAATAAAATGCCACTAAAGTAATAAAATATTACCATGAAAATGGATTGTTAAGAATCAAAAAAAAAACTTAAAGCAAGATATAATGATAAACATTAGGGTCATTTAAGCATTGAATTTGTGGTATAATATTACCATTATTTACATTGTTGTGTTGTAATTTTGTTGTGTTTAAATATTTTAGTGATTTAAAATTAATAGTCAAGTAGATTTTGTTCTAGTTTCTTTTTTAGCTTTTCATCCTTATAGTTCACATTCTGAATACATGGTCGAACAGTGGGAGGAATGGTACACGCCCTGAACTGAGCTTAAGTCGGATGATGACCTGTATTTCCGTTCTCCGAAACAGGTACAGTATATATACTCGAGCTATCTTTTGGCCTTCATACAAAAAAGATGCAAAATCATCAAATGCCTTGCCCTACTTACGACATATCCCATGTTTTCGTTATGTTTTTTTTCTTTTTTCTTGACAAATGTAAGATGATTGAAACTAATCTCATTCAAATTATGTCATTAAGCACAATTAACATTCCGAGCTGAAAAGGGTTGCAGTTCTGTTTGTATAATAGTCATTTTAAACATAGCACATGACATACAAAGCCTAAGGGAACGACTTTCTCCTCAAATGTCTAGCTTTAATACTCTATGCTTTATCTAATTAAAATATTATTGTAATGGCAGTAGATTCAGATAACAAAACGTGCGAATACGGATAAAAGTTGTGCGGATGCGGATATTAGTCGTGCAGGTGCGGGGCGGATGCGGATATTAGTCGTGCAGGTGCGGGGCGGATGCGGATATTAGTCGTGCAGGTGCAGGGCGGATGCGGATATTAGTCGTGCAGGTGCGGGGCGGATGCGGATATTAGTCGTGCAGGTGCGGGGCGGATGCGGATATTAGTCGTTCAGGTGCGGGGCGGATGCGGATATTAGTCGTGCAGGTGCGGGGCGGATGCGGATATTAGTCGTGCAGGTGCAGGGCGGATGCGGATATTAGTCGTGCAGGTGCGGGGCGGATGCGGATATTAGTCGTGCAGGTGCAGGGCGGATGCGGATATTAGTCGTGCAGGTGCGGGGCGGATGCGGATATTAGTCGTGCATGTGCGGGGCGGATGCGGATATTAGTCGTGCAGGTGCAGGGCGGATGCGGATAACGTTTTGTTTATCCGCGCAAAGCTCTAATTATAGTTTTACAATCCATGAATAAGGAAAAATGTTGCAATATAGAGAAAATGAGAGCGTAAGCAAACAAGCATTCATATATTTCGGTTGTTCGAATCATTCCAACATTCGAAGTACTCGAGAATTTCGAATAGTCAAATCATTAAAATAAATCGAACGGTTCAAATATTTGAATTATTCGATGATGATGATGATGATGATAAGAACCCGAATATAACAGCGATTTATGTAAAGACATGTGTCCAGGGGACGAGTAGTTAGAAGCAGAGGCGAATCCAGGAAATAGGAGGAGGGTTAGCGCTTTCCTCATTCAGCCCGTATTTATCAATATCATGTAATTTATTTCAAGATTAGGGCATAACCCAGCTCTGTTGGGTACATTCGTGTTGACCGACTGAAAAGCACTAAAATCGTGTTTACTAAGGCAACACTGAAAAAATGGCTTCAAATCCCACAATGATAGATTCTTATAAATAGCCTGAATATCATTCAAAACAAACATCACCTATCTCTTTAATTCTTTCTTTCTTTCTTTCTTTCTTTCTTTCTTTCTTTCTTTCTTTCCCTCCCACTCTCTGTTTCTTTCTTTTTCTTTTCCTTTATGCAATTTCATTTTGTTTTTATGTTGTTCGTCGAATCATTCAATTATTGCTGGATTGTCGGTTATTTTCACACGCCACATAAAGGACAGAGCCAGCGCCGCGACGAGATCAATAAAAAATGATATCAAGTCAATAGGCAAACTTTCTCTGGAAACAGCCTTACGACTGTTCGAACTTATAGTTCAACCTGTTGCAACTTACGGATTGGAAAACATTTGGACATATCTGAAGAAGACGAAACTCAAAAGGATAGAGAAGGAGAAGGCTACATACTTGAAAAGAGTGCTCTGTCTTTCCAAATACACACCTTCACGGCTCGTGTATGAATTGACCAGAGAGGCCTTCTTTATAGAAGGGATGCGACTGAAACTCCTACTACCAGCGACGACAGCCTAACAAGACTTACTGAGGGAGCTACATGAGAAGAAACGCCAGATTTTGGATAATTTCTATGTTACTGACGCCATGACCATCCGTGAATGGACGCAGGGAAGATACGAACAACGCCACTCACTGACAAGACTCTCCGTGCACGGATTTCACCACGATCTGTGCCACACCCAGAGTTTTCACGAGCCCTGCATGAACTGTATATGCGCGAGGTGCGGTGACAAGTGTGAGAGAGAACATATATTTAACTGTAGGATGAGAACAGAATCGCTGGTGAAATTCTGCAGTGAATAACACTTGTAATCACTGTACTTCAACACTAAACGGCCAGTTTGTCTGCAATAAACGTATTATTATTTTCACTAATGCAAATATTTTAACATTCGAAAATATCCGAAATTATTTGAACAATTGGAATAGCCCTAATAACTAGCATATAGTGCCTGAAAAGTATATCTACAGATTTTGCGGAAAGAGTTTGAGATTATCAGACAAATTCTACACACACCCAAGTGTACGGCGCTAAATGACCATGATGTCGCAAAGCCCCGAAATGAGTTAACAACAAAATGTAATTGATATTTATACAAATCAATTTAAATTAATGGATAGATCATTGACTAGTTACGAAGCGTATGTGTAGCACTGACACACCATCTCATCCCTCATATTTTCAACTGCAACAAATGCACTAAAACTGTGACTCAACTCGGTGCAAGAGGCTAAAACTGGGATTTATGTTAGTAAATTTATAACCATTACGGTCTCGTATAACAGCCATAATGTTCAAAATTACAAACGGACACAAATGTAATCACCTTCATCGCGTTTCTGTCCCTTTATTACAGAATCACATCACATATTTATAAGAATGCACATTAAGAATTATAGGCTACTTACCACGAAATATATCGGCTGGTTCGAAGGGTGTATATGCATTTCGTAGCACCATAAAGCCGTGTACTTAACAAATGCATCGGAACGTTTGTCGCAGAAAAGACGTGAGACGCAAGCGAGTAGCCCGAGATAAACTGAGTTGAGAATTGAGACGCCTCGTCTGTCTGGCACGACGCTCTTGAGACCTAGAGTCTCCAAGCACTGCGCCTTCTCTGCAGTGGCCATGGAGTTGCGGGGTGAGGGATGAGGTGGTGTGTCAGTGCTACACATACGCTTCATAACAAGTCACAATTAATTTACATTGATTTTTAATTAAATTTTGTTGTTGTTCTTGTTGTTAATCCATTTAGTGGCTTTGCGACATTGTGGTCATTTAGCCCCGTGTACTTGTGTGTGTGTATGTAGAATTTGTCTGATAACCTGTGTTATTTTGGTGCCAGTAGTAATAGTAGTAGTAGTAGTAGATTACAGTTGTAGTTTGTTTATTTAAGCCAAATTTTACATTTTTTGGTCCTGCCAAGCTCACGCTTGTCGGCAGGTGCCAATTATAATTGCAATATACCCTGACTATTATGTGTCAGTAAACTGTATCATAATGATGGTCATTATAACACTATTTATTTTTCATTATGAAACAGTTTCTCCCACCAATCACAGCTCAAGAAACAGTTGTTTGACCAATTAGATAACGTTAGAGTCGCACCGGCGTGGAGTTCCAAGGCCTTCTAAACTGCGTTGCCTAGTGTCATAGTGGGGTAATCGAGAAGGCCATGGTCAAATACAAGGCTTTCTCTGCGTCTTATGCGCTCTGTTCAGTACATAAAACTGGCGAAATCTCGACATATATTTATGAATATTTATCTTCGAACATAAAATAGTTATAATAATTATAGTCGAACATAAACATTCATATGCAACTCGCCTATAATGGTAATTAAGACACTCGTATGGAAATTATAAAACTCGCATACGCTCGTTTTATTAATATACTCGTGTCTTAATTATAGCCATTATAGGCTCGTTGCATAATGTACTAATATGTTAACAAAGCAATTAAATCTACACATATACAGTCCATCTCTCACCTTCCAATTATTTCATACAGTGCCGCTAATAATAATTTACAAAAATATTCAATCACCTTATAACAATATTAGCTGGCCCCGTGGTGTTGGGGTAGCGTGCCTGCCTCTCACCCGGAGGCCCCGGGTTCGATTCCTGGCTCCGTCGGGGATTTTAGAAACTGACGTGAGGGCTGGAACGGGGTGCACTCAGACTCGTGAGGACAATTGAGTAGCTGTCTGACGGTGAGGCAGCGCTCCGATCACAAAAACCAAGATTAACGGCCGAGGGGACCCGATGAGCTGATAACGCGTCACCCCAATATATGCAGGCCAAATGGCTGGGCAGCGGTCGCTTGGTAGGCCTAGGCCCTTCACGGGCTTTAGCGCCACGGGGAGGTTATATTATAACAATTCATTATTAATTATTAATATGTTTATATTAATACAATAAAACAATTGTAGTAAATTATAATATACTTTCTTCCTACCTTAATACTTAACTTAAAACTTAAAATACAAATGTTACTATCATGTTCAATTAATTTCTCCTTTCATATTGCCACAGTCTATGAATATGAGTCTATTACATATATACAAGCAGTTGTCCACTTAGTTGAAGGAGTTATTTAATATCCAATTTTGTATACCTTTCTTTGTTTTTGCCATACTCTCAAAGACCAACAGTGAATGTCGTACCTTGTTAAATAGAAATGGCACCAAGTAAGCTAATGATCTTTTGTCAAATTCATTATTTGTTTTAGGAATTACAAAATGTGAATTCTTAAATCTTGTTTCCTTTTGATGTTTCAAATGTTCTTTGAAAGTAGTAGTAGTAGTGTGTTTATTTGTAATGCAGTGATGTTTTGGGAGGAGGCGACCGTGGCCTTAAGTTATGAACTATCCCAGCATTTTCCTGGAGTAGAAGTTGGAAACCACGGAAAATGACTTTCAGAATGGCTGAGATAGGAATCGAACCCACCTTTTCTCAGTTATGCCTCACGGGGCTGAGTGGTCCCCGTTCCAGCTCTCAGACCAGAATTAATTTTCTTGGCAGAGCCGGGGATCGAAGTCAGACCTCCCGGGCGGCAGCCAAGAATGCTATCCGCTACACCAGGAAGTGGACTTTTGTTATACTGCACAACCTGTTGTAAACACAAAGTCTACATAACAAACGATTAGTCTTCTAGACAGTTAGATAGTTATTGTTGTTTTAAGGCGCGGAACTACGAGGCCATCTGCCCCTCTTAACACAGATTAAAGAATTCAAAATGGACAGCGTTAATACTTAAAAAGGGAATTTGGAACGAAAAAAACTCACAAAAGGAATAGAATGAAAAACACGCACAAAATGAAGGTTAGGTTCAAAATACGTACAAAATGCAATGTAGAGTCGAAATACTTACAAAATGCAATTAATATTCAAAATACCTTCAAATGCAAATGAGATTGGAAATACGTACAAAATGCAATTGAGGTTCAAAATACTTAGAAAATGCAATTGAAATTGAAAATACACAATGCAATTCAGATTGAAAAACTGCCTTTCAGATCCAAAATACTCACAAAGTGCAATTGAAATTCAAAACGCTTACAAAATGCAATTGAAATTGAAAATGCTTACAAAATGTACGGTAAAAATAATAATAATAATATCGTATGGCCTCGATGCCGGGTGCAAGCTTTGTAATTTGACACCCAGAGGATAGCTTGCATGTCGAATTTCGTTGTTCCTTGAATCACTATGAAAGTCAAGGAGGTTAGATATCTAAGCTCCTTGAACACTATAGCGCTTTCTAGTAGAGAAATGAGGAACTTTGTGTTGTCGGAAACTCCCGAGATTAATTTTGCCACTATGAACACGGCCTACTGAATTCAAATGGGTTCTTTGACATGCCAACATCGTATGACATACGTGTCGTATTTTTGCCGCCTTTCAAAAATCACTTACCACGGCCAGGAGCGAACCTGTAATCTTGAAATTAGTAGACCGACACGTTATCCACTCACCCACCGTGGCAAGCTAAAATGTACGGTACATTCAAACTACTCATTTGGATGGACAATACTTACAACATGCAATCTAGATTGAAAATGCTTACAACATGTAATTTAGATTCAAGATACCCACAAAATGCAATTGAGAATCAAAATACTTGCAAAATGCCCACCATACAAAATGCAATTTAGATTGAAAATACTTGCAAAAAAAAATTCTAGACATGTTTAAAATAATACTGTGACGAAAACATTATTCCTGCTAAACCACGCACATTCTACCATGTGTTCTTCACGACTGTCAACCTTATCTGGGGAATCGCAGGTTTTCGGTTGCTAACAAGAGAACGGATTGCGGGGTAAAATTCTAATCTAGTTGAAATTTAGTACACAATATTCCTACAAAGTTGTACAATGACGCAGTGAAATCCGCACGGGCCACTTTCAATTTCGAACGCCAATATTGAACGCCAAAAACCTGTCTGGCGACGACTTGAGCGAGGAGGTGAGGAGGTAAAGCTGAACTTGAATCCTAAGAGAATGCGATGGTTCGCGGCCACCAGTCAGCGACCTGCTGTGCTGCGTTGCCTTCCCCTCCTTCCAACTTCCCCTCATCCCGTCACTCCCTTATCAGTTTGCATCCACTATTGCAAGGATTACAAAGAGTAAAGGAGGGAAAAGAATAATAAAATATAAAAAAACTTTTATATATTAACACTATTGCCAAGTGCAAAATATCACAATTATGTGGCATTTTATACATTAATCGAGAGGGTAGAGTGATTGAATGATTAAGAAGGGGAATGCAACGCAGCACGGCAGGTCGCTGCCTGGTGGTCGCGAGCCTTCGCGTGCTGCTAGAAATCAAGGACAGCTTTACCTCTTCCACCTCCTCGCTCATGTCACCCGGCAGGTTTTCGGCGTTCAATATTGGCGTTCAAAATAGAAAGGGGCCCTTGCGGTTTTCACTACGTCATTGTACAACTTTGTAGGAATATTTTGTACTACACACATCAAAAAAAGTTTTGCATCACCTCGGTTCCAAGAGTTCCGGAACCGTTAAATACAAAGGGAATAGAGATCAACACAAACAACATTTCAGCTCGTTTTATTGCTCATGAGACCCACACATTGCATGTTGTACCATCATACAGCTAGACTTTCAGCATTTGTGGTCCAGATTGCAGTACACACCACTACCTCTAATACCCAGTAGCACGTCCTCTTGCATTGATGCATGCCTGTATTCGCCGTGGCATACTATCCACAAGTTCATCAAGACACTGTTGGTCCAAATTGTCCCACTCCTCAACGACAATTCGGCGTAAATCTCTCAGAGTGGTTGGTGGGTCAAGACGTCCATAAACAGCCCTTTTCAACATATCCCAGGCATGTTCGATAGGGTTCATGTCTGGCAAACATGCTGGCCACTGTAGTCGAGCGATGTCGTTATCTTGAAGGAACGCATTCACAAGATGTGCACGATGAGGTCGAGAATTGTCGTCCATGAAGACAAATGCCTCTCCAATATTCTGCCGATATGGTTGCACTATGGGTCGGAGGATGTCATTCATGTATCGTAAAGCCGTTTCGGAGCCTTCCATGACCACCAGTGGCGTACGTCGGCCCCACATAATGCCACCCCAAAACATCAGGGAACCACCACCTTGCTGCACTCGCTGGACAGTGTGTCTAAGACGTTCAGCCTGACCAGGGTGCCTCCAAACACGTCTCCGACGATTGTCTGGTTGAAGGCATATGCGACACTCATCGGTGAAGAGAACGTGATGCCAATTCCGTGGGGTCCATTCAGCATGTTGTTGGGCCCATCTGTACCGCGCTGCATGGTGTCGGGGTTGCAAAGCTGGACCTCGCCATGGACGTCGGGAGTGAAGTTGCGCATCATGCAGCCTATTGCGCACAGTTTGAGTTGAAACACGCCGTCCTGTGGCTGAACGAAACGCATTATTCAACATGGTGGCATTGCTGTCAGGGTTCCTCCGAGCGGCAATCCGTAAGTAGCGGTCATCCACTACAGTAGTAGCCCTTGGGCGGCCTGAGCGAGGCCTGTCATCGACAGTTCCTGTATCTCTGTACCTCCTCCATGTCCGAACAACATCGCTTTGGTTCACTCTGAGACGCCTGGAAACTTCCCTTGTTGAGAGCCCTTCTTGACACAAAGTAACAATGCGGACGCGATCGAACTGCGGTATTGACCTTCTAGGCATGGTAGAACTACAGACAACATGAGCAGCGTACCTTCGTCCTGGTGGAATGACTGGAACTGATCGGCTGTCGTACCCCCTCCGTCTAATAGGCCCTGCTCATGCATGGTTGTTTACATCTTTGAGCAGTTTTAGTGACATCTATGAACAGTCAAAGGGACTGTATCTTGGATACAATATACACAGTCAACGTCTATATGCCGGAGATCTGGGAACCGAGGTGATGCAAAACTTTTTTTGATGTGTGTAAATTTCAACCAGTTTAGAATTTTACACCGCAATCCGTTCCCTTGTTAGTTATACCCACTCTGTTTTTGCTGATTTTCACCGTACGTGTGTTGTATGATTATGATTATTATTATTATTTATTGTTTGACATGATTATCACGGCAAATATCGGCTACACTTTATGTTACAGCCTTCTCGGTCTTACCAAGGAACCATCTGTACTGAGGTACGTTTGCAGATTACACTGTTCAGAGACTTCACACTACTGTACTATCGCGTGCATAAATAACGGGCCACCTTGCCAGGCGGGAGTTGAGTTTTTGAGCCATCAGGTTGCCATCACTTGGTGCGTTCTCGGGAGGGGAATGTTCAGAGTCGTGGTTGGGCAGCTGTCCTTGTACGCAATTGGGGTGAGGAGGGGGGAGTGTGATATCACCTGTTAATCACAAGAGGCTGGCAGTGGCTCAGTAACACTACAGCGAACTCGATTTTGAGGTCCGTGACCTTCAATATGAACGACCGTTTGGTGAGGAGGTGGCAGATGGTTGGGCTCTATGAATCTGACGTCGGAATAACAGAAATATAATTAGTTTATGACGTTTGCGATTTCTTATTATTAAACTGCGTTTAGTCCCTGTGAAAACTCGATTCTCAAACGAATTCACACACAGTAAAACTCAACAGTGTATTTCTAACGAGATTTAACAATTAATGGGTTACTTAGCATTTCAATTTAGATTTATTAAAACCGTCTCGTTATCTGTAACAATCTTCGAAGCGCGAAACTAAAGAAAATCAAAGTTGGCTCTGCGCTCCTCGATCTGTCCCCATCCTCTCCCCCCTTGCCTACAAGGACAGGTGTCCAACCACGACTCTGAGCATCCCACACCCCCGAGAACACTCCAAGTGATGGCAATCTGATAGCTCGAAAACTAAACTCCCGCTCGGCAAGGCGGCCCGTTATTCATACAGTACATCCATGTCGTGCCCGCACTCTTCACGAGTCTCCTTCATTTACAGGATGACCTAAATTTCCATCTGAATGATCGAACTTTGCCGAGTGTTCGGCCAGGGTATTGTCACCAATGAACTTCCTAACAATATGGCAGGTGTTTACCAGAACTGCCTTCTGTAGTTCAATATATATCTGTGGACGCAGATTCAATGTTGATAGACTACTATGGAGAGTTTTGGGTATAACACCAGTACACGATACAATTATTGGGATTGTAGTCACCGACTCAAGTTTCCACATCTGCTTTATCTCAATTGCCAGCTCTATGTAATTAGATATTTTAGTAGCAGCTGTTGTTTGGATGTTTTGAGTGTTGGGACATGCGATATCAACCAGTAATGCCTCTCTGTGTTCTTTATTGATGACAATGATATCTGGCCGGTTGCTACTGACTGCAACATCTGTCACAACTCCTCTGTGCCAGTAGAGCTTGTGTGTGGCATTTTCGAGTACTACATATGGTGTGTATTTCCAATCATACATATAATTCGTTGAGGCCATCTAGGACCACGTTAAGGCTTGCTACATTTGGCAATTTGTTTCGCTTTTCTCTGAGCCCAGAATTCCCTCATTCTCTGAGAGAGGGTAATTTTGCGCTTCGCTGTCCAGGTGGTAGCTTGTCTTCTTTTCGGGTTCGGTGTCTCGTCTCGGATGAGCCCATTAGTCAGTATCTTTTTGCGGAAGAGATCTCTATTGAAGGCGTCGTCGGGTTTTAGATGCAGCATTTTGAGGTCGTCTTTGGTATTCATAAACCAGGGCATTGTGGTTTTGGGTTTGGAGTCAAAGAAATGAAAAATCTGTTTAGTCAGCCTGTTTACGTCCATTCGTTTGAGATGATCGTAATACCGTGCCTGCCTCTTACGGATCGTTTCTAAAATTTTCTCTATTTCACTGTAAACTTCTTTGTTGGATTTTTATAGTGGATGCCATTCTTGTGATTTGATCCCATTATATTGAACCCTTTATCCACACGCTGTATAAAGGATTCTAATAATTATTCATCATCTTTTGATACATTTCTACAGACAACAGATATGAGAGCCAGACGGTGTTGGGAAGTATTGAGAAATCACTGGCCAAGAGGACACAATGGTTTAAGCTCCTGTGGTATTTTAGGAAGAAGTATATATATTCTTGAGACATAGGACAGGTGTAACTTTTAGCGCGGAAGACGGCTTGGGCACGCACATTATGGCCTGTTGCTAGGATGGTTGGCGCCAAGAAGGAAATCGAATGCTACGAGGCAATTGGTCTATCATCATGTTAACCACTCCCTACTGCAGAAAAATATGTAAAAGCGCGCAAAGACATACAAGAGTCTGGGCCAATAATATCAAGACGCCTTGTTTTAGCGGCAACTCGGCTTGGTAACGAACACTGGTAAATTAACGCGGGAGTTATCTACAGATTAATTCCACGATCAATTCGAGCCGGCTACAGCATAATCGTAACCTCCACACTGCTATGAACTCAATGATACCGATCGCATGCTAGTCTGATAATTATTATGGAATATATTTTAATAAATCCCCTTCCACACCTACCCTAGTCAGTTTCATTTATAAGGATCCAAGATGCTTCGAGGATCATCACTCATTTTTGTACGTCTGAGGACGTAACGTCGATCACTTATTCCGTGCGTCTGAGGGCGTAACGTCGATTCACTCATTTTTGTACGTCTGAGGACGGAACACTCTGACTTATTTTTGTACGTCTGAGGACGTAAGGTTCAGACTCTGCATATTTCCATGTTATTGAACATGGAACAGTGTCGTCAAGTTATAAGTGTAACTTCAGTGATTTATTTGTAGTCCCAGCACTATCAGTAGGACCAGTTCATCGAAATAATTCACCAAATAGACTGTCAAGGAATATAGTACTTGATAGGTGAATATAGTAGGAATTATTTCGTGTGTGTATCTGACAAAACTTTATTTAATTCAGCACGAGATGACGTCTAAGAACGAGAACGGATCTGGGAACCAGCAGGACATTTACCAGAAGATGTCGATGACCAGATAAACATCTTAAAGGAGATGGCTGCAGACGTTTTTTCCTGGCGCTGTTTTAAAGGATTGAGTACAAATGAATTTATTTATTTATTAAATCAGCTATGGTATTATGGGACATATTTTTGTAGATATTTGTTTGCTTGTTTGGTAATGTAGATTTTTAGTTTTTGTTTTACTGACACATTAAATATGGGACTAGCCGAGCGTTGCGTAATTTTTAAATATTGTGATTGTATTTGGTTCAACTTTACGGGGCGACGCGGAGCCCGTGCTCGCGTTCGCTTGCGTAAATCGCGGTCAAGCATTATTATTCGGGGGTATGCCTTATAACAAAAATGGAACTGAATTAATTTTGAGATTAAAAATAGAATTTGGAGGGTAAGATTATTTGTGAATAGAATTTTATGACGGATCAGGATTATTTTGATAGTTGCTTTCCAGCAGATTTGAACGGGATGGCACTTTGCACCCGAGTTTTTTTTATGTATTTTTGTTAATGTGTCACTGGACGCAATATTGTTGATCTGTTTTGAGCCGACCCAGTTTGTGCGTATGAGAGTCAGTCCAAGCTTTTGGTGCGTTGTGTGATTTTTGTAATGTGCTAGCGAGAATACATCATGGTGATTATTCTGTCTTGCTCCACATTAGCCCAGTTCATGACCTCGTGAGGCTGAACTTGTGGTATATATTTGTGTTTCTTGCCATCCAGGGGATGGGTGAGATTTGTTGACGTTTCCAGAGGGAAACTGCACCTAGCTTGCGGGGCTGAGAGAGATAATTGAGGCAGTGGTGACTCATACAAGAAGGGCGCGCTCAAATCAGATAACGTGACTTGTCATTAGTAACAGGCTTGCTTCCTGTACTGCAATTTAAGATGTTGTTTAAAATTCACAAAACCTGATCGGTTATAATGAGTATTGATTGATTAAATAGGTGCTGTCCATAGTTGTAAGGGAGCTTCCGAAAATTCGTGTTTGTCTGGCGTTTTATATAAATGTAAACATAGTTTTTCAGCCGTTAGGCTTGTATTTTGTTGTTGTTGATTCAATTTTTGGTGTGTGTATTTTTACTCGTTCATGACCCGTGTCAAGTTAGGGTGCGCGAAGCTATGTTCCCAAGTTATGATGAGAGCGTTTTTGGCCTATTTCTGGCATGCTCTTTTTGTGTTCATTATGTGCTCCGGCACCAGTTAGGATCTCAGGGAGATTCTTCATTCTGTTTATATTATTAAATCTTGCATGTGTCAGTAGTAATTATAGTGTATTAGTTAAGGGTGGGTCCCATAGCCGTAGTGTGATTTAAAAGATGCAACTCCGTAAGCAACGTGACTGTTTCAGTTGTAAACGGACTCGCATCAGTACTCAGTTTCTTATTAACGAGCAGTACACCACTCATTATATAACTTCTTGACCATAAAAAATGGACTTGTATCCATATGTTGTGACGAGTGAGTTCTTACCGCTCAAATGCTTATGTTATGATTTTATCATTTATGTGAAGCTGCATTCACATTGTCTTGTTGTGACGAGCGAGTTCCTACCGCTCAGTGTTACTATTATTTATTAAGGGGGTGAAAGTCAGGGAGGATTTCTTTTTATTTATTATTATTATTATGCACATACCTTTTCAATCATTAAATTTCTTTTATTCTACTTGTTATTCATTTTATTTCTAGTATAGCCTCTGTCATGAACCTTTCTATTCATTAGAGCATGTTGTTTTAAGCGAACTTTGCTGTGTAACGCCGTCAGGACTGAACACGACCCCGTAGATGAATCTTGAGAAAACCATGCTTTATTGAAGGGTGCAATATAATAATAATAATAATAATAATAATAATACTTGTTGAGAGGGAGTTCCTTGAACAAGACCATGTGTAGGTGTTCTGCGTGATATATCCGTGTATTTGGAACATCTGTACCTCAGTCGTGATTTCTAAGTGTTCGTATTGTCTAGGGTAACTGATATCTTTATTTGTTGTTATCAGGGTTATATTTGCAAACATTTTTGTGCCCTAAGTGACGGCCATCTTGGTTCTGAAACAATCAGTCCACAGATAACACCAATTAGAAGGGCGGTTTATCATATCTGTCATAAGTTCTGTGCCCCAACTGTCATCCATTTTGTAGGTTTTAACACCATTGCCATAGAAATCACGAAACAGATAGGAACTCTATAACTACATAGAGTATACATTGATCACTTATATCTTCTGCCCTATCTATGTCAGCTATTTGTAAACAGGGCAAAATGCTTCTTTGGCATTATTATTATTATCACCATGTTAGGAGCGGCCTAACTATCACCTGGCAATAGGTGTGAAATGCACCCGACGTCAGGCTGGGGGCGACAGGCCGGTTGGTTCATTCTTTGTCGCAACTAATGGATCATGACAACCTCATCTGTGTCGGTAAATGCTAGGGTGTCCCCCGGAAGCAACGTGCGTCGGCCTCGTCCTACTGCAGTGCCAAATGGACGAGGGCTACTGGTTCAAGACCAGGATCAGAGTTCACCGCTACATATTGCTACGTTGAACATCGGAACTCTTACAGGACGAAGCCGAGAACTAGCAGATATGTTCAAAAGACGGAAAGTGGACATTGCCTGTATTTAAGAAACTCGTTGGAGAGGACAAAAATCTCGTGAAATAGGAGATGTATACAAGCTTATCTACCATGGAACAAGCAACCAAAATGGGGTTGCTGTTGTTGTTTGTGCCAACATGAGAGATCAGGTAGCCGAGGTCAATCGACAGTCAGACCGCCTCATGACTGTCATCATAGATATGCCATCTTGTCGGTTACACGTCATTTGTGCATATGCCCCACAAACTGGCTGTGATGAGAGTGAGAAAGAACGGTTTTGGCAAGAACTCCAGGATCTTGTCTTGTTGTGCCCAGAGGAGGACTTCTTACTCGTATGTGGTGACTTATATGGACATGTTGGTCAAAATAAGAATGGTTATAGTTGTCATGGTGGAATGGCTATGGTAGACGAAATGATGACGGATGCCGAGTCCTCGACTGTGCAGAAGCAAACAGCCTTCTCATAGGCAACACTTTCTTTAAGAAGCGCACCAGTCACCTCGTAACATATACCAGTGGTGACAGCAGAAGCCAGATCGACTTTGTACCGTTACGGCGATGTAACTTCCGAACAGTCATAGATGTGAAGGTTATACCTTCCGATTGGGTTGCCCCCCAACACAAACTACTCATTGCAGACCTTAGGATCAGTAAACGCAGAATAGGTGGATGTACAAGAGGCTCAACAAAAGTAAAGTGGTGGAAACTACACGACCAGAAATCAGCATTGGTTAACAGTATAAAATTTCCTCTTGCCAATCCGAATTCCATCGACACCACATGGACTGATCTCTGTGAGTCAGTGACTACTGCTGCGTCAGAAACATTGGGTACGACAAAGCCAGGGCGTCGCCTTATTGACAAGCAAACATGGCTATGGACAAATCAGGTACAAGATATGGTCCGCGATAAGAAGAAAGCATATTAAAGCTGGCTTCCTCTAAAGACAGACGTGAACAGAGAAAGGTACGTCACTGCTAAACGAGAGGCAAAGAAAGCAGTGGCTGAAGCAAGAGCCAACCACTACAACAACCTCTATCTTAACTTGGACACCAAAGAAGGTGAAAATGATATTTACCGTCTAGCCAAAGCCCGAGCAAGAACAGCAAGGGATATTGAACACTATGTGTGCATAAAGAGCAAGGAAGGCCAAAGACTACAGAACAAACATGCTATTCTCATGCGATGGAAAGAGCATTTCGAGGAGATCTCAAACATAGAGTTTCCGCATCTAACAATCCCAGTAGGTGTCACAATTAATGGGCCTATCCCCCAAATCACTCCACATGAAGTTACCACTGCCCAAAAAAGCATGAGAAACCATAAATCTCCTGGGCCAGACAACCTCCCTGCTGACTTCTGGAAACTTCAAGAACTGCAATCTACTGCGATAGATTGGCTTGTTACCTTTTTCAATGCCATATTGGACTCTGGCCACATCCCTATTAACTGGGCGACAAGCATTACAGTACCGATTTTCAAGAACAAAGGAGACCCAGCGGAATGTTCAAACTATCGCCCAGTACGTCTTCTCTCACATACAATGATCTTTGAGAGGATTCTTGATCGACGCCTGCGTGCCATCACCGAAATCAGCTCCAACCAGTGCGGGTTTGTCCAGGGGGCTGGAACCGCTGACGCCATCTTCGCAGCACGGTTACTCATGGAGAAGCACCGTGAGAAAAGAAAGCATCTGCATATTGCCTTTCTTGACCTTGAAAAGGCCTTCGATCGAGTTCCTCATGAGTTGATTTGGTATGCGCTCCGCAACCATGGTGTGCCAGAATCATTTTTAAATGTTGTCAAGATGTTATACACGAACACCAGCAGTAGAGTACGTTGTGCTGTTGGCACCTCGGAAAACTTTCCTGAAAATGTCGGCGTCCACCAAGGCTCAGCACTATTACCGTCCCTTTCTGTTCTTGTGATGGATACCACCACTCGTGACCTGCAGCGGAATGTTCCTTGGACCCTTCTGTATGCAGATGATATAATGGTTGCAGATGACACCCGAGAAAAACTCCAATGTCAAGTTGAAGACCGGAATAACCGCCTCTCCCAGTATGGCCTATGTCTGAATGTGAAAAAGACGAAGTATCTGGAGTTAAACCCAAGCGACGGTACCATTCAAGTCGCTGGACAAAATCTAGTCAAGACAGAATGCTTCAGGTACCTTGGATCTCGTCTTCAGAGTGATGGCAACTTCAATGATGAAGTAAGAGCCAGGGTAAACGCAACCTGGTTGGTGTGGAAGGAGGTCACGGGTGTGCTTTGCGACAAGAAAATGCCACTTCGTCTCAAATCGAAGATATATCGGACAGTGGTACGGCCAGTTGCGTTGTATGGCGTTGAATGTCGACCATCCGACAAAATTTCAGAACGTCGCCTGCACGCCATGGAAATGAGAATGCTTCGTTGGACAATGGGCATCTCCCTCATTGACCATGTCAGAAACGACACAATTCGGGAGCAAATAGGTGTCGCCCCAATTGTGGACAAAATGAGAGAGAAACGGCTCCGATGGTATGGCCATGCCCTGCGTGCAGCACCTGATACTATTACTAACTCTGTCCTTCATTTTGAGGTTGAAGGCCTACGCCCCAGAGGACGACCGAAGCAGCGTTGGCAAGACACTATAAATGGTGACTTAAAAATTACCGGCCTAAATCCAGCTGACGCACGAAACCGGACAAAATGGAGGTCAATGACCAAAAAAGCGAACCCTGCACGAGCGGGACAACGCTACGAAGAAGAAGAAGATTATTATTATTATTATTACATCGTTATGCCCGTGTAAGGAGTGCTGATTTTGCTTTCGTGTCTTCCCAAAATCTCTTCATCTTCTCGCTACGGCTCTTTCTGTGCTCCTCCGTCCAGGTTCTGTTGGAAGCAATGTTTGGGTGGTCTGAAAATTGATGATTGTCAACTAGTTCTCTGAATTTAGTCCTATTGACTATGGTATCACTAGAGATAACTAATTCTTGAAGGTATTTATCAACTTCAAGCAACTAGTTGTTCCGAGCTTTCTTTGATAGTAAGGTTTACAATTCCTTCACTCAGCCTGCAATCACTCATTCTGAGAATATGCTCATGAAATTTCAAACGTCTTTTCCTGAATGTGTTCGAGATTTTCTCCGATTGTTGATTAAGCTCCTGGGATTTCCTTTTCATTCAAATTCCCTCAGCACAACTGGGTCAAAGATGTTCCTCAATATCTTTCTTTCTTGTTTTAGTATATCTTTAATTAGTGATCTGCCCTAAATGATCAGTGTTTCAGTGGCTTGTAGTGCGACTAGTCTAAAATGACTAGTCTATGCGCCAGGTACCGGTGCGTCAAGCGCTCCTCTGCCTGGATTTGAATCTAATTTGGGCTAAGGAGATGTTTAGATATAAAATAAATTTTTTGGAATGATTAATATTTAAAAAAATGTATTGCTATTTAATTTGACTTGATTACGGGGTTTGACAATGGGGGATCTGACTTTATATTCGCATAATGACTTATAGGGATTTATTATTTCGTGATTTGACTTAGCTATTGACCGTCATAACTTCACTCTTTAGTTCACTGCAGTTTGGGATGATGTTCGCTTATTATGCTAGATGGAGCATAGCTACTTATCATCCCCGCTCGCCATGGTGTGGATGGTTTAATAGTCGTTTACAGCGGCAGCTTCAGCTTGGTAATAATAATATAATAATGGAAAAAGATCTGAATCTGTTAAGTTTTTAAATTGATACTTTAGGAAGTAAGAGAGTCCACTAGTGGGTTGGTGTTTGAAGTATGAAGGGAGAACAGACCTGTAGTAGGTTTTCGATTGAAGTAATAGTTGTTTTTAATAAGCCTCGCTTTGATTTGGGGAATAATGTTATGAAAATGGATTGGCGGTATGTGTTGAATGCGTGATATTTTAATCGAACCCACGACCCACAGGGCACCATCCCGAGTAAGTCGGCCGTGGCCAACCCCACAGGCAGGAACCCCGCGATGTCGCAGGATGAGTAAAAATAATGTAATGAGTTGTCTGACTGTGTTATTGTTGAGTAAAGTATAGTTCTGTAGCGGAGATTTTGAATTTTGAAGCACTCTGCTCTGATTGGCTGCTCGGGTCTTGGAGCTGCCAATCAGAGCCTGGCAGTGTCTGGCTGCTTTGAATGTGTTTGAATGTGTTTTTAAAGACTTAGCGAGTGAAAAAGTTATTGTTTTATGATTGTTTATTGTTAATGGAGTCCGGTTTTGCTGAATTTTATTGATTTTGGTGCGAGCACAGTGTAATTGTGGGCTATAAACCAATCGAATCGCAGGTCAGTCGTCTGTGGCTGATCGAGCTCGACTGGACTTCATGTTATGCACTGGGTTCGAATTTTTAGTGAATATTTGTGTAATTTGAGATCCCTGGACCGTGGTTCATCACCCCGGGCGAGCTGGCATAGCCTTACCCCCCAGGCAGCTTAAACCATGGGTCAGGGTCTTGTGTTGATGAGTTAGCCACGTGCAGTTGGGTGTACCTACATGGTGATAGCTGAAAGTTGCTGGAGTAGACTCAGCAGTTGTGTAACTGCAATGGCGTGTGGGGCATGAGCATGAGGGGTGTTAGCTGTAGGGAGAGTAGAGATGTGATATGTTTTGCCTGGTGTTTGTTCTTCAATTACCGGTGTTTGATGGCGGTTTTTATATACTTGCACCCTGGGATGGAAGCCGCGTGCTTGCCTCCGCAATTTACGCAAGTAGGGGAGTCCTTAGGCACAGTACAAACAGTATGCCGGTGAGAATCGCCACAGCGATTACACCGGGCTTCCCTCTTGCAGTTTCCTGCTGTATGGTGCAAGCGTTGGCAATTGAAGCATTGTATGATGAGTGTTGGATGTGGTCTTAGAGGAGGGCGCCGCTGCGCCAGTGTTTTTAACGGTGTAGGTTGGGAGAGGAGGGGCTGGGGACCAGGTGTAGCATCGCTCTTTGAGGAAGAAGCAACTGCTTGTGAGGGAGCTGTGTTCTGAACTGTTTGGGAGCCTTCATGTTCATGTTCGTTTGGCAGAGTGATAGGGATAGTAATTTGAGTACTTTTATGTTTGCGCTTTGGTTTTTCGGTAGTGTGTTTGTCAGGGACCCAGGAGATTTCTACTGTTGGAGTTATTGTTAGTGTATGGACTGTTTGAGTTTGCTTAACTGAAGTATACTTAGGCATAGGGGCGGGATTGGGATGGTTTGAGATTGCTCCTCACTGGTCTGCTAGGGTTCAGTTGGAGTGAGAATATCTTGAGCGTCAACAACGTATTAGCTCATGTATCTGAGTGGGGGAATGGCTGAGTGAGCCTTGAGCGCTGTGCCCAGGTCGTTGAGAAATCTCCCATGCGTTGGGATGACTGTAACATAATGTTGGACAGTCTCCTCGATGCATACTAGAGATCCGACCAGCTAGGAAGGAGTTTGGCCGCGCATGCGCACTTAAGACGATCCAGCGCAGCGTAGTCCCGCCTTCCGGAGCTCGTGATGCAAGGACACTTCAGTGCATAAGTTTATACTCAGATATTAAGACGTGCGCGCTGCCTTTCTAATTTCCCGTGGTTTGTGGTGCACGTTAGGCCTGTCTGTGACAGTATGGAAGGCGTTAAAAGTAATCTGCATCGTAAGGTGCTAAAGGGAATTCCACTAACTGAAAATCTGCGGAGTTGCACGTCCGCTATGACAAAAATTTCGGGTCGACTGTACGTCGCCACAACACCAAGCGAGAAGGGGAAGTCAGCGTTCTCACTCCCACGATTCAGCTTTCTCACTCGCACATTTCCCCTCACCAGCCGTCTTCCTAAATGGCCCGATCTCTACGTTATGGGAATGGGGGCAAGTGCGAGGCGTATGGCCTGTCTGAGTGTGATGGGATCAATGTTGCGAGGAGGGTGGATCAGAACCATAACGGTCCATTCAGGAACTGGTTTTTTGGGATGAGCAGCATAAAGCTGTTCAGATGTGTCAATTTCGAGGATCCAGTTGGATCGTGAACGTGTACGTGGTGTATCTCTGAAGGTATCCCAGGCCGGATCGGCTGGATCGTACTCTTCAGGACTGTGTTTGCCTGAGGAGTTCATGTCTGTTAATGAGTGTAGCGAAATGTATGAGTAGAAAAAGAATGGATAGGTCAAATGCATGGCAGACCTTAGGAGAGCGTAGTTTGGCTTCGCCCAAGTAAATACCAGTCGTTCAGGGCTTCCAGTTATTAAACGGATGGGCCGCGACAGAGAACGCGTTCGTATAAATTAAATTTAATAATTAATTAATAGTTATTAATTCATTATTGGCTGCTGGGGGTGAAAATGGATGAGATAAGCTTTGCGGCAACTCAGGATGATAGGATATTCTTGACGTGGATGACGTGAGGGTGGGCTATAAGCTTGGTTGTGGACGACAATGGGTAACGGTTGGAAATGGTATTGTTACTTGAATAATGCAGGGCGGGAAGGGATTTGTTTATTGGTTGGATAAGTTAGATGGTAACGATGAGTCGGAGCCTCGGCGGAAGGTGGACCATCAATTTGCATCGATTCTCGAAGTATTCACTGATCGTGGTGGGAGCTCAGTGCAGTAGCAGCTGTCTTGCTCGGTAGCTAGCTAGCGAATGTGTGTGTGTGTGGCGTGTAGTGCCTGGGGTTTGATTACCTTGTTGTAATATTGTAATTCTTTTAAGAGCGTTAAAAATCCCTCTGTATGCCTTCCTTCAGAGGGGAAGTAAAGCCGGCGGTCCCATGTCATAGATTTAAGGTATTTCAAAGATCCTTCCACAGACTAAACTTTTGTGGAGCTAATTTTCTAGGTTATATTTCGTTAGAACGCTCTAACAAAGTTCCAACCTTCACCACTAGGTATCATTGACATCTGGTAGCGAAAGTTGGAACTACTTGAAAATTGAACGGAACGTGTAGCTCACACTATGAGGGTCTGCTGGAAGTAGCTACAGACTCTGACGAGCCGAACATGTCCTCGGACACTCCCGGCACTAAAAGCCATACGATAAATAAATAAATAAATAAATAAATAATGTCGTAATTATTTTTTTAAATATTATTATCATTATTATTTTTAATTTCTCGTAAATATGGTACAACTCCGTCTACAAGATACGCATTTAACAATCAATTATCATGAAAACCTTACTGAGATAAAAAGTAACCTAACAATATGACACGTATCCAGCAACACTGCCTTCTTTCTGTATTCCGCCAATCAGGTATTTCAATTGCAGTTCCTCCAAAGCCATTTCTAACGTCTTTGGAACGACTCCCGTAGAAGAGATCACCACTGGCAAAATTCTCACGAATTTTAGTTCCCATAGTTTCCGTATTTTATTATTATTATTATTATTATTATTATTATTATTATTGACCTGCTTCTATTTTAAGTCCGTGATTTTGACGCTATGTCCATCTAGCGGCCACTAGTAGAATGTCTGAGCAATCATATATGTATATATATATATATCGGCTCGTTTTGTCAAAAAGAAAGCGCCCCATAGCGAATGTCTTCTCGCCTAATGGAACGGATAACAACAATATGCGTCAGAGAGATTTGTTGGATTCGGAGAGATGAAAATCGAGAATCATGATGGCTGGTTTAAAGTCAGTAAGATCCAAAAAGGTTTTTAAAAAGAAGTTCAGAAATTATATATAAATATGTGTAATACGTTCTCGCTCTCGAGTCTACTCATCATACTTATTCAAACGGAGATCTGGTTGTAACATGAAAATGAATACCGGTATGTATTTTAAAAGCTGTCGACGAGATCTTCAGACCGTCTCTGGAAAAGATAAGTCCTTAAATAATTTTAAAGTGCCAATACGCATGATATATGTGTAACTTGAAGTTGGTTAGGAATACCTTGTCCCACTTCTTTCAGTGTTAACTTGTCCCTCTCTAGATTGGAGATCGCGTTCTTATATTACGTTATCTTGGTTATGTTTATGTTCTTCCCTTGTGTAGATGTACGTTTTGGGGGATCGTGTTGGTTTTAGGGTTAATCGTTTTTGGGTCTCTTGTTGTTATTTGCATTGCATTTTCTTTGGTCCCTTTTCCCCTACGCGTGTGTTACGTTTATTTTTGCTGGATAATTAAATGATTAGGAGCATGGGAAGCTGCTTCGGGCGTTACCTGGAGGTGATGATGTAATATGTATTTTGTTCTGTTGATGATGATGAAGCCACGATGGATGAATGCCGTGAGCTAATTAATTGTTGTTGTGTTGTGTTATTTATTTGTGTAATGGGTAAATGATTTAGGGCCTCGACATCCTTCTGGTCATTTATTTATAAGCAGTGTCCTAATGTTAAGGGTGGGTTAAGATTAATTGCTTAAGTGGGCTCGACTGAATGCCTAGGGTCATGTCAGTTTGTTCTTGTTTTATTGCGTGACTTCAGTCGAGAAACAACACGTGAACTCATTACGTTTATTAAATGAGACGTATGGGTTACCCTTTCGAGATGATAGAATGTGTGTGCATTGGCGTACCCGGGACTACAGTGCACCCTCATCTTGTCTTTCGCAAGATATCCGAGTCTCGTACTTCTTCCGGAAAGGGGATTTATTCAGGTAGTAAACGAAGTCATTGATATTTACGTTTCCTTGGTGTGTTGCTGTTCGGTTGAACTAGTCTCTGGTAAAGCGTTTTGGTTTTGTATTGTATGTCAAGTGTACCGGTAATCTTTCGTTTGGAATAAAGTCAGGTTTGGATTTGATTGTATTGATGTATGCGTTAGGCTTGCGTTTGTTCTTGGGTTGTATTTCTGTAAGTGACATACTTGTTTAAGGGTAAGGTTTTTCTGTTCTGGGGTTTCATGTCTTCGTAAATTACTAGAATATCTCTCCTAACTACGATTTGTAGTTAGCCTGTGGTGGGAAGAAAAATACTATTTGCACTATTGTTAACTTGTTTTTTGCTACCCCGTTTTAATTTGAGTTTAGCTTTGAACGATCTCCAATCTAGAACACGTTAGGCATCTCGGAATTCTTCTCCTTTTATTACCTGCTTTATTTTTATACTTGTATTTACCTTGTTTTGATAATATGTGTACCTTATTTCAGTCCCATCTCCCCTCATTATATCATTTCATGCGCTACTCACGTCCCCTTTGTTATGTTTTGTTGTTATTCAATTTTATTCTACCTCCACTCGAAAAGTGTAGTCATTGGATGGTAGGTGCTCCATCTAGTTCGGAATGTGTTAAAGAACTCGATAAGGTCTCTAGGTCCGCGTCCTATAACATCTGCACGCCTCTCAATTATTATTATTATTATTATTATTATTATTATTATTATTATTATTATTATTATTATCTATATATTTAAAACACTAAGGTGATTTTTGTTACCGCGAGATTGGGAGAACGACAGAGCCGATGTACTTCGTAGAGCACTCTAACGAAAGCTCTTGGCCTGTAGATTTGCAGAATGTCTCTAAAATAAACAAATATGGTACAGTATATTTTTAAATTCTTCTCTTCTCTTTTTCTTAGTCGTTTACCCTCCAGGTTGGTGGAACCCACGGACTCAGCGAGGGAACTCACCACTAACGCCTCTACGGGCAGTGTCCTAGAGCTGGGAACATCTAATCGGAGTGGATACAACTGGTGAGGTGTGATTGGCACCTCGCCCAGGCGGTCTCACCTGCAAAGCGAACAGGGGCCTCATGAGGGAAGGTAATGGATGGTCAGGATGGATAGGCAAGGAAGAGGGAAGGAGGCAGCCGTGGCCTTGAAGAAGGTACCATCCCGGCATTTGCCCGAAGACGAAGTGGGAAACCACGGAAAACCACTTCGAGGATGGCTGAGGTGGGAATCGAACCCCCTCTACTCATTTGGAGCACCCGAGGCTGAGTAGACCCCGCTCCAGTCCTCATACCACTTTTCAAATTTCGTGGCAGAGCCGGGAATCGAACCCAGGACCTCCGGGGCGGCAGCTAACCATGCTGACCGCTATGCTACGGAGGCGACATATTAGCCTACTTTCGATTTTTGCAAAAAATGAAAGTAGACTTATGAGATCAACACAGGGCGAAAAAAGTGTGTCTGTCTGTGTGTGTATGTGTGTGTGTGAGTCTGTGTGTGTGTGTGTGAGTGTGTGTACTCTGAATGTCTGTCCCCCCCTATCAATTCGAACACGGTGAATCCGAATTGAACGAAATTTGGTACAAAGGTAGCACTAGCAAAGGACACCTCAGTGTCATGTTTTATATCGCCGCCATCTTTACTAAAACTGAATGGCGGCCACTCAAACGTTCAAAACGTAAAATCAAATAACGACTAACCAAATCATCCAATCTCTACCAAATTTGGTAACAACATACCTTCGTATAGGATGCGTCTTGTGACCAAACTACAAGGTCGTCCGCCATACCATTTCAGGATGGCGGCCGTGCGAATTATGCAAACTTTATAATCCATATCATGGGACCCACCAGTTCCGATTATCGAGCCGAGAATCGTTTTAACTGTTCTAAAGGAAGAGGCACGTACGAAATTAAAAGTTTATTTTGTAATACTATAGTGCAGACGTGATTTTAAAAAGCTCAGCTGATTCATTAATAAGACAAGATGGCAGCGGATATCTTGTGCCTGACTTATATTTCACTAATTTGAGTTTTGCATGCAATATAGCGTACTGAAACAAAATAAATAAACTTTGTATGAAATGCTTTATATATAAATAATATACTTCAGTGATGAAATCGTTTAGTATAAATCATTATTTGCTAACAAGTTCTATGTAAGTCATTTTATATAGAACGATATTCGTTGACACAATTAGCTCAGTGGTAAAGCGTTAGTCTGTCATTCATATGCCTATGGTTGAAACCCCATCAGAGTTAGTTTTTTGCTTGACATTTTACATATTTGTTGCTTTGTAATGACTCAGACGTTTTAAAATTAAGCGTTATATTGTGCATATTACGGTGCAAAACATATACTTAATTAAAACATAATTCGCCAGCAGATTTAATCGAGACATCTAGCTGACAAAAAGGTAACAGATTTTATTGAAAAGTTTCTTCTTCTGGCCGCTAGAATGCACTCGCTCTGTTAGGATTATATTGTTCGATATTTCACAACTAGATATCACGACTAGTTTTTATATTTATTGTTTCTTGAGTACTGAGACGTTATAAAATAAAGCTTTATATGGTGCTTTTTGCAATGGAAATTATATATTAAAAAAACGACATTCTCCACTGGAGTGACATCTTCCAGCCTTCAGTTGTACTATGCAGAAACTATAGATTCGAGCAGCGCTCTATACCGGCCAGTTAGTGAACCCAGTCTTAACGACTGCTAGGAGTAATAAGACAGTAACATTCGTTTATTCCTTGTGCACAGAGGCGTTGTTGATAATCTCAAAACTTGCAATATGGATGATTTGGAGATGGATTATTTTGTTATACCGTGTATTTAAGATTAGCCTATAAATTAACGGGTTGCGAAGTTACTTCACTTAGTTCTATATCATTCGTACACGACACAGAACAACAACGTGACGTCAGTTTCTGATCTGCTCTGATTGGCTATTACATTGCTGCAGTCGGGTAGTTGGCAGTCAAGGATAAAATTCTCGACTGCCAACTGCCAGCTACCAACTGCAACTTCATGTTGTGTATGGTGCCTATAGTATACACGGAGTCGATCGCGACTGCCGACCGAGGACTACCAACTACGGACTGCCGACTGCGCATTGTAGATGGGCCTTATTAGAGCAACGAAGTTTCAATTATTGTAAGTAGTCGGTGTTTGGAGTGTTTGCTGATGAAATTGCAAAATGCTGGGGTAAATTATAAACTATGGTTTGAACGCCACTGTTCAAATCCTGTGTGCCAATTTGCACTTCAAATAGGAAGAAATTAGGAGATGATAAGGACAGAGAGTTATAACTATACCCATACATTTCGGAGAAAGTAGGCTATATGTTCTTTCCCGAACATCTTGTTTTTAAATTAATATAGAAAATAGCAGAATTCCTGCCCCCTCACTCATGCGCACAATCGGCCTTGGCTCATGACAAAATGGCGTTGAGAACTCCATTAAAATGTAAGTTATTTAATAAGCTTCCATGTAATTGAAAACATACATTAACCAAGTTCTGACAATAAAATATAATAACAATATGAACATGTACGGATGTGCAACATTGATTTTTTTGGTTAATGAAATGATTTATTTTCTTCAGACAGCGGGTTTTGAAGTTAGTGAATGGTTGCGTCTGCGGCTGAACAAGAGTGCGCGAGTAGCTATTTGGTTAAGGGGACTGACTGTCGATCCAAGGAGCACAGGCTCGATCCCACCTTTCGCCAGTTTTTTTTTTTTTTCACTGAAATATTGTTTTATCAAGGAGTATTAGTAACGTTTTATGTCAGTTAAAGATACATATTTCCACATTCCCTCTCAATACGTTTTATTTCTATTTTACCATTGCATTATAGCATGTGATCAAAAGAGCTAACTACTGTTTTCCTCAATACGCCGTTTGAATATCTGCAATCAGTTCCAGTAACTGACAACAGATGCAGCACCATTGCATCGATATATTTAAAACCCAAGACATGGCCGTTTTCACGTGGCAGTTAAATGCCGTTTTATCAAGGAGTATTAATAACGTTTTATGTCAGTTAAAGTTACATATTTCTACATATTTTTTTATTTTTATTTATTTAGTCAATTTACCCTCTAGGTTGGTGGTTCCCACGGACTCAGCGAGGGAACTCACCACTACCGCCTCTATGGGCAGTGTCCTGGAGCTTGGAACATCTGGTGGGGATGGATACAACTGGGGAGATGTGATCAGCACTTCGCCCAGGTGGCCTCTCCTGCAAAGCGAACAGGGGCCTCATGAGGGATGGGAAGGGAGGGAAGATTGGGATGGATAGGCTAGGAAGAGGGAAGGAGGCAGCCGTGGCCTGACAGTAGGTACTACCCCCGTAAATTGAATTATTCTGGGGGAAAATGAGAGTATTTTCCGTCCCCATGATAAAATTTAACCAACAAATATAATTTCTGGAAGTGTGACACAGGAGTGTAGTGTTACAAGCTCGAGGCTGTGGGAGAGCCCGATCACGTGATATATTGCACAATGGACGCTTCTAGAAGGCTATATTTGACATAGCAACAGCGAATTTGGAAATTAATATTATAAATATTGTTATAAATTATGCTATTGGACCCCAGCCCAGAGCCAATGAGAAGAGGTCTTATTGAAGACGGGATCAACTTTAATTACATAATTTGATGAAATTATGCATTTAGGCCCTTAGAAGAAGATTTTTTTATTTGGTAATGAAGAGAATATTAAGAGAAATTATGTCCGATACTTTAAAAACCGCAGATCGTTTAATCTACGCAGTAATAAGCATTAGTAATCTACGCGCTAAAATTATGGTGGGAGATTGATATGGCCGCCAAAAAATTCGTCTTGGAGGGGGAGATCCAAGAATCGATGTTCTTATTCCAGCAGTCTTTGAAGAAAGAGGAAGTGTTTATACTGGGTTAACGGAGATCCTAAGGCTTATTCCGAGTGCGACGACTGTCGTCTTGTGGAGACGCGAGGATAGCTAGGTGGAACGTAGGAGATCACCGCACTTCCATTCTATGTGAAGTTGCGAGGAACATTGAATTGATTATATCTCTTATATCATTGAGATCTGAATTTAAATAAGCGAATATATATAAAGAACAGGTCACATACTACATTCTGCGAAAAGTCGAGCGTGTTAAAACCCACCGTTTCTACAGTATAAGCCTGTTAAGTCAGATTTTCAAATGTGTTCGAAATAAAGCTGAATATCATTTTCAATTGCAACGAGAAGTTGCCGAACGCAGTTCAAGTGAATAGTAGCGGAGAACGTTTAATATTGGCGCAACACATAAACATTAACAGAATGACTATTATTATTCTTCAAGTGTTTTCATTCAACATAAGTAACATTGTTGATATGATGAACTAAATAGTCATGAGCCAGGGACATATTCGATAGCAGGAGTTAAGATACAACGATGGAGCTTCGTTAGACGACGTATTCTTCAATACAGACTCAGTGTACGGTCCATCTTGTACATTTTCGTCAGTCTACGAACACTAATATAACATCAATTATCAATGGAAATATTTCATTCACCATTTATATGAATATTTCTATAATTATATTCAAATGATGAGGCTGATACATATTTACGACGGAGAATGAAGACTCTACAGAAGAGATTTGTCAAGATTCTAGGGAGCGTAGCCCAGCAACACAGAAGAATTTGCCAGAGGGATGTCGTTCGAGCCCAGGCGAATGTTGGTGAATTCCAGAGAGGGACGTTTCCTATCTCTGAGGTCGCAGATCCGAGGTTCGAATGCAGATCCATCTCCGTGTCTTGTACTGAGGAAACATCTAAAGTATTGTGGGAATACTTACATAGATCTTCAAGTTTTCGTCCAAATAAGGTAGCAGTGTATCTCATTTATAGTATAGAGCTTAATTAGTGACATCCTGAGCCAACGATCTTATTCCATAGTTTCATATTTCCATATTCCATATTTCTATATTTTCACATTTCATGTATTCCAGTGTTTTCATGTATTTTACACTTCAGATGTGTGTTAAGATTTTTATGCTTCTAGATTATTTAGGAGATGATTGCCTTTCATCTATTTTTCAATTTTATTCTACGGATCAGTTGTGGAACTGACATTAAAAATTTTGTTTGAGGAATTATATTACCTCATAAAAGACTAGTCGTTTCAACTCTCGAATTTTTAATAATTTATTTTAAACCAAGTATTCTGGCATTGTGTCATAGCTTCAAATTAAATTCTTATTAAATTTAATTTGAGCACTTTAATGTAACGACATATAACTTCAAGAACAGAAGAAACATCGAGTGATATTTTTATATCATTATTGTACATAAACTGTCGACGATCTAAGAAATACTAGTCGTTTGATAAGACCGACGTTTTAATCCCTATGAACATTCTTTGTGTAGAATGGGAAAACGTTACGACATTGACAAACCTTTTTATTATTTGAAAAGCTAAGAGCTTTGTTCATTTAATACGTTAGAGGAAATACCTTTTGATAGAAGATTATTCAAATCTTTGGCTAGGAATTCAAAGCTAGTTTTTCCCGGTCAAGATTGAATTCTATCTGACACTATAAATAACATGTGTGTTATTTTATTCTATTTGTTAACATCACGTCATTTTGTCGACATGATATTACAACGATAAACAATTTGAAGCTTGACAAGTGAGGTGAGACAGGAGTATTATTCTTATTACATGTATTTGCGACAGACGAGTTAACAGTTAATTATCTTGTTGTGGAGTAAACTTTAGGAGGTTAATCACGACTGTCTAATATAGTTCATTACAATTGGAAATTTCGTTTGAAGAACTTAAGCATGTATAATTGTAGTCCAGTAGTCATGTGGAATGATACTGAGGGTCATGCCATTATTTGAGAGAAGTGCCTACAGAAGATATGTTAATAACAATTAATCCTTTTTGGTTATTGTTTAACATAGTGGATGAAAATTGCTTATGCCATATATACTGTTATATGAGGATTTGTAGAGCTATGAAGAGTGCTCATGCGAGGGAGTTCCGCATTTTAAGGGAAGTCAAAGTATTGTTGTTCTTTGATAAGAAGGCATGGATCATGATAAGAGCCGTTGTATACAAGTAGTCCAGTTCTTGTGAAAGTAACGATTTAGCTGTGTTAACAGGAGGGTTTCAGCGGAAATACAACTTGAGAAAGATTGTCTACTCATGTCTATAATACTAGTATTATTCTTTATTAAACCCAAAGTTATGTAATTAAGTACAGTTAACCTTAATTAGTCGACTGTATTATACCGACAATGTAATGAAACCTATATAAGACGATGTGTAAGCAGTATATCAAAACTACGGAACGTTAGAGGATGATTATGTGAAAAACCGGTGTATATAGTTAGTTGAGAATTGTATTGTAACCGAGAAGCCAGAATATCGAAAGTAACGTGTTAGCAACGCTAAATAATGTATATTATTATGAACAAATTATATGTAAATATTTTTTTTGAAAATGATTTAATCAGTTAAATAATTTAGTAGGATTTATTTATCAATTGTGTTGAAATAGCGTGTGTTTTATGAGCGGATGTTTTTGTTATGAATTATTGTTCAATGTTAAGAGTAAATGTGGAACCGAATTGGTCATGAACAATTGCGGGGTGAGAATGAAAGAGTGTATAAAAATTTTCAGGATGATTGTTTAAGAAACAGAGTAGTTATGTGAACTTTTGTAAGATCTAAATGTTAAATTTTACGTGTTATTATAAACACACACACAAGCAGTCTCTATGTGGGCTAGCTAGAAAGATTCACCGTTAGAGTTGGAGAACAGTGTTACATAACATAAGCAGGTGGACACTCACCGCCTTGTATATAAATTGTAAAACAGTTCCGAGTGTAGCGTGGTGCTGAGGTTTCATTGATGAAACAAGACCAATGCACGTGCGTTCTACAAACGCAGGCTAGTGAATGATTTCAAGTGTCAGGAATGCCACGAATGTATGAGCCTTCATTAAACGTTTTTATTTTTACGCTTTGTAGGCCTAAAACAAGCCAAGATTGTATGCTAATAATTTTTATACGCAGCATTGTAGTAAGATGTAGAGTTGAAAGGAAGTGTGAATGATTGCGTGTTTGATTTTAATTTCAATTGTTAAATTAGTTTATTGTTATTTTGTTTATACTAGATTAGTTTACACTATTGTTAATAAATTTTATTCAGTTTGTTATCCGTTGTTGTTGGAGTGTGATTCATTTTAAATATAAGGAGAAGAGTATTGTGGATGTATTGTAGGCGAAGCTGAATTCCCAGTTCCCGAGGAAGTAAGTAAAGGTAAGTGCCCCGTGTAGTGGGTTGTTGATCCACAATATTCTTGTAACTGCTGTATGTAAATCCCTAAAGGCCATGTTGGAAGCGATGTCTAATGTAGTATTTGCCGGTGCTGTTAGAAATAGGCAATCCAGCTGGGGCAATGGATATTCCAACAGGATCCTTTCCGGATTATCGGGTACAGTACTGTACCCGATATCCTGATAGTAGGCTGTCAGATATCCGCCCCCTCAATCGGATTGCCAATAATCAATCGCACCGGCACAGCTACATCAATGAAAATGGCACTGACAGATACTATCGAGATTAGAGCACAATAGTTAACAAGAAAATTATTGTGGAACACACCAAAATAAACGGGGGTTCATACTTACCTTTACTTACCTCTTAAATTTATCTCGGGGACTGGGTTGTCAACTGGATCACTTAAAGTATGCCCACACAATAACCTCCACCATGATATTTAAAATGAACCAGAACGAAGACGAGAAACTTTAAACTGCACAATAATTTATTTCACATAAAGAATGATTTCAACAAAAATGAAACAACAAAATCAACGTGGCAATCAGAAGCCATCGACCACATAACCATGTCCTCCTGTAGGACCTGTACTCTCTACATATAATGTTTCAGCTTTCTCAAGCTCATAGCAACGTAAAATAGTAATGCACTGGGGATGGAAACGGGATTTGGGATGAGACACATATATCAATTGTTTTGCGTGTTTATATACTTCACATTTTATTTATAGCCACAAGGCTATTATGGAACGTCCTTGGCCTCTGTAACACAGTTGTCCGGGCCAGCTGCAATGCACCTGTATTGTCAAAGTGGACTCCCGTTCGTTCAACCCTAGCATAAGCGTGTTACCTCAGAGCTTGGCTCTCCCTTTTCAAACACGTAAATGTTCACATCTCAACTGAAATATTATCACGCAAATGTCTTACATGCTTCATTCAAACACCAGTGGATTACTCCAACAATCCCAAATCATGATTAATTGTTCAAACCACTTGCTTAACTTGCGTTGTTTAGAGTATAAAAACAAAACTCTAAATGTTAATTAATTATTTATAACAATAATAAATTGTTTATAACAATGTCAAATGACCATTGAAAATTTTATACACGCCTGTATTAATCACTATCACTTCAAATTATTATCAAAGATATTTACAAAATTATTTACAATATTAATTGTTTATATTATTTATACAAGGAATACATTAAACCACACGTTTATCCGGTTGATAATTACTCAAATCGTGATGATATAATCGACCAATGAAGGTTAGTTATATTTAACTGTCAAATTCAGGTTTAATAAGGTTTAATAATAATTATTAATATTTGTGACGGTAACCTCCATTCAAAATCTTGATCTCAAATTATTTAACACTCTTGTTAATTTTAACAGTATTTTCATATGAATAATCTTTCAAAGAACAAGAACAATACAATCAGCGGGAAAATACTTCGCTTATAACGCACAAAATTGCACAACAATTGGCCCAAAATTCATCATATATCTTCATATATATGGCATAAAAATCATTCAAACTACACACAAAAACCTCCACTTATTAATTCATCAACTTCATTAATTATTGTGGGAACCTCCTTCATTATTCAAGGGCATTACTCAACAGCGACTTCTACACGTCCACTGAACTAACGATTATACATCCATTGTTCCTCTTTAAAAATTCTTATATTCATCAATTGTAATAATGACTGTTATTATTTAACCTTCGTGGGTTTCATTCATGAATCGATATGAAGTAAAAATTTGCCAATCACAAATAAATTTAATAGCAAATACGATTAGACACTCCTGCCTGGTCTATCAAAATTGAGATTAACATCTTCAAAGTAACGCAGTATAAAAATACTATCTTCAAACAAAGTTCATCTAAACTGCAAAATAGTCGAATAGAATACAATTAGACTGTGGAATGCAAACATTATTGTTCCAATCTATAATTGAGAAAAACTCCTATCAAATGTTCATTACTATAGTGTAATCAATAAATCGAAATAAAAGTTCATATTTCATAAAATTGTCTATAATGCAATGATAAATGTCTATGTTGCAATCATGTTCATAAGACGACTAGTATTTCAAAGATCGTCGATATCGTAATAGATTTTAACGCTCTAAAATCATTTAATCATTCTTCTTTCTTGAGGATGACAGAAAATTGGTCAAAGTAATTTACTGAATAGAATTACTTTAATAAAATGACACGCTGTCTGAATTCAAATCTGCCATAGCAAATCGTTAACTTTACAGTCAAATCGTGACTACAAAAATATGCAAATTACTGAATCTAAATCATCAGTCTCAACTGATCCAAAATTATTAAGTATGCCAATGACATAGCAATGTCTCAAAAATCGAAGAAAAAGGCATAAATCATCGAAGTGTACTGAGTACAGAAATATCAATCAAGAAAATGGGGCAAAATATAGGACAGAAAATATGGGAAGAATGGTTGCTCAGATATCGCTACAAGACTCAAATAATACAAGAAACGTTCACGACTACCTTATCTGTTGATTGAAGTTCTAGGGGAAAGTTTTCAAAGAAAACTGCTGTTGGTTCCATTTCACCAGCGTGAAGATGTGCTCCGTCCTCGAACCTGGAATCAGCATCCTCGGAGAATCGAACTGCTTCCTCCTCCGAAATTGCACTGCTCCGTGGATACGAAAAACATCCTTCTGGCAAAACTCTTCTTTGTGCGCCGGGACAACCCTGGCCTCTCTTGAAAGTTCCCTGAAGTTCTTGCAGGAATTCGCCATGAAGTTTATTGTAGTTATTTCCGCAGAAATATTCATAGTTGTGGAGTATGAAAATATTTCCACTGTTATCTGGTATAATTCAGCGATGGATTCACGATGCATGAGTGTAGTTGGATGTTCACTACATGCTCGCTTTTGTAGAAAGACGATTAACGAAGTTCCATGCTGTTACTTTACTCCAACGATATATGTCCCAATTGCATTAAAGCCTTAGCCTTCCATCTCAACTACTGTTATAATCATTGAAAGCACTGCAAGATTATAATGTTCCATAGTCGAATGTATCGTTGTAATACCAAACGTATTCTCCAATATCACTGTTGCACTCCACGTGTCAGCCGTAGTGTATAATGTGGAATTTTAAACGTGTTTCTCCTGTGGCGAGAAAATCACTTTTGTTGGCAGCCTTAAAGTTCCAATATCTTTCGAAGTATAACTGTGAAATTGTTCAAATCTTGTACACACCTCAATGTTGTACTGCCCAATAGAACTATAATAAAGGCTGAAGTTAGCGCTTGATATCTTGACTGGTGGAAACGTTAATGTGAGCGTTTCAACTTCACCTAGTTTCGAGCAGCGTAAAATGGAACTGCTCCGAGTTCGTTCGATGCGCCGGGCTTTAACCACGCTAAAGACAACTTACTTCACTGAATCACTTGAAAATAACTATATATCACCAGAAATATATATGCGATCTGACATATGAGATCTGAGTTCTGAGAGCTCCTCTCTCCTGTGCACGACCTTTTATCAACTTCTTAAGGGGCGTATCCATCCCTTCCATAGCCTGTTGCTGCGTCATTGCTGGAAGTTTTAACTTTGGCTATACTTGACGGATTTTCAAATTTCAAAAACTCAAAATTAATTTCTTCAAAATTCCAAATCAATGCCATAACTGAAAATAGATTTCCACAAATCTGCATGCCAAAAGTAATTAAATATCGTAGTTTCAGCAATCTCCGTCTTCCTTCCAAACTATCGTTCATTGGTTCGAGTCTCTCCTCCAATAGCGTAGCTTCTTCCTTAGCACAATACCTTGTTTCCTGCGACTGCGTCGTAAATCTAAGATCTTTCTCGAACAAAATCATGACGTCACCAAGAATCTCAGCTCAACCAGCCTACTGGCATGAAATCTGCGTCATCCGTGCCTACGTCATGAATATCCACGTCACAACTATGACATTCATAACTTTACTCATATTTGCCAATACAGCCATCGTGGTCTCAATATAATTCAAATTACGGGGGCATTCTCCCTTCACCACGTTTTAAAAACAGTTGCAAATTGTTTTTAAACTCTGTGTTATAAATATCTCAATTCACTTGAACACGAAATTGAATTATTATTGGCTTACTCTTGGATAATATTTCTTCAAGTTCCCAGCATTGAACTTGCCATAAACGACATTATTCTCATCATCGTAGAGTTCATAACAGTTGTTTCCATAGGCAATCGTAATTCTGAACGGACCCATGAATACTATTCCAAACTTGGGATAGATTTTCTTACCTACGTCAGCCTTGACAGGTCTGCGTAATAATACCAGATTTCCAATTTCTAAGGGAGCACCAAAACGTTTTCCAGCTACTCTTTTCAGTCGTTTTTGTGCTGCTTTCTGGAGTTGTTCCTTCGCTCTGTCTATTCTCTGCTGCCTTCCTAAGTCGGGATCTCTAGGAACGTGGTTAAACAGATTATCCCATGGCCTTTCTGGGTTTCTTCCTAGATGAAGTCTCATTGGCACCTCTCCTGTGCTCTCCTGCATGGTAGAATTTAGGCATTCCTCAATAAGGGGTACAAATCTCACCCAACTAGAATGATCATTCGGACAGAAAATTCGACAGAATTTCGAAAATTCAGCCATATATCTTTCCGAAGAATTCGATTCCGGATATCGCACGCTTGAAAATATGTGCTTAATACCAAGCCTTTCCATATCTGCAGCAAATTCTAAGGATGTAAACTCAGCTCCATGATCCGAAAGTAAATATTCTGGTTTACCAGCTTTTGGAAATACAGCATGTTCCAGTCTGCTTACAACGTTCCTCGTGTTAGCTTTTTGCATGGGACTCATTGTTACAAATTTTGAGAAGACATCCACGGTAACCAACAGATACTGATTACCCTGATATCCCTTCGGACAAGGACCAAATATGTCTGTCGCCATGAGTTCATTCGGTTTAGAGGGAATCATCGCCTTAGGTTTTCCTTTTAATAGAGCGGAAGCATACTTTGCTCTTTGACATTTATCACATGAACGAATGACATTAGCAATGCTGGAACGCATGTTAGTCCAAATAAACCTCTCTTTAAGGGTATCAAGAGTTTTATCTAAACCCGCATGTCCAGTTGCGTGATGAGCTACCCACACTAAATTGACAACAAGTTTAGGTGGCACGACTATTCGAAGCTTTGTATGCGCAGAGTCAGCATACTTACATACAATGTCTCCACTCAAGACAAAGTGTCGTGAATCTCTCTGTGTAGCTGCATAGTCAACATCAGTATTGTCCATGTAACCCTTAAGGAACCTGTACATTTTCCTGATTGGAGCGTGTCTCTTCTGTGACACACCGATTCGGGCTAACCTCCTAAGGGTCTCTTGATCTTGCTGCTCCAATTGTACATGGTGTATCTGCACAATTTTGATAGGGTTACGTGATAAAGCATCAGCCAGTAAGTTATCTTTCCCAGGCTGATGGACGATAGTGGCGTTAAACTGTTGGGTGAACAAAGCCCAACGTGTCAATCTATCACTAGACATGTCAGTTTGCAGCATAAACTGAAGTGCTTTGTGATCTGTAATAATGATAACCTTGTGTCCCAGCAACATTTTTTTTCAAGCTTGCAAAGCTGTTACAAAAGCTAACGCTTCTAGTTCTGTCGTAAAGTAATTTTCCTCGTGTTTCTTTAACTTCCGACTAGTGAACGCAATGTAGTGCTTGTTGCCTGCCTCGTCTTTTTGGTATAAGACTGCACTAATGCCTATTCTTGATGCATCAGACTCTATATAGAACACCTTCTCAAAGTCTGGGTACTCCAGTTTGACGTTGTTTCTGAGCATCTCCTTTGCATTCTCAAAAGCCTCGTTTGCTGCGGTACTCCATTTCCATCTATTATTTTTCTCGAGTAAATCATACAGAGGAGCCATAATTTCAGAGTATCTCGGACAGTGGCTGCTAATGAATTGGCATGCGCCTACAAATTCTCTGACTTGTTTCACCTTAGTTGGCTTTGGGAATCTTGTGATCGCATCTACTTTCTGCATGTTTGGATGATATCCATCTTTATCAATGGTATGCCCCAAGTAATTGATCTCCTTCTTCAAGAATTGACATTTTCCAAAATTGACCTTGATATTGGCCTCCCTTAAATTTTCAAACAACTTTCTCAAGTGCACTAAATGTTCTGCGGCGTTGGGTGAAGATACAATTAAATCGTCAATGTAGCAGATTACATTCTCCTTTACTTCGTCAGTGAGCTTGCTATCAAGTGCTCGAATGAGTGCTGGTCCACTGTTGACCATTCCAAAAGGCATTCTCACAAAGACCCATGACGTCTGGTCAAATAGGAATCCAGTGTACTGCATACTTTCTTCCTCCAGTTGAACTTGGTAAAACGAAGATGTCAAGTCAAGAACACTGAAACATGCTCTCCCTTTGAACTTTCTAAACAGATCTCTGATCTTAGGTGGTCGGTCATTTTCTGGAAGAATCTTCAAGTTGATGGTCCGAGCATCGAGACAAAGACGTATCTGACCATTACTTTTCTTCACTACAGTGATGGGGTTTATGTAAGACGACGCCTGTTTTTTAATAATCCCGTCTACCTCCATTTTTCTGATCAACCCTCGTACTTCTTGATAGTATTTCTCAGGTATGGGGTATATTCTCTTTTGGTAAGGGGTTTCATCGGTCAGCCTTATCTTATACTTATAGTCTTTAATCAATCCAGGCTTTTCATCGAAAATATCTTGGAATTCCTTTATCAAATCCTCAAATTCCCCCTGAATTTCTTCAAATCCTTCAGTTTTTCTACTGGGTATTTCTGTTATATTCTCTACGTCGTTAATAATGGTATTTAAAATTTCTTCCCTAAGGTCTATCTCCAGACTGTTTTTCACGTCCTGTTCTTCGATCTCTTCTGTGATCATGTACCCATCATTAAAGCTAATACTTCTATTCTTCATATCAATAATGGCTCCAACCTTCGATATAAAATCGATTCCTAGCACAATATCGAAATGGATCTTGTTAACCACAATGAAGATCTGTTCATAATTCCTTCCATTAATTTCAAAGTTCAACAGCACTTGGATCTTGCATTTCACTGCCTTGCCTTGGAAAATTCCTCTCACTTTGACGGTAGAAACAGGTAAAACTGTCATGTTTTCTCCTTTTAACAGACTTTGATAGCATTCATCAGAAATGATAGAAATAATTGCACCAGTATCCATAAGAGCTTTATACTGTTGGCCATCTATCAGTACAGAAATAATAGGTAATGCACATGGTCTTTCCTCTTTGACGATTCCCCTCTCTTCTAATAAATCCTCTTCAGTTACTTCGTAAATTTCGTTAATGGTAATCAGGTGTGGTGTGGCAATGTATTCATAGTTTCTCACTGTCGTTGAGAAATCTGCGTTTTTTTTTTGTGTGTTACCAATCTCAAAGTTCCCCTGCTGACTTGTAGAAGGACCAGGATCGATCACTACATCCTGTCTTTTCTTTTGATTCTCAGCTTCCTTTTCTCGTAATTCCTTCAGATACTGCTGACTTTCTTTCTCTCTTTCTTGATACTTGTCGGGTGTCATAACCTGACCTTGAGAATTGTGATTCTGATTCTGGTACTGGTTATTTCTGTTATAATTTCGATTATAACTATTGTTGTAGTATCTACCTCTTCCGTTGTTGTAATTCCCTCTATTATTATTCCAGCCTCGTCTTTGCTGATATGGACGGTAACCTTGGGATCTGTGGTTGCGGAAATAATTATTCCTGTGAGGACCTACATTTTCAGTTTTTCCTTCCTCAGGCTTATCAGTTTGTTGCACTTGATCCATGTAGACCGTATTAACGTCTTTGAATTCGTGCCTCTGACCTTTTTGTACCAAATTTGGCATTGGACTCGTGTAGTCAAGCCTTCTCAACAATTCGTCCATACTTGTCAAATCTCTAATGTTTGACGATATGATCAGTCTTCTTACCTCCACAGGCAGCATACGTGAAATCGCATCTATCAACTGCTCTGTTGACAATGGGGGTTGCAAAAATCTCAAGCGTGATAGTTGACTCGTGAAGAAATCAGCGTACCGTGTTGGAAGAGTACCTGAATACTTCCTCGAGTATACCTCAGCTCTTAGTGAATTCTGAGCTTCTATTGACCAGAATCGTTTAATCAGTGCCTCTGCAAATTCGTCAAAATTGCTGAAAGTGTACCGAAATGCTCTAAACCATTCGAGGGGTCCTCCAGCTAGAAATCTTTCTACGATTCTCATCTCTCTCTCTCTAGGAATGTGGGCTTCTATGAAGTAGTCTTTAAGATTCCTGATATATTCGATCGGTGTGAGACTATCAGTGTTGCTAAATTTTTGAGGTTTGTCTTCAAAATTCCGGATGACTGTCACATTTCTCGGATATGAATCCATATAATTCCTCCCACTATCACGATACTTCCATTCGGGTTCAATGTTCCGATCCTCTTCTTCTTCCCTGAATCTGGATATACGTTCCTCAGGACTAATATCTCTCTCTTCTGTATTAAGGTTACCTCTTCTCACGTAATTTCTCTCCTCTTCACCAGTCAATCCTTCGGTATCCTTGTCTGTGATTTCCGTGATGACTTTCCTAATCAACTCTTCCTTATAGGTTTCCATCATGCTAGCTTCTCCTAGTTTCAAATTCTGCAGCTTGCTCGTAGTTTCGTTAACATCAGAGACAACCTTATGAATTTGTTCCTTTAATGTTTGCACGTCCTGACCTATCTGTGTTCTATCCTCTACTTGCTTTTCGGATAGCGAATCCATCCTTACATTCAAGTCTTTCCTAATCTGAACTACTTCGTTATTAATGTCTACTTGTGTACTGGCAAGTTTTCTTTCAATTCGTTCCTGAATCTGTTCTACATGTTCCCCACTTGACCTGTTCCATTCATCTTTCCACACCGTTACATTTGCAGTTAACATTTCTGCAATATCTACTTCGATGTCCTCCTTAAGTAAACGATTGTGATCTAATACTTGGGTTCTCATGACCTCTACATCGTATTTTAAACCAGCTAAAGAAGCTGTTGTCCTAACAGACTCGTCAACTAATCGAGTTGTTAATGCACTAATGTTACGAGTACAAAGGGATTTTGAAGTTTCAATTTCCTCCCTAACTTTGTTAACATCAGTCTGAACTTTAGCAATGTCTACAAAAACAGTATTGACTTCTACTTGTATTTTATTGATATCGCTTTGCATATCGTTAACATCTGAATGAATATTATTGATGTCTACTTGAACATTTGACACATCAGTTCGAACATTACTAACCTCTCTTTGAACTTCTTCTACTTTGTCTTGTACAGTAGCAACATCATTCCTTACAACAATTACTTCAGCTCTAGCACATGAAATATCACCCCGGACATTAGCAACGTCAAGATTCAACATGGTAAGATCTTTTTGTACCTTAGACACATCAATTTTAACATCAGACACATCTTTATGAATGTCACTTACAGCATTCTCGATTCCCTGGGTACTGATCTGTAAACGCGACATATTATTCTCTAGGTTTGTAGAACTGGTCTGAAGAACTTTCAAACTTTCATCCATTCCACAAGCATTCTCCTCCATTCGACTAGTATTCCTAGCTTCCATCTCCCTCACACTTTCATTCATGCTAGCTTTCAAATTAGCAGACATATTACTAGCATTCTCCTCCATCATCTGCTTCATATTGTTGGACATCTCCTCCAACATTTTCTTAATACTTTCATCTGCCATTTCAATAATATTTCAATAATAAACTGCTTTAGGGACATACATCAAACAGAGCAAAATAACAACATCTGAGCAACATTTTTTACCATATATAAATTTTGAGCAAATTTCTGTCTTAAATCTAACTTATAATTACCTTATAATTAACCTTCGTAGACACTTCATGTTGAAATAAACTCAAGCACATGTTCAAGTTTCTTTGGTTCAGTTTAAAATATCCTAACACAAATAATTTACATTTATAATCCAAATAGTTTAATTTTATCTTTAATATGACTATGATGTCATAAGCCGGTCAAATAAAATAAGATTCCAGATCATAGGCGATTTTTCTAAGTTTCCAGCCTATTTAACCTCTTTCAAGTCGTATAAGATCTGATCTTTTCTGAGTGTAATTTTCCTAATACAACACAACATTTATTCCTATATAATCACTCTCTCAAATTCTACAATTGGCTAAGACATCTAACAAAGAATCAACCTCTTTATTTGAGTCTTCACAATCCCTTTGACATCGATAACTTGGTAATCCAATGTTATTCGAACACTCCACAAAAATTGCGGTGTCAATTCTCCTGCAATAACTCGGTAATCCAATGTTTTGCTGATCGTGCCAATCGAGCCAATCGTGCCCCACGAAATTGCGGCGCCAATCCTACTGTACCCGATATCCTGATAGTAGGCTGTCAGATATCCGCCCCCTCAATCGGATTGCCAATAATCAAACGCACCGGCACAGCTACATCAATGAAAATGGCACTGACAGATACTATCGAGATTAGAGCACAATAGTTAACAAGAAAATTATTGTGGAACACACCAAAATAAACGAGGGTTCATACTTACCTTTACTTACCTCTTCAATTTATCTCGGGGACTGGGTTGTCAACTGGATCACTTAAAGTATGCCCACACAATAACCTCCACCATGATATTTAAAATGAACCAGAACGAAGACGAGAAACTTTAAACTGCACAATAATTTATTTCACATAAAGAATGATTTCAACAAAAATGAAACAACAAAATCAACGTGGCAATCAGAAGCCATCGACCACATAACCATGTCCTCCTGTAGGACCTGTACTCTCTACATATAATGTTTCAGCTTTCTCAAGCTCATAGCAACGTAAAATAGTAATGCACTGGGGATGGAAACGGGATTTGGGATGAGACACATATATCAATTGTTTTGCGTGTTTATATACTTCACATTTTATTTATAGCCACAAGGCTATTATGGAACGTCCTTGGCCTCTGTAACACAGTTGTCCGGGCCAGCTGCAATGCACCTGTATTGTCAAAGCGGACTCCCGTTCGTTCAACCCTAGCATAAGCGTGTTACCTCAGAGCTTGGCTCTCCCTTTTCAAACACGTAAATGTTCACATCTCAACTGAAATATTATCACGCAAATGTCTTACATGCTTCATTCAAACACCAGTGGATTACTCCAACAATCCCAAATCATGATTAATTGTTCAAACCACTTGCTTAACTTGCGTTGTTTAGAGTATAAAAACAAAACTCTAAATGTTAATTAATTATTTATAACAATAATAAATTGTTTATAACAATGTCAAATGACCATTGAAAATTTTATACACGCCTGTATTAATCACTATCACTTCAAATTATTATCAAAGATATTTACAAAATTATTTACAATATTAATTGTTTATATTATTTATACAAGGAATTCATTAAACCACACGTTTATCCGGTTGATAATTACTCAAATCGTGATGATATAATCGACCAATGAAGGTTAGTTATATTTAACTGTCAAATTCAGGTTTAATAAGGTTTAATAATAATTATTAATATTTGTGACGGTAACCTCCATTCAAAATCTTGATCTCAAATTATTTAACACTCTTGTTAATTTTAACAGTATTTTCATATGAGTAATCTTTCAAAGAACAAGAACAATACAATCAGCGGGAAAATACTTCGCTTATAACGCACAAAATTGCACAACAATTGGCCCAAAATTCATCATATATCTTCATATATATGGCATAAAAATCCTTCAAACTACACACAAAAACCTCCACTTATTAATTCATCAACTTCATTAATTATTGTGGGAACCTCCTTCATTATTCAAGGGCATTACTCAACAGCGACTTCTACACGTCCACTGAACTAACGATTATACATCCATTGTTCCTCTTTAAAAATTCTTATATTCATCAATTGTAATAATGACTGTTATTATTTAACCTTCGTGGGTTTCATTCATGAATCGATATGAAGTAAAAATTTGCCAATCACAAATAAATTTAATAGCAAATACGATTAGACACTCCTGCCTGGTCTATCAAAATTGAGATTAACATCTTCAAAGTAACGCAGTATAAAAATACTATCTTCAAACAAAGTTCATCTAAACTGCAAAATAGTCGAATAGAATACAATTAGACTGTGGAATGCAAACATTATTGTTCCAATCTATAATTGAGAAAAACTCCTATCAAATGTTCATTACTATAGTGTATTCAATAAATCGAAATAAAAGTTCATATTTCATAAAATTGTCTATAATGCAATGATAAATGTCTATGTTGCAATCATGTTCATAAGACGACTAGTATTTCAAAGATCGTCGATATCGTAATAGATTTTAACGCTCTAAAAACATTTAATCATTCTTCTTTCTTGAGGATTACAGAAAATTGGTCAAAGTAATTTACTGAATAGAATTACTTTAATAAAATGACACGCTGTCTGAATTCAAATCTGCCATAGCAAATCGTTAACTTTACAGTCAAATCGTGACTACAAAAATATGCAAATTACTGAATCTAAATCATCAGTCTCAACTGATCCAAAATTATTAAGTATGCCAATGACATAGCAATGTCTCAAAAATCGAAGAAAAAGGCATAAATCATCGAAGTGTACTGAGTACAGAAATATCAATCAAGAAAATGGGGCAAAATATAGGACAGAAAATATGGGAAGAATGGTTGCTCAGATATCGCTACAAGACTCAAATAATACAAGAAACGTTCACGACTACCTTATCTGTTGATTGAAGTTCTAGGGGAAAGTTTTCAAAGAAAACTGCTGTTGGTTCCATTTCACCAGCGTGAAGATGTGCTCCGTCCTCGAACCTGGAATCAGCGTCCTCGGAGAATCGAACTGCTTCCTCCTCCGAAATTGCACTGCTCCGTGGATACGAAAAACATCCTTCTGGCAAAACTCTTCTTTGTGCGCCGGGACAACCCTGGCCTCTCTTGAAAGTTCCCTGAAGTTCTTGCAGGAATTCGCCATGAAGTTTATTGTAGTTATTTCCGCAGAAATATTCATAGTTGTGGAGTATGAAAATATTTCCACTGCTATCTGGTATAATTCAGCGATGGATTCACGATGCATGAGTGTAGTTGGATGTTCACTACATGCTCGCTTTTGTAGAAAGACGATTAACGAAGTTCCATGCTGTTACTTTACTCCAACGATATATGTCCCAATTGCATTAAAGCCTTAGCCTTCCATCTCAACTACTGTTATAATCATTGAAAGCACTGCAAGATTATAATGTTCCATAGTCGAATGTATCGTTGTAATACCAAACGTATTCTCCAATATCACTGTTGCCCTCCACGTGTCAGCCGTAGTGTATAATGTGGAATTTTAAACGTGTTTCTCCTGTGGCGAGAAAATCACTTTTGTTGGCAGCCTTAAAGTTCCAATATCTTTCGAAGTATAACTGTGAAATTGTTCAAATCTTGTACACACCTCAATGTTGTACTGCCCAATAGAACTATAATAAAGGCTGAAGTTAGCGCTTGATATCTTGACTGGTGGAAACGTTAATGTGAGCGTTTCAACTTCACCTAGTTTCGAGCAGCGTAAAATGGAACTGCTCCGAGTTCGTTCGATGCGCCGGGCTTTAACCACGCTAAAGACAACTTACTTCACTGAATCACTTGAAAATAACTATATATCACCAGAAATATATATGCGATCTGACATATGAGATCTGAGTTCTGAGAGCTCCTCTCTCCTGTGCACGACCTTTTATCAACTTCTTAAGGGGCGTATCCATCCCTTCCATAGCCTGTTGCTGCGTCATTGCTGGAAGTTTTAACTTTGGCTATACTTGACGGATTTTCAAATTTCAAAAACTCAAAATTAATTTCTTCAAAATTCCAAATCAATGCCATAACTGAAAATAGATTTCCACAAATCTGCATGCCAAAAGTAATTAAATATCGTAGTTTCAGCAATCTCCGTCTTCCTTCCAAACTATCGTTCATTGGTTCGAGTCTCTCCTCCAATAGCGTAGCTTCTTCCTTAGCACAATACCTTGTTTCCTGCGACTGCGTCGTAAATCTAAGATCTTTCTCGAACAAAATCATGACGTCACCAAGAATCTCAGCTCAACCATCCTACTGGCATGAAATCTGCGTCATCCGTGCCTACGTCATGAATATCCACGTCACAACTATGACATTCATAACTTTACTCATATTTGCCAATACAGCCATCGTGGTCTCAATATAATTCAAATTACGGGGGCAGTACTGTACCCTTTTACCTACCAATACCTGTTGAATCCCTGGATAGCAGCTGGATCGTAGAACCTGAAAATGCCCCGGCTCTAAAGACCCCCCAAGTTCTACCAACAGACACAGGGATAATAGGGCCACTCGAATACCTAACAGGATGTATTAAGACTGACCAAGGCTCAGAAAAAGAAAAGACTAGCTCAAAACACGAGAATTCTTCAAGGGGAAGAAAGAATCTCAAAGGTGTGGTAAACACTAAAATACCGAGCGATGACCCCCTTAATACACCCTTCCATCACCTCTATAAAGCATCACGCAATAATTAAAACCAAGTAGTAAAGTGATTTATTGTAAGAATAAACAAGACAGAAGAGTATCAATTTCGTCGATACCACGACCAATCAAAAAAAAAAAAATCTCATTGATTATATTGGATTATCTTCCAGAAAAAAAAATATGTATATATATTACCCATTATCACAACTAACTTTTAGCTGATTAAAATATAAGGCATATTAATAATAACAATGATGATCAATCCCATAGGGTAAGCATTCACAAAAAGAGAAATATTATAAGACTTGAATACATTAAATTAATTTCGGTTCCTTAACGGAAATAACATCTTATACAAAAATATCCTGGTTATAATTACTAATCCTACACGACATCTTCAGTAACTTTATATGTTCTTGTTATTGAATGAAGAAATTCATATGGCCTATTTACAGAATATAATTTACACAAAATTCCAGAATAATTTCAATTATTCTCTTCCTACTGACTTGATGTCACGACATTCCTTTCTGTTTAATATTATTTCAATTCTTGTTTTAGGGAAATTCTGCCGAACAGTTAAGCTAAGCAAAAATTAATTGTAAAGTCAGTCTTAAATAGTTATCGGTTTCCTTTTTAAACATACATCTTATGACAAAATTGTTATATTAGTTTTACTGGAAATATTTAACCGAATATCCACTCAAGATTCCCAACAATACTGCTCGGAAAAATATTAATCTTCACACAGGCATTTTCACGATAACAGCGATAAAGTTAACTATGACCAAATATTAACCATCCTAGGTTAAAACAACACCTCTCTGGGTTAAAACCCCAATCAATCTAATCCTGATTGGCACACCTGGCTCAATCCTCAACAAGAAAAATATGCTTTACAAAGCATTGCATCAATATACTTAAACACAAAGACATTACTCATAGTACATGCCTCTCTAAAGACCAATATGCACCTATAATAGGAGCCTTACTGTTATAAATCCACAATTATGCAAATCAGCTGTTTATGGTAAAAATCCTGAACTCGAAAAATATGATCCCGTAACAGATTACCAACAAAGCCCAGTAGATTTCAGAAATATTCCACCTAACTTTAAAAACTTGCCTTACATTGATTTATTATATGATCCATAATTCTTAAACGTATGACTTATAGTAAGTCGTCCCTGGGATTATCCTCGCAAATTTGGATGTCGTTCAAATACCCTCTTACTAGAAAAAACTATTGCACTAAAGGCAATGATATCAATTTAATCCAGTGTTAACTTCAAAAAAAATATATAAACTGTATATAACGCTGCCCAACCACACAAACTGAGGTTGTAAAGTGGTCTATAAAAATAAATTCAATCTCAAAATAAGATCCTCCCTGAATTTCCCGAACGCGAAAATGTCGATGGATTAGACCTACAGCATGGATCTAGGTTAGCAACAAAGGCTAAGCGACTAATGACCCATTAGGCAATCCATTTCGAAAATCACGCTCAGAAAACACAAGTTAAATCTGTTATTAAAAAAAACTGAAGAAAATATAGTCCAAGGACTCGAAGTAACATTTAGAATAACTGGGTCCGAAAACTTCCTAATATCTTAATAAGAATACGAAAAGGAAAATTCCTCTCAAAGAATACGATAATCCAAGCGAAAGTGCTTAAAGAACAATGCACTAGAATATGAAAACTCAACCAAAGTTCTCAAAAGAAAGTTGCGTTACTAAAAATGTTCTTACACAAGAAAAACTGTAAATCTTCCTCCGACATTTGCTTCTCGACAAATAAGAATGAGCATATCAGTTTAAATACTGTAAAATACTACTGAAATTATTAATTTATTCATCAAAATTACACAAAGGATGCACTCATTTTTATGAGTCAAAATCCTGGCATCATAGAAGGTCAGTTTCGAAATGAACATCGAACCTGCACTTTCCACTGAACCATTTAAACTACAAAATCAAATATGGCAAAGTGGTATTTATAAATGTCCACGCTACACTACTGTAACAAGTTGAAGTGATCAGTACCTTTGGCGAATCTAGATGAGGAAAAAAGGATATCGTTGGCCATAATCAGCTCCAAACCAACAGAAAATATGCTGGACTTCAACTGGGTTTCCATAGAACGAACCAAAGTCCTCCCAGGCTCGAACAACACCCGATCGGTCGAAATAGTTCCAACATATCCTGGCGATATCTTCCCATACATATTCGAATACCAACGGAAGGACCGCACACTGTTTATCAGCTCATCACGAAGCGAAGGTGAACTCGAACCGTCACTAACACGTTCCAATATGTGAACGCGCGTGTGAACAAGTTCACGAGGGTCGACGCGGCCCCTCTCAACACGAGAGTCGCGTGCACACTTCATGCTAAATGAAAGTTGCCTTCAACAAGTCCCCGCTGCACCCTGCTAATGCAGTATTCTTAAATCAATTTAGCCTACCATCGTAGTGGATATAAGCTTCATATTGTCCCTTCCCCCTGACACCTTGCTTGAGAATGTACTCTTTTCAAAAGGTATAATCACTGTGAAGAGTGAATCAAATCTAGGCTGCATTTCCACGACGGATTATATGCAGAGTTTCGTGACACATCACGGCTGAGCTCGCGGTCGTGATTATAAAAGTATCCATCCGCATGGCCCGTTAGTTGCTGTAGACACACAGTCGCAGAGGTAAATTATTACATGTTTAAGACCATGTCTGAGCCCTATTAAACACGTTTCTACTTCACGTAGAATGCTAAACAAACTAGAATACACTTCAGCACGGTCACACGTTTTTAAAACTCCCGTTAGCTGGCGATTTTACTTTCACTGATTTCCAGCTCAACCCTCTGCGCTGTCAAGTTCTATACACATTGCGCTCTGCACGAGGTCGCCTGAGTCTCACATCTGCTTCCCCCACTCCTTCACACGTCATGACTCGATACGAAATATATCGCAGTCGAAACGTAATCAGCAGTGAGTTAACATATCATCTTCTGTTCTTCATACTTTCTTAATAATGGCTTTCTTAATAATAGCTTTCTGCCATGGAAATATACATATAGACACATGTATCTGCTTACATAAAGCGCTAAATATGCATTAATTTGTATTAATCACTCTCAGGTGAATCGATCGATATGGTGTTAGACACAGTCAACATGGTTATTATCGATGAGCTTCGGGTTTCTCGTCAGAAACACGAGCTCTGCCGATCTCTTTCTTGATAGCATGGCTTTTTCTTGCTGCAGACCAGCTGTTATGATCGACTTCAGAGGCAAGTTAGGAAGTTACAGGGTGTTCCCAAAATACTGTAACCATGTCTGTACTTAAGCCCTTTTATGAATAATGGTGCAGTACGATCCCGGCATTTGCCCGAAGACGAAGTGGGAAATCACGGAAAACCACTTCGAGGATGGCTGAGGTGGGAATCGAACCCCCTCTACTCATTTGGACCACCCGAGGCTCAGTAGACCCCGTTCCAGTCCTCATACCACTTTGCAAATTTCGTGGCAGAGCCGGAAATCGAACCCAGGACCTCCGGGGCGGCAGCTAACCATGCTGACCACTACGCTACGGAGGTGACATACATATTTCTACATTCCCTCTCAATAAGTTTTATTTCCGTTTTACCATTGCATTACAGCATGTAATCAAAAGAGCTAACTGTTGTCCTCAATACGCCGTTTGAATATCTGTAATCAGTTCCAGTAACTGACAACAGATGGCAGTACCTCGCCCATATAGTTCCATTAACTGACAACAGATGGCAGCACCATTGCATCGATATACTTAACACACAAGACATGGCGCGTTTTCACGTGATAGTTATTTATGAGGATTAAAAACGAGTGGAATATTTAAGAAAAGGAAATGTCGAAGAACATTAACTGACAGTTGAATGTGTAGGCTATGTTGTTTATGTACCTTAATATTGCAATTTCTTCCCAATGCTTCGGTGGTCAAGTTGGTAGCGTCCTATACTAAAAGTTATAATTATGCATCGTCGATATACTCTTAAATTATTAAAGAAAAAAGTAGTTCTCCAGGCACTCGCGCGTGCCCACAATTGCTTTCGTCATGAGAGATACTTGGCAAACATAATTCGTTTGAAGGGCTCCGACATCGTGGTCACTCAGCCCCGTGTACTTTGGTGTGTATGTGTAAAATTTTCTCTGATAACCTGTGTTATTGTGATGGCTGCATTAATGTGTGTATTTGTAATTAAGGTGGGAAATGGCAAGGAGACGGCCGAGGCCTTAAGTTAGGAACCATCCCGGTATTTGCCTTGAGTGGAAGTGGGAAACCAGGGAAAACCACATCCAAGATTGTCGAGGTGGGAATCAAACCTTCCTCTTCTTAGTTATACCTCAAGAGACTGAATGTGCCCCGTTTTTGCCCTCAGACCAGAATTAAATTTCTTGGCAGAGCAGGAAATGTAACCCGGGTCTCCGAGGCGATAGCCAATAATGGGTGGGCTTCCATGTGTTAATACGATTTTTGACATGCACGGGGCATAGAATTCTAGAACTGCCTCCATTAGGGTGACTGCCGAAGTGAGTATTGAGTATAGGCCTATGCTCATTCTAATAGTTGGCGAAGTGATTCTATGTTCCCTTGCAAAATGTACTGCCATAACCTATAACAGGTGATGGAAATTGCTTATTTAGAGCAGTTTTGTACTGTTTATATCAACTTGAAGAACGTCCTTCTGAGCTGCGTTTTCAAGCTATTGCAAAATATTTCGCTGGCAGAAACAATTATAAGGAATTTTTATAGGCGATCAGTCTCATCGCATTCTCCTCAGCAACCAACTTGAGTATGAAAGTGTCTGGACTGTGAATACACTGGTCATGTTGAACTTCATTGTATAAGACAATTGTTTAATGATTATTTGTACTGAGTACTGAGTCTAACTACGCAGTTGATTTCGGCAAATGGAAGTATTATTTGCCATTTAATATTTAGCGGCTCCGTTATTGCAGGACACTATAGTGTTATCGAATAATAAGAAGCCACATTTAAAATCCAATATAAATAGGCCATTTCAGAAACAATCCCAGATATTATGCAGTACAGTGTAAGTTCTTTGACGATCCAATGTAAACATTGTTCTACATTGTATTTCTCTTGCGTAAAATCTACGCGTGATTACTTTGGCCTTTACTGTTGTGATAGTAAAATTGATCTGCTGGAATATAAGATATTTGCCAAGCTGCAACAATGTAATGATATTAATTTAAAAGTCATTGAACTTATATCCAGTAGTTCAAACACATACATCAGCGTTAACAGATTGGATACTGAAGATGAAAGCCAGGTACTTCATTTCCCTATTGTAGAATTCTTCAATTCCTTGGAATTAAGTGATTCGCCTCCACATACTCCGACGTTTGAGCCATAGTTATGCTCCTTAGAAATCTGAACGTTTCCCAAGGACTCACATATGAAAATATATTAAGTGTAAGAAATATGTAAGAAATAGCTTGGATTCGGATATAATAGGTGCAGTAATATTAGGCAAAGAGCTCAAATCCTACGACTTGATTTAACACCTTCCGATAAAACACTTGCAGGTACAGTACTTTTTCTTTTAATAGGCAACAATGTCCTATTAGCTCGGCCTACTTTATCAAAATCAATCAAGCTCAAGGAGAAACTCTGGAACGTATTGGGCTATTTAACTCATCACGTTTTCAGTCATGACCAGCATTATGTTGCAATGTTGAGAGTGTTATCTTTCGACGCCCTTAAAGTTGCAATAGTGCTAAAAAGTAATCCTACAAAGAATGTAACTTACATAAGAAGCTTCTTCAGTAAATATCTTTTCCATTGTCCGTCATGTTTTGACGGGTTTCAACTAGTTTTTATTATTATTATTATTATTATTAATATTATTATTATTATTATTATTATTATCTTAGTACAGTAAAACCTGCCTAAACAGTCCCTCTATATACCGGAAACCTGGACAAACGGAAAACAAAATTCGGAACGGAGGTATTTCCTATGTAAAATGACTCTGTAAACCGCAAAACTGCCTAACGCGGAAACGGAAAGAAATTCCGGAACTGTAGTCGTAAATAACCTGACTAAGATGGATTATCTTATCCATAATACAAAGCTATGTACTAAATATTGAGCGCGACTGTACTTGCAAAAAAGTCCTAGGAAACATTAACTCTAAGTGTTCCTCAAGTACGCAGCAGGTATGCTACATTTCACAACATCTGGACCAACCCTCTTGAAATACACACAATTTCCTTCTGACAAATGAGAGTACAAGTACGAATAGAAGAAAACAGTGAACTTGAGTGATCTTTTACTGTGTACTGCATTTATTTACGTACCTTAATTCAGTGACAATAACTTCTAAACATAAGACACACTGGAGGAGAAAATTAAAGTAATAGAAGAACAGGAGAGAAACTAACGTCCGACTAAAGAATTAACTGGGCGGCTTCGGTGGCGTAGTTGGTAGCAGTTGGACCTATCAGCAGGCATAGAATCATGTTGGCCGCACTGACATTTTAATTGCTCCAAATTAATCTGGAATGGCAGGTGCTACACGTGTGCAAAATATAGAGCTGTTGGCGTGCATACTTGCTGATATATTGATATTAGGGTAAAAAAATATAGAGAGCATTTATTAACAGTTGGCAGCCCTGATTGCTCTTAAGAATACTTATAGTCATATCTGTTGTGTTACACATAGCACATACAAAATTTTGTTGAAATCCAACTGATAGTATAGAAGTTACATGTATTTAAAAATTGGTCCTATGAGCAGGCCTGGAATCATGTTGGTAGGACTGACGTATATAAGTTACTCCAAATTAATCTAAAATGTCAGGTACTATACGTGTGCATAGTTTAAAGCTGTCAGCTCGCATACTTTCCAGTATATTGGTATTTGGATTTTAAAAAAATAGAGAGAGCAATTATTAACAGTTGGCAGACCTGGTGGCTCCTAAGACTACGTTCAGTCATATCTGTGTATGTACACATATTACATACAAAATTTGGTTGAAATCCAATAGATTTTTTAGAAGTTTAAAATTTGGACATATCAGAAGGCTTAAAATTATTTTGGCAACGTTGTCATGTATAGCATCCTGGAAATTAAATTGAAATAGTATTATCTATATGTGTGCCAATTTTAGAATAGCTCCCATGCATACTTTCCAAGATATCCAACATGGAGCTCAAATTTCTAGTGCGTTTTTTCAGCAGTTGGTAGCACTGACATCATTTTCAAATATGGGCTTGAGATATTCCGGTATACCGGTATACATCTTTACTCATACTAAATTTGGTTTCGATTGCTGCAGACGTTTAGGAGTTGATAGGGGCGTGGGGGGGGGGGGGGGGGACACACACACAGACAGACAGACAGAACAGACAGACAGACAGACAGACAGACAGAAAGAAGGACAGACAGACACACATTTTCCCGGATCGATCTCATAAGTCTACTTTTTCCTCATTTTTTCAAAATGTTAAAAGTAGGCTAAAAAGTAGGCTCTTTAGTTCGTCACGGAACTTCTTGTTTGTAGTGTATTTTGTCGTATTTTTAACTCAATTCTTTGTAAAACGGAAACCTGTGAAAACTGAAAAATTAATCTGGAACGATTGTGTTCTGCTTTAGGCGCGTTTTACGGAAGTACCGTAGTAGAAGTATTCATAACAAACCATGCCTGCCCGTAAAGGAATAGAGAAGTAAAGGTCGACCTTGTTGCTATTGTGATTTAATGGAACTCGACTCCACGCTCCGCAACAATCGATTGCTTCGCTTTTGCCGGGAACTAGATTTATAATTTCTGCTTCATGTACGTTGTAGTTTTTTTTGTTTTGAAAATTGCTTTTAGAATATTTATCTGATTAATCCCTCTTGTTTGCCAGCATTGCGATGCAATAAGCTGCCGCTGCAATTATCAGATACAATGTATCGCCTAATGAACTATCCAAGCGAGTTTTATAGGCAAAGGATAGAAAATATAATCCCTGCTTTCCGTATCAGCACCATTGAGATTATACTCTGTGAGCTGACAGAATAGGATTGACAGTTCTCGCCTCGCCATGTGGTCAGGGTACGAGGTTGCCAAACAGTTAGAATAACAAGCGATTACACTGTACAAGCCAGTGACTAAGCTAACCAGGCACTGACGCACGTGGGCTGTGATATTGCAACACAGAGTATTATGACAACAACTATGCGATCATGGATTGGTCAAGAGGCAGAGGGGTGATGACTGACGTGGAATTTCCGGTCAAATGTCAATACCATTCAGGCAGCTCACAGAGTATAAGTCCAATTCTAGAATAATCTGTAGTTCTCTGAAAGTCAATTTTTCGTTTGATGTTTCAACTCTTTCATTTTATAAATCTAGTGACATGATTATTGGGCTTATTGCCATCCTTTGATGAGTGCAGTAGATTTCCATTTGTTCTGATGGCACAGGCTGGAGTAAAATGTGGAATTTTCACCGATATCTTATTGATGGCTGTGATTATATGGAAGCTACATAGGTGTACGGTAGATGGTAGTAACTAATGACATTCAGGAGACAGCAAGTGAATTATTTGTTTTCTGAAACTCCACTTCTTCATATGAACATATTCTCCAGAAACAGAAAAATAACTTTCTGTATGCCATAATTTATAAAGCAAGCAAGAAAGCTTGTAGTTTTACGTGACCGTTAATCGTGCGATCATGAGCCACGGGACCTCATTTTTACGTGGAATCCGAACCACAGGATGTGACATTTCACATCGACAATCTCACATGTATTGACCGGGAATCGAACCTGGTCCACCTTGGTGAGAGGCCAACAGCTTGACCGCTGCGCCACCACGCCCCTCCACCCTCCCGTAATTTATAGTTCTCAATTTTATTTCAAAATAATTTGGGTGTTAGAGAAAATTAAATGAAATGAAAACCTACAACTAAATCTAACTATTGGCATACAACTTGTTGTTGATTTATTTAGAGGTGTTGCTACATCATGAGCATGTAGCTCCTATTATCTGGGTGTGTGTAGAATTGGTATAATAACTTGTGTTACTGTGGTGACAGTAATAACTACATATTTAATGTTATTGATTTCACATCCCTTTTAACTATGGTACTTCGGCTTTTAGAGATGCTGGGGTGCTAGAAATTTGCCCCAAAGGGAATCTTTAACGAGACAGTAAATCTACTGACACGCCTCCCTCGCATTTGCGCATCCTTAAATTCCAACTGACTGCGCCACGATTCGATTCTGCATCCTTGGGAACAGCAGGCGAGAACGTTACCGCTGCGCCACGCAGCCAGTGTGTGCTCGTATTTGTAAATTAAGTAAAATATAGGAAGCATGCGGCCGTGGTCTTAAGTTAGTACCAATCCTGAAATTTGCTTGGATTAGAACCACGGAAATCCACTTACAGGATGGGTGAGGTGGATATCGAACCCTCTGCTTCTCAGTTTTGCCTCACGAGACTGAAAAAGCCCATTCCAGCCCTCGGACCAGAATTAAATGCTAGCCATTACACCATCAGCTGGTTACAACTAGCTTACGTATTTGAAGCAGAAGAAGAAGAAGAAGAAACAGATTTTAAGAGAAATTAAAGGCAGGGAAGGGAAATGGCCTCAAACCTCGAAGAATGAGAGTTGAGGGGTTGGGAAAGAAGTACAGACATGAAAGGCAGATAGGAAAGGGAAAAAGATAGAGTCCTCCCCTAAAGTGAGTGCAAAATCATCTAAGTTGTTGAGTGTAAGTTTGCAAATGTATCGACTAACAATGATGTGTGCTAAACTAGAAGAAAATCCGTCGCCAATTACAGAAATATAAGAACTCACTGCCAGGTTCCTAAAACTGCCGTTTCCTCCAATAGCGGTACCGTATTCTAGCGGCCGTAATGTGACGGCGAATAACGTCACATAAACGTTCCTCATAGAAACAAAGGTTTTCTAGAAATCGTTGTCTACCACCATCACATGTAGTTACGGTGGCGTCATTCATATGACGGTGGTGAGTGTGGTAAAAACAGTTCGTCATCATTTTTGTACGCCGTACGGTGTGTGCTGAATTATATACAATTACTGATAAGGTGATATATTGGAGTATGGAAGAAGAGGGTACATTAATAGATTTCGTAAAGAATCATGAGGCATTGTATAATGTGAAGAGTAACCTTAAAAGTGCACATTGTTTCTGTTCAGGAGATATTGGTATTTCGTTTCTGTTGTACGACACTGAAGTTATGTCATCCTTTATGCAATTCAGAACATAATCAAATAACACTGCTGTCAACCAAAATTATTCTCTGAATTTATCTTCATTGCAGTGCAGATGACGACGCCCTCAACAAATTGCATATGCACCTTCTGAAGGACGCCTTTAGAAATGTTATTTCCTCAAGAACGTTCCCTATCGTCTTCAGTAGGCTCTTCTTCCAAAATTTTTATTATTTAACTGTATGACAACATGCCATCACGACACACATTGATAATTATCTCTACCTTTACACCATTGTTCACCGTCAAGACGGTCCCCAAATTCTATACGTCATCCGTCGTCACATTACGGTCGCTAGAAAGTGGTACCGCTACTGGAGGAAAACACAGACTTAGTGATACTGAGAATTGTGGGTGAGATCCATACGGAGATAGCAGCTAACAAAGAAAGATTTAAGGTGTCTACATCAGAAGCACATCTACTCTTTGGATACCTACCTGCCCCACCAAGAACAACAGCCCGTGAAGAGCCTAGGCCTACCAAGCGACCACTGTCCATCCATTTGACCTGCAGATATTGGGGTGACGCGTGATTAGCGCATCGGGTCCCTTCGGCCGTAAGTCTTGGTTTTCGTGATCGGGGCGCTGCCTCACTCTCAGACAGCTACTCAATTGTCCTCACGAGGCTGAGTGCACCCCGTTCCTGCCCTCACGTCAGTTTCTAAAATCCCTGACGGAGCCGGGAATCGAACCCGGGGCCTCCGGGTGAGAGGCAGGTGCAGCCCACCAAGAATATAGAATATAGAAATTCCACCACAATCATCATCTTTCAATACCGACAGCTGTGGCTACGCTCGCTAAAGCGCAGCGTTAGATCATGAGGCCTAGCTCTCTGCTGAGTCGGTAGACGCGTGGGTTCGAGCACCACCATCGGCCGTCCTTGAAATGGTTTTCCGTGGTTTCCCACTTTCAACACCAGGCAAATTCTACCTTCTGCCAGGCCACGGCCGTTTCCTTCCCCATCCTTGCCCAGTTTCATCAATACATCTCTCATCCCGGCGCGCAGGTCACCCACGGGCGTCGACTAGAAAGACCTGCATTCGGCCTCTCAGGAGGCCACAGGAAAGAAAATCTTTCAATGCGTTTAGTACAGCTCTTAAACATAACGATTCGTTGGCTAATGTCAATCGGTGAAACACCAACGAGTTTAATTCCGATGTTAAATCTTAAATCTAGGAAAAACTTCTTTCGAACGACGGCTCATTGAAAGGACAGCAGACACAGCTGGAATGGAAATGTGGAAGAGAAGGTCCTCTCAAACTGGATGGTTCCAAAGGATAGCCACCTTTCTGGTCACAAGGTGGAATGTGCTACATGGTAGGCTACATGGAAGACTTCGAAGAGAAGTGAGTAGAAGTAAGATGCATCTGCAGAAATGGGGTTTTACAACTAATGCATCCCTATGTGATTGTGGAGAGCACCAGATAGTGTACCTTGTGCCTATCAACATGCGCAATTGAAGATTTAATCTTAGCCTCCTCTAATGCTGTTGACGTCGCCCGCTACTGGGCAATGAACATTTAATAATTAGTATTTGCCTCTTAGGGCCGGGTTCCCCAACGCAGCATTAACAGGCCATCAGTAAATGCCTCGTTAATTTTAACATGGCGTTTCACCAGCACATTCGCCAATTGGCATTAGCAAACCAATCGTTTTAAGGGCTGTATTAGTGTGTGTTATCTGTGATTCAGGTAGAAGGAATGCAGACGATCAATTTTTCTAGTAGTTCCTACTTTTGCTAACAAATGCTAACGCCCACGACACCTACTTGAGAACTTGGCTAGTAGATGTATAGCCCAGTCAAATGGTAGTTTTGACAAAAAAAAAATAGGGTAGAAGGTTTCTCGACGGAATCTTATGTTTTTCGGTGTGCTGAATCCGAATCTGAAGTTTGCCAACAAAAAATGACGGCTTCACAGTGAAAATCGCAAAGAAAACTAAAAATTTCGGACTTTTTTCACAAAATTGCTTAAAGTTGAAAAATATGCAACCTAGTGAATTTCTCATTATTTACAAAATTAAAGTAGATAAAATTTCTTTCAAAATGCACTGGGCACTTTTAGTTTTTGAGTGCAGGGTACCACAGCTAGAGCGAGCTGAAAAAGAGCGACGTTTTGGCACTTAGGCAAAAACGACAGAAACTCAGCCCTAACTAGCCCCAGACTCTTTCTAATCGTGTTTCCTCCATGAATACGTGTTTTATTCATTTTCTATGGTGGTAACATGATTGAAAGTTCGTTGTAAAAAATGTTGATCATCATCATCATCATCATCATTTCCCCTTATCCAGCTCCTGCCGGGTCGGGGTATTTATGGCACTTCTCCACTTTCCTCTTTCCTTCCACAATTCTTCTTCCACGATCTTGTCCCAGTCCAGATTTCTTTTTCTCACGCTGTTCTTCACTGAATCGATCCACCTTGTTCTAGGTCTTCCCCTAGCTCTCTTACCCTTGCACTTGGCCTCCAGCATCTGTCTTGGTATTCTATTTCCCTCCATTCTCCTTACATGTCCAAACCACCTTAGTTTATTCTTCTCAATTCTCTCATTTAGTTTTCCCATCCCAACTTCCGTCCTAACATCTTCATTCCTCACTCTGTCTTTCCTTGTCTTTCCTATCATGCTTCTTAGGAATTTCATTTCACTGGCTTGGATTCTACTCCCTTGCCTGCTTGTCAGGGTCCAAGTCTCAGCTGCATAGGTTAATATGGGTACATAGTGCACTTTATACATTACCTCCTTGCTTTTCCTTGGTACTTCCTTATCCCAAACAAGTTTTCTTACACTTTGATAGAATGCATTGCTCTGCTGTACCCTCCTGCCAATCTCCATGTCCAACCTACCATTTTTCATCAATTCGCTTCCCATATCTCGTAATTTTCCTGCTGTTGTTCTTCCGAAACCACGAATTACCCACTATCAGTCCATTCCTTTCACAAAAGTTTACAAGTTCCTCTCCTTCCTGGTTCTTTTTCCCATATCCATATGGTCCAATGACTTCCTCCTTTCCTTGTCTCTCGTTTCCGACTTGTGCATTCATATCTCCCATGATCACCACTTCTACGTCTGAAATTACTCTTTCTACATCCTCCAGGAATACTTCAATATCTTCTTCTCTGTTTCCAGTCTGTGGTGCATACACTTGTATGAAGTCCATCATGTCATTCTTCATCTTCATTCTAATTTTCATTATTCTGTCACTCACACACTACCACTTCAACATACTCCTCCAGTTGTTTCGAGGTTATCAGCCCCACGTCATTTTTTGCCTCTTGGCCACCACTCCAGTATAATGTATATCCTTTCCTCAATTTCTTCCTTCCTTTACCTTTCCATTTCACTTCACTCAGCCCCATCATTCCAACCTTCTCACTCTCCATGAAGTCTACCACCTCCTCCACCTTGCCTGTCAAGGTCATGACATTCATGATTCCCACTTTCATTTCGGTTACTGGTCGCCCATTTCTCACAGTTCCCCCAGTACCAAAGGAACTGCGTGTCGCCTGCAGGGTACGCCGTAACCTTTTCCGAATCATTGGAAGTGCCATTTCCATTTTAGGCTATTATTACGATGGGGTCGCCGCTCCCAAAGGCATTTTATGAAGCTACTGCCAGCTATTATTCAGGCCGCCCCTAACGTGGAGAACAGACGCCCTTGCAGCCGCCCCTAACATGGGAAAGAGACGCTGCCGATTGATGCTGTACTCATACTATTTCCTGAATACTGGGATGCCTCTTCCGCAATCTCCACCGTTCCGAAGTCCATCTTCTCCGCTGCAGATTCCGTTGAGGTCTTCGCACGTAACCCTGTGCACGGGGCCTATGTTATACCCCATAGGACTGGGTCCTCACCAGAACTTAGCCGGTACTGTAGTTCCATGGTATATTACAGTACCGTTGCCCACCCCCGCGACGTGGACGCGCCTGGCAAGAATTATTCATGTAGCCAATTATGATTGACTCATGGACCGGGTTAAGGAGATGTCTAAATCCAGCTTCCTAGTTAAGGTGGAGTATGTCTATCTGTACTTATCCACCTAATGGTAAAGTGTGAAAGTGATGAGGTGAGTAATGTAAAACAGTTTTTGTGATTTTTCACTCGACATCTCACCATGTCACACATATCTCACACTTTCCTAAAGAGATATATTTAATATATTGATAGTGTGAAACCGGAGTCGTTTCCCCTTTGTGTGAAATGTTCACCCTCAAGCCCTCAATAAAAGGGTCCCTTTTTTGCCGACAAATCTGTCCTTGACAGGTCCCCCTCCAAGCCTCCGGCCAACTCCTCTGCCATTCGAGTTTAGTTTAGTTTGCTCTCTCCTCCTCGTGGGACAGCTAAGCGTTCTTCTTCGGGTTTCTGCCGTTCGTTCAGTGTTTTCAAGTGAACTAATGTTGTTATTAGTGAATACGTGAGGAACAAAAATGTCGCGTCGTGAATTTGCAATTTGTTAGGAGCCTCTGGGTGATCAGACTCAAACTTTCTTTCAAACGACAAGAACAAGAGTAGATTCATAGAGCTCATCAGGAGAAGACTGAGTGAGGCAGGGATTGAATCACGACAAGCCATTGAGGATGCTGATGCCCTCATCATAAGAACGGCTCAATCCATAGCTTCCACGCATGGCACAGTTGCAGTAGTGGTGGGAGAAGATGTTGACCTTCTCGTCATCATGACAGGCATCCGCACTTCTCCTAACGTGTTCTTCCTGAAACCAGGAAAAGGGAAAGTACCACTGAAGCTGTACAGCCCTGGCAGCTCGCTAGAGGAGCCTCTGAGCCACCATATTTTATTCCTCCACGCTGTCAGTGGTTGTGACTCCACATCCGCCATGTTCAACCATGGTAAGACGAAACTCTTGAAGACCCTCAAGATGAAGCCAGTTCTTGCAAACTACCTTGAGCATTACATGGACCCCATAGCACAAGTCGAGGAGCTAGTGAAGGTTGGCGAAAAAATTCTAGTGGCCCACCATACCACTCGTCTAAACGAACTCAGGTACAAGCTGTACCTCAGTACAGCATATAATGTCACAGGAAACATGGCCTCGATCCCTCCCACTGAAGCTGCAGCCCCTATTTCACTGGGTTTTGAACAGTTTTCCAACTAGACACCTCAAAGTATTGTGTACAATAATATGTACAATTCCTTTTCCAGTGGAGTTACCGACCGGGGCCTTCTCCTCGACAACCGGAGGCTGCTCCATCGAGGCCAAAATGGAGGAAGCTCAATTAAAGAATTGAAATTAATTGTAATGTATTAATAGTTAATTACTATTACATTCCTTTTCATTATATTCATTTCATTTAATTTATGACATAAATAATGAAACGGCTTGATCGGTCCTTTATGAATTCCTACCACTCCGAGGGCAATGTTTTTCAAGGGCTCCGTAATCTTTTAACCACCATGGAACATGAATAAAGCACGTATTCATGGAGGAAACACGATAAGAAAGCGTCTGCGGCTAGTTAGGGCTGAGTTTCTCTTGTTTTTGCGTAAGTGCCAAAAAGTTGCTCTTTTTCGCGCGCTCTAGCGGCGGTGCCCTGCACTCAGAAATAAAAGCGACCAGTGAATTTTGAAGGAAAGTTTGGCTACTTTAATTTTGCAAATAGTGAGAAATTCACTAGGATGCACACTTTTCAACTTATAAGCGATTTTGTGAAAAAAGTCCAATATTTTTTTTTTGTGATTTTCACTGTGAAGCCGTCATTTTTTTTTGTTGGCAAACTTCAGATTCGGATTCAGCACACCGAAGAACATAAGCATCCGTCGAGAAACCTTCTACCCTATTTTTTTTTTTTTTGAAACAGGCACTTCTGAGCACCAAATGACTGGCCTAGTAACTATTATAGCGTTATTAAACTAACCTACAAATTTAAACTCAGCTATATTTCTAGATTTGTGCCGTGTATTGTGTGGGGTTTCGCCTAGGACATCAAGCTGGCTCATCAGTGGACTCTTGGTGTACCCACCCGGACCCCCACAGGAGTAGCGAACTGCGCGCTACCTCCCTTTTTTGAGGCGTGCCTGCGCCTCTTCACTGCGAGAACTAAAAGCTCAAGCAGCCATAACCTCCCTATGAAGGCCTCCAAAAAGGGAGGTAGCGCGCAGTTCGCTACTCCTGTGCGGGTCCGGGCGGGGACACCTAGAGCCCGTTGATGAGCGAGCTTGGTTTCCTAGGCAAAACCTCACACAAGACACGGCACAAACCTAGAAATATTGCTGAATTTTAATTCACTGGCCGTGAAAGCCAAAATACCATAACCTACAAATTTTAGCTTCCACAAGTGTAGTTAGTGGAAGGTTCTTTTTGGTTGGTTGGTTGGTTGATTCCTTACTTTTGGGGCTGCGAGAACGCGGTCATGTAGCCCCGTGTGCTTTGGGTGTGTGTAGAATCTGTCTGATAACCGGTGTTAATTGTGATGACTGTATTAGTGTGTGTATCTGTTTTAATTCAAGTAAGGACTGAAGACATTGAATTTTTTCAAGTAGTTCCTATTTTTGCCGCCAAACGCCACCGTCAACGACCAACTAGTTCAGAACTTAGTTACCAGATGCCACCGCAGTCGGCTCTTGACGACGAACGTAAGAACCTAAGAACGTTAGTCAAATGTTTAACCTATATATAATTTAGCATCACACAGTTGTAATTAGTGGAAGGTTCTTTAACATGCCATAAATTTATGACATGGGACCACCGGCTTTACTTCCCTTTCGAAGGAAGGCATATTGAGGTATTTTAACGCTCATAAAAATACGACGACTTCGTCCGGGTTTGAACCCGCGATCTTGGGCATAGAAGCTCAGCATGCTACCAACTACGCCACCGAAGCCACCAGAATACAGTTTAATGCACGCTCCAGTTTGGATTGGAATGCCACGTAAATCGACCGTCAGACGTTAATTAGTTTTAATGGTTTGTTAGGGATGCTAATGGATTGTTATAGTTTGGTGAACCACGACATTTCGGTAATCGCCCGATAAAGGCCATTAATGGTTTGTTAACAAACGAACTATGGTGAACTCGGCCCTTAGTTGTTCATAATTATCTGTATAAATTATGTGTTAGTCGTATCAAACAACAAAACAACAACAACCCCTGGCACTATACAGCCCATGAAGGGCCTAGGCCGACCAAGCGACCGCTGCCCAGCCATTTGGCCTGCAGATATTGGGGAGGCGCGTGATCAGAGCATCGGTTCTCCTCGGCCGTTAATCTTGGTTTTCTTGATCGGGGTGCTGCCTCACTGTCAGACAGCTACTCAATTGTCCTCACGAGGCTGAGTGCACCCCGTTCCAACCCTCACGTCAGTTTTGAAATACTTTATGGAGCCGGGAATCGAACCCGGGGCTTCCGGGTGAGAGGCCTATCTTAATTTATATTTAAAATTTCATTTAGATTCTGTCTCAGAAGTTTAACTATCATCATCATCATCATCATCATCATATATATTATTTCAGTAGTATGGATCCCACCTGCGGCACTCACAAGTGACCGATCATGAAAATCAGCATTCAAATGAAAGAGAATGGACATTAGCAGTGACGAATTACACTCTAATTCCCTAAATATCAATCATTTCTTTAAAAAATTACTTTTAAAAAATGTACGAAGTGGGCGATTTGCAGATATTGTTGAGGTATGAAAATACGCTCCATAATTGCTGTCCACTTCACATTTTGGTCGCTGTGACGCCCGTTTCATGTCATTTTAACATTATGAGGTATTTCCTTAATCATTTTGCATGGATTTCAGAAACAGTAAATCAAAGGAATGAGTACTCAAATCGTATAATTTCATAAATATCGAATAACCGGTGAGTGTCACGGCACACTCAGCACACAAATGACATTATCAGTGACAAATTGCATTCTAATTTCTTAAATATCAATTTTTGTAAGAAGTGTTCGATTTGCAAAACCTATTGGGGAAAGTGTGGTTTATGAACATGCGACATTTCTCGCACGGGTCCGCTTGTGTGCATTAAATCATAGGTACTTCTGACACGAATAAAGAAAGACTATCTTATTAAGGAAATATGCTTTCGTATCTTGCTTTATTATAATTAACTTACGGACTCTAAAGTACTTATCGGCAAGATGTGATACTCAGGGATGAATGCGAACTAGGGTCACCGGGCCAACTTTTAACAGCATCTCTCCGCTAATGGTCAAGGATACAGAGGATGGAATCTCCCCCTGCTTTCTGGGCACTGTTCCAAAATCAATGCAGCTCTTGTATTTTCATTTGGTATTTCCCATCGCCCTACTGCGCCTACTCCAGAAACCATGACCGATGTAGGTGACCCTCTTATAGCTTAGGTCATAGAAAGTTTGCCCTATAATGCTATCGATTATCGTCTGGAGGTAATATGACGTCACGGAAATCTCTGACGTCAGAGACGAGCCCGCTGAAGCGAAGGAAGTGTTTGTGTGGAGGAGTATGGCTTTAAAAATACATCAGCTATTTAATAACGGGCCAGAGTACACCCGCATTGTCAGCCATTTGCAAGAATTAAGTGTTGTTGAAAAGGAAGGAGAACCCACCTTAAGTTCACCGCTCGATCACGTACTTGGATCAAGAGTGGCTTAAGGGACTGAAAAACGTACAGTCAGCCAAACAAAAAATGAGCAAATTCTTGGTAGCTCAAGCGACATGTTTGTTAAATTTAACGGATTACAAATCTGAAATTATTACATTCCGTAATTTTAGAATGTTCCAACATTGTCACCTGTAAATATGATCGTTGTTGTTGATGTTGATGATGTTGTTGATGATGTTGTTGATGTTGACGATGTTGTTGATGTTGTTGTTTATGTTGCTATTGATGTTGTTGATGTTGACGATGTTGTTGATGTTGTTGTTTATGTTGCTATTGTTGTTGATGATGTTGTTGATGTTGACGATGTTGTTGATGTTGTTGTTTATGTTGGTATTGCTGTTGATGATGTTGTTGATGTTGACGATGTTGTTGATGTTGTTGTTTATGTTGCTATTGTTGTTGATGATGTTGTTGATGTTGACGATGTTGTTGATGTTGTTGTTTATGTTGCTATTGTTGTTGACGATGTTGTTGATGTTGACGATGTTGTTGATGTTGTTGTTTATGTTGCTATTGTTGTTGACGATGTTGTTGATGTTGACGATGTTGTTGATGTTGTTTATGTTGCTATTGTTGTTGATGATGTTGTTGATGTTGATGATGTTGTCAATGTCGTTGATGATGATGTTGTAAATGGTATTGGTGATGTTGATGTTGTTGGTGCTGATGTTGATGATGTTATTGTTGATGATATGTTGAACCCTTATCATTGTGTCCAATAATAATGTTTCATATTAATAAAAACGATGGAAATACTAAATACATGATATGCTGGATATTTGAGTAATATTGATGTAGCTAGAAATCTGGACTTGGTAAGACATGCTACGTGCTGGCTGGAAATGACCAATAGTTTCACAACCAATGTTATTCTTGGATTTCTGAGAAAATCAGATATGACGCTGTGGCGTACGTGACCATCGAAGGGCAAAATGCTGCGTACAAGGCAAGGAGTGAGAGAGAGGAGAATAGTCGTGACGTCAAAATAAGGGCGGGATTTGTAAGGTCAGAGCTCCAACGCCAACTTATCTGACCAATAAGAAAACATGACGCCAGAACATAGCGTCAGTGTGTTTTGCGCGGCAATCGGATATAAAAAGATCTAGCGATCGGTTTGCATGTTCGACGGCAGATTCGCGACCTGTGAGAAAATACAAGAATTTTGAGAGGTCACACATAATTATAGGCCCATTACTTAAAATATTGAGGAGCTGTTTTACTCCCACCATTGAAACTTTAGGCTTTCTGTATATATACAAATGTCTGAGATGAATCGGGGCACTCCTAATTATTCTTCGACAGTCATTTTAAGACGTCCTTAAGACGATATGGTTTTAAAATTATAGTTGTGTGTCGGCAACGAAGTTGGAAATTTTCATAAATTGTGAGATGGCAATTAGCCATAGAATAGGGAAAGTCGACGATTCTGCATAGGACGATCTGAGGAAATAAAATACTTAGAACGCAGATAGAACAGTTTAAAAACTTTGATTTAATTGTGTGTTAACAGCAGCAAAATGTCGACCATGGAGAGAAGACAGCAAGCTTCATCCTCCATTACCATCAGTGTTATGGGCTAACGGCCTAATGATGGGAATTGACGAAGCGGGAGGCCTCTGGAAAGCAGTTTAAGTGATGAGTATTAAAAAATTGATTTATTGATTTTGGACGAGGGGAATCGCGAGAGATGTGTGGAACTTTGTATAGATTTTATTTGTGTGGTTTAATTTAAATTTCAGGGTTTGATTTCTTAACTGACATGCGTGTAGTAAATTTTGGCATTGCGTGACAATTATGTTGTACAGTAAATTTTGTAATATAAATGTTTTCCTTATGTATACGTAATTCTTATTGCGAAACGGCCGCATCGATTAACGTATCTATAAAAAGTGTAGCCATGAATGAGAACCTAGGAACGACAATGATAAATGGACTGATTTAATGTTATGTTAAACTAATTACTACGTGGGGGGAATATTTGCATTTGTTGCTTTGATAACTCGGGCTAGGACTGATCCTGTTATTTATTCTTTATTGTCATTTGGACATGTTGTATGTCATTATCTGAGAGGTGTGCTGATTAATGCTACGACGAGATCTTCGAGAAATGTGCCACGTGTTTTTGGGTGTAAGTGATGATGATGAGGAGAGGTAAAGCCTGTCTATGACTGCGATATCATTCCGGCAAACTAGTTATCCGTGGGGATAAGTTTGACCTGGGAATGTATTCTTAAAAATCCCTGAGAGGATGTTTTGAGATAATGTGTTATTTATTTGTACGCGTTTAACAGGTGGCGATTAGCAAAGGTGCTGTACGCTGGCTATGGGCCAGAATCTATATTTAGCATGGCACTAATTACTACTTGGGGGAAGAAATCAGCCACTCTCTCGGTGATGCGATAACAGGCCCGGTTGTCTCCAGCTCGTTATGACACGTTATGTTTGCTTTAAAGCCTAATGAGTTAAGGTTATTTTATTTGGTTTAATTTGGGAAGTTGCCATGTTGTCGATCCAAGTTTCTTTTATCATTACTACGACTTATTTGTTCATTGTTTTAAAACGCCAAACTTTCCGGCGTGAAAATTAAAAGTTGTATTTTGTTGTTGTTGGCTCTTATTTTCAAGGCCATTGTATTCATATAAATATAATTTGGCAACCGGCCAAACCTGTTCATGTCATGTTATGCCTTCCTAGTGTTTAAGGTATAAGTCGGTAATTCCGCAGCCCTTATTTTAAATAATACACACGTGTATTTGGTTGTGGTAATCTAAGGTTAGAGCATGTCAGTAGTGTATATAAATATGTAATTGTTGTTCCCACATTTCCGTAATTCATCCTTCGCAGTACGGAGTCCGTTCCCGAACCAACTGTTTTGGTCGGAAACGAGCGCCCGTCAAAATGCTCATTACTTGAACTAGTCTTAAAACCCGTGTCGCTCATAAATATTAAATTTTTGTACTATTTATTTGTTTGTTATATTTGGATCTTGTGATCCGTTTTCTTTTGTTACTTTGATTTGAGTGGCATGCAGTCACAATGCTTGTTGACAGCTGTCATGCCATGTCGTCATGGTACGTCAGGCTGGTCAGTGTTAGATCTGTTCACGCGAGTGAACAATAAAAGGGTGGTTATAGTTTTCCTTTTTATGTTTGATTCAGTAAATAAATTTAATTTGTTAGTAGATCCTGTTGTTTTTCTTGGCTTTATATAATAATAAGTTAACCTTATGAACCTTGGAAGTTATGTTGATAGCAAAACCTCTAAATCACATTCACAAGAATCCATTACGACCCCGAAATTTTGAATCTTGTCTACATGCTATTTTCCAAAGGGTTTAATGTATGATGTTGATGTTGATATTGATGCTGATTTTGATGTTGTTGATGATGTTGTCGAATTTGATGATGTTGTTGTTAACGTTATTTAAGTTTATTGTTGATGATGTTGATGTTGTTAATGTTGTTGTCGTTGTGCTGTTGTTCTTATTGTTGATGATGATGATAATTCGCTTAGGGGCTAAGGTTATCATGGTTACGTAGCCATCTGTACCTTAATGTGCGTGTAATATGCCTGACGACCTGTGTCATTGTGATTGCTGTACTACAGTGGCGTAACTAGGGTTTACTTCTGGAGGGATCATCAAAATTACATTGAAAGTGGGGCCAGGGGAAATGTGCAAATGCTTGATAATTAACCATTTTGTCGATATTAAATAATACATTATAGTTTTCTTCGCGAAATTACCTGGCCCTTTCTGTTCTATCCCGGCGCAATTGGCTGGCATTTGAGGGTGCGCAAATGCGAGTGAACCGTGCAAGTAGATTTACTGGCACGTTAAAGAGCCCCTTCGGGGCGAAATTCCTGCCCCCCGGTGTCTCTAAAAGTCGCAGTAGTCAAAAGAGATGTAAAACCATTATTATTATTGTTGTTAGTAGTAGTAGTAGTTCCCTGACATTGTATAAATATTATTAAGCTACAGTTTACAACTTAACTTTTGCTTAGAACAACTTAACAAAATATTATTTTTTCTCCAAAATGGCACCTACACTCGTTACTAACGGAATGACAAGTGGTGTATTTTTGGAAAGGGATGAGGAAAGATAGTGCCACACCCCTCTGGCTAATTGAACAGCTGACCATTTTGCTCAATCAGTAAGTGTTAAGTTTGGGTAATAATACATTGTTACACGAGTGAAAGAAATGCTTCAAACACAAAAGCCAATCATTTGTCATCAATCCGAAGACTGCTTTTATTCAAGATTCAAAACTTTATCAAAATTCATATTTTCATTATTTGGCTGTGGGGAGGAGGGGGACGGGGGACGGGGAGATTCCTCCCGCTGATAACCCCCCATATTTACGCCACTGCTAGTGTGTGCATTTTTACTTGCGACAAGGATTTGGGCAGGAGGCAGCCATTGCTTTAATTTAGGTACGTTCCCAGCATTCACCGCGAGTGGTAATAGAAAACCATGTAAAACAACGTCTAGTATGGCTCAGGTAGGATTCAAACCCACATCTTTTCAGTTCTACCTCACGAGTCTGAGTCGAGTAAACCCCGTTCCAGCCCTCAGACCAGAATTAAAACCCTCGAAATATTAGGGTTTTGGGAAAAGAATAGTCAAGGATTATGAGAAGCACGAGAATGAAAGACACCATAGACCTCCAAACGCAACACCGTCAGCGTTGGAAAAGAGCTATATGTTGTTATTGTTGTTTTAAGGGGCGGAACTACGAGGTCATCTGCCCCTCTTAGCACAGATTAAAGAATACAAAATGGAGAGCGGTATTACTTACAAAAGGGAATTTAGAACGAAAATACTCACAAAAGGAATAGATTGAAAAATACGCACAAAATGTAGGTTAGGTTCAAAATACGTAAAAAATGCAATGTAGAGTCAAAATACTTACAAAATGCAATTGATATTCAAAATACTTACAAAATGCAAATGAGATTGTAAATACGTACAAAATGCAATTGAGGTTCAAAATACTTACAAAATGTACTTCAGATTGAAAATACTTACAAAATGTAATTTAGATTCAAGATACCCACAAAATGCAATTGAGGATCAAAATACTTGCAAAATGCCCACCGTACAAAATGCAATTTAGATTGAAAATAGGCCTACATGCCAAAAAGCGGTTTAGGTTGAAAATACTTACAAATCGCTTTAAAATGCTTTCAAAACGCAATTTAAATTGAGAATGCTTACAAAATTTACGGTAGATTCAAACTACTCATTTGGATGGACAATACTTACAAAATGCAATTTTGATTGAAAATACTTACAAAATGTCAAAAAGATTCCAGATACCCACAAAATGCAAGTGAGAATCAAAATACTTGCAAAATGACCACCATACATAATGCAATTTAGATTGAAAATGCTTGCAAAAAGCGGTTTAGGTTGAAAATACTTACAAATTGCCATTGAAATTCAAAGTAGTCAGAAAGCTTCCTCGGATCTCCGCACTCCCGACTTAATTGAAAGACTTACTAAAAAGCAATTTAGATTGTCAATCCTTACAAAATGCAATTGAGGTTTAAAACACTCGCAAAATGGAACTTAGATCGAAATAGCTTACAAAATGCAACGTATATAAAAAATACCTACAAAAAGGAGTGTAGATGAAAAAAATTTAAAAAAATCACTTAAGGGAATTTAGATACACGGGGTGTCAATAAACAAAAACAGTGCGGGATCTTAAAGACAAAAAGGAAAGATAATGAAAAGAAAAAGAAGGCTGACCCCTCGAAAAATGAGACAAGGGCCAACTAAGGCGGGAAAGTGAAAGACTCCCTAGGCCTCCGATACCCTAATACCGTCGGGGTCGGAAAAGAACAAGAGTTGACCAAGGGAGGTCGACAGGAAAGAAGACGGAGAGGAGCCCTGCACAAGTAAGTGGAAGCAATGCCAGACTCAGCTGGGGTCCTGTGGTCGCTAACCCACGTCCCACTAGATGTGAGCCCCTGGGGGGCGTTGGAAGAGAACAAGAGTTAACAAACGGTGGTCGACAGGAATGATGAAAGAGAGGAATCTGACACAAGCAAGTGGTTCAATGCCAGACTCAGCAGAGACCCCATGGTTGTTGAACCACGACCCTCTGGGGGCGAGAAAAACGCTCTTCTTTTTTCTTATCTGTGTCCTCCAATTCCGGGAAACTGTTAGGCGACTTGTTAACAAACTAAGTACAAGATGATCGCTAAATGCTTCAATTCCTAAGCGAAAACGAAGCGTATTGACGGAGGACAAAATTGGTGAAATCAGTGCATAATGCACACGCTCCCCGAATAAATCTCTAAGACGTGTTTCACAGGAAGTTAGATAAGATAAGATAAGCTCGTAGATACCTGATGGGCAAGGGCCTCCAAGCGGAGTGGTAGGGGGTGGCTCAAGTAGTCTCCCAAGAGGAGCTAGTTCTTGAGAGATGTCTTTCTTAAATACATATCGACACACAATAATACAAAATAAATTAAAACACATCCGCATTTACATTGTTACACTATTACACTGTTCTGAATTACCTTCCATAGTTCTCTATCCCTGGCTTTTTCGGTCCACGTAACACCTGCCTCGAATCGTCCGACCATTTGCGAAGGGGGCGTCGTCTGCTTCTCTTGCCAGCTCTTGGATCCCACATAGTCATGGAGTAGGCCCATCTATCCTGGTGCATTCTGGATATGAGTCCACCCCAGCGCCATTTCAGTTGCCGAGCTCTTGTTGCTGTGTCCTCAATCCCACTTCCTTTTCTCAGATCCGTGTTCCTGATTCTGTCGCTTAGCCTAAAGCCTAGGACCCTCCTTTCCATTTTCCGTTGACAGATTTGAAGTAGTCTTGTCTGACATTTACTAAATGACCAAGTTTGGCATCCATAGATTAACACAGGGAGTTAGTGTTTCAAAAACAACCGTTTTTTACTGCCACTAGACTTCCGAAATTAAAAACCAAGGTAACTGCGTAGACTAATTAATTAATTACCTAATGTCTAATTCCCGCGACAGCGTAGCTCGTGTTCGGCCCCACCCGTAAGCAAACGCACTGTAGTAGGGACTGAACATTAATCAGTCGGGTATGGAGTTATGTTTGGTGTTCACCGTGAGGAACCCAAATTTATTTCGTTAGTAAAGTATTTCGATAATACTATTTATCTCCAAATGTGGTTACTCATGAACATGCAACCTGCAATAATGTTATCCCACCCTGTTTATTTTTACATCTATCACATATTAAAAGTTTAGAATTATACGCCGAATCAATACTCAAGAAATATATATTTTATATATTGGACATGTTTAGAACCTTAAATGAGGTCATCTTCAGCTTAAAATAAATGAAAATCAAATAAGAATTAAAATAAAATAATATACAGTATCTATATATTTAAAACGCTAAGGTGATTTTTGTTACCGCGAGATTGAGAAAACGTCTTAACCGATTGACTTCGTAATGAATTCTAACGAGAGCTCTTGGCATGTAGATTGGCAGAGTGACTTTAAAAGGAAAATATATGTTACGGTATATTTTAAAATTATTAAAGAAAAATGTAATATTTGTCGCTCCGGCGCTTGCGCACAATGGCTCTATTCCACCAGAGTAATGGTGGATCCCTCCGCGTCTTACTGAGATCTGTTTATAAGAATTAAAAAGGAGGAAATATTGTTGTGGCTCTATGGCTCAAACCTTTAGAGTAAGTATATGTGGAGGCAAATGGGCTCAGAGCTATAATCCTTCGACTTGATTTAACATCTTCCGATAGAACACTTTAATTTTCCAATTTCCAATTCGCTTGGCGTACTTTATCACAATCAATAAAGCTCAAGGGGAAAGTCAGGAACGTGTAGGTCTCTATTTGCTTCATCAAGGTTTCAGTCATGACCAGTTATATGTTGCGAAGTCGATCTTTCGACGCCCTTAAAGTTTCAACAGTGTCAAAAAGTAATCGTTCATAAAATCGATATAAGAGAATCCTTTAGTAAATAGTTTTCCAATGACCGTCATGTTTTGACGGGTTTCTACTAGTATCTACTTAAATCAAATAAGAAGTGAAATGTTAAAGATAAAAACTGTAATAAAATGAAATATAGTCTAGTATCCTTACAATGCAGCATTAAATAAAATCAATATTGGTCTTTACAATAATTTTTTCAAAAATGCAGTTAGAAATAAGAAATATTAATGTTAAGTGTAAATAAATATTAAGCTTTATAATAAAAAAATTGAAAATATACAAAAATAAATAATTTAAAAATCAAATGCCAAAAATCAATAAATAATTCAGCTCAGCGCTTGAACGAGTAAGCTAAATCTTCTTCAAATACGGAGTTTAAATACGGATAGGTACCAACCAGTTATCATGTCGACATGAAATAACCGTGTTGTATAGGATGGAGAATTCGGTATAATTCTCATATGAATATGAGTGAATGTCCAATGTGGATATGTGGCAATTTTACATTTATCAAAAACGTTTCGAAAACAACAAAAGCGGGTCCCTTGTAGTGGAATTATGGCATCAATAGCTCCTCTTAACTTGTCAAGTAGTGTATGGTTATGCATTTATCTTCTTTTACGTTTTCTCGCTGTTTCGCTCCTCAAAACAATAACAACATTCTAGCAGTTTCAGCAATTGCTGTACACATAAAAACACACACATTATATCTTCCCCGCTCTTATTAATATGTGCAATTAACTCGCCAAGTAACTGCACTCGCGTTGCAAACATTTGCATAAGCACTTAAGAACTGTCCCCATCAGAACGTTGGCCACAATGCACCGCGCCAGGCTGAAAGCTATACTATGCGCCATGGGTTCTCAACCTTTTTCAACCATCGTACCCCTTTAAAAAAATTAAACATCCTGCGTACCCCCACTAACCTTTCTTAGGTAGTAATAATGGTTGTTAAAAATGTAAAAGGTATTTAGTTAGTTTGGTTTAACCTTTGTAATTTTATAAGGAAAGATATTTTAATAAAACAAAATATAGTTGTTGTTTTTCAGTTCCTTTTCCCAAAGGGTGATTTGCGTTAGTTTTCATTTCAGCATAGAACATATCAGAAACACTACATTGCATACACTTATTCCAAATGTTCAGTTTTTCAAAAATATCACTTAAATAGGCCAATATTAAAAGCCAACCAAAGTCATTGAGTACTGATGATAAATTAGAATTGTGCTCGGTAAAGAAAAGATGCAATTCTTTGTGGAGTTCAAATACACGCGCCGTAAGTAACTCACACAGTAGTCACGGCACGAAGCTCACTGCGCATGTGGATCGAGTAGAAGGATGGCCTGCCGCGTACCCCCTGAAATGTTGAGGTTGAGAACCCCTGCTATACGCTATAAACAAGCAGAGCCATTGTGCATGGTCTGCGGATACATGTACTTCAGAATTGTCACAATGAAGCTTTTACTCTTATATAACCGTTAATCCTGCGATCATGAGCCACGGGACCTCCATTTTTCGTGGAATCCGAACCACAGGATGTGATATTTCAAGTTGCAATTTACCAATATGGAGATAAACTATTTATGTAATTTGAGGAGTTTTGATAAACGCAGATTAATATTGCAACTTTTCAGATTAAGTAAGAATGATCATTCAAGTGTATTTATCAATCTCATGTCATGTTTAGTGAATAACACCCATTACAATCTGGGTTAACCGATCGGTGTTGACCGACTGGAAAGCATTTAATCTTCCGTTGGTCGTGTGGATATCTATTGTAATCCAGGTTCATTTGCCTTATATCTGCAAACATAATCAACTATATAAAGCTCAAATACCACTCACTCACTCGCTCACTCAATGATACATTCATCACGAAATCTCAGAAACCACCGAAAGGATTGGAATGAAATTTGGTATGCCGCTTCCTCAAGGGCCGCAGACGCGCACTAAGAATGAATTTTTGGATATTCAGGTTCTAAAGGGGTGTTAAGGGAGAAGACCTGCATTACATTGAATAGCAATATCTACCGATTGGTTTCATTGGGGGAAGTGATATTCATCATATAAACTCACCATTAACAAGAAGTTCCGTGACGAACTAAAGAGCCTACTTTTCTTAAAATTTAAGATTCATGCCAATGATTAATCTATATGGATCTATCTAGAATAATGACGAAATTAAGTTGGTAATATCGAAATTTTTAATTAGTTCGAAATACTGTATACCTGGCATAATGTAGCCTAATAGAGAACTACAGTTGGCAGCCCAGGTGACTAAATATATTCTTAGTTCGATCTCTTAAGGTAGAGAATACAAAATTTGGTTGAAGTCCAATGGATAGCATGGACGTTACATGCAGTTAAACATTGGATCTAATAGCGCGCGTAAAATCATGTTGGCAACAATGACATACATGTATTGGTCAGAAATAATCTGAAATAATATGATCTATTGTTGTGTCAATTTTGAATGAAATCCATTAGTTAGTATAGAAGTTACATGCATTTTAAAATTGGACCTATCAGCAGGCTTAGAATCATGTTGGCAGCACTGACGTATATTAGTTACACCAAATTAATCTAGAATGCCAGGTACTATACGTGTGCAAAGTTTAGAGCTATTGGCTTGCATACTTTCTGATATATTGATATTAGGGTAACAAAAATAGAGACAGTATTTATTAACAGTTGGCAGCCCTCGTTACTCTTAAGAATCGGCATAGTCATATCTGTTATGGTACACATAGCACACACGAAATTTGGTTGAAATCCAAATGATAGTATAGAAGTTACATGTATTTAAAGTTGGACCTCTCAGCAGGCTTAGAATCATGTTGGTAGCACTGACGTATATAAGTTACTCCAAATTAATATAGAATGTCAGGTACTATACGTGTGCATAGTTTAAAGCTGTCGGCTTGCATACTTTCTGATATATTGGTATTTGGATAAAAGAAATTAAGAGCATTTATTAACAGTTGGCAGCCCTGGTGGATCTTAAGAATACGTTCAGTTATATCTGTTTATGTACATATAGCACATACGAAATTTGGTTGAAATCCAATTGATAGTGTAGAAGTTATATGCATTTAAAATTTGGACCTATCATCAGGCTTATAATCATTTTGGCAACACTGCGATGTATGGCCTCCTGGAAATTAAACTGCAATATTATTATCTACACGTGTGCCAATTTTGAAATAGCTCCCATTCAGTACCTTTCCTAGAAGGTCTCCCCAATACAGCCACCGTAAAATATTACATCAATGCCCACTAGCGCGGCTTCGGTGGCGTAGTTGGTAGCATGCTGAACTGCTGTGACCAAGATCGCGGGTTCAAACACGGCCGAAGTCGTAGAATTTTTTAAGAGCGTTAAAATCCTTCATAATGCCTTCCTTCGGAGGGGAAGTAAAGCCGGCGGGCCCATGTCATATATTTATGGCACGTAACTAATCTAATGTCGCCTCCGTAGCGTAGCGGTCAGCATGGTTGGCTGCCGCCCCGGAGGTCCTGGGTTCGATTCCCGGCTCTGCCACGAAATTTGAAAAAGTGGTACGAGGACTGGAACGGGGTCTACTCAGCCTCGGGTGGCCCAAATGAGTAGAGGGGGTTCGATTCCCCCTCAGCCATCCTCGAAGTGGTTTTCCGTGGTTTCCCACTTCGTCTTCGGGCAAATGCCGGGATGGTACCTTTTTCAAGGCCACGGCCGCCTCCTTCCCTCTTCCTTGTCTATCCATCCTCACCATCCCTTACCTTCCGTCATGATGCCCCTGTTCGCTTTGCAGGTGAGGCCGCCTGGGCGAGGTGCCAATCACACCTCACCAGTTGTATCGCTTCCGATTCGATGTTCCCAGCTCTAGGACACTGCCCGTAGAGGCGGTAGTGGTGAGTTCCCTCGCTGAGTCCGTGGGTTCCACCAACCTGGAGGGTAAACGACTAAAAAATAAAAGATAAAAACTAATCTAATGTGAAGCTAAATTTCTAGGTTAGATTTCGTTGTAACGCCTCCATCAAAGTTCCAACGTTCACGACTAGGTGTCAGTGACATCCGGTTGCGAAAGTTGGAACTACTTCAAATTGAACGGAACTTATAGCTCACCCCGTGGGTGTCCGTTTGAGCAGCTACAGCCTCTGTCGAGCCGAACATGTCCTCGGACACTCCCGGCACTAAAAGCCGTACGCTAAATAATAAATAAGCGCGTCTGTGGCATATGGTGCACAAGATTACAACAGCTGTACTCCAAGCGACTGGCGGCTTCGGTTGCGTCGATGGTAGCATGCTGAGCTTCTATGCCCTAGATCAGGGGTTCATACCCGGCCGAAGTCGTCGAAATTTTTAAGAGCGTTAAAAATTCCTAAGTAAGCCTTCCTTCGGAGGGGAAGTAAAGCCAGCGGGCCCATGTCATAGATGTATGGCATGTAAAAGAACCTTCTACTAACTACACGTGTTTGAAGCCAAATTTGTAGGTTAGATTTGATAAAGCTCTATAAGTTCCAACGTTCGTCGCCAGGTGCCAGTTGTGGTGGCATCTAGTAACCACGTCCACAGCTAGATGTCGTTGACGGTAGCATTTGGTAGCAAAAGTACGAACTACTTGAAATTGATCGTCCGGAGTCCTTACCTGAATTACAGATAACACACACTAATGCAGCCATCACAATTAACAACGGTTCTCTGACAGATTCCACATCCAAAGTACACGGGGCTACATGACCGCGTTGTCGCAGCTCCTAAACTGAGGAATCAATCAACTCCACGCGACTATTTACGGAACTACGCTTGAACTGCGTTGGTTTGCTTGTCTAGGTATAGCATTGTATAAAATTTGGAAACTGAATATATTATGAACACTCAATTCAAAAACAAACAAAAATACTCGTCTGTTCACAAATATTTCATTATTTTTTTTCTCAATACGGAAAATATTACCAAATTACTTTCAAAAGTTCAAGTTATACACGTCTTTTAATGCTGTGTCAGAATATTAGGTATTTCATGTGTTTGTCTATGATAAGTATTTTTATCACACTCCATCCTTCTTAAAATTAGTTAATAAAATGCACTTTAAAAATGTATTTGCGATTGTAATCCACGCGACTACTGGCGTTACATTTTCGAGCGCGACCACCAGAGGGTGGTCCCTATAAAGGTACCAAAAGACGGAATATTGGTGTTCATGGCCAAGTATATAGACTTCAGTAATATTTTGCCGTGTGTGTTACGGCGACAACATCGTTTGGTTTTAGAACTGTCGTTGATTCATTTTAGGGGCTTGAGAGATATGTGTTGAATTTGTATGGGACATAGTTGAAGCTTCACTATCTCAGCGAGATTCAAGCAGGTTCTACCAGAAACCTGCTGATGGATCCAACTTGTTACACCTGGGCGGAACACTGAAGAAGACAAGGAATAAACCTAAGAGGATTCCTGGATTTTATCTCCATTTATTATTAATTTAAGATTCGAAGGATCATTTGTGTCTTATCCTATTGCCTTCCGGCAGAAGCGATGCGCCTCATACAGTACCATTCTTACTAACCAACACATGAAATTGTTATAGCCTATTTGTCTTCTATACTTTCCTAGTTAATCTTTCAACAAATTGACGATATTTACGAAGAAGAATCTTATTCTGGAATTAATTATTAGGAAGCAAATCAACCAGTGATGGAGGAAGCAAAGCGAGTATAAAAATTAGGTTGGCTCAGGCAAGGAAAGCGTTTATACAGAAAAGAAAACTGTTTACTTCAAAAATATAGATTTAGGTATTAGAAAGTCATTTTTGAATGCCTTTGTCTGGAGCGTGGCGCTCTATGGAAGTGAAACTTTGACTCCTTGCGCAGCAGAAATGAAAAGAATAGAAGCATGTGAAATGTGGTGTTACAGGAGAATGATGAAGATCAGATGGGTAGACAGAGTAACAAATGAAGAAGACGAGTGGGAGAGGAGAGATGTTTCTGGCAACTGCTTATGAAGAGAAGAGAGAGCTTGGTAGGTCACATACTAATACACCTAAAATTAGTTATGGAAGGAAGGCTCGAGGACAAGAACTGTAGGGGTAGACCATGGTTAGAATACTTTAAAGAGTGGTAGCTATGAAGAGATGAGACGATTAGTTCAGGAGAGGGAGGCACGAATGCTGCATCAAACTAGTCAAAAGGCTGAAGACTCAAACAACAACAACAACAACTATAATAATAATAATAATAATAATTATTATTATTATAATAATAATAATAATAAATATAATAATAATGATAATGCTATTGGTTTTACGTACCTTTCAACTACTGAGTCTCTTAGAGACTTCGCGTCGAGGTACCGGCATTTTGCCCCGAAGGTGTTCTCTTTAACGTGCCATTATATCTACTGACGCAGTTACGACGTATTTAAGCACCCACAAATGGCAACTTACTGCGCCAGGATTCGATCCTACAACCTTTGGTGAGAATGTTACCGCTGCGCCATGCATCCAGTCTATCCTCGAATTAATTGGAAGGTCAGGCCCCATTAATATATTGCATGGAGCCAATGTGACTCCCGGAAATCGTCATCTACTGTATTTGGGAGGTATTTCGGAAGGGGTTCAGTCCCCTCAATTGGCTATCTGCCTGGCTATAAAGGTAGGTTGTAAGAAGATACTTGTCAGCGCCTAGTCTGCGGACGTTGGGCGAGGTCAATGTAGTGTTGCAACACAGTATGGACGTGTGTTTATTTGATAAGCTCTGGCGAGTTGAAAGACAAGGCTGCTGAGGCCTAGCGAACATCCGCTTCATTGGCGAGGCTCTACTACCGCAACGGGCTTTCACATCAGTGAACTCTTGCCATCTTCATGTGTAGGGCACTTGAGATACGCTCCTCCAAATATCCCGGACCACGTACAACAAATATGGGATGTGAAGATCACAGGAAGTAATCAGCAGATGACCTGAGTTCATTTTACGGAAGACAACGCCCATCTGCCATAGGAGGAATCCTAAATCAGCCTCCACAAGATGGACAATCAACGGTAAGGACAACTTCGCTTGTTTTTTGATAGGTTGTTGTTGCTAAGGGGTTTGAGGCATCTTGGTATGTGTTTAATTTGTTCTACATTTAACCTATGCTTCCTTAGTGACTGTACTGTTGTTGTTTGAGTCTTCAATCCTTTGACTGGTTTGATGCAATTTTCCATGACCCCCTGCCCTGAGATAATCGTTTCATCTCTATATAGCTACCACAACCTACATCCCAGGCAATCTGTTTAACATATTCTAACCTTGGTCTACCCTTACAGTTCTTGTCTTTGACCCTTCCTTCCATAACTAAGCTTGCTATTCCTGGGTGTTTTAGTGTGTGTCCTACCAACCTATCTCTTCTCTTCATTAGCAGTCGCCAGAATTATCTCTCCACTCCCACTCGTCTTAATGCCTCTTCGTTTGTAACCCTATCTACCCATCTGATCTTCATCATTATCCTGTAACACCAAATTTCAAACGCTTCAATTCTCCTCTTTTCTGCTGCACCAATAGTCCAAGTTTCACTTCCATAGAGCGCCACGCTCCAGACAAAAGCTTTCAAAAATGACTTCCTAATACCTAAATCTATATTCGATGTCAACAGATTCCTTCTTTGTAGAAATGCTATCCTTGCCTGAGCCAACCTACTTTTTATATCCTCTTTGCTTCGTCCATCGTTGGTTATTTTGCATCCTATGTAACAGAAGTCTCCTACTTCCTGTAGCTTTTCATCTGCCAATTTGATGTCCATAAAGGTTTCTGATTTATTTCGGCTACATTCCAATAGTTTTGTTTTACATTTATTAATTTTTATCACGAATTCTTTTCTCAAGACGGAGGTGACTGTACTAATGTAATAAAAGCATGTTGGGGAAGAATGCACTTATTCACATAGTGTCGGGCTCCTGAGAGGAAGACTACCGACTAAAACTCTCCCCGTTACTTCTGAACACTAGCCTGGAACCGTTTACCACATTAAATTACTTCAGGTTAGAGTCATTTTATCTTGGACGTAGGGCACTCTTCCGTAGTGAATTATCTTCAGTGGCGATCCAGATCTGGCTTCTTTGTTCGGAGGATATTTTCAACAAAACTTGCTACTAGCTACCAATTTTATCCATTTTGTAGCATTACCGCAACAACATTGTCAGGAGATATCTTTACCTCAATGAGCTCTTGAAGAGACTGTCTATTTTAGTCCCACCGTTCACAAGAGAAGAAGGTATGATTAGCATTTTCTAGCTCATTAATATAGTACTGTAGATGCAATCTGATGAATTCACTTTCCTCATCTTCTTAAGATAAGAACAGAAGTACCCATGCCCAGTCAAACTGAGTAAGATAATAACCAACCTCGCTATGTTTCCTCTCTGTCCAAACCTGCATCTGAGGGATCATTCTCTTAGTCCACTGGCTTCGGTCTCCTTGCTCCCATTTGATGTGCCAATTATGAAAGGTTTGAACTCTTGCTGTTCATTTTGCATTTTGTAAACCTACCTCAGATTTCCTCCAGTAAATGTACTTGCGTTCTTTCGGAAGAAAATAAATTGGAATTATCCCGGCAATAACACGACCTAGTGTAATAATAATAATAATAATAATAATAATAATAATAATAATAATGTTATTGGTTTTACGTCCCTTTTAACTACTGCGGCTTTTAGAGACGGCGGGGTGCCGGAATATTGCCCCAAACGGGATCTTTAACGTGCCAGTAAATATACTGACACGGCTCCTTGATATTTGCGTACCCTCAAATGCCAACTGACTGCGCTAGGATTCGATCCTGAAACCTTGGGTACAGCAGGCGAGAACGTTACCGCTGTTCCACTCAAGTGTGTATTAGTATAATTATTAGAGTTGAAGATTGGAGTAGCTGTCCCCATTAAAATAAAATAAGGTGTCATCGCAGCATTCGCCTGAGGAAGTGTGGGGGGAAACCCCTGGAGGAAACCACAATCAGGATAGCTGCTGCCAGTACCGGGATTCGAACTTGCAATCTCCTGACTTGCTGAAGCTCTCCGTTGCATCGCGAAACCGCTTGTTAAAGTACTGCTGTCCACATTACAGTGTTCTAGGACCCCTAGTTCTTGAGAAACAAATGCATCAAATTTGGTGAAACATCTATTGCTAAGATAAAAGTGTTGTGGATGAATTACTGTATATCTGGGTGTAAAGAAAAGAATATTTAATCGGTGATGCTGACTACGAATTTAAAAAAAGACTGAAGCACGTGAAGGCAGTGTATTACTCATCTATCTCGTCGTGTAGTGGCTACCATTCTTGGATGTCAGCTCTGAGGTCCGGGTTAGATTCCTGGCTACGATTGGTTTATCTATGGTTGGTTGGTTCCTCAGTTTAGGAGCTGCGACAAAACGGTCATGTAGCCCCGTGTACTTTGGGTGTGTGTAGAATCTGTCTCATAACCGGTGTTAATTGTGATGGCTGTATTAGTGTGTAAAAATGATAAGGACTGCAGACGATCAAATTTCAAGTAGTTCCTACTTTTGCTACCAAATGCCACCATCAACGACACCTAGCTGTGAACTTGGCTACTAGATCCCACCTCAACCAGCACCTGGTGGCTAACGTTGGAACTTAAAGAGCGTTCATCAAATCTAACCTAGAAATTTAGGCTTAATTATTGTACTTTAAGAAAATGTATGTTCCTTTACATGTTTATGCACAAATATGTTCAGAAACGTTATTAAATGGTCCAGGGCGCACGTGTCTAATTATAATGCTAAACTTTAAACTTAGTTTACTCATTAAATAACAATTGTGTATTCTTACACGTTCAAACAAGTTCTAATTCACCTATCAACCTCAACAAGATCTCAAATTAAAGATCATTAAAGATAGTGTAGATTAGCCAACAATGAAAATTCTTAATAAAAGCTTCGTTTTTAGGAAACCATTACACCTAGATTCTTCAAATCTTCACAGGTTATCAATGGCATTCATGGCTGCGTACTATTAAAATATTATAACAATTTATGACATATTTCCGAATTATGGACATTTAAAAATATATTTCTGACGACTTGAAATGTTACAAGTTATGTACCTTTATCTCGGGAATTATGTGCGCAGTGGCTTAGCTGCTCGTCTTTCACCCGGACGGCCGGGGTTCGAATCCCGGTGACAGCGGGGTGGAATTTTCACCTGAAAAATCACGTGGCGTCAGGAAGGGCATCCGGCCTTAAATCCCCAGCCAAAACCAAAATGAGCCTGGTTGGCTCGGCGACCCCATTTAATTGGGAAAAGCCGAAGAAAGAAAGAAAGAAAGAAAGAAAAGAAAATCTCGGGAATTATGTGACAGATCAGAATGATATTTTGCACACTTACTGTATAGGCGATAATGAGTTACAAGCTGTGAACTACAATTAAAGTTGGTTGGTTACCCAGTTTAGGGGCTGCGACAACGTGGTCATGTAGCCCCGTGTACTTTGGGTCTGATAACCGGTGTTAATTGTGATGGCTGTATTAGTGTGTGTTATCTGTTTTAGGTAGATTTCATTAGAAAGCAAACGAATTGCAATGGGTACCATGTTTCGACTTCCGGAAAATGTCGACATATCTTCGCATTTCACATCCCCCAGACCCCAAAACCACCGTCAGTTCAAAAGTTTATATATAATATATATATATATCAGTTTCTTGTGGACACGATAACTGCCGTAATTTTGCACCAATCACTTTGAAGTTTTTACCGAATATGTATCCCTTTAAAATCTCGGTCGAGTTCGTTAATGGGAAAAATCAGTCGAAGGAGGTGAAAATGGGGGCTTTTATCAAAAACGTGAAATATCGCTATAACTCTCTTAATATGTGAAATATATAATCCATTTAAAGTTCATAATATGTGTCGGATAAGTGCCAAAAATGTATGTTTAAAAAGTTTTTTGATAGCACCAACCATTGACCAAAGGGGTGGAAGAAGTGTGTTTTTCGGGAAACAATTATATCTCTCTTAATAGGCAAAATATCATAACCGTACAAAATGGACAATATTCCCCTAATAATTACCTACAACTTTTGTCTGAAAGAATCTTGGATATGACCCACCATTACGCCAAGAGATGAGGAAAATGATTTCGTAATTATAAGAAAATGCCAAGAGCAATCAGAAGTTACGATGAAAACGCTTCTAAATTGATAAGGGATGAGCTATCAGAGGTTGACATAACAACGCCATTGCACGAGATCACATTCAGTTTTCCATCTGACTCTGTGGGAAGCGACTTCGGTGACGTAACTGGTAGCATGCTGAACACCTATGCCCAAGGTCGCGGGTTCAAAACCAGCAGATGTCGTCGGATTTTTTAAGAGCGCCAAAAATCCCTCAGTATGCCTTCCTTCGGAGGGTAAGTTCCAACGTTCGTTGCAAGTTGCTGGTTGCGGTGGCATCTACTGTCGACCGAAGTATTATGTGCACTCGAGTTGGAAGGTTGTTTGTGAAGTAACCAATGGACCTAAATAAAATCCAACAACATCATCATTTTCGTCGTTCTATTTTACGTTAGGTCATGTAGGTTTGGAATTTTTAATTTATATTTTAATATTTTTATCGCAGTTGGAACACAAAAAGTGCACGTTTTTAAGCGTGTTTCAACCATGCGTCACATTTGGGAATTATTATCTCAAAAACCCGTCATCACATCGAATCCAAATTTTAACACAATATACATTGGAATGTTGTGTAACTAGTTTATTAATTTCAAATTTGTGTGTGTCCAAGAAACAAAGTTTTCATCATTTTTGTAAGGTAACTTTTTCTCGGCTCGGGGTGGTTGGAAAATGTAGTTCTTGGTTGCGTTGTAATCCTTATACATCGAAACGTTATGCTGTATGACTGTGAAATACGTAAATTAATTCACTTATTTTATATCGGTTTGTATTTCTACAGGGAAATAACACATGTTTCACCAGCTAGCCGCTCCGGTTACAGCTGTACAGCGTTGCCGAAATGGTGTCCACACGCATCATGGCACGTCTCACTCGGAAGTAATGGGCTCCATATCAGCAACGCTGTACAGCTTTTCCAAGAGCGGCTAGCTGGAGAACCATGTGTTATTTCCTGGTACAAATACAAACCGATATAAAATAAGTGAATTAATTTACGTATTTCACAGCCATACAGCATAACTTTCTGATGTATAATGATTGCAACGCAACCAAGAACTACATTTTCCAACCACCCTGAGCCGAGAAAAAGTTACCTTACAACAATGATAACAACTTTGTTTCTTGGGCACACAAAATTGTGAAATGAATAAACCAGTTATACAACATTCCAATGTATATTGCGTTAAAATTTGGATTCGATCTGATGACGGGCTTTTGAGATAATAATTCTTAAATGTGACGCATGGTCGAAACACGCTTAAAAACGGGCACTTTTTGGTGTTCCAACTGCGATAACAAATATTAAAATTTAAATTTAAAAATCCAAACCTACATGGACTAACGGAAAATAGAACAACGAAAATGTTGATGGTATTGGATTTTATATAGGTCTATTGGTTACTTCACAAACAACCTTCAAACTCGAGTACACATAATATTTTGGTCGACAGTAGTTGCCAAGTTCACAGCTAGGTGTCGTTGACGGTAGTATTTGGTACCAAAATTAGGAACTACTACTTGAAATTGACCGTTTGCAGTCCTTATCTGAATTACAGACTAATACAGTCATCATAATTAACACCGTTTATCAGACATATTCTAAACACACCCAAATTAGACGGGGTTACATGACCGAGTTGCACAGCCCCTAAACTGGGGAACCAACATCTCTGTGGGAGATAAAATTTTGCGTGAAGAAGTAACAGACTGTTAGATAGTTACACATCAGTTCCAAACCTTGCATAAGGACAGTGTGACCACAAGTATAACAAGTAGTTCCGTGAAGAAATATACAGCCTATTTTCATATATCCTATTTATGTTAATTGCCTCTATCTACATACAAAATTTCAGTTTGATTGCTGTAATAGGTTCGTAGATATTGAGAATTGACTAAATATTTCGGATGGTCGGCATGTTGGATTTTATATATGTAAGTCCTAGAGTTATGTACTGTTACATGAAGATTATTGTGTACGTGTAGCATTCAAACTTCAATCGCATGATTAGGACACAAGAGGTAACAAGGACATTTTAAAATTTCGCACAGCTGCCATCTTGTGATTATGGAAACAATTGAAATTAATTAGATGCCAGTGGATTAACATTCGTATAAGGATTTACTCTACCGAGTTTCACTGCACTCGGATGGTTAAATTGCGAGAAACGTCCATGTGAATATTTATAATTCGCGTCGCCGCTATGTTCGATTTGAGATCACCAGGTTATTTAAAGTCCTATAGGTGACTTAAGTTCATAGCCCCTATGAACATAAAAAAAATCAGTTTGATTGCTATAATAGATTCGTTGATATTCAGAGCCATCTAATTATTTCGGATGGTCGCCATGTTGGATTGTTAAATGTATAGGTCATAGAGTCATGTACCATTAAAGGAAAATTATTGCGTAGATTCATTATTCAAACTTTCACTTCGATCGCTTGATTACGACACAAGAAATAAAAACTTAATTTTAAATTTCGCACAGCCGCCATTTTGAGGTTATGTAAAAAATTGAACTAAATTGGATACCAGTGTATTACAATGTGTATAAACATTTCCTGTACCAGATTTTATTGCGTTTGGAACAACAAAATCGCGAGAAAGGTCTAATTAAAATTTTCAAATTCGCTTGGCCGCCATGTTCGTTTTATAGTTAACCGTTTTTTGAAAGTCTTATAGATGAACTTCCAGTAGTGCCCTTTATCACCGTACAAATTTTCAGGCTGATACCGCTAATAGTTTCAGAGATATTGAATGCTGGTGAAATATTTTGCACAGACGCCATGTTGGATTGGTGAGACGTACCAAATTTGAAGGGCACGGTCGGGGTCGGCCGGAATAGTGCTGTGAACTTACCGAGTTTCATTGAAATCGCTCCAGCCGTTTAGAAGTTATTAGGGACACAAACACACACACACCCCTCACACACACACACACACACACACACACACGCACACGCACACACACACGGGCAAAAGGTGATCTCATAAGACTATTTTTTCAATAGGCTAAAAATGGACCCCAAATGACAAGAAGGTTACCGTCCCCATAAGACAATAAAATGTTAAAAATATGAATAGAAAGACGAAAAAAAAGTTAATTAAGCTGCATGTAAAATACTTTCTCGCAATAAATGAGGTCTGATCCTTCTACGAAAACCTGCATATTTTGCCCATTATAGCCTATCCCCTAGTTTGACCGGTGAAATCTACCTCCGCCTTCTGGCGTGCCGAAAGGATTTTTTAAATTCAAGTAAGGACTGCAGACATTGAATTTTCAAGTAGTTCCTACTTTTGCCGCCAAACGCCACCGTCAACGACTACCAGTTCAGAAATTGGTTACTAGATGCCACCGCAGTCGGCTCCTGGCGACGAACGTTAATTCCTAAGAGAGTTAGTCAAATTTAACCTATAATTTAGCTTCACACAAATGTAGTTAGTGGAAGGTTCTTTAACATGCCATACATCTATGGCATGGGACCGCCGGTTTTACTTCCCCTCCGAAGGAAGGCATACTGAGGGATTTTAACGCTCTTATAAAATCCGACGATTAAAGTAATCAGAGTAAAAATTAAATAATAAAGTTTTTAAAAGATTATATTTATGAAATTAGAATGCAATTCGTCATTGTTAATGTCATTTGTGTGCTGAGTTCATTGATTGCCAGCTTAACAGCAACACTCTCCAGTTATTCGATACCGGTATTTATGAAACTATACGGTTTGAGACCGTAATCATTCCTTTAAATTACTATTTCTGATATCCATACAAAATGATAAAGGAAAGACCTCAGAATGTTAAAATGACATGAAACAGGCGTCACAGCAGCCGAAATGGGAAGTGGACAGCAATTATGGAGCGTATCTTCCTGCAGCAACAGTATCTGCAAATCGCACACTTCGTACAGTTTTTAAAGTCATTTTTTAAAGAAATTATAGATATTTATGAAATTAGAGTGCAATGCGTCACAGGTAATGTATATGCTCCTTCATTTGAATGCTCATTTTCCATGATCGGTCGCTTGTGAACGCCGGAGGAGGGATCTATACTACTGAAATAATATACATGATGAAATAGGCCTTCTTATTATTCACTAATTTTATATTAATTTATTGAAAGTAGATTTTAAGTAGAAATAAAAAGAGTAAATATATTGTAATTGTATTTTACCTTTACTGAGTAGCTATACTATATTTCTTACAATTTGAATTGAAATTAAGGGATATTATATAAATATTTAATTATTTGAAGAACAAAAGTATTAATTTTCTTCTTCTTCTTCATCTTCTCCTCCTTCTTCTTCTTGATCGTCGTCATCTTTCGGGCATGTGAAAATGTCACTTTCATTGTCATCACCTTCGCTTTCCTGAATCGTTGTTTCCATTCCAGGTCTTCCAGTATTTCCGGGTCAAATGAACTCTCTACCTCAGAGTCGCTTTGTGATGAAACAGCATTGAGGTAAGCTTGTCCATTACACTGGCCACATGCTAAAGTGCAATGCAACCCTGATTTTCTGCACCCACAGCGTACACCACATCCATTCTTACAATTACAAAACAAGTAGTTCCGTGAAGAACTATACAGCCTATTTTCATATATCCTGCTCATGTTAATTGTCTCTATGAACATACAAAATTTCAGTTTAATTGCTGTAACAGATTCGTAGATATTGAGAACCATCTAAATATTTCATATGGTCGCCAGGATGGATTTTTATTTTTGTACTATTATATTAAGATTATTGTGTACGTGTGGTATTAAAACTTCAATCGCATGATTAGAACACAAGAAGTAAAAACGAGATTTTAAATGTACGCACACCAGCCATCTTGTGATTATGCAAACAATTGAAATAAATTACATGCCAGTGGATCAACATTTGTATAAGCATTTAACGTACAAAGTTTCACGGCACTCGGATAGTTAATTCGCGAGAAACGTCCATTTAAATATTTATACTTCGCGTCGCCGCCATGTTGGATTTGTGCTCACCAGGTTACTGAAAGTCCTATAGGTGAACATTTGTTCATAGTCTCTATGAACATTAAAAAATTCAGTTTGGTTGCTGTAAAAGATTCATAGATATTGAGAACCATCTAAATATTTCGGAAGCTCGCCATTTAGGATTGTTATATGTATAGGCCATAGAGTTATGTACCATTCAAGGACAATTATTGCCTAGCTTCATTATTCAAACTTTCACTTCGATCGCATGATTACGACACAAGAATAAAAACTTAATTTTAAAATTTCGCACAGCCGCCATCAGGAGGTTATGTAAACAATTGAATTAAATTAGATGGCAGTGCATTACAATCTGCAAATTCATTTACTGTACCACATTTCACTGCGCTCAGAGAGTTAAATCACGAGAAAAGTCTATTAATATATTTCAAATTCGCTTGGTCGCCATGTTCGTTTTGTACTTTACAGGTTTATGAAATATACATAGGTAAACTTGTATCAGTACCCTTTATCACCGTACAAAATTGCATGATGATATCTGTAATAGTTTCGGAGATATAGAATGTCAGTGAAATATTTCGCACAGCCGCCATTTTGAGGTTATGTAAACAATTGAACTAAATTAGACTCCAGTGCATTAAAATGTGTATAAACATTTGCTGCACCAAGTTTCATTACGTTTGGATAGTTAAATCGCGAGAAATGTCTATTTAAAAGTCTCGATTTCGCTTGACCGCCATGTTGGTTTTGTAGTCACCAGGTTTTTGAAAGTCCCATAGGTGAGCATTTAGTAGTGCCCTTTATCACCGTACACAATTTCAGGGCGATATCGGTAATAGTTTCGGAGATATTGAATGCTAGTGAAATATTTCGCACAGCCGCCATGTTGGATTGTTGGGACATAACAAAATTTGAAGGGCACGGTCGAGGTCGCCGGGAATAGTGCTATGAACTTACCGAGTTTCATTGAAATCGCTCCAGCCGTTTAGATTTTATTAGGGGACACACACACACACCTCACACACACACACACACACACGTACACACACACGGACAAAAGGTGATCTCATAAGCCTATTTTTTTCAAAATTGAAAATAGGCTAAAAAATAGTGCATTAAGTAATTCCTCAGGAACTTGTGGTAATATTGTTGTTTTTGGCTCCAGGAGTTCATTTTGCAGCACCCAACACGATTCCTGGGGTTCTAAATCATGCCCTAACCATTTTAGAACCTGGTATTCAACTCGAATTATATGCTGACTAGCGGGCCCGTGCGACAAGTCTCGCATGTTCATAAACTACACTTTCACCAATAGGTTTATAATGAGAGACTTAAGGAGAGAAGTTGTAATGTTTTTATTTCAACCAAATGATTAGAGAACACTATTTACGTTTCAGGCGTCCCTATGGTCAAAATGCGTACTGAACAGCAATGCTGTCGGTTATTTTCCTACAGCAACAGTATTTGCAAATCGCACACTTTTTACAAAAAATTATATTTATGAAATTAGAATGCAATTCGTCATTGCTAATGTAATTTGTGTGCTGAGTCCATTGATTGCCAGCTTAGCCGTAACACTCACCGGTTATTCGATAGCGGTATTTATGAAATTATACGGTTTGATACCGTAATCATTCCTTTAAATTACTATTTCTGAAACACATGCAAAATGATAAAGTAAAGACCTCAGAATGTTAAAATGACATGAAACAGGCGTCACGGCGGCCAAAATGTGAAGTGGACAGCAATTATGGAGCGTATCTTCCTGCGGCAAGAGTATCTGCAAATCGCACACTTCGTGCAGTTTTTAAGTCATTATTTTAAGAAATTATAGATATATATGAAATTAGAGTGCAATGCGTCACAGGTAATGTATATTCTCTTTCATTTGAATGCTCATTTTTCATAATCGGTCGCTTGTGAGCACCGCAGGAGGGATCTATACTTCTGAAATAATATATATCATGGAATAGGCCTACTTATTTTAGCCTATTCACTAATTTTATATTAATTTATTTAAAGTAGTTTTTAAGTAAAAATAAAACGAGTAAATATATTGTAATTTTACCCTCAATTCACTACTAGGAAACATGTCACGTATATTCCTACCCTGAGTCCCACGGACTCACTTTTTTAAATATCAAAATTAAGAAAAAGAAATAAATGCACTTGACTTGATATGGACATTTCATGTTAATACACTTGATTACTAATACAGTAAATTAGAAATATTTACAAATAATGAGATATTCTCACAATGATCTCAATAAACATCATCAATCACATTTTTTCAAAATTATAAAAAATATCAGAAACTATATAATTCACAAATATCATCAGCATCATTTTAAAACGACAATTACTGTTGTAATCAACACCAAGACAAATAACACATGTATTGTATGACAGTGAAGATCCAGCAAGGGTCTCTGATACATCTGCATATCTTTTCGAACATTTTTTAACTTTATTTTTCTTCTTCTTGGAGCCATGAATTCACAACAGACTCTACATCAGGATCAGTGATACTTACTGAATAACATCCAGCATGATTATGATCCGTACTCAAATATAAAATAAGCATATATACTGCAAGCTCATGAATAGAAGTTGTAACATAAATATCTACCCTTTATTTATTTAGCGTATGATGAAAACAACCTACAAACTATTTACATATCCCAGTGGAAGATAAGCACAGAGGAGGCTAAATATCATGTATATACAAAGCAATTTACGAAGCTTGAGTGGAAAAATAACAGGAATAAAACAAAATATTTAGACATCACTATCTACCTGACAACTTCGACAGTTCAATTGTAAACATTGAGTGTGAGTGTTGTACGTCTCACTAAATATGAATGTCCAATTCCTCTACCCACTTCACTGCTTCCGGTGTTGCTGAGTTGAGTTCTTCCATGTTGCCAGAGAAAGCACGGAGTGGGCATTCCTGCACTACATGTTTCATTGTTTAGCGAACCTCCTCACAGTCACAATGGGGGGAAACTGACCAGCCCCATGTGTGTAAAGTTGATGCTGTTCTACCTACTCCACATCTCATGCGCTCCAGGTGCAGCGTGGCAGATCGAAGCCTGCCAGTTTTGTAGATGGATTATTAATGTCCACTATTGCACGAGGTGGGGATAAAGACCACTCTGTTGACCACTTAGAAGTGGAGTTGAAGGAGCTGGATGTTAACTTCACAGCCGTCTTCCAAGCAGGCTGACGAGACTTAAGGCGTGAGCATTTCTGTCTGATATCCTCATGAACAGGTAGATGTTCATTCTTCAACATTCTTGTCCACAGCTGATAAGGGCCTTCTGTCTCCTGATATGTGGAGGTACTACACACATCAAAAAAAGTTTTGCATCACCTCGGTTCCAAGAGTTCCGGAACCTTTAAATACAAAGGGAATAGAGATCAACACAAACAACATTTCAGCTCGTTTTATTGCTCATGAGACCCACACATTGCATGTTGTACCATCATACAGCTAGACTTTCACCATTTGTGGTCCAGATTGCAGTACACACCACTACCTCTAATACCCAGTAGCACGTCCTCTTGCATTGATGCATGCCTGTATTCGTCGTGGCATACTATCCACAAGTTCATCAAGACACTGTTGGTCCAAATTGTCCCACTCCTCAACGACAATTCGGCGTAAATCTCTCAGAGTGGTTGGTGGGTCTAGACGTCCATAAACAGCCCTTTTCAACATATCCCAGGCATGTTCGATAGGGTTCATGTCTGGCGAACATGCTGGCCACTGTAGTCGAGCGATGTCGTTATCTTGAAGGAACGCATTCACAAGATGTGCACGATGAGGTCGAGAATTGTCGTCCATGAAGACAAATGCCTCTCCAATATTCTGCCGATATGGGTGCACTATGGGTCGGAGGATGTCATTCAGGTATCGTAAAGCCGTTTCGGAGCCTTCCATGACCACCAGTGGCGTACGTCGGCCCCACATAATGCCACCCCAAAACATCAGGGAACCACCACCTTGCTGCACTCGCTGGACAGTGTGTCTAAGACGTTCAGCCTGACCAGGGTGCCTCCAAACACGTCTCCGACGATTGTCTGGTTGAAGGCATATGCGACACTCATCGGTGAAGAGAACGTGATGCCAATTCTGTGGGGTCCATTCAGCATGTTGTTGGGCCCATCTGTACCGCGCTGCATGGTGTCGGGGTTGCAAAGCTGGACCTCGCCATGGACGTCGGGAGTGAAGTTGCGCATCATGCAGCCTATTGCGCACAGTTTGAGTTGAAACACGACGTCCTGTGGCTGAACGAAACGCATTATTCAACATGGTGGCATTGCTGTCAGGGTTCCTCCGAGCGGCAATCCGTAAGTAGCGGTCATCCACTACAGTAGTAGCCCTTGGGCGGCCTGAGCGAGGCCTGTCATCGACAGTTCCTGTATCTCTGTACCTCCTCCATGTCCGAACAACATCGCTTTGGTTCACTCTGAGACGCCTGGAAACTTCCCTTGTTGAGAGCCCTTCTTGACACAAAGTAACAATGCGGACGCGATCGAACTGCGGTATTGACCTTCTAGGCATGGTAGAACTACAGACAACATGAGCAGCGTACCTTCGTCCTGGTGGAATGACTGGAACTGATCGGCTGTCGTACCCCCTCCGTCTAATAGGCCCTGCTCATGCATGGTTGTTTACATCTTTGAGCAGTTTTAGTGACATCTATGAACAGTCAAAGGGACTGTATCTTTGATACAATATACACAGTCAACGTCTATATGCCGGAGATCTGGGAACCGAGGTGATGCAAAACTTTTTTTGATGTGTGTATATTGCTGAGTACCGGTAACCATTTGATCGTTGTAGCACGAAGTGTACCAGTTATGATCCGCATGGTTTGGCGAAGTTGTGAATCTACTAGCTGTGTGTGAGCACTATTAAGCCAGATACCAGAGCAGTATTCTGCTGCAGAATAGACCAAGGCCAAATATGAATGTCCAATTCCGCTACCCACTTCACTGCTTCCGGTGTTGCTGAGTTGAGTTCTTCCATGGTCCCCGGGACTCATTCGAGCACTTTTGCCCTCTTTCCAGTCACCGCTTGCACACGTCTCTTCCGCTACACATTCAACACGCAACTGAAGGAAGGTATACAGTGGCGGAAAAAAATCGACGCAAAATCACGAGATGCACAAAGAATGAAAAAATGACTGTGAGTCCCGGGGACTCAGGTAGTGAATTAAGGGTTTATTTTACCTTTACTGAGTAGCTATATATTTCTTACAATTTGAATTGAAATTAAGGGATATTATATAAATCCTAATTATTTAAAAAAACAAAAGTACCGTATTAATTTTCTTCTTCTTCTTCTCCTTCTTATTCTTCTCCATCGTCATCATCTTTCGGGCATGTGAAAATGTCACTTTCATTGTCATCACCTTCGTTTTCCTGAATCGTTGTTTCCATTCCAGGTCTTCCAGAATTTCCGGGCCAAATGCACTCTCTTCCTCAGGGTCGCTTTGTGATGAAACAGCATTGAGGTAAGCTTGTCCATTACACTGGCCACATGCTAAAGTGCATTGCAACCCTGATTTTTTGCACCCACAGCGTACACCACATCCATTCTTACAATTACAAAATAGTGCATTAAGTAATTCCTCAGGAACTGGTGATAGTATTGTTGTGTTTGGCTCCAGGAGTTCATTTTGCAGCACCCAACCCAATTCCTGGGGCTCTAAATCATGCCCTAACCATTTTTAGCCTATTTTCAATTTTGAAAAAATAGGCTTATGAGATCAACTTTTGTCCGTGTGTGTGTGCGTGTGTGTGTGATTCGTGTGTGTGTCCCCCCCTAATAAAATCTAAACGGCTGGAGCGATTTCAATGAAACTCGGGAAGTTCATAGCACTATTCACGGCGACCTCGACCGTGCCCTTCACATTTTGTTACGACTCACCAATCCAACATGGCGGCTGTGCGAAATATTTCACCAGCATTCAATATCTCCGAAACTATTACCGATATTACCCTGAAATTTTCTATGGTGATAGAGGGAACTACTATAAAATCATTTATGTGACTTTTGAAAACCTGGTAACTACAAAACCAACATGGCGGCCAAGCGAATTCGCGACTTTTAAATAGACGTTACTCGCGATTTGACAAACCAAACGCAATGAAACTTGGTACAGTATATGTTTATATACATTGTAATGCACCGACATCTAACTTCGTTCAATTGTTTACATAATCACAAGATGGCGGATGTGCGAAATATTTCACCGGCATTCTATATCTCTGAAACTATTAGCGGTAAAACCCTGAAATTTTGTACGGAGATAAAGGGCACTACTGGAAGTCCATCTATAAGACTTTCAAAAACCGGTTAACTACAAAACGAACATGGCGGCCAAGCGAATTTGAAAATTTTAAATAGACCTTTCTCGCGATTTAATGTTCCAAGCGCACTGAAACCTGGCACAGGAAATATTTATACACATTGTAATCCACTGGTATCTAATTTAGTTCAATTGTTTACATAACCTCAAGATGGCGGCAGTGCGAATTTTAAAATTAAGATTTTATTTATTGTGATGTAGTCATGCGATCGAAGTGAAAGTTTGAATAATGAACCTACGCAATAATTTTTCTTTAATGATACATGACTCTATGGCCTATACATTTAACAATCCAACATGGCGACCATCCGAAATATTTAGACGATACTGAATATCTACGAATCTATTTTAGCAATCAAACTGCATTTTTTAATGTTCATAGGGGCTAAGAACTTAAGTTCACCTATAGGACTTTAAATAACCTGGTGATCACAAATCCAACATGGCGGTGACGCGAATTATAAATATTCACATGGACGTTTCTCGCAATTTAACCATCCGCGTGCAGTGAAACTTGGTACAGTAAATCCTTATACGAATGTTAATCCACTGGCATCTAATTTATTTCAATTGTTTCCATAACCTCAAGATGGCAGCTGTGAAAAATTTTAAAATCTCCTTGTTTTTTCTTGTGTCCTAACTATGCGATTGAAGTTTGAATACTACACGTTCATAATAATCTGCATGTAACAGTACATAACTCGAGGACCTACATATATAAAATCCAACATGGCGACCATCCGAAATATTTAGTCGGTTCTCAATATCTACGAATCTATTACAGCAATCAAACTGAAATTGTGTATGTTGATAGTGGCAATTAACATCAGTAGGATATATGAAAATAGGCTGTATAGTTCTTCACGGAACTACTTGTTAAACCTGGTATTAAACTCGATTTATATGCTGACTAGCGGACCCGTGCGACAAGTCTCGCATGTTCATAAACTACACTTTCCCCAATAGGTTTATAATGAGAGACTTAAGGGGAGAGGTTGTAATGTTTTTATTTCAACCAAATGATTAGAGAACACTATTTACGTTTCAGGCGTCCCTATGGTCAAAATGCGTACTTAACAGCAATGCTGTCGGTTATTTTCCTACAGCAACAGTATTTGCAAATCGCACACTTTTTACAAAAAATTATATTTATGAAATTAGAATGCAATTCGTCATTGCTAATGTAATTTGTGTGCTGAGTCCATTGATTGCCAGCTTAGCCGTAACACTCACCGGTTATTCGATAGCGGTATTTATGAAATTATACGGTTTGAGTACCGTAATCATTCCTTTAAATTACTATTTCTGAAACCCATGCAAAATGATAAAGTAAAGACCTCAGAATGTTAAAATGACATGAAACAGGCGTCACGGCGGCCAAAATGTGAAGTGGACAGCAATTATGGAGCGTATCTTCCTGCGGCAAGAGTATCTGCAAATCGCACACTTCGTGCAGTTTTTAAGTCATTATTTTAAGAAATTATAGATATATATGAAATTAGAGTGCAATGCGTCACAGGTAATGTATATTCTCTTTCATTTGAATGCTCATTTTTCATAATCGGTCGCTTCTGAGCACCGCAGGAGGGATCTATACTTCTGAAATAATATATATCATGGAATAGGCCTACTTATTTTAGCCTATTCACTAATTTTATATTAATTTATTTAAAGTAGTTTTTAAGTAAAAATAAAACGAGTAAATATATTGTAATTTTACCCTCAATTCACTACTAGGAACATGTCACGTATATTCCTACCCTGAGTCCCACGGACTCACTTTTTTAAATATCAAAATTAAGAAAAAGAAATAAATGCACTTGACTTGATATGGACATTTCATGTTAATACACTTGATTACTAATACAGTAAATTAGAAATATTTACAAATAATGAGATATTCTCACAATGATCTCAATAAACATCATCAATCACATTTTTTCAAAATTATAAAAAATATCAGAAACTATATAATTCACAAATATCATCAGCATCATTTTAAAACGACAATTACTGTTGTAATCAACACCAAGACAAATAACACATGTATTGTATGACAGTGAAGATCCAGCAAGGGTCTCTGATACATCTGCATATCTTTTCGAACATTTTTTAACTTTATTTTTCTTCTTCTTGGAGCCATGAATTCACAACAGACTCTACATCAGGATCAGTGATACTTACTGAATAACATCCAGCATGATTATGATCCGTACTCAAATATAAAATAAGCATATATACTGCAAGCTCATGAATAGAAGTTGTAACATAAATATCTACCCTTTATTTATTTAGCATATGATGAAAACAACCTACAAACTATTTACATATCCCAGTGGAAGATAAGCACAGAGTAGGCTAAATATCATGTATATACAAAGCAATTTACGAAGCTTGAGTGGAAAAATAACAGGAATAAAACAAAATATTTAGACATCACTATCTACCTGACAACTTCGACAGTTCAATTGTAAACATTGAGTGTGAGTGTTGTACGTCTCACTAAATATGAATGTCCAATTCCTCTACCCACTTCACTGCTTCCGGTGTTGCTGAGTTGAGTTCTTCCATGTTGCCAGAGAAAGCACGGAGTGGGCATTCCTGCACTACATGTTTCATTGTTTAGCGAACCTCCTCACAGTCACAATGGGGGGAAACTGACCAGCCCCATGTGTGTAAAGTTGATGCTGTTCTACCTACTCCACATCTCATGCGCTCCAGGTGCAGCGTGGCAGATCGAAGCCTGCCAGTTTTGTAGATGGATTATTAATGTCCACTATTGCACGAGGTGGGGATAAAGACCACTCTGTTGACCACTTAGAAGTGGAGTTGAAGGAGCTGGATGTTAACTTCACAGCCGTCTTCCAAGCAGGCTGACGAGACTTAAGGCGTGAGCATTTCTGTCTGATATCCTCATGAACAGGTAGATGTTCATTCTTCAACATTCTTGTCCACAGCTGATAAGGGCCTTCTGTCTCCTGATATGTGGAGGTACTATATTGCTGAGTACCGGTAACCATTTGATCGTTGTAGCACGAAGTGTACCAGTTATGATCCGCATGGTTTGGCGAAGTTGTGAATCTACTAGCTGTGTGTGAGCACTATTAAGCCAGATACCAGAGCAGTATTCTGCTGCAGAATAGACCAAGGCCAAATATGAATGTCCAATTCCGCTACCCACTTCACTGCTTCCGGTGTTGCTGAGTTGAGTTCTTCCATGGTCCCCGGGACTCATTCGAGCACTTTTGCCCTCTTTCCAGTCACCGCTTGCACACGTCTCTTCCGCTACACATTCAACACGCAACTGAAGGAAGGTATACAGTGGCGGAAAAAAATCGACGCAAAATCACGAGATGCACAAAGAATGAAAAAATGACTGTGAGTCCCGGGGACTCAGGTAGTGAATTAAGGGTTTATTTTACCTTTACTGAGTAGCTATATATTTCTTACAATTTGAATTGAAATTAAGGGATATTATATAAATCCTAATTATTTAAAAAACAAAAGTACCGTATTAATTTTCTTCTTCTTCTTCTTCTTATTCTTCTCTATCGTCATCATCTTTCGGGCATGTGAAAATGTCACTTTCAATGTCATCACCTTCGTTTTCCAATTCCTCTACCCACTTCACTGCTTCCGGTGTTGCTGAGTTGAGTTCTTCCATGTTGCCAGAGAAAGCACGGAGTGGGCATTCCTGCACTACATGTTTCATTGTTTAGCGAACCTCCTCACAGTCACAATGGGCCAAATGCACTCTCTTCCTCAGGGTCGCTTTGTGATGAAACAGCATTGAGGTAAGCTTGTCCATTACACTGGCCACATGTTAAAGTGCATTGCAACCCTGATTTTTTGCACCCACAGCGTACACCACATCCATTCTTACAATTACAAAATAGTGCATTAAGTAATTCCTCAGGAACTGGTGATAGTATTGTTGTGTTTGGCTCCAGGAGTTCATTTTGCAGCACCCAACCCAATTCCTGGGGTTCTAAATCATGCCCTAACCATTTTCAAACCTGGTATTAAACTCGATTTATATGCTGACTAGCGGGCCCGTGCGACAAATCTCGCATGTTCATAAACTACACTTTCCCCAATAGGTTTATAATGAGAGACTTAAGGAGAGAGGTTGTAATGTTTTTATTTCAACCAAATGATTAGAGAACACTATTTACGTTTCAGGCGTCCCTATGGTCAAAATGCGAACTGAACAGCAATGCTGTCGGGTATTTTCCTACAGTAACAGTATTTGCAAATCGCACACTTTTTACAGACAATTATATTTATGTAATTTGATTGCAATTCGTCATTGCTAATGTCATTTGTGTGCTGAGTCCATTGATTGCCAGCTTAGCCGTAACACTCACCGGTTATTCCATACCTTATTTATGAAATTATACGGTTTGAGTACCGTAATCATTCCTTTAAATTACTATTTCTGAAATCCATGCAAAATGATATAGGAAAGACCTCAGAATGTTAAAATGACATGAAACAGGCGTCACAGCTGCCAAAATGGGATGTGGGCAGCAATTATGGAGCGTATCTTCCTGCAGCAACAGTATCTGCAAATCGCACACTTCGTTCAGTTTTTTAAGTCTTTTTTTAGAAATTATAGATATTTATGAAATTAAAGTGCAACGCGTCACAGGTAATGTATATTCTCTTTCATTTGAATGCTCATTTTTCATAATCGGTCGCTTGTGAGCGCCGCAGGAGGGATCTATACCACTGAAATAATATATATGATGGGCTGCTGCACTAGTCGGTGGAAGATTGGACAAATGGACAGGTTTATGAAGCTTTGTAGACTTTATGAAATGAGTATATCAAAGATTGTCGATATTGCCCTCAGATTTAGGAGCATTGTATATCGCAAGTAAGATGCGTAATCCTTTTTTGTATTTTTGCTGTACAGGGCAGTTTACTTGTAGAAAAACTTTAGCCAGTCGATCGAAATGGGCAAGTTTTTGTAGAGATATGATGATAGTTGTAAACAGCGCAGAAGTTGTTTAACAGCCACTGAATGCATGTAAAAATCATACCGGTAGATGTCTTTTAGAAAGGGCATATTAGTCAATTTTTTTGGACGAATAGAATTGTGCTTTGACATTTCCTTTTCCAATCTTTTTATAGAAAATTTCTTCTTGAAGTAGTGGAGTGCGTCCAATTAAAATAAGGAACGAATCTATGTCTTCTCCAATGATGACGGGAGTCATCTCATGTTTGAATTCTTCGATAACTGTTTCTATGATAAGTACATCAGCACTCTTGCTTGTTTTGTTCTAATTTACACTCTCTAACTTTTCAATGAGCATATCAATAAGTTTCTTTTCATTACATCGATTTGACAAAAACTTATCTTGACTAATTGGCACAATCAATGTTTCGTTGAAACAAACTTCATAAGATTTCGAAAGAGCAGCAGTTCTTTTTAGTTGTTACATTGCTTTTATATTGTTAGTGTAGTCTGAGTATCCGTCAAATAAAACAACAGTTTTTGAACCATGATGTCTTTGTAAATACTTAACGTATTTATCTAAGACAACGGAAAATGTATCTTCTTTACTCCATACGAAATCTACCATAGATGGCACACGTCATATTATTTCCACCAATTTCGATATCAACAGGTGACATATTATCATTATAATGTGGCTTTTGTGGTTTTTCTCATGCCATTATTATCAAATAATTACCAAATAATTGTCACGAACTTACCTATATCACGGAAATACATCCCTTTGCCCTACAATAAGAATTTCATCTAATGAGTTTTTAATTACACAAAGTAGGTCATCATCATCATCTCGCACAGTTTCTAGCCACTGGCCGGGTCTGTTTGGAACACAAGCCTCTCCAACGTCTTCTGTCTTCCCACCATCTCTCAGCCTCCACCCTTGTCCAGTCTTATCCTCTCTTCTTCACGCTTTCTTCCACCCCCTTCAGCCACCTGTCTCTTGGTCTTCCTCTCGGTCTCTTTCCTTCCCACTTCGTCTCGTGTACTCTCCTGGGTATCCTCTTCTCCTCCATTCGTTTTACATGTCCATACCATCTAAGTCTAGATTTCTCTATACCATCCTGTAATGGTTCCTCCTTCATTAATTCTCTGGTCCTCTCATTTCTTATTCTGTCCATCTTTGTAGCTACAATACTGCTTCTCAAGAACCTCATCTCACTGGCCTTTATTTTGCTCTTCTCCCTTCCTTTCATAACCCAGGTCTCCGAGGCATACGTCAGGATAGGGATATAGTACGTCCGTTATATGATCTTTTTGCCGTTCTGAGGGACATCCCTGCTCCATAATATGCTTCTCACACTCCTCCGGAATGCTTCTGCCTGTCTCCCCCGCTCATTTATTTCTCTATCGTTTCTTCCATTATCTTGTATCAGGCTTCCCAGATACTTGAAACTCTCCACTTTCTTCAGCTGCTCCCCACCAATTGTTATGTGGTTATTTCCTTCTTCCTCGTTGTGATCACAATCTCACTCTTATTTATGCTGAATTTCATCCCATATCCTTGTATTATTCCTTCCCACACGTCCAACTGTTCCTGTACCTCCTCCTCCTTGTTTCCCCAAATCATCAAATCATCTGCAAACACCATTGCTTTCATCATTCCTTCCCCAATTACTTGTGCCACTCGGGTCAATATGCCATCCATTACCACAATGAAAAGTAACAGTGACAGTGCACTTCCTTGTTTCAGGCCGTTTCTCTGTTCCCACCAGTTCGACCTCTCTCCTCCCACTTTCACACCGCTCACTCTTCCATTGTACATCTCCTTTATCCTCCTTATAGTCCATTTTTCTACTCCTCTATCCTCCAGGGACTTCCATACTTTGTTTCTGCATACACTGTCATATGCATTCTCAATGTACAGGAAGGCCATCAGTAGATCTGTTCCATACTCATAGTGCTGTTCTTGTAACTGCCTTACAGCAAAAATCAAATCCACTGTGGACCTTCCTGCTCTGAAGCCGTGTTGTTCTGAACCGTTTTTATCAGGTTCATTACTTTTTTTTGGCATGTTATTATTATTATTATCATTATTATTATTAATATTATTTTCATTTCCTTCATGTCGCATTATTGTGACATACGTTTCTCTGTCACTCCTACTGCGTTCAAACTTAGTAATTCTGCGTAGACGTTTCACCAAATGGTGAAACTTTTCACCATTCTGCTAACTCAGTTTATGTACAATTTTACCATTGGTTGAAGCACTACTTGTTGTCAGGCTTTGCCTCCGCTATTGGAACCCCTCCACTCATGTATACGGAGAGGGGATGTTTGTCGTATCTACGACTTATTTTTCTCGGACGCGTTACTGCGATCTTTAAGAGAAGGCTTCTTCCTTCCAATTTTGGGCCGTCTTGTAGACGGACGTGTGTGCACGTGTCGGGCTTTTGCCCGCACCCAGAAAGCAACTAAATGTAAGTACGATTCAGTCATTGAATTTATCTAACTTGAGGTCATTTTAAATTTCTGTTTCTCCATATTTTTTTTATTTTGTGTCCCCTTTGATTCACTTATAATTTCCCTTTCTTATGGTGATGTGAATTCGATCCATGAACCCAAGTCCCTTCACCTTTGTTTACGTTAGTTTAGCGAAGTCTCTGTGTTTATTTGTCATCCCTCCCTTTCATGTAATCGGTTTTATTTTTGCGTAAATCTCTCAGGTCTGAAATATCTGCTATTTTTCAACGAAGCTTAATTATGCTCTGTATTGCGTCACCACCTGGTTCAGCGTTCTTTTAAGACGACCTCCGGCGGATTGTCGCATCAGAGCCTTGTTTTTGTGGATGGAATCGGCGAAGTTACGGAGCTGAGTCTCACGTCTTCAGCCAGATCCTCCCTCTGTTGTATTGAAAAGTATGTGAGCGATGGTCATCGTGCTAATCACTGTCCATGCGCCACATTACTTTCTTTGTTTCATCGTATGTCGTTGTGATTCGGCATTTCTACCTCTGTGTAAGCCTACATCTTCCTACGAAGCATATTTCTTAACTGATTGATTTTTTTTATTTCCTGTCCCGGTAATGTCAAGTAATTTAATGTAATTTTCATTTCGTTTATTTTTATGTGTTAATTTTGTGTTGCTTCCTCTGACTTCGTTATATTACGTAACTCAGTGTCATCCCCCACCCCCCGTTTCCCTACATACGCACTCCTCCACTCCCCAACCTTTCACCCCCTACCCCATGATTTCACAACATCATGAGCGTCTGAGTTCTGTTTTTGGCGCTGGACATTCTAGTCCAGATCATGTCATCTCTGTAAGTAATCGTTCTTGTAATCTATCCCACGAATTTCTTTAATTTCTTTAATTTTGCTTCACCTTTTTTTAAGTTTTATTATTGAATCGCGTTTCCAACTAGTTGCTATTGTATTGTATCTGTTATGTTAAGGGTGTTGTTGGTTTGACTAACCCGCGCCTCCCACCATTTGTATTGTATCTGAGAGGGATGCCAATACAAATACTAAATCTAGGGGATGAAATTAATCTAAATTGGGGATGTAGCTTGGCGAATTTGTAAGAGGTTGGGATTGTTTTAGGAAGAACTGCGGACACGTTTAGAGAGCAATTTACATACAGGGGAATTGGCGGAAGGGATGAATACTCACCTAGCTCACCTCTAGGCCGCACGCTGGCGGTGCAGCGCCTCCTGCATGTCAGCGTTCAATGTAGATCTTAAAACTAGGTACTAATCTAAAGGGAAGGGCTTCTTAACCTAAACGAAATAAAAAGGTAGTCAATAGACTGTTCAGAAAGGGGGTTTATTAAGAAATAGTGGCAATTGCAATAGGGGAGGATGGAAATAATAAACTAGGGGGAAAAAGGAATTAAGCAGGCACGATGTCACTCACCCCACCGTTAATACCGGTCTTCCATGATGATGGTGGCGTTGGGACTCGATATGGGGCCATCCCCCATATCGGTCCGACGTAGCACAACTCCTATAGAGTGTAGGACTGTCACTGCAGGTTCAGAAGAGTCCACGTTCCTAAGAGACCGCGGCGCGTGTTCGTACCTCTATTTATAAGTAAAAGGTGCGATGTCAGTCCAGTCAGCGGTATGTTGGGAGTGTAATGTCCTCTGTGTCCTGTCCAAGTGCTTGCTATTGGAGCTAGGTCTATGACCTACGGTCTACTCCGTAGTCGCGTTGCCATGTCGTCTTTTACGTAGTTATCTCTTATTATATTTTATGTATTTATAGGCACAGTCCTTTCCTAAAGGGCTGGGGCCAGGACAAGTCTTCTTCCTGTTTTAATAATCGTCCTCGATTATTGGACTAGACGTGGGGGCGGAAACTTTTATTTTCTTCTTTCTTCTTCTTCTTCTCCTTCTTCTTCTTTTCTTCTTCTTCTTTTTTTCTTTCTTTCGTCGATGTGAATTTGTTTTCGATTCGTCGTATCGTCCTTCGTCGCTTCTGGTCTTCTTCGTGGGTGGGGGGATGAGCGAAATTGTACCGTGCCAAGGGTTGGAAGGCGTGGCAAGAGTGTTGGGGTGGTTTGTTTTACAGTCATTTCATGGCAGATAGTTCTCTGTATCTGTCTATATCCCATATTGTATGTTTTACATAATCTGTATTGCCCATTTGGCAGAGTTAAAATTTTCATAAAAGTGTTGACATTGTTTTGTTAAAATTGAAGAAAACTAATAAATGGAATTTCAGCGGAAATATAAATTGAAATAAATGAAGCTGAAAGATATATCTATAATGCAATCGCATAGGAAATTTACATTATTAGCACCGTACTCGGACTAGTGCGTGACTTGCGTACGATGCCGTCAAGTCGAGCCCTGCCTCGAGGATGCATACATAACTGTAATTTTCCTACGATGGGAAATGATGCTGTAAGGAGCTTAAATAATGGCGATCCCTTATGAACTAGCACGCGCCCTTTGTAGCGTGTATAAAAAAGGGAAAGAAAAAATGTAGTGTATTGTACTCTAGGCCAAGTGTAGCTATGAGGGTGCGCTACTATGAATAACCTCCTTACAACGTGGGGGATGATGAAATAAAATTGTAAAAATATCCTAGAAAACGTGAAATTCCGTCAAAGTTACTTGATGAAGTGCGTAAAAAAAACATGTAGTTAGGTTATTAAGAGAAAAAATTAGCATTGAAGTATTGTTAATAAATAGCTGAAGGCTCCTGCCTAAATCGGCTGACATTCTAGTATGGTTTGTAGGTTTTGACTGCTGTTGCTGCCATGCGTGTCGTAACTTTGGTCTTGCGTCACGTTCATCCGGGGGGCATCCTGCATGAATGTCCTACTGGGGGATTACAGGATTGTACACCGTATAATTAGTCTGAAATCAGAAATCTCTCTTAACGTTTTGTACAGAGGGATTGGTTTACCCTGGTTCCGTTTTTTTTTTTTTTTTCACTGAAGTTCGTTACGTCGTACGCGGTAATCTCGTTACTTAATGTCTGCATTATGACATAATATACTAATATCCTTATAAACTAACGTGCAATATGTATTCATTGACATATTGGCCATTGTGGTTATACACTATACCCCGTCTTATATGCGTCGTTGTAAAACTGCAACATGCTTCCTTAAGCATTTAGCTGCGTATATCCTCTTATATTTCGTAGAACTTGAATCCTTTATATTTGTAAAAAACTTTCTTATATATCGACGTATATCTTTGCTATAGCTGAGAATTAATCCTTAAGTTTTACATTTACACTTTCTCAGCGTGAATTAAGCGACGTATTCGCTTCTTAATCTATAGATATGCAGACATTATGTAAGGATACTCGCACTACGTGTACACTCGATCGTTAAGTTTAAATAGAGTATTGTTAAATGGCGACTGTTTCGTCGGGAAGTTATTGAAATTAGAAATTATTTGTTGCCTCTCCGGGCTAACTTGGAAATTCTGTGCACTGTATAGAACTTCAGGAAATATAAATTAACAAGATAATACTATCTGAAAAAATATTATCTGAAAAAAATGACATTTATTATTGACATGTGATAATTGCCTGTAAAAAATAACACTGTTAACGACATGGTATGTAAGACCCTTTTGTAAAACTTGCCACGTTATATAGGGGGGGGGGGGGTGATTTACTATCTAACTTAATTCTTAATGCTAAACCTAATAATACTATCTTTTCTTAGCTAACTATGCTATATACATGGGGTAAAGTGGAATAACGTGCCTGGACAGGGGTGAAAAAATCTCTTGAAGGGCGGGGGGGGCGATATATATTAAAGGTATTTCTTAAATATTTAAGCTCTCTCTATATTGTATCCGCAGCCATGAAAATTTTCTAAAGTGTGCCTTCAATGAGGTGGCTACCTTGCTCCTTAATAAAATAATAGGGCTGTGTCTTCACTGAAATGCATATCTTTGCTCCGTAAGAAAAATAATGGGGCTGTAACTTCACTGAAATAGCTACTTTTGCTCTTTAATAAAGTTAATGGGGGCTGTATCTTCAATTAAATGCCTATCTTTGCTCCGTAAGAAAAATAATGGGGTTGTAACTTCACTGAAATAGTTACTTTTGCTCTTTAATAAAATTAATGGGGGTTGTATCTGCAATTAAATGCCTACCTTTGCTCCGTAAGAATATAATGCGGTTGCTCTATATGGAATGACTAATATTATGCCTGAGTTGCACAGTTTTATTTCTTTTACATATCCTGTTGCCTTTTTTTTTGTTGCTCCGTAATCTTAATATATTGAAAGATTATGAATTTATCACAAATAATCATAGTGCATTGAGAAAAAAATTATTAATTCAATTTTATTTATTAATTTCAGCGTATGTGTAGTCTCCTTTTCAATATTGGTTACTCTTTATATAGAAAATCAGCAGATGTGTCCAGCGGTGTAGGTTTCAGTACCTACTATGCTACAATATCATAAAACGTGTCACTATATTCTCATGTTAAACATAATACCAAAGAGATATCGTCTGTTGGTAGACTGTCCGTACTTCGATACAGGACGCATTCCATCGGACGTTAAATCCATGCTGTATTGGGTTTATTTTAATATAAATATCTCCTAACATCTTATCAGAATACTATAAAGTTATCGGCTGTTGGCAGGCTGTCCGTACTTCGATACAGAACGCATCCCAGTGGCCGTTAAGTTCATTATGTATTAAGTTCATTTTAATATAAATATCTCCTAATATTTTATCAGAATACTATAAAGATATCGGCTGTTGGCAGGCTGTCCGTACTTCGATACAGAACGCGTCCCAGCGGCCGTTAAATTTATTATGTATTAAGTTTGAATTGACCGCCACAAGATGTATAACGTGGAGGGTTTAATTCCCTGAAAGTATTAAAACGAACGTCATCTAGGCGAAAGGGTTGGCTATGTCCTTTCAAAGTTCAGTAGCGTTCTAATATCTGGACTACTTCTTACGTGTTCAGCGGGTTGGCTAGGTCCCTGAATCTGAAATGATAGTCCTCGGTCGCCGGTTGTCATTATTATATTGACCAATATACCTGTAGCTAATTAATTCCCTCTGGGTGTGACGTTTCGACTTTTAAGCATTTGGCTTGCGTAAATTGTGGACTTTGGGGCCACGGTGTGGACACTAATCTTATTTATTAATGGCATTTGTTATCAACGTAGGTGTGTTAATATCTCCTTAATCTCCTCCATACTACCCTTATCTCAAAGCGATGTCCTCCCTGGGACCTGCTGCATGATATCAATAACGTCGTGTTCTTGAGGCTGTGCGAACTATTGTGCCAGCTCAAGATATCTATAATATATTTCTTCAACTTCACTTAATATTTCCCTTATCTCAAAGCGAGGTGCACCCATGGACCTGCTGCAAGATATCAATAACGTCGTGTTCTTGAGGCTGTGCTAACCATTGTGCCAGCTCAAGATATCTATAATATATTTCTTCAACTTCACTTAATACTTCCCTTATCTCAAAGCGAGGTGCACCCATGGACCTGCTGCAAGATATCAATATTCCTTCAACTTCACTTCAACTTCACTTAAATTACTTAATACTTATTACTAATATACTAACGATGATACTCTTGATAACAATTGTCGTACGTTGCGATGTTGCCCTGCTGTGCCCAAGTCCGTGCTTACGCATTTATGTTATACTGATATCGCCGTGCCTTTGTCGGCGTTTTTCATAAATTCCTACTGGATTGCTTTCTCACCTATGTTACTTCGTGAGGGAACGGTGTTTTCTTTGCTAACTGAATGTTCTGTTTGAAATGTACTGCTGGAAAAAGAATTCTACCTTAAGAGTGTACTTTACGCTTACATCTTTAAAATCATTAGTGCGTTTTTTCTACTATCGCACGCTTCGCATTGAAAACAAAAATAATACAGGCAAACTTATGCAAGGTCATCTGGCGTGTGAGTGAATAGTGCCAGGAATTGAACTCAAGGTGTCTGGCTTCCGCTCGAGTGCGTCTGCACGCTGAGCTAGCGAGATAGTGTCAGGTTTAATGTCCTTGCGGCGGACGGTGTGCTGAGCACGTGTTAGTCATATGGCATATTGGATTGTGTTACAATGGACAAATAAGCATTTCCTCTGTGGTCGGCTTTCAGAACAAAAGAGAAACTGTAGTACGTCTTGACTGAATGCGTGTACAAACTAATTAATGCGGCACCTTGCAGAAATGTGATTGCAAGGTCTCCTAACTCTATGTAAGCATCTAGCCAATACTACCTTCCGCTAAGTTATACTAAAATGGATTCAGAAGAAAATATTTTAGCCTACAATCATATACAATGTATAGTTGCACTGCTGTAAAAAATACAAAGTTATTTACTTATTCCATTTATCCTATGGGATATCACAATCTTATTCCTAATAGAGCTTCATTGTGGGGGGTCTAATCTGAAATAAGGAGCAATTTTCTCTGAATATAGTAGGGTAGTTATCAATACGTCTTCCTACTAGGCTTCCATTAATATTCCTAGTGACTTATTAGATAGGGGTTGTTAATATTCAAATCGCTTGGCGTAAGAGGTGTTTATCGCGAAATCTATAAGGGTGGGGGTGGGGGTATTATAATTATTGTGTACTAAAAATATTCTCTAACTTAATCTACTAAAAAATTCTGTTCGGGGGGGATTTAAATTGTCTCACTCGCTTGGCTAATATAATGAGTATAGGGGGCGTTTACATATGTATTAGTTACTGGGGCGGGTGTGGGTGGGTACCAAAAATAATATTTGACCCGTACTTCAAAAAATTTTCCTTAATTTTGGGTAAATTTTGCTTGGCTGCATAAGAGGGTTTTTAGGGACCTGTATCGTAGAAATTCGTTGTCTGAACTCCTGTAGGCGTTGTCTGACGACAACGTCACGATACCCCGGGCCTCCTCCATTTGTATTGTATCTGTTATGTTAAGGGTGTTGTTGGTTTGACTAACCCGCGCCTCCCACCATTTGTATTGTATCTGTTATGTTAAGGGTGTTGTTGGTTTGACTAACCCGCGCCTCCCACCATTTGTATTGTATCTGAGAGGGATGCCAATACAAATACTAAATCTAGGGGATGGAATTAATCTAAATTGGGGTTGTAGCTTGGCGAATTTGTAAGAGGTTGGGATTGTTTTAGGAAGAACTGCGGACACGTTTAGAGAGCAATTTACATACAGGGGAATTGGCGGGAGGATACTCACCTAGCTCACCTCTAGGCCGCACGCTGGCGGTGCAGCGCCTCCTGCATGTCAGCGTTCAATGTAGATCTTAAAACTAGGTACTAATCTAAAGGGAAGGGCTTCTTAACCTAAACGAAATAAAAAGGTAGTCAATAGACTGTTCAGAAAGGGGGTTTATTAAGAAATAGTGGCAATTGCAATAGGGGAGGATGGAAATAATAATCTAGGGGGAAAAAGGAATTAAGCAGGCACGATGTCACTCACCCCACCGTTAATACCGGTCTTCCATGATGATGGTGGCGTTGGGACTCGATATGGGGCCATCCCCCATATCGGTCCGACGTAGCACAACTCCTATAGAGTGTAGGACTGTCACTGCAGGTTCAGAAGAGTCCACGTTCCTAAGAGACCGCGGCGCGTGTTCGTACCTCTATTTATAAGTAAAAGGTGCGATGTCAGTCCAGTCAGCGGTATGTTGGGAGTGTAATGTCCTCTGTGTCCTGTCCAAGTGCTTGCTATTGGAGCTAGGTCTATGACCTACGGTCTACTCCGTAGTCGCGTTGCCATGTCGTCTTTTACGTAGTTATCTCTTATTATATTTTATGTATTTATAGGCACAGTCCTTTCCTAAAGGGCTGGGGCCAGGACAAGTCTTCTTCCTGTTTTAATAATCGTCCTCGATTATTGGACTAGACGTGGGGGCGGAAACTTTTATTTTCTTCTTTCTTCTTCTTCTTCTCCTTCTTCTTCTTTTCTTCTTCTTCTTTTTTTCTTTCTTTCGTCGATGTGAATTTGTTTTCGATTCGTCGTATCGTCCTTCGTCGCTTCTGGTCTTCTTCGTGGGTGGGGGGATGAGCGAAATTGTACCGTGCCAAGGGTTGGAAGGCGTGGCAAGAGTGTTGGGGTGGTTTGTTTTACAGTCATTTCATGGCAGATAGTTCTCTGTATCTGTCTATATCCCATATTGTATGTTTTACATAATCTGTATTGCCCATTTGGCAGAGTTAAAATTTTCATAAAAGTGTTGACATTGTTTTGTTAAAATTGAAGAAAACTAATAAATGGAATTTCAGCGGAAATATAAATTGAAATAAATGAAGCTGAAAGATATATCTATAATGCAATCGCATAGGAAATTTACATTATTAGCACCGTACTCGGACTAGTGCGTGACTTGCGTACGATGCCGTCAAGTCGAGCCCTGCCTCGAGGATGCATACATAACTGTAATTTTCCTACGATGGGAAATGATGCTGTAAGGAGCTTAAATAATGGCGATCCCTTATGAACTAGCACGCGCCCTTTGTAGCGTGTATAAAAAAGGGAAAGAAAAAATGTAGTGTATTGTACTCTAGGCCAAGTGTAGCTATGAGGGTGCGCTACTATGAATAACCTCCTTACAACGTGGGGGATGATGAAATAAAATTGTAAAAATATCCTAGAAAACGTGAAATTCCGTCAAAGTTACTTGATGAAGTGCGTAAAAAAAACATGTAGTTAGGTTATTAAGAGAAAAAATTAGCATTGAAGTATTGTTAATAAATAGCTGAAGGCTCCTGCCTAAATCGGCTGACATTCTAGTATGGTTTGTAGGTTTTGACTGCTGTTGCTGCCATGCGTGTCGTAACTTTGGTCTTGCGTCACGTTCATCCGGGGGGCATCCTGCATGAATGTCCTACTGGGGGATTACAGGATTGTACACCGTATAATTAGTCTGAAATCAGAAATCTCTCTTAACGTTTTGTACAGAGGGATTGGTTTACCCTGGTACCGTTTTTTTTTTTTTTTCACTGAAGTTCGTTACGTCGTACGCGGTAATCTCGTTACTTAATGTCTGCATTATGACATAATATACTAATATCCTTATAAACTAACGTGCAATATGTATTCATTGACATATTGGCCATTGTGGTTATACACTATACCCCGTCTTATATGCGTCGTTGTAAAACTGCAACATGCTTCCTTAAGCATTTAGCTGCGTATATCCTCTTATATTTCGTAGAACTTGAATCCTTTATATTTGTAAAAAACTTTCTTATATATCGACGTATATCTTTGCTATAGCTGAGAATTAATCCTTAAGTTTTACATTTACACTTTCTCAGCGTGAATTAAGCGACGTATTCGCTTCTTAATCTATAGATATGCAGACATTATGTAAGGATACTCGCACTACGTGTACACTCGATCGTTAAGTTTAAATAGAGTATTGTTAAATGGCGACTGTTTCGTCGGGAAGTTATTGAAATTAGAAATTAGTTGTTGCCTCTCCGGGCTAACTTGGAAATTCTGTGCACTGTATAGAACTTCAGGAAATATAAATTAACAAGATAATACTATCTGAAAAAATATTATCTGAAAAAAATGACATTTATTATTGACATGTGATAATTGCCTGTAAAAAATAACACTGTTAACGACATGGTATGTAAGACCCTTTTGTAAAACTTGCCACGTTATATAGGGGGGGGGGGTGATTTACTATCTAACTTAATTCTTAATGCTAAACCTAATAATACTATCTTTTCTTAGCTAACTATGCTATATACATGGGGTAAAGTGGAATAACGTGCCTGGACAGGGGTGAAAAAATCTCTTGAAGGGCGGGGGGGCGATATATATTAAAGGTATTTCTTAAATATTTAAGCTCTCTCTATATTGTATCCGCAGCCATGAAAATTTTCTAAAGTGTGCCTTCAATGAGGTGGCTACCTTGCTCCTTAATAAAATAATAGGGCTGTGTCTTCACTGAAATGCATATCTTTGCTCCGTAAGAATAATAATGGGGCTGTAACTTCACTGAAATAGCTACTTTTGCTCTTTAATAAAGTTAATGGGGGCTGTATCTTCAATTAAATGCCTATCTTTGCTCCGTAAGAAAAATAATGGGGTTGTAACTTCACTGAAATAGTTACTTTTGCTCTTTAATAAAATTAATGGGGGTTGTATCTGCAATTAAATGCCTACCTTTGCTCCGTAAGAATATAATGCGGTTGCTCTATATGGAATGACTAATATTATGCCTGAGTTGCACAGTTTTATTTCTTTTACATATCCTGTTGCCTTTTTTTTTGTTGCTCCGTAATCTTAATATATTGAAAGATTATGAATTTATCACAAATAATCATAGTGCATTGAGAAAAAAATTATTAATTCAATTTTATTTATTAATTTCAGCGTATGTGTAGTCTCCTTTTCAATATTGGTTACTCTTTATATAGAAAATCAGCAGATGTGTCCAGCGGTGTAGGTTTCAGTACCTACTATGCTACAATATCATAAAACGTGTCACTATATTCTCATGTTAAACATAATACCAAAGAGATATCGTCTGTTGGTAGACTGTCCGTACTTCGATACAGGACGCATTCCATCGGACGTTAAATCCATGCTGTATTGGGTTTATTTTAATATAAATATCTCCTAACATCTTATCAGAATACTATAAAGTTATCGGCTGTTGGCAGGCTGTCCGTACTTCGATACAGAACGCATCCCAGTGGCCGTTAAGTTCATTATGTATTAAGTTCATTTTAATATAAATATCTCCTAATATTTTATCAGAATACTGTAAAGATATCGGCTGTTGGCAGGCTGTCCGTACTTCGATACAGAACGCGTCCCAGCGGCCGTTAAATTTATTATGTATTAAGTTTGAATTGACCGCCACAAGATGTATAACGTGGAGGGTTTAATTCCCTGAAAGTATTAAAACGAACGTCATCTAGGCGAAAGGGTTGGCTATGTCCTTTCAAAGTTCAGTAGCGTTCTAATATCTGGACTACTTCTTACGTGTTCAGCAGGTTGGCTAGGTCCCTGAATCTGAAATGATAGTCCTCGGTCGCCGGTTGTCATTATTATATTGACCAATATACCTGTAGCTAATTAATTCCCTCTGGGTGTGACGTTTCGACTTTTAAGCATTTGGCTTGCGTAAATTGTGGACTTTGGGGCCACGGTGTGGACACTAATCTTATTTATTAATGGCATTTGTTATCAACGTAGGTGTGTTAATATCTCCTTAATCTCCTCCATACTACCCTTATCTCAAAGCGATGTCCTCCCTGGGACCTGCTGCATGATATCAATAACGTCGTGTTCTTGAGGCTGTGCGAACTATTGTGCCAGCTCAAGATATCTATAATATATTTCTTCAACTTCACTTAATACTTCCCTTATCTCAAAGCGAGGTGCACCCATGGACCTGCTGCAAGATATCAATAACGTCGTGTTCTTGAGGCTGTGCTAACCATTGTGCCAGCTCAAGATATCTATAATATATTTCTTCAACTTCACTTAATACTTCCCTTATCTCAAAGCGAGGTGCACCCATGGACCTGCTGCAAGATATCAATATTCCTTCAACTTCACTTCAACTTCACTTAAATTACTTAATACTTATTACTAATATACTAACGATGATACTCTTGATAACAATTGTCGTACGTTGCGATGTTGCCCTGCTGTGCCCAAGTCCGTGCTTACGCATTTATGTTATACTGATATCGCCGTGCCTTTGTCGGCGTTTTTCATAAATTCCTACTGGATTGCTTTCTCACCTATGTTACTTCGTGAGGGAACGGTGTTTTCTTTGCTAACTGAATGTTCTGTTTGAAATGTACTGCTGGAAAAAGAATTCTACCTTAAGAGTGTACTTTACGCTTACATCTTTAAAATCATTAGTGCGTTTTTTCTACTATCGCACGCTTCGCATTGAAAACAAAAATAATACAGGCAAACGTATGCAAGGTCATCTGGCGTGTGAGTGAATAGTGCCAGGAATTGAACTCAAGGTGTCTGGCTTCCGCTCGAGTGCGTCTGCACGCTGAGCTAGCGAGATAGTGTCAGGTTTAATGTCCTTGCGGCGGACGGTGTGCTGAGCACGTGTTAGTCATATGGCATATTGGATTGTGTTACAATGGACAAATAAGCATTTCCTCTGTGGTCGGCTTTCAGAACAAAAGAGAAACTGTAGTACGTCTTGACTGAATGCGTGTACAAACTAATTAATGCGGCACCTTGCAGAAATGTGATTGCAAGGTCTCCTAACTCTATGTAAGCATCTAGCCAATACTACCTTCCGCTAAGTTATACTAAAATGGATTCAGAAGAAAATATTTTAGCCTACAATCATATACAATGTATAGTTGCACTGCTGTAAAAAATACAAAGTTATTTACTTATTCCATTTATCCTATGGGATATCACAATCTTATTCCTAATAGAGCTTCATTGTGGGGGGTCTAATCTGAAATAAGGAGCAATTTTCTCTGAATATAGTAGGGTAGTTATCAATACGTCTTCCTACTAGGCTTCCATTAATATTCCTAGTGACTTATTAGATAGGGGTTGTTAATATTCAAATCGCTTGGCGTAAGAGGTGTTTATCGCGAAATCTGTAAGGGTGGGGGTGGGGGTATTATAATTATTGTGTACTAAAAATATTCTCTAACTTAATCTACTAAAAAATTCTGTTCGGGGGGGATTTAAATTGTCTCACTCGCTTGGCTAATATAATGAGTATAGGGGGCGTTTACATATGTATTAGTTACTGGGGCGGGTGTGGGTGGGTACCAAAAATAATATTTGACCCGTACTTCAAAAAATTTTCCTTAATTTTGGGTAAATTTTGCTTGGCTGCATAAGAGGGTTTTTAGGGACCTGTATCGTAGAAATTCGTTGTCTGAACTCCTGTAGGCGTTGTCTGACGACAACGTCACGATACCCCGGGCCTCCTCCATTTGTATTGTATCTGTTATGTTAAGGGTGTTGTTGGTTTGACTAACCCGCGCCTCCCACCATTTGTATTGTATCTGTTATGTTAAGGGTGTTGTTGGTTTGACTAACCCGCGCCTCCCACCATTTGTATTGTATCTGAGAGGGATGCCAATACAAATACTAAATCTAGGGGATGGAATTAATCTAAATTGGGGTTGTAGCTTGGCGAATTTGTAAGAGGTTGGGATTGTTTTAGGAAGAACTGCGGACACGTTTAGAGAGCAATTTACATACAGGGGAATTGGCGGGAGGATACTCACCTAGCTCACCTCTAGGCCGCACGCTGGCGGTGCAGCGCCTCCTGCATGTCAGCGTTCAATGTAGATCTTAAAACTAGGTACTAATCTAAAGGGAAGGGCTTCTTAACCTAAACGAAATAAAAAGGTAGTCAATAGACTGTTCAGAAAGGGGGTTTATTAAGAAATAGTGGCAATTGCAATAGGGGAGGATGGAAATAATAATCTAGGGGGAAAAAGGAATTAAGCAGGCACGATGTCACTCACCCCACCGTTAATACCGGTCTTCCATGATGATGGTGGCGTTGGGACTCGATATGGGGCCATCCCCCATATCGGTCCGACGTAGCACAACTCCTATAGAGTGTAGGACTGTCACTGCAGGTTCAGAAGAGTCCACGTTCCTAAGAGACCGCGGCGCGTGTTCGTACCTCTATTTATAAGTAAAAGGTGCGATGTCAGTCCAGTCAGCGGTATGTTGGGAGTGTAATGTCCTCTGTGTCCTGTCCAAGTGCTTGCTATTGGAGCTAGGTCTATGACCTACGGTCTACTCCGTAGTCGCGTTGCCATGTCGTCTTTTACGTAGTTATCTCTTATTATATTTTATGTATTTATAGGCACAGTCCTTTCCTAAAGGGCTGGGGCCAGGACAAGTCTTCTTCCTGTTTTAATAATCGTCCTCGATTATTGGACTAGACGTGGGGGCGGAAACTTTTATTTTCTTCTTTCTTCTTCTTCTTCTCCTTCTTCTTCTTTTCTTCTTCTTCTTTTTTTCTTTCTTTCGTCGATGTGAATTTGTTTTCGATTCGTCGTATCGTCCTTCGTCGCTTCTGGTCTTCTTCGTGGGTGGGGGGATGAGCGAAATTGTACCGTGCCAAGGGTTGGAAGGCGTGGCAAGAGTGTTGGGGTGGTTTGTTTTACAGTCATTTCATGGCAGATAGTTCTCTGTATCTGTCTATATCCCATATTGTATGTTTTACATAATCTGTATTGCCCATTTGGCAGAGTTAAAATTTTCATAAAAGTGTTGACATTGTTTTGTTAAAATTGAAGAAAACTAATAAATGGAATTTCAGCGGAAATATAAATTGAAATAAATGAAGCTGAAAGATATATCTATAATGCAATCGCATAGGAAATTTACATTATTAGCACCGTACTCGGACTAGTGCGTGACTTGCGTACGATGCCGTCAAGTCGAGCCCTGCCTCGAGGATGCATACATAACTGTAATTTTCCTACGATGGGAAATGATGCTGTAAGGAGCTTAAATAATGGCGATCCCTTATGAACTAGCACGCGCCCTTTGTAGCGTGTATAAAAAAGGGAAAGAAAAAATGTAGTGTATTGTACTCTAGGCCAAGTGTAGCTATGAGGGTGCGCTACTATGAATAACCTCCTTACAACGTGGGGGATGATGAAATAAAATTGTAAAAATATCCTAGAAAACGTGAAATTCCGTCAAAGTTACTTGATGAAGTGCGTAAAAAAAACATGTAGTTAGGTTATTAAGAGAAAAAATTAGCATTGAAGTATTGTTAATAAATAGCTGAAGGCTCCTGCCTAAATCGGCTGACATTCTAGTATGGTTTGTAGGTTTTGACTGCTGTTGCTGCCATGCGTGTCGTAACTTTGGTCTTGCGTCACGTTCATCCGGGGGGCATCCTGCATGGATGTCCTACTGGGGGATAACAGGATTGTACACCGTATAATTAGTCTGAAATCAGAAATCTCTCTTAACGTTTTGTACAGAGGGATTGGTTTACCCTGGTACCGTTATTTTTTTTTTTTCACTGAAGTTCGTTACGTCGTACGCGGTAATCTCGTTACTTAATGTCTGCATTATGACATAATATACTAATATCCTTATAAACTAACGTGCAATATGTATTCATTGACATATTGGCCATTGTGGTTATACACTATACCCCGTCTTATATGCGTCGTTGTAAAACTGCAACATGCTTCCTTAAGCATTTAGCTGCGTATATCCTCTTATATTTCGTAGAACTTGAATCCTTTATATTTGTAAAAAACTTTCTTATATATCGACGTATATCTTTGCTATAGCTGAGAATTAATCCTTAAGTTTTACATTTACACTTTCTCAGCGTGAATTAAGCGACGTATTCGCTTCTTAATCTATAGATATGCAGACATTATGTAAGGATACTCGCACTACGTGTACACTCGATCGTTAAGTTTAAATAGAGTATTGTTAAAATGGCGACTGTTTCGTCGGGAAGTTATTGAAATTAGAAATTATTTGTTGCCTCTCCGGGCTAACTTGGAAATTCTGTGCACTGTATAGAACTTCAGGAAATATAAATTAACAAGATAATACTATCTGAAAAAATATTATCTGAAAAAAAATGACATTTATTATTGACATGTGATAATTGCCTGTAAAAAATAACACTGTTAACGACATGGTATGTAAGACCCTTTTGTAAAACTTGCCACGTTATATAGGGGGGGGGGGGTGATTTACTATCTAACTTAATTCTTAATGCTAAACCTAATAATACTATCTTTTCTTAGCTAACTATGCTATATACATGGGGTAAAGTGGAATAACGTGCCTGGACAGGGGTGAAAAAATCTCTTGAAGGGGGGGGGGGGGGGCGATATATATTAAAGGTATTTCTTAAATATTTAAGCTCTCTCTATATTGTATCCGCAGCCATGAAAATTTTCTAAAGTGTGCCTTCAATTAGGTGGCTACCTTGCTCCTTAATAAAATAATAGGGCTGTGTCTTCAATTAAATGCCTATCTTTGCTCCGTAAGAAAATAATGCGGTTGCTCTATATGGAATGACTAATATTATGCCTGAGTTGCACAGTTTTATTTCTTTTACATATCCTGTTGCCTTTTTTTTTTGTTGCTCCGTAATCTTAATATATTGAAAGATTATGAATTTATCACAAATAATCATAGTGCATTGAGAAAAAAATTATTAATTCAATTTTATTTATTAATTTCAGCGTATGTGTAGTCTCCTTTTCAATATTGGTTACTCTTTATATAGAAAATCAGCAGATGTGTCCAGCGGTGTAGGTTTCAGTACCTACTATGCTACAATATCATAAAACGTGTCACTATATTCTCATGTTAAACATAATACCAAAGAGATATCGTCTGTTGGTAGACTGTCCGTACTTCGATACAGGACGCATTCCATCGGACGTTAAATCCATGCTGTATTGGGTTTATTTTAATATAAATATCTCCTAACATCTTATCAGAATACTATAAAGTTATCGGCTGTTGGCAGGCTGTCCGTACTTCGATACAGAACGCATCCCAGTGGCCGTTAAGTTCATTATGTATTAAGTTCATTTTAATATAAATATCTCCTAATATTTTATCAGAATACTATAAAGATATCGGCTGTTGGCAGGCTGTCCGTACTTCGATACAGAACGCGTCCCAGCGGCCGTTAAATTTATTATGTATTAAGTTTGAATTGACCGCCACAAGATGTATAACGTGGAGGGTTTAATTCCCTGAAAGTATTAAAACGAACGTCATCTAGGCGAAAGGGTTGGCTATGTCCTTTCAAAGTTCAGTAGCGTTCTAATATCTGGACTACTTCTTACGTGTTCAGCGGGTTGGCTAGGTCCCTGAATCTGAAATGATAGTCCTCGGTAGCCGGTTGTCATTATTATATTGACCAATATACCTGTAGCTAATTAATTCCCTCTGGGTGTGACGTTTCGACTTTTAAGCATTTGGCTTGCGTAAATTGTGGACTTTGGGGCCACGGTGTGGACACTAATCTTATTTATTAATGGCATTTGTTATCAACGTAGGTGTGTTAATATCTCCTTAATCTCCTCCATACTACCCTTATCTCAAAGCGATGTCCTCCCTGGGACCTGCTGCATGATATCAATAACGTCGTGTTCTTGAGGCTGTGCGAACTATTGTGCCAGCTCAAGATATCTATCAACTTCACTTAATACTTCCCTTATCTCAAAGCAAGGTGCACCTTTGGACCTGCTGCAAGATATCAATAACGTCGTGTTCTTGAGGCTGTGCTAACCACTGTGCCAGCTCAAGATATCTATCAACTTCACTTAATACTTCACTTATCTCAAAGCAATGCTCACCTTTGGACCTGCTGCAAGATATCAATATTCCTTCAACTTCACTTCAACTTCACTTAAATTACTTAATACTTATTACTAATATACTAACGATGATACTCTTGATAACAATTGTCGTACGTTGCGATGTTGCCCTGCTGTGCCCAAGTCCGTGCTTACGCATTTATGTTATACTGATATCGCCGTGCCTTTGTCGGCGTTTTTCATAAATTCCTACTGGATTGCTTTCTCACCTATGTTACTTCGTGAGGGAACGGTGTTTTCTTTGCTAACTGAATGTTCTGTTTGAAATGTACTGCTGGAAAAAGAATTCTACCTTAAGAGTGTACTTTACGCTTACATCTTTAAAATCATTAGTGCGTTTTTTCTACTATCGCACGCTTCGCGTTGAAAACAAAAATAATACAGGCAAACTTATGCAAGGTCATCTGGCGTGTGAGTGAATAGTGCCAGGAATTGAACTCAAGGTGTCTGGCTTCCGCTCGAGTGCGTCTGCACGCTGAGCTAGCGAGATAGTGTCAGGTTTAATGTCCTGCGGGCGGACGGTGTGCTGAGCACGTGTCAGTCATATGGCATATTGGATTGTGTTACAATGGACAAATAAGCATTTCCTCTGTGGTAGGCTTTCATAACAAAAGAGAAACTGTAGTACGTCTTGACTGAATGTGTGTACAAACTAATTAATGCGGCACCTTGCAGAAAAGTGATTGCAAGGTCTCCTAACTCTATGTAAGCATCTAGCCAATACTACCTTCCGCTAAGTTATACTAAAATGGATTCAGAAGAAAATATTTTAGCCTACAATCATATACAATGTATAGTTGCACTGCTGTAAAAAATACAAAGTTATTCACTTATTCCATTTATCCTGTGGGATATCACAATCTTATTCCTAATAGAGCTTCATTGTGGGGGGTCTAATCTGAAATAAGGAGCAATTTTCTCTGAATATAGTAGGGTAGTTATCAATACGTCTTCCTACTAGGCTTCCATTAATATTCCTAGTGACTTATTAGATAGGGGTTGTTAATATTCAAATCGCTTGGCGTAAGAGGTGTTTATCGCGAAATCTTAAAAGGGTGGGGGTGGGGGGATTATAATTATTGTGTACTAAAAATATTCTCTAACTTAATCTACTAAAAAAATTCTGTTCGGGGGGGGGGGATTTAAATTGTCTCACTCGCTTGGCTAATGTAATGAGTATAGGGGGCGTTTACATATGTATTAGTTACTGGGGCGGGTGTGGGTGGGTACCAAAAATAATATTTGACCCGTACTTCAAAAAATTTTCCTTAATTTTGGGTAAATTTTGCTTGGCTGCATAAGAGGGTTTTTAGGGACCTGTATCGTAGAAATTCGTTGTCTGAACTCCTGTAGGCGTTGTCTGACGACAACGTCACGATACCCCGGGCCTCCTCCATTTGTATTGTATCTGTTATGTTAAGGGTGTTGTTGGTTTGACTAACCCGCGCCTCCCACCATTTGTATTGTATCTGAGAGGGATGCCAATACAAATACTAAATCTAGGGGATGGAATTAATCTAAATTGGGGTTGTAGCTTGGCGAATTTGTAAGAGGTTGGGATTGTTTTAGGAAGAACTGCGGACACGTTTAGAGAGCAATTTACATACAGGGGAATTGGCGGGAGGGATGAATACTCACCTAGCTCACCTCTAGGCCGCACGCTGGCGGTGCAGCGCCTCCTGCATGTCAGCGTTCAATGTAGATCTTAAAACTAGGTACTAATCTAAAGGGAAGGGCTTCTTAACCTAAACGAAATAAAAAGGTAGTCAATAGACTGTTCAGAAAGGGGGTTTATTAAGAAATAGTGGCAATTGCAATAGGGGAGGATGGAAATAATAAACTAGGGGGAAAAAGGAATTAAGCAGGCACGATGTCACTCACCCCACCGTTAATACCGGTCTTCCATGATGATGGTGGCGATATCGGTCCGACGTAGCACAACTCCTATAGAGTGTAGGACTGTCACTGCAGGTTCAGAAGAGTCCACGTTCCTAAGAGACCGCGGCGCGTGTTCGTACCTCTATTTATAAGTAAAAGGTGCGATGTCAGTCCAGTCAGCGGTATGTTGGGAGTGTAATGTCCTCTGTGTCCTGTCCAAGTGCTTGCTATTGGAGCTAGGTCTATGACCTACGGTCTACTCCGTAGTCGCGTTGCCATGTCGTCTTTTACGTAGTTATCTCTTATTATATTTTATGTATTTATAGGCACAGTCCTTTCCTAAAGGGCTGGGGCCAGGACACTATTATGATTTGAATTTATTTCTAGATTCCTTTTATTTTATATTTAAGTTGCTCGTGTTTTATTTTCATTTCTAATTTGTAATCAGTACACATGTGTTTATTTTATTATTAATGTATTTTTATTCAGTAAGTACAATATTTGCTTCTGTCTTATGATTTCTCGTATATGAGTTCCTCGTTTGTCTTTCGATTCGACTTAGTCTTGGCTTCGCACTGTAGCGAAGTTACGACTAACACGGTCTCTGGGACCTTTGCTCTATTACTTAAGTTTAATTTTTCCTTTTGATTTTATCTTAAACATTTGTTCTGGCTTACTTTCTGTGGAAGTCATCTTTCTATCGATTCGGAATCTTGGGCCCAGCACGCATCGAAAGAAGTATTCCTTCCTCGTTCCCTACGTGATCCTGTTTAGTTTTTGTTGTTTTTGCTTCCACTGTATTCCTCATACCTCTGCTATTTGGTTTAACGTAAAAGCACAAAGCTGTGCAGTTCTTCCCTCATCCCTCCTTTTATCCTTGTCCTAATTCTCCTTTCCAAAACTTTCTCAAACATCTTTGCACAATGACTCATCAGTGTTATTCCCGATAGTTTCTGCATTCTGTTCTACTACCTGTCTTGAAGATCGGGACAATTATTCCCTTTTTCCAGTCCTCTGGGGTCTTCCTTTCCTTCCAAGCTGTCTTCATCACTCGGTACAACCATTGTATCCCCACCTCTCCTGCTGCTCTCACGATCCCCACACTCAACTCATCCACACCCGGTGCCTTCCCTCCTTTCATCTTCCTCACTGCATCTTCCACTTCTTTCCATGTTAAGTCCTTCTCTGTTTTCAGTCCATCTTCCTCTTTCCCGATTTCTTCCTCCTCGCCGTGGTCTCCATTTGGATTCAGAAGTTCTTCAAAATATTCTTTCCACATTTTCTTCAGTTCTTCCCTATTTTCTATGTCTTGTCCCCGTTTGTTCACAATTCTACCATAATCCGCAGGATCCTTCCACCTCTTATTTTTACCATTCCATACAGGACCTTTTTTGTAACTGCACTGACCTCCTTCATCATCATTGTCCACTCTTCCTTCCACTTTCTTCTCTCCTCAGCCACCACTCTCTTTGCCTCCTTCATTCTTTCCTGGTACTCGTCCCTTGTCTCTACCGTCTTGTTTTGATACCACCTCCTAAAGGCTCTATTCTTTTCCCTTACTATATCTTTTGTCTTCACATTCCACCATGGTGTTTCCTTCCACCTCTTCTTGCTACTTGTCCTCCCACATACTGCCTCTGCTGCACTTACTAGTGTCTTCTTAAATCTGGCCCATTCCTCTTCCAGCCCTCTTTCTTCATCTGTTGGAATTCCTTCCTTTACCATGTTGAGGTACTCGACCCTTCTGTATCCTTCTTTCAGTTTCCATATCCCTATACGTCTTTCCTGGTTCACAGTCCCTTTCTTCTCCTTAGTCCCTCTCAGATTCATTACCAGCAATCGATGGTCACTATCCAAGTTCTCCGATGGTGTAACCTTGATGTCCGTGATGTTCTTATTTAATTCCTTCTCATACAGTATATAGTCGACCACCGACTTCCTGGTCAAGTCATCACTGTACCGTGTGTGGCTCTCTCTTTTCTTGAACCAGGAGTTCCCAACTAGCAGGCTGTTCGATTGACAGAAGTCCAACGGTCTCTTTCCTTCCTCATTTCTTCAGCCCCAACCCTATGGTCCAAGCACACTCTCATACCCTTGTCTATCTCTTCCTACATGGGCATTCAGATCCCCCATAATAATCATATTCCTTCCTCCCAGCTGCTTCTGCAATTCCTCTTCAAACTCCTCCTTCTCTTCAGAGGCGCAGCCTACTTGTGGAGCATACACTTGCACTATTTCTACGGTCTCTCCCCTCAGTGCTACTTTCACTTTCATCATCCTATCACTTATTCTCTTCACTTCTTCTTTTAAACCATCTCGTACTACTACTCCCACTCCATTCCTCTTTCCCTCTTCATTCCCACTCCAGTACAATCTACAGCCTTTTCTCAGTTCTCTCCTTCCTTCCCCTTTCCTCTTTGTTTCTGCCAATCCCAATAAATCCAACTTCCTTCTTTCCATCATATCCAATATCTCCTCCACCTTCCCCGTCAGCGTTCTTATATTTAAAGTTCCAAATCTTAGTCCATGAACACAGCTAGGTCATCGTCCATTGTATCCGTCCTGTCCGAGGCCCGTTCCCTTCTTGAAAGCAAAAGTCTTATCCACTACTGGCTTGCTGGGCCTATCGTAGCTTCACCAGAGCCCCGTTAGCCGTCACTTTTCAGGGTTCCTGTAGGACCTTCACAGCTACCGTAACGGTCCCGGGGCACAAAAATTCCCCACTGTACTTCGCCCCTACAGGCAATCCCCTACTTTGTGCCGTTGGCCGTCTCCCACGACGTGGACGAAGGGTTGGACTTATGGGAGACACACAAAGTAGGTAAGTATTATTAAATGAATATATTAGATATGTGCAAACTAGTTTCTTAATCTTCCGGTTTGGATAACAATGAAGGGCTTGATTATCATGATTATGTATAATTTGGGAAGAAATATTATTTGTGGAAATAGTTGAATTTTGTAATTCTGGTTGTGCAATTAAGTCGCAGGAATGAAATCGTCGTTACATGAAGCATCAACCATTGTGAAGGTTAGATGACTTTTATAAATATGTTGGGAGTTGAAAATATAGTTACAAGCCACACTTTCGTCGAATTTGATAACCAAGGATTATTTTATGAAACCATCACAGTTGATTCACAGTTGATTCTCGTGTTCTATAAATATTTTCCCAGTACTTGTCAACCCGAATTTGTTATTAAAATTAACCTTTCATTATAATGAGAATTTACCGTTTGTCTAATGCTGAATATGATCATGTGATTTTGACACATTTAAATAGAATGGGCCGATGCTATAAATAAATTAATACTGTTATTTCATGAACAGCCACTACCATTTATAGGATATTTGTGATCCTATTAAAATTATAAATATTATAAAATGTAAAATAATTTAAAGACTTAACATTTCCTTATACTGTCAAAGAATTGCAACTTTTGATAATACCGGTAGTATTTGTTACTATTTTGGTAACAATTTTCTGAATAATATTTTCAAATAATATTTGAATTATTGGATGGTTAAATTAACATTGAAAGAATTGATGTTTTTATTAATAATTTTTGACCATGAATTAATAGTCGAGTCATGCACTCAGAATTATTATTTTGGATCGAGAACAGAGGATACAATAAATTTCCTGCTCAACTTCGAAGTTCTTCGAATTCATGCTCATATTGTTTAAACATTATTTTTCAAAGATGCTCAGATGTCCTATAAGTTGATGTTGTGTTAAACCCATTGTTATGACCTAAAAATGTACCAATTTTTGGAATAATGATTCCTGGAAAGTGATAGTTATTTTTGCAACAAAATGAAACCAGAAACAAAGTGATTTTTTACAACGAGTGAAACAATTAAATTTTTCTTTCAACAAGTGAATGCTAATAATTTAGGATTCAAGCTGGACAATTTAATTTGCCCCGAAGAACCTACTACTATAAGTAAATATAATTTGACCAAAGTCAACAGGACTGACATTCTGGCTTTCGTTCAAATTCAAGTGTTCATGTGTTGGTAACCCTGTATTTTTGTTGTACATAAATGCACGATTCTTCATGCATTCCTGAAGCTATTCTGGCATTTCTTTAAAGTAAATTTTAAAATTTTAATTAAATGAGATTATTTTAGGTATTGTGCTATTTTCAAAGTCTCCTTCTATCCTTATTGTTGCATCGAGCCTAGATTCTCGTGCTGACTGATTTTTGGTGAAATGCATATGTGGTCATTGGACTTCGGTCAAAACGCGCACAGTATTGACTAATAAATAATACAAATTATAAATTGTAAATGATATTTCAATGATTTAATAACTTTATACCAGGTAATATTCACTGAGATTCACGGTTGACCTTGCATTGCAGTGAGTACGGCTGAGCGGTGCAGGCTCTCTGCCCTCTATCTAAAAAACGGCTTGGCGTGTGAAAAAATATTCAAACAAAATTTGTCGCACATTTTATGGTCTACAATTTTTATAATTAGTGTTAACATCATTGGAGCTATAGAAACCGAGATAATAGCGAAAAACTGATTTTTGTGACTTTGACCTAGAATAACTTGCGGCGCAGACACTAGATTTTATGAGACTTTTGAGAAAACTTTCAGAACACCAAAATTAAGGTGTATACGAGTTTACAGCTTGTTATCTCTCATTCCGAGGTTGACCCCCCCCCCCACCTTCTTTTTTTTCTTTTTGCTAAGTGACTGAACTATCCTGAAAAAATTTACATGATATTAATAAAAATTTATTAAATATTAAATATGTATTTATCTCATACAATTCTTTTCAGATTAGGGTATAACCCAACTCATTTGGGTACATTCGTGTTGACTGACTGAAAAGCACCAAACATTTGTTATTAAATATAATTTTTATAAAAATTTATAATAGGTGATTCATTCATCTTCATTTCCCCTTTTCCAGATGACACTGGGTTGGGGCAAATGTGGTTCCTCTCCACTTTGCTCTGTCGTTCCACCATTCCTCTTCCGACACGGTGTTCCATTCCAGGTTCCATTTTCTGTGCTATTCTTCACCGAGTGCATCCAACGCATTCTTGGTCTTCCTCGTCCTCTCTTCCTTGTCATTCGTCGTTCCAGTGCTCTTCTTGGTAGCCTTTCTTCATTCATCCGTTTGACATGTCCAAAAATCTCAATCTGTTTTGCTCCAGTTTGTCATTTAGTTTCTGTACTCCAAGTTCTTTCCGTATATCTTCATTTCTCACTCTATCTCTCCTCGTTTTCTGGACCATATTTCTCAGGAATCTCATCTTAGCTGCCTGTACTCTGCTCTCATACCTCTTAGTCATTGTCCAAGTTTCTGCTGCATATGTCATTATAGGAACATAATATGCTTTGTACTGTACCCGTATAAATCCATAAGTCACTTGCTGGGAATCCGAAGATCGGCTGGATCGCAGAATCTTTAAAGTTCCCGGCTAGAAAAAACCCTCAAAAATCCCACCATCAAGCACTTCGGGATTATACACAGTATCTATGAACATGTTATGTATTAAACAAAACTTAATAATACGTTGGTAGAGTGAGAACACTAACCAATATTGTGCCCGTTTATAAGGAGAATGCTTGGTCATAACCCAGGCTAGAACTCACGGCTTCGGGGATGTAACGTCCTCCCACCGTATGACCTCACATTCAGATATGATACACTACTAGGTCAACAAGACTACAAGAATTACTCACATATTACGTTTACTATGACTTTATTGTACTTAGGGAAAATATTAAAAAGCATGAATTTACTACAATAAAACAAACATTTGCTTGGAATTTATCCTTCAAGCAAAAATCAATACAAAAATCATTCAAAAATCAATAAAAAATCAGTCAAAACCCATCACAATCACTCTAAAATAACTCTATTTATCTCACCTAGTTTCTATAATCATCATTATAAACATTTCTTTCGTTAGAAAATTACATTTATTTATGCACGGAGCATGTCTATCACTTTTCAAAAATTCATCTAAGGCTTGTAACCATTTATTTAACTTCATTTTAATCAAGGATCTCCTTTCCTTGCAATTTTATTTTTTAACCCTTTATTTCGTTCTTTAAACTAAACAACTCCCTTTACTCAAGCCTTAGGCATTTCTCTTTAAAACACAATACACAAATTTCAACATGTCAATGGGTCATATCCATCACTCTCCATTTATTTCTCATGCTATAAGGTGGTATCATTACATTATTTTACGCACTATTATTCATTTCTGTGTCAGTGGATTTATTATAAATTGATTAAAATCAACATATTCATTACCCGTATATTTACTATTATCTTTCAAGGCAGAAATCGATTTTTATGAACAATATTTATTTTGACTATCTCCGTCTAATATTACTTAAATCATTTAAATTTCAGCTGGGAATATTCATCTCACATCCAGCATTACAACTATCGATTCTATATCACTCTAGCACCTTTTAATCAAATATATTACATAGCGTTTGCTAATTGCCACTATAAGCTCAGACCCTTCAAAACTCCATTCACAAAGATCCCATTATATCGTCCCCTTCGCTTTCTTACATACGAGGCCAAGAGCGGTGAGTTACCTCCCTTCCCCACTCAAGCTATTAGTTTAAAATTTAAGACCACCGCCTAGACCACTTCTCACTCCCTCGCGGTATACAATGTTAAATGCTTCCAGGTTCTACTGTGTGGACATTAAAGCTTTCCAGCTCATTTCCATTAATGCAATTATTATTTCCTCATTTTATTACAACATTATTCAGTGTCTCCACAAAACTATGCATATTATTCGGAAATGACAATACGACGCACAAGTTTACTTGGTAAGATCCCTGTCTTCCAATAAACACAACAATTCAATTATTTGTCAGACATGAACAAAAAGAATAGGAACCGCTATTTTCCTCCCAGTCTTACATGCTAAAAAACACTGTGGCAATGCCAAGCTAGAGGTTTTCAGCCCTACCTTGACGGTCTTACATTGCAATTAGTACACACACATACGCCATACCATACCATGAATAAGCTGACTTGATCAGATCTCATATCTGTCAATGGGAGCTACCCTCAAATAATACCGACGATTCGGACTTACTTACTTTCCATCTCACGAATAATGCATGTCGTGGATCACATCTATATTCCTAGCTTGAAGCTACTCCTTACTTATTATTCATTGGCCCATTATGGCAATACAATATACACTTGGATTTCCATCACGTATTTACTTCACAAACAACTTTACCCTCATCGCCGTATACTTGGTCTTCCTATTATCTTTTTAATTCAACTTGGCACAACGGACTACAAATCTCGCAATACAATCTCAAAGTGTTCCAAAATCACCATTTACGTTAATTCCCTTTACTTTAAGGTCTGTGAAACTCATTATAATTTCAATCAATATTTGAGGTATTCAAAAAGCCTTTAATTACCTAATTCCTTCAATTTGAATTCATTATTATCCATCATTTCAATTACTATTATTATTCAATTCAATTATTATAGTGCGCAACAACTCATTAATCACTTATTCAAGAGCATAAAACTCAACAATTATTATTATTATTATTATTACTTCTGGTGCTCATTTACTTTATTCTTTCAAATTTAGTTACTTGGCGTAAAAAAATGCCAGAGGTACAATTATATTCGATTTCTCCTTTCAGATAGTATTTATTCATTGATTAAATTCATTATCACGGGATCCCATTTCTTTATTTGCACAATGCAATTATATCGTTCAACAATTAATAAAATTTGATTTATGGTCAATATATACCGTACATTTTAATTATTATCCACTCATTACTTTACATTGCTTTAATTATTTTGCGCTTTACTTCAATTATTTAGTTAGTGCATGATCTCCCTAATCAGTGCATGATTTCAATAATTCAACGCAGAATACATTTATTCATAATTTCAATTGTTTAATGCATAAAATAACATAAGATATAATCAAAATATCATGACTCACCCCATGTGCTGCGTTGGTCGATGACCATATTTTCGAACGGATTCACCCATCTAAATACCTTTTAACACAATATATTAACACTTTTCTTCATTATCTTCATATCTAATTCAATCTGATTATATTGGTATAAAATTAAATATATTATTACACTTTTTCTTAACACTTCTAAAAAGTATACACTTGATTTACTTATTTACACTGCACACGGACCGTATCTCAGCGATTTGGCTAATTTCACTCCTGCTGACGATCTTAAGATGCGAAATCCTAATTCCCTGCATCGGACGTGTGATATCTCCTTCCGGTTCCCTTCCTACTTCTGGAAACTTCTGCTCTTCACTCCCTTGGAAATGTTTATACTGTTCTTTGTCCTGATCGTTCCTAGGCGATAAATGTCTACAAAAATACTCGCCGTCACTTTGTTTCTATCGCACTTGTGTTTCTATCCCTTGGCCTCCAGTTCGAGGACCATAAACTTCCTAGTTTATTCACTCGGACTAATACTGCCTTGAGTATGCCTATAGCTTTCTTTCGAACCGACAATCTCCTAGGTTCTTTTACTGTGGAATCTTCGTACTATGCGATTCACAATCTTTATTCTCGTTGCTATCCCTTCGAGGATTTAATGTCTTTACAGTGTCTTTTACTAGACGCAACGCACTTGAAGTTCGAGTCCCTATGACTTCACAATTTACTGGTGTTGAACTAACGTTCCTCAGAACTTAGCGTTCCCTGTTGCTCGCTATAACTGATTCTAGCGTATTTATTTCAATATTCGTACTTAAAATGTTTTCTAAGTCCGTAGGACTTTTCAAAGTTTCAAACCGATGACTATGTATGCGGCAAAACTTAGCGTGAATATGCCTACTGCAAGCCGTGCTGTCTGATGATGCTATTTTGTAGCGCGACCTCCCTCAGGAGTCTCTTATGATACTGTCACGTAGCGTAACCTCCACCGAGGTATGGATGAACTGTGATGTACTTGTGGAACAGCGTGTTCGCATTCCATGCATTCCTCTCTCAGGAGTCTGGATGAACTGTGTTACTCTGGCTTCGCTCGGAGCTCTTTTATTCAGTTTCTTATGAAACATAGTCCCTTAATGACTTTCTTAGTTCATTTTTAGACCCTGTGCTCCAATCTGTTCCTATTTTTATTATAGGCATGTAATATCATTAATGTTAGATTCCTTCTTGCGGAATCAAATTCGATCACTCATTTATTTTTAATTAATGAAAATTGTTATTATAAACACTGAGGGGCCGGTTAATTTCCCTCTGTCGATCCGCAGTAGCATTCCGCGTTCTCCAAATGACATCATTCAAATCAGCATTTTCCTTCTGTGTTTATTTTACAGGCTGTCAAACCTACCGAAGCATTTTGTTCCTGCGTTCTTATAAGCTTCTGGTTATATAATCCAGTACTTTTAGCTTGTCACGTTTCTCTCTTTTAATTCTTGGCTATTGGCCGGGGACTTCCCTCTCTATGTTCTCAATTATAATGTCGACTTGCTGTATTAGGGGCCTGATTTAATAGCTGTAATGACCGGATTTATTAAAAATAGTCCCTACATTAGTGCCGTGCTCGACTGATCATTAATTCTCTTAACGTTGCTGCATCGAGGAATGTCGAGAGTCCATTAGCTCTCTTAGTTCTTCAGCTGCAATCCTTCTTAATCGCTTCCTTTATGGCTTTAACGTTTGTATTATATTAAAAGCTGTCACCTTAATGCGAACTTATTAGTTCCTGTCAGTTTCCAATTAACCATCTGCTTGCTCCCAGCTCGGTGTTAAAGTCCGTTTCTCTATGAGAATCTTTCTTGGCTGCTATGAATTTCTTACATCTTTTATTAAATGGTTCAGTGTTCGACTTGTGCCATTGTCCAAATGGTCACAAATCCCTCCTTCTATGATAAATAAATAGTCGAAAACCTGAGAAAATTTATTTATCCAAAATGTATGTTTCCTCCAATTCTCGAACCCTTCATGCTAAATTCACCTAAAAATATCACATGGGTTTGGTCTGACCTTGCCCGTTTCAAACAATCAGATATTCTCTATTTTTCTTCCTCATTGCATCCCTTTCTTCCACTATATACATCATTTTATCATATGAGTTAGGCTTGTCCCTACCCGTTTTGCTCTAAATTTGCTATTTCCTTCCAATTCCTGAGCTTTTCATTTTCCTCCTTTATTTCGCTATTTTCTCTCTCAATGTGTCTGGCTAATTCTTTCAATTCCTCATAAAAATCCTTCAGACTACATTCACAATCTAATTCCTGCTATCTCTTCCTTCTCAACCTCAACTTCTTCTTCGATTTCCACCTGAATTACTAGGGCTTGAGTATCTTGTTCATACTCTTCTGGAGGATGGTAAATCTTCAGATTCGCTGCATTCATGATCATCTTGTGATCCGTTACCAAATGTTGTACCTCGCACGCGTTATTTTTGAGATCTTTAATTAGCCTATAAGGTCCATGATAATTTTTTCGGAACGTCTTATAGATGCGATTTTCGGGGTCTTTTATCGCTGTTCTTTTACGAGCACTAGTTCCCCTTCTACTAGTGGTCTGTGATATCGTTTATGACGATTTCTCTTCTGTCTCTTATCAGCTTGGGCTTTCAAATGTTCATACGTTCTTCTAATTCTCAGCTCCCTTCCTACTTGGGCATCTGTAAAGGTGGGTAATATCTGATCCCATGGCCTTTCTGGTTTCTTGTCTAGATGTAACTTAACAGGTACCTCTCATGTTGATTCGTGGACTGTGTTGTTAATACAAAATTCAATAGTGGGCAAAATATCAATCCACTTCCAATTTTCTTCCGAGCAATGAATTTTACAATAATTCTGCCCTTCTCTCATGACTCTTTCAACAGGACTTGCCTCAGGATGCCTAATACTTGATAAAATCAGTTTAATTCCCAAATTCCCTAACTCTCTTCGGAATTCAATACTTGTGAAGCAACTTCCATGATCGGAAAATAAGTTCTCTGGTTTTCCTAGGACTGGAATTACTCTTTCTTTTAACCTTTTTACTATTTGTTTGGCTGATGTCTTTGGATAGGACATAATACAACCATCTTTGTAAACACATCCATTGATACCATTATGTTACGTCTTTTACTTCCTCTAAATAATCAAGTTCGGTCATCTTTCCAGTAGCATCGGCAAACTGCCGGAGCTGAAGCCGCGCACCGGTCCGAAGACCTCACTAAATCATTCAATCGGTAGTAGCGACGGGCGGTGTGTACTATGTGTTTATTACCCCTTCTTGCTTTGGGTAATGGACCAAAATTGTCGACTGATAAAATTTGACAAGGCCTTTCCGGCAAAAGCGGTATAGGGTTCTGTCTCATTAGGAAAGAATTCGGTTTTATTCTTTGGCATGTGTCAGAGGTTTTATGGTATATCTTACTGTATCTCTTAACCTGGGCCATATAAATGCCTCTTGTAACATGCTAACTGTTTTATCCACCCCCATGTGTCCAAAGGTTCGGTGTAGTAATCATACTAATTTTCTCTGCATTTCTGCTGGGATAACAATTCTTAACCTGGTGCGATCTATATCTGCGAAATTATGTAAAAGTCCATTGTAATAACTGTAGTCAAATGCTATCTTCTCTGCTTCGATTAATGCGGGTGATGTTCTATCAAGCTTTCCCTCGAAGAAGTCAATCAGCATCCTCATCCATTTTGTTTTTCCTCAATTCTTCTCAGTTCTTCTATTGTTCTTTGATCTTTATCATCAATTTGAATTGCAAGTGCCTCTTCATTTGTTCCTGGATTTCTACTCAAAAAGTCCGGAACAATGTTCTCCTTTCCAGGACAGTATTCGATCTCAACGTCATACTGCTGGATATATAATGCCCTTCGCATTAACCGTTGACTGGACAAGTCAGTTTTCAAGAAAGTCAAAGCTTTGTGATCTGTTCTTAAGATGATCGTAAAACCGTAGACTATTTTGCGCCAATATTGTAGCGCGTACAATATCGCAAGTGTTCAATTTCACTGAATGTATAATTCCGTTCATGAGGCTTTAATCTTCTAGATGTAAATGCTAGATAATTTCTCCCACTGGGTTGTTCCTTGGTTTCTTGATATAATATGGCTCCTATGCCAATCTGAGAAGCGTCTGTTTGAATAATGAACTTCTCATTGTAATCGGGGTATCCTAATTTTACAAAATTTAATAGCATGTGTTTAGCCTTTATGAATGCCTTTTCGCATGCATCTGCCGATCTCCATGTCCCCCCCTTCTTAAGCAGATCTTGCAAGGGTGAAACGGTACTTGTGTACACTGGACAATGACTGTTGAAAAAACCCTATGAATCCCAAAAATTGTCGAACATTTTTGACTTTCGTTGGTCTAGGAAAATTCTTAATAGATTCCAACTTGCATGGATTAGGCTGAACTCCATGTTGATCTATGACGTGACCCAAAAATGTCACTTGCCTTTGGAAAAAAATTAGATTTCTTAAGGTTGATTTTAAAGTTCACTTGTTCCAAATCTTTTAACAATTTCTTCAAATTTTCTAAATGTTCTTGTATTGTTTCTGACGTTAGCAAAATATCGTCCACATATCTAATAGTACAGGCTTTCACTTCCTCCGAAAGATTCCTGTCTAATGCCCATATGAGCGCTGATCCTGCCGTTTTTAATCCAAATGGTAATCTTCTAAAACATATTGTATGTTGATCAAATTGAAATCCTGTCAATAGACTGGTCTTTTCTTCCAGCACAGATGATGGTAAGAACTTGTGAGATCTATATTCGTGAATATCTTCTTCCCTTAAAAAATTTTTAAAATTTATTTATTTGGAGGTGCCGAGTCGTTCTCTGGAATTATTCTTTGGTTTAAATTCCTGGAATCTAAATATACTCGCACTGATCCATCTGGTTTGTTAACTACCACCAACGGACTAACATATGGTGTAGCAACTTGTTCAATTACTCCGTCTTCCATCATTTTCTGCAAAGCTTCTTTAGTTTGCTTGTAGTGCTTCTCCGTAACTGGATATGGCTTCTGACGGAACGGTGTCCAATCATTCACCTGGAAGGCATATTTAAAATTTTTGATTTTCCCTGGCTTCGAATCTAATACGTTTCTTTGCTTCATAATGATTTCTTTCAGAATTTCTTTGTCTTCCAGTGATATTTTTGCTTCTTCGAGCTTTTCCTGTAAGCATTCATCAAATCCGACTTCTGCTTCTCTCTCTAAATCTGCAGCAAGTGTACTTAATTCTTTTTCTAAAAATAGCACTTCTTCTTCTGTTGCATTTTGACAAGTCTCTTCTTCCATGTGCCATATTTGTTCTCCCTCTTCATGTTCTATCCTTTGTGACGAAATATCTATTTCTGAACCATGACTTTCGTTTCAAAATTTAATGCAATTCTGGGATAGATCTATAACAACTTTGTGGTCTCTAATATAGTCTATACCCAAGATAATGTTATATGGCAGTTTTCTAACTAGTAAAAAGCTTTGAGATAACATTAAAGTTCCAATTTGTAGTTCAAAAAATACTTGGTATTTGCAAGCCAAACTTTTCTCCGGAATAATTCCTTTGATTTTTACCGCTGATATGAGGATCTTCAAAACTCGCCCCTTTCTTTCTAATTCATTTACTAATGCTTGAGTTACCAAACAAACTGTTGACCCCTGTATCTAACAAACTTCTGACTAGAGTCCCTTCTATTCTCGTCAAAATAATTGGTAATTCTCTGTTTACAACGACCGGTCCTTCTATGATCTCTTCTATCAATTCCTCTGATCTTGCCATCCAATTTACCACTTGTACGTTATTCCAGCCTCCGACTTCTTCCTTCTCTAGCCCTTCAAATTTTGGCGTTTTTTTTTCATGATCCTCCCTTTCGGAACTTCTGTTGTGCTCCTGTAACTCCAGGCTTTGAGCACATTCTTCATTGTGTATTGTGACCGATCCAGTCAGGGTCAATTACCGGCCCCGGATGACAGAAGATCGAGAGGAGACCGGAGAGTCAGTATGACGTCATGGCATGACGCGGCGAGCCAACCGCGAGAGTAGGGGAATGCTCCAGAAGGTTCCAACCCCTCCCACTTTCTTTTTCTCGAAGAAGGACGGAGTTCCGGAATGTTCAGTAGTATGTGAGTCAGTAGTATGTGAGTCAGCAGTGTGTGAGTCAACAGTGTGTGAGTCAATAGTGCGTGGACGAGTATGTTATACAGCGGAGCACGGAAGAGTAGCCCATGTCATGTAGACAGTGATTTTACATCGGGAACTTGAATGGTTTTCGTGAGTGACCAGCAGGCCATGAAGCCTGAAACTAGCGTGCATGTATTGCTAGTGAGTTTTTTTTACAGTGAAGTATGTCAGTTTGTTTGTCGAACAGTGTGAATTTCAAGACGATATCGGACTCGCTAGTATGTGAGGAAATCGTCAGAACTGATAAAGGAAGTCCGTTTATGCCGACAATTTATGTTCATTAAAGATGAATACCAGGAGGTGTTTAAAATTACGAGTGTCAGGGGAAGAACTATATAACGATAGTCGAGGCGAAGCATTATCGCGAGGCCCTATATTGTAACAGACATCCATTCGGAAATAGCATAGCAGTGTGGCATTTCAAGAAACGCAGTGAGAATGCAAGAGGGAAGGCTACATCTACTTTAAGCTTGTGTTGGAAGATTGTAGGCCGCAAGCAACTTGATATGTCGGTCAAGGCCAGCTCGAAATAGCTCCTCGTGGAAGGAAGTGTGTCACTGGGTTACAGGAAAGTGAAGACATATAAATCAAGTGAACCAGGAATTAGACGCTATAGTGCGCGTGTGTGAAAGTGCTCTGAGATAGTGAAATGTAATATTGCCACACGGCAGCATGAACTTAATAACCATGGACTCATATATTCTGGGAATCAACATGCATATTAACACGCGAATTATGCTGCACTGAACTTCTAAAGGGGCCATAATGGGGTGAACGGTCGCAACGAGATGGACGAATGGACCATGGTTGGGACGTCGGGAGACGCCGCTGCTGAAGGTGACCGGGGACAACCTGTGGGCGGACATGGGCGTCGCCAGGAGATCGAGAGGTGCCGGGGGCGGATAACTCTACCAGTACGCTGGGAGACCACATCGCGGAGACACTGGAGGAACGACGCCGCCCTGGTGCCGCAGACGACGACGACGCCGACGCCGACGCCATGGATTTCCGAGGACACCGGATATAAAGTAAGACGTTTCATTTCCATCCTTGTTCATCAGGAAGAAGAGAACTTCTACCTCGGATAGCCATGCCATGAGATAGCCTGAGATCGTGTAACTTAACGCACTTTATAATCATTTATTCCAGATTGAAAGAGCATCATTTTTTTTTCATAGGGTCGTGCAGATGTTTTCTTGTCTTTCTTTCTGGGTCATTTGACCTACATAAATTTACAGCATCAATGGTAGGAGTAAGACATGTATTTATTCTCTGAGACATAATAATAATAATAATAATTTGAAATTGGGTAACGATAATAGGAGATGCCCACTTTGCTGGGAGATTCTAGCATGTCGATTTCAGAGGTCACTATTCGAATTTTATTTCGAAAGGTTTGTCACGGATTGCATAGATTTTTATAGCAAATGAATATGGTTGGAGATTGTCGGACAAGGTTCCTTGGATAGGATGCCATATTATCATACGACCTCGTGGTCCCGATAAAGTTGATACGCTCTGTTAGTGTGGGTTCTTGAGACATGCTAATAATGCATGATTTATTTTGTTATGATGTTGTCTAAAGTTTATGTGATAATTATGTGGTAATTCGATATGGTATTATTCCGTCATATATGACGAGGTTATTCACGGGGCGACGTATGTCCGTGGAATTGAATTTGTGAGGACGGAGTCCTCTTGACGAACGTGCTACGTTCATTGATGAGTTGTATTGAATAGCGCAGGTGTGTAATTGATGGTGCGCTCGACAGTCAGGTCGTTTGGATCCTCACACAGAGTGTTCGGCGGAAGGGTTACGATTAAATGTTTGTTGTGAGTATGAAATACGCTAGGGCGCCTTATTGCGAGGTTCTTAACCTTTCATAAACATTAGACAATGCTATAATTTAATTACAATGACAAATATGACAGTGTGGATCAAGGTTGTTGGAAAGGCGGAGATAAGTTAGTAATAATAATAAGAATTAGCAGTGTAAATATGTAAGCACAATCTGGGTGTGTTAATAATTTATGATAGGTGATAATTAATTGTTGAAATGTCATATTATGTGAAGCTGAGTCGATGTTTGAGTGCTATTTGATGTAATATGATGCTCTTTAATTATTCATTTGCAATTCGATAGAGGAGATCCGTCCATTGCTGTAAAAGGGTAGACAGTTGTAATTTACATAGATATTCGATATTTTCTTTGAATTTTTGCCGCAGGTGAACTTTGTGATAAGTGGCTAGTGATGTTTACATGCGTGTGCACCGATAGATTAAGATTAATTTAGCTTTTGAAAGGCGATCTCCTTGTCGGAACTTTAAGAGAGGACACCCACGAGTTTAAATAAGTGTAATTTTCTTTTGTTTGTTTAGGGACTATGAACTTTATATTTTTTTCTCGGACTTTGTCCCACCCTAACTTTATACTCGTGCTTGATAGGCAGGTTGCATATTTATTTATCCTTGGGCCAATAAAGGAGCAGATGTGATTTTACGAGGGCTTTTCCTTTCTTTTCTGTTTGTCAATTCAAGTTGAGGTTTTGCTTGTGAATCCTGGTTCAGTCTATTAGCCATCCCAACCCGTAAACGACCCGAGACCCTTTGTCTCTAGCTCGCTGGAGCTTTTCTTTTAATCTTGTCTGTATGAATCAAGATTCATGCCCTAATTTTTGTTTACCCTCTCCCTTGGCTGTTTCTTCTGATGGGGCCGGGATGCTAGCCGGGTGATCGCCTGTCCCATTGGAGAAGCGGGCACAGGGGGGGGGGGAAGTGACGCCGCCAACGTGTTGGGCTCGACGACGATGGTGTGTTTCGTTTCCGTCATGGGCATGTTTTTTTTACTCAATCATTTGTTGTGGTTATGGGAGTATACTGTGTGGTCAGATTCGTGCCTTTGATGGGAGCGCGATGCTTGCCATGTGTAATTCTTGTGTATAATTAACCTCGTATCACACTGAGCCTTTAGTGAACCATTTGACAGGGTTGGTACACGATCTCAGGTTATGGCTATACTCGACGACCTACATTCCCATGTAGGCCCCTATATTTAATTTTTATGGTAAGATGTCACAAGTAGTAACCGCAGAAAATATTGCTGATATATTAAAACAAATCCAAGTTGGATTAAATGGTCTAACCACTGAAATGAATAAAGTTAAGGATAGTGTTGGGTCAATTAAAACAAACATGAAGAGCGACATGGATCGCTTATGGACGGCACAAGAGGGTGTCGGTATTCAGGTAGCAGAGGTACAGAGGACACAAGAGGGTGTCGGTATTCAGGTAGCAGAGGTACAGAGGACACAAGAGGGTGTCGGCACTCAAATAGCAGGAATAAAAAAAGATGTTAGTGATAAAGTTGATGGTCTCAGAACCGACTTATTAGAAGTCATGCGATCTAATCTTAAGAGTTTAGAATCTCATTTGCAGAAAAACATTGATGCTGTAGAACGTAATCTTAGGCTATCAGGAAAGGCTATAGATAATAAGATTTATCTACTCGATAAAAAGATAGAAACTACATTCCAAGTGCTCACTGCGGAGCTCAAAAATTCTATGGCACGGCAAATCAGGGATACTCAGAGTTCGCTTCGGGGGAATATTGAAGGACTTGAGGAGAAGTTGAACAGTAATATTAAAGGCATGGGACAAGATTTGACGGCAAAAATTGAGCAAATTGGTCAGTCTAACGAGGAAACCCTGGATAAGTTGAAACAGGACGTGTCAGGTTGGAAAGAAGAGGTTGCGAAGGACGTTAAAAACATGCAGATACAGGTTGAATCATTCCAGGACACGTATGACAGGAAAATCACTCATTCACAAACGACGTTACTCGAACATGTGAGAGAATCTATCCACACTTCCATTGTTGAGTTGGAAGAGAAGATCATTGTTCAACAGGGAAGGCAACTCACTCGATTAGGCAACTTAGAGGCGGAAATGACGCAGATAAAAGACAAATCGGAGTCAGAAAGGGTTAGATGGTCTGAAATTGAAAACACGCCACCTCTTAACGGGACGGAAAGTGAAAACGCCCCATCTTCTAGAAAGGCGGGTGAGGTAGTCGCAACGCCGAGAACACGGAGTACAAATCCCGCGGGACACTTAACTATCATTAGAAGTATAGGCCACCAGCCGAGGAAATTCTCGGGGAACAATGGGACTAATAACGTCACACCTATCGAATTAATGAGGGAGGTCCGTGAATACATGGCGGAAAATAAGATACCACGTGAGAGGGAACTAAGAGTTATTGAGAGGTCCCTGGAATCGACGGCATTAACTTGGTTTCGCGCATTTCGATACACGTTCACGAGCACGGATGAGTTCGAACGATTATTAATCAAACGTTTTTGGAGCCCTGAAGAACAATTGAACATACGGGCGGAACTATACGCTAAACGATATGCGACGTCCAATCCGATTAGGTATGCGGGGTACTTCGCATCGCAACTCGCCAGGCTGCAGTATTTGACTCCACCAGTGCCGGAGGACGAATTGGTCCAAGCCATTATACGACAGTTACCTGTAGAGGTCCAGAAGAGTGTAATAGCGTCAGGAGCCGAGACTTTAGAGGGATGTGAAGAGATTCTTCGAAAACCACACTAGCGCACAGTTACAGGCGAGGTCCGGACGACAGGAAAATAGAGATGTAAACACGGTCGTGATTGACAAAATTGCGCTGACGGAAGAGCGAACGCTGCGGGAGACGGACAGGCCAAGAGACACAGGGTACTATCGGAGCCGAGATAGGAGCTACGGTGGAACAGACGAGCGACCCAGATGGAGGAATAAACCGTACGAAGAGCGTAGGAGATCCCGATTCAACAATACGAAGGGACGATATGGTGAATATCGGCGAAGGCAGTCAAATCAATATTATCAGAGACAGAATGCCTATAGGGATTCTCGTTCGCAGGGGTCGCGGCCGAGCTATACGGAAAGACATCGGGAGAGCCAGGAATATTTACAACAATTACGGAGTAATCCATCCGCACCACCGGGGGAAGCTGACCGACCGCCTGACACAAGTCGGTCAGATCAACAAAAAAAAACTTCAAATTAGGAAATTCCTCAAACATTGGTCCTCCCGAACTGATTGAAATTCAAGAGATATTTCAGGCTACCGACGAAGACTTGATTCATGAGGAAGACGTTATCCGCCGCGGGAAGGTGTATCCTTTGCCAATCAAAACAGTAGAGGTGCTCGGTAAACAAATAAAAACCCTGGTTGACACCGGAGCGATGATTAGTGTGGTGTCTCAGTCATGTTTGGACGAGATAATGGAGGCAGGACCCGTACATACTCTACCAGTAGCGAATGTAAAGGTTCGAGGTGCAATTCCCGATCGCTCAGTGAGATGCAAGCTGCAGGCCCTGTTGACGATCAAGATTGCGGGGAGGTTTTATGAGCACGTGTTCGTGGCCATCTCCAACATCAATTTTCAAATAATTCTGGGTGTTGACTTCATTTCGGAGTACGACTGGATTATAAATATGCAAGAGGGTGTTATGTATGTCGGACACGAATCGCCGAGCAGAGGATCGAAAGATTATATCAATGCCAACTCGAGCACGCCCTTCTTGGAGAACACACTTGAGAATATCGTGGAACGTGAGGAAGAGACGATCACCCACATGCCCGTTGGTGTAAAGGAAATTTTGGATCCAACCGTCCACAAACAGTTTGATGACCTAATACAGGAGTTTCGGGAGGTATTTAGCGACAAACCTGGAGTTATCAAGAACTTTCAGTACGATATCAAGTTGAGTGATGACTCACCATACAGGAAACACATATATCCAGTCCCAGAGAAATGGAAGGAGGAGGTAAAGCCATGATAAACGCCATGGAGAAGGATGGCATAATAAAGAAGGCTCCGACTTCTTTCCTAAACCCTTTAGCGGTTGTAAGGAAGCCAAATGGTCGCCTAAGGATTTGTCTGGATGCACATGGAATAAATGCACGCATTTTGCCAGAGTACGACCGCCCACCACAAATTAGAGAGCTGCTGAGGCGCTTTAAAGGAAAGAAATATTTCTCAACCGTAGATCTCACAAATTCCTATTATCATGTCGAATTAACCGAGAACAGCAAGCAATACACTGGCTTCCTGCATGAGCAGAAGACCCACGTCTTTAACCGCCTTCCCTTCGGTTTGAAAAACAGTGGCCCTGTGCTGATTCGAGCGCTGGACAGCAACTTGAGTGAAGAGGTCAAGAAACACGTACTATGTTATGTGGACGATTTGATCTTGGCATCCACGTCAGTAGAGGAGCACCTGAAACACTTGAGATTGTTGTTTGAGAACTTGTTTACGGCCGGATTCAAGGCAAACCTGGAGAAATGCAATTTCTTTCATCGAGAAATTCGATTTTTGGGACATCTCATTGACGAACATGGATATCGGCCGAACCCGGAGAAAATTGAGGCGATAGCTGAGTTTCCCAGACCAGAAAGGGTGAAACAAGTGAGGCAGTTCCTGGGAATGACTTTATTCTTTTCTAGTCATTGTCCCCGTTACACGGATGTAGTTGCCCCTCTGCAGAGCATGCTCAGGAAAAACAATCGGTGGAAGTGGGATCAGGCGTGTGAAGAGGCCTTCACGCTAGCTAAACACATGCTCCTTAACAACGTTAAACTGGAGTACCCAGACTTCTCCAAAACATTTTATATTGACACCGATGCTTTAAAGGTAGGAGTGAGCGCTGTGTTGTACCAGTTGGATGACGAGAAGAAACAACATAATCTGGCATTCACCAGTAGGAAATTGCGACAGCCTGAGCTTAATTACTTTGCCACGGAATTGGAGGCGCTGGCTATAATTTATGCTCTAAAGATGTGGAAGAAGATTCTTCTAGGGCATAAGGTCGTGATTGTGACGGACCATCGCGCGTTACAGTTTATGTTAAAGTCTGACATTTCAAGCGAAAGAGTCACGCGCTGGACCCTGTTCCTGCAGCAATTCGATGCAGAAGTTATTCATAGGCCCGGAAAGCAAACTTTCTAGCGGATGTTTTGAGCAGAAACACACGTGAGGAGGCTGTTTTGCACCAGGTAGAGCTAATACCGGACGATCAGGAAACGGTGGAACGTTTGAAACGCCTGAGCCAGGCGCAACGGCGATATACTCCGTTAAGACGGATATACCGGTATTTGAAGAATCGCATGGGTGCAGATGATCCCGACTATGCTGGAACGGCGAAGATTGCTCACTTTTATCACATTGTTGGTGACGTGATTGACAAGTTTGTCGATAAAGACCACACAAGGCTACGTATTGTAATACCGCCGAAGTTGATTTCAGCAGTGGTTTGGTTGGCTCACCGATCTATTGGGCATGGAGGATGTGATAAAACCTTACATGCCATAAGGGAAACATTTACCTGGGAGTATATGGGAAAAACCATACGAGCGGTAATCAGGACATGCGACATCTGTCAGAGGTGCAAATTCCCATCGGACGTATCTAAGGAGAAGCCTAGGGCTATTATACCGACTCGTCCGAATGAATTAATGGCTATGGACCTGTATGGCCCCCTTCCGAGGTCCACCAGGGGTAACCAATACATCTTGGTGACGATGGATGTGTTTACCAAATTAGTCATGTTGCACCCTATCCAGAAGGCAACATCCCGGTACGTAATTCGCAGGATTCAAACCGGCGTGATTCCAACTGCAGGGAAGCCAGAGTTCCTTCTGAGCGATCACGGAACGCAGTTCACGAGCGCCGAATTTCAAGAAGCTATGGCACGACTCGGCATAAGGCATATCTTGAGCTCCATAAGATACCCAGAAGGAAATCCTGTTGAAAGGGTAAATGCGGAGATTGGAAAATACTGCCGGATTTACTGTCATGAACAGCATCATCGATGGATGGAAGTGGTACCCATAATTGAACGTTGCTTGAATTCTACAACACATGAGAGTACCAGACAAATTCCTTGTCTTCTGCACCATGGACGAAAACCAAGTAGACCTTGGCATGCTGTTATACAGGCCCCCCAGAGATTGAGCCGTCGGTGCAAAGGAGAAACGAACTGGCTCGGGAGAGGATGCAGCTACAGGCGCAGAAACGGGAGAGAAGGAAGGCTGGCCGCCGTTTTCGCGAGCCACTTCGCGTCAATGACCTGGTGCTGATTCGGAAACCTATGTCATCAAACTTACCACTCAGAGTGTATGGGAAATTTGCGCGCCCATTTTCGGGACCCCATAGGATTGCCAGAGTGATGGACAACAATTGCTATAGGGTGGTTGACAACGTCACGAATGCACTTGTTGGGAATTTCAATGCTGCGAATCTGCGGAAGTATCACCAGCAAGCCCGTTAGTCAGCATTGAGGAGATGACTGAAAAGATCGTTCACATGCATCACTTGAAGAAAAACATAAGCTATGTTCCCACCGCTTATATTTTGAAGCCCGCGGGAGAGATGTGACCGATCCAGTCAGGGTCAATTACCGGCCCCGGATGACAGAAGATCGAGAGGAGACCGGAGAGTCAGTATGACGTCATGGCATGACGCGGCGAGGCAACCGCGAGAGTAGGGGAATGCTCCAGAAGGTTCCAACCCCTCCCACTTTCTTTTTCTCGAAGAAGGACGGAGTTCCGGAATGTTCAGTAGTATGTGAGTCAGTAGTATGTGAGTCAGCAGTGTGTGAGTCAACAGTGTGTGAGTCAATAGTGCGTGGACGAGTATGTTATACAGCGGAGCACGGAAGAGTAGCCCATGTCATGTAGACAGTGATTTTACATCGGGAACTTGAATGGTTTTCGTGAGTGACCAGCAGGCCATGAAGCCTGAAACTAGCGTGCATGTATTGCTAGTGAGTTTTTTTTACAGTGAAGTATGTCAGTTTGTTTGTCGAACAGTGTGAATTTCAAGACGATATCGGACTCGCTAGTATGTGAGGAAATCGTCAGAACTGATAAAGGAAGTCCGTTTATGCCGACAATTTATGTTCATTAAAGATGAATACCAGGAGGTGTTTAAAATTACGATTGTCAGGGGAAGAACTATATAACGATAGTCGAGGCGAAGCATTATCGCGAGGCCCTATATTGTAACAGACATCCATTCGGAAATAGCATAGCAGTGTGGCATTTCAAGAAACGCAGTGAGAATGCAAGAGGGAAGGCTACATCTACTTTAAGCTTGTGTTGGAAGATTGTAGGCCGCAAGCAACTTGATATGTCGGTCAAGGCCAGCTCGAAATAGCTCCTCGTGGAAGGAAGTGTGTCACTGGGTTAAAGGAAAGTGAAGACATATAAATCAAGTGAACCAGGAATTAGACGCTATAGTGCGCGAGTGTGAAAGTGCTCTGAGATAGTGAAATGTAATATTGCCACACGGCAGCATGAACTTAATAACCATGGACTCATATATTCTGGGAATCAACATGCATATTAACACGCGAATTATGCTGCACTGAATTTCTAAAGGGGCCATAATGGGGTGAACGGTCGCAACGAGATGGACGAGTGGACCATGGTTGGGACGTCGGGAGACGCCGCTGCTGAAGGTGACCGGGGACAACCTGTGGGCGGACATGGGCGTCGCCAGGAGATCGAGAGGTGCCGGGGGCGGATAACTCTACCAGTACGCTGGGAGACCACATCGCGGAGACACTGGAGGAACGACGCCGCCCTGGTGCCGCAGACGACGACGACGCCGACGCCGACGCCATGGATTTCCGAGGACACCGTATATAAAGTAAGACGTTTCATTTCCATCCTTGTTCATCAGGAAGAAGAGAACTTCTACCTCGGATAGCCATGCCATGAGATAGCCTGAGATCGTGTAACTTAACGCCCTTTATAATCATTTATTCCAGATTGAAAGAGCATCATTTTTTTTTTCATAGGGTCGTGCAGATGTTTTCTTGTCTTTCTTTTTGGGTCATTTGACCTACATAAATTTACAGCATCAATGGTAGGAGTAAGACATGTATTTATTCTCTGAGACATAATAATAATAATAATTTGAAATTGGGTAACGATAATAGGAGATGCCCACTTTGCTGGGAGATTCTAGCATGTCGATTTCAGAGGTCACTATTCGAATTTTATTTCGAAAGGTTTGTCACGGATTGCATAGATTTTTATAGCAAATGAATATGGTTGGAGATTGTCGGACAAGGTTCCTTGGATAGGATGCCATATTATCATACGACCTCGTGGTCCCGATAAAGTTGATACGCTCTGTTAGTGTGGGTTCTTGAGACATGTTAATAATGCATGATTTATTTTGTTATGATGTTGTCTAAAGTTTATGTGATAATTATGTGGTAATTCGATATGGTATTATTCCGTCATATATGACGAGGTTATTCACGGGGCGACGTATGTCCGTGGAATTGAATTTGTGAGGACAGAGTCCTCTTGACGAACGTGCTACGTTCATTGATGAGTTGTATTGAATAGCGCAGGTGTGTAATTGATGGTGCGCTCGACAGTCAGGTCGTTCGGATCCTCACACAGAGTGTTCGTAGGAAGGGTTACGATTAAATGTTTGTTGTGAGTATGAAATACGCTAGGGCGCCTTATTGCGAGGTTCTTAACCTTTCATAAACATTAGACAATGCTATAATTTAATTACAATGACAAATATGACAGTGTGGATCAAGGTTGTTGGAAAGGCGGAGATAAGTTAGTAATAATAATAAGAATTAGCAGTGTAAATATGTAAGCACAATCTGGGTGTGTTAATAATTTATGATAGGTTATAATTAATTGTTGAAATGTCATATTATGTGAAGCTGAGTCGATGTTTGAGTGCTATTTGATGTAATATGATGCTCTTTAATTATTCATTTGCAATTCGATAGAGGAGATCCGTCCATTGCTGTATAAGGGTAGACAGTTGTAATTTACATAGATATTCGATATTTTCTTTGAATTTTTGCCGCAGGTGAACTTTGTGATAAGTGGCTAGTGATGTTTACATGCGTGTGCACCGATAGATTAAGATTAATTTAGCTTTTGAAAGGCGATCTCCTTGTCGGAACTTTTAAGAGAGGACACCCACGAGTTTGAATAAGTGTAATTTTCTTTTGTTTGTTTAGGGACTATGAACTTTATATTTTTTTCTCGGACTTTGTCCCACCCTAACTTTATACTCGTGCGTGATAGGCAGGTTGCATATTTATTTATCCTTGGGCCAATAAAGGAGCAGATGTGATTTTACGAGGGCTTTTCCTTTCTTTTCTGTTTGTCAATTCAAGTTGAGGTTTTGCTTGTGAATCCTGGTTCAGTCTATTTGCCATCCCAACCCGTAAACGACCCGAGACCCTTTGTCTCTAGCTCGCTGGAGCTTTTCTTTTAATCTTGACTGTATGAACCAAGATTCATGCCCTAATTTTTTTTTATCCACTCCCTTGGCTGTTTCTTCTGATGGGGCCGGGATGCTAGCCGGGTGATCGCCTGTCCCATTGGAGAAGCGGGCACAGTATATAGGGTGATGTCCTTTTATTTATGGCATCTTCCCATCTAACCTTAGGATGCCTGTCGTATTCTTCTCCCCTTTCATCATAGTAGCGTTGTGTTATTAAACGATGTTCCTCTATCTCAGCCTGATAATCAATATCTTCATTCTGTGGCTGGTTATTCCTCGGATGGTTCTGGATCCATTTTCTCCCTTGATATGGTCTTCCGCCGGGTGATCCTCTATGATTTTGTCCCCTTTGGTTCCATGATTTTGAAGTGTTATTCCCTTGATAACCGTTTCCCGGATTATAATTCCTTCTGTTATCATTTCCTTTTCAGCCTCCGCTATAATTTCCTCTGAAATTTCCTCTACTGTTTCCTCGGTATGGTGGATTCCATTCTCCAGTTCCATTTCTTGGGATGTTCTGTCCCGTGCTCATTTCTTCAGTATTGGTTGCTTTATCAGTACTTGGTTCTCTGACAATCTCTGCTTGTGCATGGGCATGTTCCACTGTCCTATGATGCCTGGGTGACATATGCTGTGTTTTGTTATCCAACTGGCGTAGGACACTCTCTACTTCTATCGCAGTTTTGGCATTAGATGAAATCAGAAACCTCTGCATTTCAAATGGCAACTGTTTACTGATTGCTAGGCACAGGTCGTTCTCTGACGGTGAGCAGTCTAGCTCTCGGAACTTACATAGCTGAGCAGTGAAATACTCCAAATAACGCGTCGGTGTGTTTGTACTGTATTTTTTCGAGTACAAATCTAGTCTCAAATTCTGCTGTATGTCGGCCGCCCAGTACATTTTGAGGAAAGCATCTTTGAATTCATCCACGGTATCGAAAGTGTATTGGAAGCTCCTAAAACACAATAGACAATCGCCGTCCATAAGCTTCTCGATTGAACGCAACTGACGTTCAGGCGCAACCCTAGTGTCTTTAAGGTACACAAACACTTCTTTGAGCCAGTATTTAGGGGTAATAGAAGATATATTTCCCGAAAACGTTTTCGGTCTGTCTGACTCGGGTCTGATAATTGTTATTACTTGATTTTGTAACGCATTGTTGTTATTGTATGGAGTTGAGGTGAATAGAGGTGGCCCTGGTAGTTTGCATGGGATTTCCTCTTCCTGGAAATTTTTAAACATATTCTGAGTCTCCGATTCTCCCCTGTTGTTTCTCAAATCCTCCACACTCCCCTTATTTGATCTATTATTCCTTAGGTTTGCTCCTTCTATGGCAATCATACGGGTCTCGCTCTGGTTGACTCTACCCTCGATTCTTTCGAGTCTTGCGAAGGATTCTTGCCCGATTTTCTCGATTCGATCCTCATTGTTCTCTATCCGTTTGCTTATTTCTTCCTGTTGCTTTTTCCAGCTTTCTTGAAACTTTATTATTTTTTCATTCATCTCTTTCTTCGTGTCGAGGACTTGCTGTTCCTTAACCTCGATTTTCACTTTTATATCTGCCTCCACCTCTTCCTTCAGGTTTTCCATATCTTTACTGATGCTTTCCTTGATTACTTTGACATCCTGTTTTAAAGTTTTCACGTCCCCTTTGTTTTCCTCTTGCATCTTCTTCAGACGTGCTAAATCTCCTTGCGGTTGCTCTATTTTCTTATGGGATTCTCCTATCTATTTTCAATGGAATTATGTTTTCGTTAATGCTTTCTATCTGGGACTTCTGTTCTACAATTTGTGCATCGTGTTTAATGATGTATTTGCCCTGTGATTTCAATTCCACACTGATGGGGTTTATACGCTCCTTTATTCTGTTTTCCCATACCTTATCATTTTCCTCTAGTCTTTAATCTACCTGTAGCGCAATGTTTTCCATCTGTGTCTTATTGTCAGCTACAGCGTTTTGCATTTTTGATTCTTCAGCTGGTATGTCCCCTGACAATTTATCAAACATTTCATCTAAATCCCGTTTGGATTCTTCGCATTGTTTCCTATTTATTTCAATTTGCGAATTAACGTCTTCTCTGACTTATTCAAGTTTGCTATCACGACTTCTAATTTCTCACCTAACGTGTTTTTAAATGATGTATTTATTTCTTTAAATTTACTGTCAATCTGTCCCTTAGTTTCGACCTTTATCCCGTGAATCTTATCATCAATCTCGTCTAAGTGTTAGTACGCTTTCGCCTGTGCGTCTGAAATACGATTTACATCTGATTTTACAATATTTATACTCTCGTTAATGGGCTCCATTTGAGCTTGAATATCATTTACCTTTGCCTGTGCGGCTTCAAATTTCTTATCCATTTCACCTAACTAAGTGTTCTCATCAATACATTTAGTGTTCATTTGGGTATTTATTACATCGAGCTTAGTGCCCATTTGAGTATTTATTCCACCAAGCTTAGTGTCCATTTGGGTATTTATTTCATCAAACCTGGTGTCCAGTTGAGTATTTAAAACTTCAAAGTTTTCTTTAAATTCTACATTACCCTCGTTAATGCTTTCTTGAAGCTCATTATTTATGGCTTCAAACTTTTTTTTACTGTCTTCTTTGCTTTCCTGAAGCTTACTGTCTAAAGCACTATTAATGCTTTCCTTTATTTTTAGAGCATTTTTCTCGGCGTCCTCCCTCAACATGTCCAGGAGCGCCTTCATGTCCTCGCTCATAGCCATTCTTTTATCAATATCTTGAGAAAAGGTGGGCTACTCCCGTTCAAAAATACGTCATGCACATAGAATAATCAGGGTATTCGACTTGACATGTGTAGCATTGTTTTCATCATTTTAAGGTGAAGTTGGTAGCGGGTATGTAGATATCGAACCTGTTCACACATGACTCCTGCAAAACTCTCAGCAAGATATTCAAAAATTGAAAATTCGAAAACCTCGGGTTTTTCTAAAACCTCGTTTTTTTTTCAAAACATCTTGGAAAACTCGATCTTCCCTGGTTTTCCCTAGTAAAGTCCGCCCCTAACTTGGGCACCAATTCTAAAAATAAGGGGGTTATTTTTAAATATATTTGTCTTTAGGGTAACGCGGGTTGCGGTCATCTTAATTCCTACTTTTAAACTTTAATCCTCAGCTTAATCTGACCGACTTTTCTTGTGACCTAGTGCTCATATCCAACAGACTTTATGTATTTCCCCTGTGCCCGTTTATACGGAGAATGCTTGGTCATAACCCTGGCTAGAACTCGCGGTTTAGGGGGTGTAACGTCCTCCCACCGTATGACCTCACATTCAGATATGATACACTATTAGGTCAACAAGACTAAAAGAATTACTCACATATTACGTTTACTATGACTTTATTGTACTTAGGGAAGATATTAAAATATAAAATATTAAAAAGCATGCAGCCCTTTATGCAGCCGAGACTCTTAATCTACAACATAAAACACTGAGAAATCAATTGGAGATTAAGGAACGCAAAATCCTGCGAAAAAGGTTGGGACCAAGAACCTAATGCTGACATCTATTTCAAAATTACTAAAACCACAGACACAATCCGTATGAGAAGGATCCAATTCATGGGACATTTGGACAGAAAGGACCCAACTAGGTTAACAAATAAAATCTATACGTTTTTGCAGTAAAAGGCAACAAGGTCCAATTGGTACAAACAGGCGGAAAAGGACTTGTATGGATTAGGTTTTCCCAATCTCAAGGATCGAGAGGAAATTAGGAAAATTACTAATACACGGGGTTTTGAGGCAGACACGTCTGGTCGCAGCAACGAAGACTAGTTCAATCGTTGCGCATGAAGAGTTATTGGGCAAACATCAAGGCCAAAAAGTGTTGATTCCGCGAGGTCCTAGGAGACCCATTCGCGCAGAAGAAGAAGAAGAAGAAGAAAACACACATTTGCTTAGAATTTACCTTCAAGCGAAAATCAATACAAAAATCATTCAAATATCAATAAAAATCAGTCAAAATTCCATCAAAATCACTCTAAAATAACTCTATTTATCTTACTTTCTATAATCATCATTATTAACATTTCTTTCATTAGAAAATTACATTTATTTAGGCACGGAGCATGCCTATCACTTTTCAAAAATTCATCTAAGGGTTGTAACCATTTATTTTACTTCATTTTATTCAAGGTTTTCCTTTCCTTGCTACTTTATTCATTAACACTTTATTTCGTTCTTTAAACTAAACAACTCCCTTTACCCAAACCTTAGGCATTTCTCTTTAAAACACAATACACAAATTTCAACATGTCAATGGGTCGAATCCATCACTCTCCATTTATTTCTCATGCTATAAGGTGGTATCATTACGTTATGTTATGCACTATTATTCATTTCTTTGTCAGTGGATTTATTATAACTTGATTAAAAATCAACATATTCATTACCCGTATATTTCTATTATCTTTCAAGGCAGAAGTCGAATTTTTATTAACAATTTTAATTTGACTATTTTCGTCAAATATTACTTAATTCATTTAAATTTTAGCTGGGAATATTCATCTCACATCCAGCATTACAACAATCAATTCTATATCACTCTAGCACCTTTTAATCAAATATATTACATAGCGTTTGCTAATAGCCACTATAAGCTCAGACCCTTCAAAACTCCATTCACAAAGATCCCATTATATCGTCCCCTTCACTTTCTTACATACGAGGCCAAGAGCGGTGAATTACCTCCCTTCCCCACTCAAGCTATTAGTTTAAAATTTACGACCAGCGCCTAGACCACTTCTCACTCCCTCGCGGTATACAATGTTAAATGCTTCCTTGTTCTACTGTGTGGACATCCTAGCTTTCCAACTCATTTCCATTAATGCACTTATTAATTCCTCACTTTATTACAACATTATTCCGTGTCTCCACACAACTGTGCATATTATTCGGAGATGACAATACGACGCACAAGTTTACTTGGTAAGATCCCTATTCAATTATTTGTCGGACATGAATAATGCTGGTGCTTAGGAACCGCTATTTTCCTCCCAGTCTTACATGCTAAAATCACTGTGGCAATGCCGAGCTAGAGGTTTTCAGCCCTACCTGGACGGTCTTACATTGCAATTAATACAAACACATGCCATACCATACCATAAATAAGCTGACTTGATCAGATCTCATATCTGTCAATGGGAGCTACCCTCAAATAATACCGACGATTCGGACTTACTTACTTTCCATCTCACGAATAATGCATGTCGTGGATCACATCTATATTCCTAGCTTGAAGCTACTCCTTACTTATTATTCAGTGGCCCATTATGGCAATACAATATACACTTGGATTTCCATCACGTATTTACTTCACAAACAACTTTACCCTCATCGCGGTATACTTGGTCTTCCTATTATCTTTTTACTTCAACTTGGCACAACGGACTACAAATCTCGCAATACAATCTCTAGGTGTTCCAAAATCACCATTTGCGTTAATTCCCTTTACTTTAAGGTCTGTAAAATTCATTATCATTTCAATCAATATTTAAGGTATCCAAAAACCCTTTAATTACTTAATTCCTACAATTTGAACTCATTATTATTATTATCCATCATTTCAATTACTATTATTATTCAATTCAATTATTATAGAGCGCAACAACTCATTATTTAATCACTTATTCAAGAGTGTAAAACTCAACAATTATTTTATTATTATTATTACTTCTGGTGCTCATTTACTTTATTCTTTCAAATTCAGTTACTTGGCGTAAAAACATGCCAGTGGTACAATTATATTCGATTTCTCCTTTCAGATAGTATTTATTCATTGATTAAATTCATTATCACGGGATCCCATTTCTTTATTTGCACAATGCAATTATATCGTTCAACAATTAATAAAATTTGATTTATGGTCAATATATACCGTACATTTTAATTATTATCCACTCATTACTTTACATTGCTTTAATTATTTTGCGCTTTACTTCAATTATTTAGTTAGTGCATGATCTCCCTAATCAGTGCATGATTTCAATAATTCAACGCAGAATACATTTATTCATAATTTCAATTGTTTAGTGCATAAAATAACATAAGATATAATCAAAATATCATGACTCACCCCATGTGCTGCGTTGGTCGATGACCATATTTTCGAATGGATTCACCCATCTAAATACCTTTTAACACAATATATTAATACTTTTCTTCATTATCTTCATATCAAATTCAATCTGTTTATATTGGTATAAAATTAAATATAGTATTACACTTTTTCTTAACACTTCTAAAAAGAATACACTTGATTTACTTATTTACACTGCACACGGACCGTATCTCAGCGATTTGGCTAATTTCACTCCTGCTGACGATCTTAAGATGCGAAATCCTAATTCCCTGCATCGGACGTGTGATATCTCCTTCCGGTTCCCTTACTACGTCTGGAAACTACTGCTCTTCACTCCCTTGGAAATGTTTATACTGTTCTTTGTCCTGATCGTTCCTAGGCGATAATTGTCTACAAAAATACTCGCCGTCACTTTGTTTCTATCGCAATTGTCTTTCTATCCCTTGGCCTCCAGTTCGAGGACCATAAACTTCCTAGTTTATTCACTCGGACTAACTGCCTTGAGTATGCCTATAGCTTTCTTTCGAACCGACAATCTCCTAGGTTCTTTTACTGTGGAATCTTCGTACTATGCGATTCACAATCTTTATTCTCGTTGCTATCCCTTCGAGGATTTAATGTCTTTACAGTGTATTTTACTAAACGCAACGCACTTGTAGTTCGAGTCCCTATGACTTCACAATTTACTGGTGTTGAACTAACGTTCCTCAGAACATAGCTTTCCCTGTTGTTCGCTATAACTGATTCTAACGTATTTCTTTCAATTTTCGTACTTTGTTTTCTAAGTCCGTAGGACTTCTCAAAGTTTCAAACCGATGACTATTTATGCGACGCAACTTAGCGTGAATTTTCCTACTGCAAGGCGTGCTGTCTGATGATGCTATTATGTAGCGCGACCTCCCTCAGGAGTCTCTGATGGTACTGTGTTGATAATGTCACGTAGCGTAACCTCCACCGAGGTCTGGATGAACTGTGATGTACTTGTGGTGCAGCGTGTAGCGCGACCTCCCTCACGTGTCTGGGGGAACTGTGTAACTGTCACGTAGCGTGACCTGCACTGAGGTCTCCGAAGAACTGTCTTGTACTTGAGGTGCAGCGTGTAGCGAGACCTCCCTCAGGAGTCTGGATGAACTGTGTTACTCTGGCTTCGCTCGGAGCTCTTTTATTCAGTTTCTTATGAGACATAGTCCCTTAATGACTTTCTGAGTTCATTTTTAGAACCTGAGCTCCAATCTATTCCTAATTTTGATTATAGGTGTGTAATATCATTAATGTTAGATTCCTTCTTGGCGGAATGAATTTCGATCACTCATTTATTTTTAATTAATAAAAAAAATATTATACACACTGAGGGGCCGGTTAATTTCCCTCTGTCGATCCGCGGTAGCATTCCGCGTTCTCCAAATGACATCATTCAAATCAGCATTTTCCTTCTGTGTTTATTTTACAGGCTGTCAAATCTACCGTAGCATTTTGTTCCTGCGTTCTTATAAGCTTCTGGTTATATAATCGAGTACTTTTAGCTTGTCACGTTTCTCTCTTTGAATTCTTGGCTATTGGCCGGGGACTTCCCTCTCTATATGCTCAATTATGTCGACTTGCAGTATTTGGGGCCTGCTTTAATAGCTGCAATGACCGTTATTATTAAAAATAGTCCCTACATTTGTGTCCTACTTGACTGATCATTAATTCTCTTAATGTTGCTGCATCGAGGAATGTCGAGAGTCCATTAGCTCTCTTATTTCTTCAGCTGCAATCCTTCTTAATCTTTTACTTTATGGCTTTAACGTTTGTATTATATTAAAAGATGTCACCTTAACATGAACTTATTAGTTCCTGTTAGTTTCCAATTAACCATCTGCTTGCTCCCAGCTCGGTCCTAAAGTCCGTTTCTCTATGAGAATCTTTCTTGGCTACTATGAATTTCTTACATCTTTTATTAAATGGTTCAGTGTTCAACTTGTTCCATTGTCCAAATGTGCACAATATATCGGGGTTGTATAGGGAAAAGGGGCTCCTTACCTGTTCTGGGCTTCCATAACACCAGCTCCACTATAATTAAAATAAGTTACGCAAACAAGACGTAGAAAAAGAGCGTAATAAATGTATTAACAAAATCATAAATATAAATTAATTAAAAATCTCTATAATAAAATAATAACTAACATATTCCTCTTCTACTCACAAAAATAAATTCTACATGACTACCTACATTTATTGGTAACATTTTCTCTTGCCTCGGTATTTTACTGATCATTTAAAACAATTAACAAAAATTCCACTGAATCTGACATTCTTTCAACAACATTTAAAATCTTTGCGCGTGTCGAAATGCACAGCTGCAAGCTGTCTTCTCCTTCTCCCCTCAGAGCGTAAACACCTGCAAATTCCTCTCCATTATATAAGCTTGCTATTATATAACCGGCTCCTTACTCGTTTCACACCTGTTATATATTCCCGTTTTATTTAACACGTAAAAGCTGTAACATTTCTGTCACATTGACAGTTTCCAATCTTATTAATTTAAACTTCATAAAAGCCTTCATATTTCCGTACTTTCAAACAAAATACACTCAAATACAATTCACTTCCTTACTATACTTACGTCATTTGCAACTGATGAAGTCTCATTCATACACATTCTCTTGCACTAACTCACACTCTCATTTCAAAACCATTCGCTCCCTAACGCTCCAAACATGTATTACTCGTAAAAATTAATACTATTATTAATAAACAAAAACACTATATTAAATAATTATTAAATAAGTATATACAATATTTACAACGGTCTATCACTTCAAATTTAGTTGTTTAATTGTGTACCTGACACGTTATTATTAATATTAAACAAATATTAATGTTCACTCTCCTACTTTCTTAAAGAATACTATACCATTTAGTATGTTGCAAAGTCATTATCAGTCCAATATGACCAATCAGTTAAGATAATAATAATAATATCGTATGGCCTCTTGTGCCGGGTGCAAGCTTAGTTATTTGACACCCAAAGAGTAGCTTGCATGTCGAATTTTATTGTTCCTTGAAGCACTATGCAAGGCAAGGAGGTTAGATATCTAACACTATAGCGCTTTCTATTAGAGAAATGAGGAACTTTGTTTTGGCGGTAAATCCCGAGAGTAATCAGTTAAGATAAGTTCATATGATTATTACTCAACTCCAGGTTTAATAAAATTGTTCGTAAAAGTTTAGTAGTCAAAGGTTAATTTCATTTCCCAAACACTTTTCCTCCGTACTCCCTAATATCTTTCCCTCTATATCGTGAATACACTTATACATCAGAGTTCTCATTAACTCCACTCAAAATAACTATGTTCCAAGCTTCCTCACAACAGTACTACAATGCAATAACTTCATGAATACGGAAAACATCCTCGTATTTCATTATATATTTCCTCGCAGGCTCCTGTACTTCTTTATACTGCATTAACCTTTTTCGTATACTCATTAACAAATGATTACAATTTCATTACAATTTTTCCAAACAATTCTCACGTAGTACTTGCATTAATTCAACTTACATTCACTTCAGCGTTTTCACATACAACTACTTACATTGTTAACTGAAATATCTGTTCTTTACGTTACATTCGTTCTCAAAACAATCATTGTTGCTAATGAAAGATCTCCGTAGGTTTATTCTGTATAGTTACTCTTACATCAATCCTTTGTTACTAAACATGAAATAAAAATACATTAATACATCTCTCCTTACTGATCTAACTTCAAATGACACGGTTGAAATATTACGTTCACAATACAACATAACATTACAAGTTGTGTATTAATAACAACAAATGTTATTTAAGTGTCCAATAAAAATCATTCACGACTGGAATAGAATATCTCTAACTTCCCTGCTGTCGGATGAAAATATCTTCTAATAAGATGTGTCTCAACAAAAGTTTCATTTACAGATAGTGCAATGCTTTCTCTCAAATAAATCGTTTGTCAACTCCTGAATGTACTTCCATTCTACACACATCAAAAAAAGTTTTGCATCACCTCGGTTCCCAGATCTCCGGCATATAGACGTTGACTGTGTATATTGTATCCAAGATACAGTCCCTTTGACTGTTCATAGATGTCACTAAAACTGCTCAAAGATGTAAACAACCATGCATGAGCAGGGCCTATTAGACGGAGGGGGTACGACAGCCGATCAGTTCCAGTCATTCCACCAGGACGAAGGTACGCTGCTCATGTTGTCTGTAGTTCTACCATGCCTAGAAGGTCAATACCGCAGTTCGATCGCGTCCGCATTGTTACTTTGTGTCAAGAAGGGCTCTCAACAAGGGAAGTTTCCAGGCGTCTCAGAGTGAACCAAAGCGATGTTGTTCGGACATGGAGGAGGTACAGAGATACAGGAACTGTCGATGACAGGCCTCGCTCAGGCCGCCCAAGGGCTACTACTGTAGTGGATGACCGCTACTTACGGATTGCCGCTCGGAGGAACCCTGACAGCAATGCCACCATGTTGAATAATGCGTTTCGTTCAGCCACAGGACGTCGTGTTTCAACTCAAACTGTGCGCAATAGGCTGCATGATGCGCAACTTCACTCCCGACGTCCATGGCGAGGTCCAGCTTTGCAACCCCGACACCATGCAGCGCGGTACAGATGGGCCCAACAACATGCTGAATGGACCCCACGGAATTGGCATCACGTTCTCTTCACCGATGAGTGTCGCATATGCCTTCAACCAGACAATCGTCGGAGACGTGTTTGGAGGCACCCTGGTCAGGCTGAACGTCTTAGACACACTGTCCAGCGAGTGCAGCAAGGTGGTGGTTCCCTGATGTTTTGGGGTGGCATTATGTGGGGCCGACGTACGCCACTGGTGGTCATGGAAGGCTCCGAAACGGCTTTACGATACCTGAATGACATCCTCCGACCCATAGTGCAACCATATCGGCAGAATATTGGAGAGGCATTTGTCTTCATGGACGACAATTCTCGACCTCATCGTGCACATCTTGTGAATGCGTTCCTTCAAGATAACGACATCGCTCGACTACAGTGGCCAGCATGTTCGCCAGACATGAACCCTATCGAACATACCTGGGATATATTGAAAAGGGCTGTTTATGGACGTCTTGACCCACCAACCACTCTGAGAGATTTACGCCGAATTGTCGTTGAGGAGTGGGACAATTTGGACCAACAGTGTCTTGATGAACTTGTGGATAGTATGCCACGGCGAATACAGGCATGCATCAATGCAAGAGGACGTGCTACTGGGTATTAGAGGTAGTGGTGTGTACTGCAATCTGGACCACAAATGCTGAAAGTCTAGCTGTATGATGGTACAACATGCAATGTGTGGGTCTCATGAGCAATAAAACGAGCTGAAATGTTGTTTGTGTTGATCTCTATTCCCTTTGTATTTAACGGTTCCGGAACTCTTGGAACCGAGGTGATGCAAAACTTTTTTTGATGTGTGTAGTAAAGAATGTCCTTGAGTACATGAATTCGTAGCATAATCGTGACAAATATTACTTGCCAGATCAATGAATGTTTATAACATTTATGATATTTAACAGTATATCACACGTAGTTTTCTTCCCCTACTAATAAATTCTTCTTACAATAAGATACCCAATTCATTTTACCCAAGAATAAATTTAATAGACATCCTAGACAAAACTGTCTGAAATTCTGTTCCTAAAATCGAAAACGTCGAATATAAATTTATTAAAAATCTTCAACTAGGAAAATAAATTCCTAAATAATTTAATTATGTCAGTTCAGAAAATGAATCGTTGAAATTGTATGTGCAGATGAATAAAGACAATCACCTCACATGATGTTGAAGCATAAAATTATTAAATGTCGAATTGAAAATACATCATAAAATATGGTGAAATATGTTGCTCAAATGCCCTCAAAATACTCTATCTACATAATGAATTCTAGTCACTTCTACCTTGTTGAAGACTTATTGAAGTTCGTGTTAGGTATTAGGAAAATACCTAGATGTTTCACGTTCCCAAGAAGACAATGTTGAAACCATATCGGCCCCAATGAAACAGCGACCACGGGTATGGAAGCGGTTCCTCCCCGGTAACACCAATCTCCCTCGGGCATCGAACTGCGTCCTGCTTACGATCATGGATACCAAGTTTCAGGCTTTTTATGGGAAACCCTATCATTTTCAGTCATCAAGTGATGAATCTTCAATCGCCGACTCCTTTCGAACACCCAGATTATATTTGAGCAATATTGTCGATTTAATTCCATTGTTACAAATAAAATTTGTAACAATAAGTAAAACCTGAATTTCCCGCCGAATCAATACTTTACTTAATAGAAAACTCTATGGGTACATGTTTCGGAGACCCTCTGCCTCCTTCCTCAGCCCTCTTTTGGTACTACAAACATCATAAAACACATTCGATATCCCCAATAAAACAACATAAAACACACATCATAAATTACAAAGCCACAACATATTAAAAACTACGAGCTTAAAAAATACACTGATTAAAATTCAACAACAACCATAAATAAAGCATGTAATGCTCCTCGCATTTTCAGCCATTCAGTTCTTGTTTAGTTTGTGTCTTTGGACACATTAAAATATTGTTTATGCACAACCATTTAATTTGTTCAAAGTGTCTTCAAACTCTAAAATAAATGTTATCAATCTATGGAGACTCTTGCGTACGTAGGGCTTGTTGAATTGAAAACATCTAGAATTTGCCTATTGTCGATGGACACTTGTTGTTTGAGGTAGTACAACAAATATTATGGTGTTCCCTATCTAGAATACTTAACAACATGCTGTAGTGAAGCGACTGTTGTTTATGAATAACAGTCCAATTAGATAGCTAGTAGAGAATTGAAGACAGTCAATTCAGGGCTTCTTAGATGATGGTTAGCTGACGGTCGGCGGCATCGATTATAAATATTCATTACTATTGTTTTGGTCCTGAAATGAATGAATTACGTTTTAGAAATTTGAATGCCAAGAATCTGAATGTTTATCAAGTCATCTAACCGGATCAAAAATAAAAATAAAATAAAGACTTACGAGGAACATTAACAAGTTGACACTTCGTCTTATTCGTCATGGAATGCTGAACATGTTTTTTTTTTTCTTCAGAATATTTGGGTTCCATGAGGTTGTTCCCCCTCAGAGACCTTTAGTTCGATACTCTCTCAAATCATAGGCATGATTTCTGCTACCTAGAATATCAGGTCTGATGCCAGTCAGCATCAGTACCATGGGTACACTACGTGCAACTGAAATGACTGAAACTCCACGAGCGCAGGCAGTTATCAGTTGCCATTCTGACACATGAAGTATTACATACCAAGACCCCGTTATATCTCTACAATGCCTTTACACCAATGCATTCTGTTCATAATCGAGAAAATAGATACACAAAATTAACACTCCAGATTCCTATACACCGAACCATGAAGTTCAATAAATATTTTGTTTGCACCGCCTCACGCCTCTTCAACACCTTCGATTTATATAAGTTCGTCAACATTGCAAGCACTGCAGCTTTCAAAAGACATCTGTCATCCTGCTTCTTGGAGCAGTATACCTCTCACATTTGATTACTGTATTATGTTAAAATACTTTTTTTAACGTTCAATTATAACACAAGGACAATAGCTGACAACCTGTCTACTTTAATAGCTTTTCTTGTACAGTATATGGTGTTTGTTTTTCGGGCTGATAGTCTGTATGCACTCTTACTCTTTTGTATATAATTTTTCCATTATCATTAGTATTATTATTATTACCTATTGTATTGTTACTATCTTTTTGTTACTATAATTGTTAGACTATGATTATTTATATTGTGAATGTAAGTGAAATGTTTTATTTTTATAAGCTCTAATCTTATTTTATGTAGGGCGCTACTGTAAAGGCGCTCTTAAGCTCTAAGTGTAGCCGTGAAAATAAAATCAATCAATCAATCCCATAATTTTCTACCCCATAATCTCAATCATCTTCAAGACGTAAAATAACATTTTTCTCTCTTCATATCAACAGCCATGACAATGTACAAGTAGCTTCAGTTTTCATACAACACACTCTTACTCGCGTTGCCTTGTAGAATCTAATAGCGTTCACTGCTATCTTGCTGAACTAAAAGTGTTTCTCTGCTCGAAATGCCTCACTTTTCTACAGTAGAAATAAACTGTCTGTAAATCGCCTTATTTTCAGAATCTGCGACTTTAATGTTTCTTCAAATGTCCGTGGATATTCAATAGTATGTTCTGAATTCACTTTTATAATATAAATCTCGCAGAATAGTTCATAAAACGTTAAATTGCGTATCGGCTCAACTCGAATTAACTTGCACTAGTTTGAGGCAGTCAGGCCCGTATTGGCACTGCATTCGCCGGTGGTCTAACACCGCACTCGGCTTAACTATCCTGGGATCGAACTCTCCAGGACTCACGACTCCCTTCGTCGACTTCTCTAGGCTTAAGAACGCTCCTTCTGAGCTCCCCTGCTCCAAGTATAACTTTTTCAGGCACTATTTTAGCTCCCGCTAAGATATGAGCGCGTACCTGAATAAATACTAATTACAGTGTACTGCGTACTTCCAGCGACTTTTAAAGTACTGATAATTATCTTCAAATAATTTTCTGAAGTATATCAAACAATAAAATGTCTTTCTATGTGCTTAAATGGAATAATTTAACATATTATTGAGGTAATGACAATCCCTCCTTCCATTAGACCTCTTCTCATTGGCTGTCAGCTTATATCCAATGATATAATTTATAACAATTATTGGCTTAAATTCGCGTTAAAACCCTTGTTGCTATGAGAGATTTAACTTTGTCATGCGTCTCTGAGCGTCATATATCACGTGATCAAGCCTCCCCCTGGCATGAACTCACTAACCAAACTCGTTTGCGTCAAGTTCCTGCGACATTTTCTCAATGTTAAATTTTAACATAGGGCTCGGAAAAATATCGTCATTTTTATCTAAAATAATTCAGATGTCGGGTGCAGTACATTACTTCTTTAGCCTTAATTGGTATATCCTTGTTCCATACTAGTCCCCGTACCTGTTGGTAGAAAGCACTCCCGAGTTGTGTTCTTCTGCTAATTTCCGAATCTAGTCTTCTATCTTCTATCAGTTCACTTCCCAAGTATTTGAAGTGTTTCACCACTTCCAATTCCTTATCTCCGACTTTGATTACTCCTTTTCCTTCTTTCTTAGTTCTACTCATCACCACTGTTTTACTCTTCTCCACATTATCTTCAATGCCTATTGCTCAATCTTTTCATTTATTACGTCTAACTGTTCTTGTACCTCCATCTCATCCTCGCCCCAGATCACAACGTCGTCCGCAAACAACATTACCTTCATCTTTCATTGCTGCCTTCACGATGCCATCCATCACCGTTAAGAACAATAAGGGTGACAACACACTTCCTTGCTTTAGTCCAGTGTCAATTTTAAACCATTCCGATGTCCCGACTCTAGTGTTCACACTACTGTAGCAATCCATGCACATTCCTTTTATCATGTTTCTCAGTTCCTTGCCTATCCCCCTATTTGTTAAGCTTTCCCAAACTTTTATTCTAGGGATGCTATCATAGGCCTTTTCTAGATCAATAAAAGTCATTACCATATCCTTCCCATATTCCCAACTCTTTTCAATGTTCTGTCTCAGAATGAAAATGGGTTCCACTGTTGACCTGCCCCCTCTAAATCCAAACTGCTCCTCCTATATTTGGCTTTCTACCTTTACTTTAATTCTTTTTTCTAGGATTCTTTCCATTACTTTGGCAACATGCAAGATGATGGTGATTCCTCGGTAGTTACCACACACCTTCCTGTCTCCCTTCTTGAATATTGACAATATTATTCCCTTTTTCCAGTCTTCAGGGTCTTTCTTCTCTCTCCACACACTCCTGAGAAGTCTGTATGTCCACTGCTGTCCCACTGGTCCTGCCGCCTTGATCATTTCTATTGCAACTTCGTCGATTCCCACAGCTTTCCCCATCTTCATCTTCCTAACTGCCCATTCCACTTCTGCCATAGTAATGTCTGGTTCTTCTTCTATTTTTTTCTGCAACGTTTTGGCAGTTTGCGTAACTTCTCCACATGCCTGACGTCTAACCTTCAACAGCTCGCTGAAATATTCTTTCCATCTGTCCGTTATCTCTTCTGGATTTGTCAATATATCACCTTCTTTGTTTTTCATGAACCCAGTGTTCACATTTTCATTCCTTCTACTTTGTATAATTCCGAATAGCATTTTTTTTTCCACAATTTAAATCCTCCCTTATTTCCTGGGTGAATTCTTCCCAGCTTTTCTTCTTTTCCTCTGCAATTACTTTCTTGCTATCTCTGTTTGCTTCTATATATACTGTATTTTGCTCTACTTTATTCAGTCTTTTTTGTTTTCCATTTCTTCCAAGTTTCCTTCTTCTCTCTTACCTTTCCTTTCACTCTATCATTCCACCATTTTGTCGCCTTTCCCCGTACCTTTCCTTATGTTCTACCACATGTTTTCTCTGCACTGTTTACAAATTCACTCTTAAACTTTTCCCAATCTTGTTCCACATGGATAATATCCGTCCTTGGTGTCTGTTCTTGCAATCCTTTCTTAAACTCTTCTGCAACCTCCTTTTCCTTTAGTCTCCAGAACTTAATCTTTCTTTTCTTTTTTCTGCTAATCTCATGATCTTTCGTACTTTTAGTTTTGCTACCACTGCCCTATGGTTTCCTCCAAAGGTGGTAGATTATGCCTGAGCTCAGACACTACCTGAGGAAAGATGATTTGAAAATAAAAGGAAAAAGGTTTAAGAGTGGAAACGGTCTTAAGCAGAAAGCAAACGAATCCAAGACAAATAAATAATATCTAGATGATTGAAAATAATAGTATTTTGATCAAGGCTTGTGTACGCAAGGCGAGAAGACGAGAGTCTACAACCACATGAAGCGGTGCGAGCAACGTTAGCTGAGGTTGCCGGCAGGCTGTCATTAAGTGCTCCTTCCCTCCCGAGCAAGAATTTTGGTATTATGTAGGAACGTAGTGCACTGGCGAACAAAGGTATGCAGGATGAAACTGACTTATGTACTTTCCCTTCAAAGGGGTGAGATTTTAGAAAGCATTCTGAAATGCTAGAAAGATTTGAATTAGCCGGGATACTTTTATTACCCGACACTGTCGGATCCCCAACAGAAAGACCAAATGCCCCCAGAGTGGGCAGAGATAAAGCACTTTCAGAGCTTTTAGTAAGGTTATTATTATTATTTTTAATATTATTATTATTATTATTATTATTATTATTATTATTATTATTATTATTGGTGGAAATTATTGGAAAATACCAATTGCCGAGTTTAAGGCGAGCTAAACCTTTACCCAGCAGGATACCGACTAAAATTTTAGAACTGGTTAGAAACCCAACCTAACTTGAACAAAACCAAAATTCTAAACAGTGAGTCACAGGATAAAGTGAAAATCGCTTCAAGTAGGAAGCTGGCTGAGTGAGCTATACTTGCCTTAATGATTCACTAGAAATAGCTAGAATAGCTAAAAGAAACTTTTTGAGTGATGTTAGCAGAAGTTTTACTCTAAACGCAACTAGTGATTGAGTTTATAGTGATTTTGTCATTCAGTAATTTTGATTGTTTCTTTGAATGCAATAGTAATTCTAAGGAAAAGATAAGGAAAGGAAGGTCGTACCTAACAGCTCTTCGAGCGAGATAATTGGACTCCAAGAAATTATTGCAATTTAATTGCTTCAACAATAATAAGTTTGAACAGGGTTCACAATTAATAAATATTGTTTTTGTTGAACAATTTGAAGGCCCTAGACCTATGAGAAAAACACTTGAGACCCTTGCGAGGGTTTCCGAACAATGCGAACAATTAAAAGATTTTAAACCGATAATTATAAAAAGTGTTTACAAATGGTTTGGATATTTCGTTTGGAAATACATAAACATTACTTTAGATTGGCAAGGCAAAATACTAATGCTTTAAGAATGCCTTTGTAGTGGGCAAAAAGGCTATAAATAAGTATTTTTAAATTCCTGGGCGCAGCAGGAGAAGAACAAAGAGATTAAGAACTGGATTTATAACCGCTAGTAAATTTATACAGAAATTGAAAGATGCTAAATTCAAATGGGGCAGGTCGCATTAACGAAGCCTGGATTGCACAAAATTAGATATAAACGTTTAACAATTTGGAAATTATAACTTCCTGGACGCAGCAGGAAAAAATCGTATTAAAATGTGGGTTTACCACATAGATATTCAAGCAGAAATTACAAGATGAGAAACCAGAAAAAAATGGGAGGGAACCAATTTAGGCTAAACCTCGTTGAGATACAAGAAAATAGTTTTAATTTACCCTAAATTGTTAGTAAAGGAAATTGGGAGTATATGAAATGGGGAATCAGAGTCTTGGCTGATTTTACTAGTTCGAGCGAATCGCGACGCGGAAGGTAGCAACATATTCACTTTTGAAGCAGTGAAAGTTTGTAGAACATGAGAAAAATGTCACTTATTGCAGTATATGGAGATGCACTGAGCTGAACTTTAATAGGTTTCTGGCGTTATAGAGTTTTGATGTTGCAGTTAGTAGTTCAATTAGAAATTGAGTAGCAGTAATTTGAAGGTGTTGAGTATAGTTCTTCACAGTTTAGAGTATATTGCAAATGGAAAATTCCAGAACTGTAGTTACAGTTTAAAGGGGCAAGCAGAGATCCCTCGTAGGCAGAAAAGTTGTGTTTCAGACAGCTATTAATTTGGCATAAAGCCCTCTGCACAGGAAGTACTAGTTTTCATGACTTTAGTAGCAAGCTCAGTTAGTTTGAACATGACAGAAAATCCCACGAGGGGCAGTTATAGAAAGATTGCACAATGTTGCGAAATTCAAATACTGCCTATAAAATTAATTAAAGCTTTCTTGATTAGATTAAAACCCTTTAAAACATGGCTAAAATCACTTGAAGGGAGTTACTTATCTTTTCATTGTAGATATGATGTTTCCTGCAGCCGTTAGACACAACTTTAAGACATGGCGTCGATTTGAAATCACCTCATGTGAGGCGAGCCTCTTGATAGAGGACTAAACTTTCACGCAGCCGACTAGACGAGTAGTGAGCGAGGGTTGCAGGCACTCCGATAGCCAGCGCGAGGAGGAGAAGGGAGGGGAAAACAAAAGAAGCTGTGCATTGTACGGAACATATGAAAAACACAAAATTCAACACAATACAGATTATATTCATAGTATAAGTGTTCATGGTGATTGCAGTTAACGACAACGACGACATCTGCTTGCGTGGGTTGAAACCATTCTTGAAGTTGCTGAATTCAAAAGCTTCGAAAGGTTACCGCTTGGAGCGCCGTTTATAAGTTGCAGGGAGTACACAACTGAAACAGACCACAAAATAACCACATATTCAAAGAAACGGGAATGCAGAAAGGTCGCTGCTGGTGTCTGCGAAAAAGGGAAATAAAAGAACTAATGAAAAAGAACAAAAGAAAAGAGCAGCGACTGCTAACTCTAACTAAACGTGTATTCCAAGGAATACACCAAAAGGCTTCCTCTGGCATGGCTGCGACATCCATTAGCTCTTTCCGATGTCCTTTTCCGACTAATACATAGTCTATCAGAGTTTTCGTTCTTCTATCTCCCCATCCATACCATCCATTTTTCTTTCTGAACCACGCATTCCCTATAATTAATTGGTTCCGCTTACAGAAGTCCATTAAGAAATCCCCTTCCGGATTCTTACTCCCATAACCATGTGGTCCCAAAATCTCCCCCCTTCCTTGTCTGTCTCTTCCCACTTGTGCATTCAAATCACCCATTACCATTATTTCCTTATCCGCTATATATTTTTCTACATCTTCTAGGAATTCTTCATGTTCTCTTCTTTATTCCCCGTTTGTGGAGCATACAGGTATAATAGGTAATACCATAATAGGTAATACCAAGTTTAAATATTTCTTTTCAAAAGTTTTGTTTGCGTTTAACATTAGTATTTTTTTCTTTCCTTCGATAAACTGAGGAAGACCATAATGTGGCCGAAACTGGTATTTATTAAAAAATATTAATTGAAAATGTTTTATTGACTAAGGTGTATTAGATTTATTAAATCCCTGTGGGTATTTCTTCTTAGATGGATTGTCAATAAAGAAACAATAAATATGATTAAGTTCATATCGTTAGGCTACATATAGTAGTATTTCAGGCTTCAATATGTTTGGGGGAAGCTCTAAGACTGTGGCAGGTAATGAGTTCCAATTATCAATATCACGATTAATGATAATTATTTTCAATAATAGGAAAGCTACAGTCGGTCCTTAACTTTGTGCGTATGATCTGCCCTGTTTAGGTAGGTGGGATTTCCCAGACGTTTGCTTAGTTCTCCCCATGCTAGCCGACTAGAGTAGGAGATAAACATAGCAACCAGTCTGGATTTCGTCCTTCTATCTTCCAGAGATTCCCACACCAGTTTTTCTATCATTCAAGTAGCCTAGCACTACAGTACTTCTAGGATTAAAATCGTTGAACACAAACCGAGCAACCTTCAACTTGTGGGTTTCTGTGTATATCCGTTCCGAAATAACCTTTGATCAACTAGACCAACATTAATGAAATTGTATAATTAGTTAGCTCTATTTCCGGACACGTCACTATGTCTTTTAAATGTCCATTACGATCACTAGTGCCTTCGGTGGCGTAGTTGGTAACATGTTGAACTGCTGTGCCCGAAGTCGTCGGATTTTTAAGAGCGTTAAAATCCTTCAGTATGCCTTCCTTCGTAGGGGAAGTAAAGCCGGCGGTCCCATGCCATAGATTTATGGCATGCAAAAGATCCTTCCACAGACTAAACTTGTGTGAAGCTGAATTTCTAGGTTAGATTTCGTTGGAACGCTCTATCAAAGTTCCAACGTTCACCAATAGGTATCAGTGGCATCTGGTAGCGAAAGTTGGAACTGCTTGATATTGAACGGGACTTGTAGCTCACCCTATGGGTGTCCGCTTGAAGCAGTCTCTGGCGAGCTGAACATGTCCTCGGACACTCCCGACACTGAAAGCTATACGATAAATAAATAAGCCATCACTAGTCCAAAATGGCAGCTGCGTAAATTATTTCACCGTCAGTGTCCCCGAAGCTATTCTGTCAACAAATCTGAATTTTTGGGATGTTACAAGACTAAATTATGTTTACATGCGTGACTTCAAAAACTTTATAAGGGAAACAAATGACTGAGTGGCTATGCGAATTTCTAATATTTCAATTGAATTTTCTGGCAATCTGTTCATCTAGCAAAATCAAAATTTGCGTAGCAAATCTCCATTTAGAGCTAAATATATTGGCGAATAATTTGGTTCAATTGCTATCATAATATTCTAGGACTGCGGTGGCGTCTAGTAGCTAAGTTCTGAACTTGGCCTAGTTGTTTTTGACGGTGGCGCTTGGCGGCAAAAGTAGGAACTATTTGAAAAATTCTAAGTTGCAGTCTGTACTTAAATTAAAAAACAGATAACACACACTAATACAGTCATCACAATTAACACCGGTTATCAGACAGATTCTACACACACCCAAAGTACACGGGGCTACATGACCGCGTTGTCACAGCCCCTAAACTTAAGAACCAACCAGCCATAATATTCTAGATGGTGGTTGTGCGAAACTTTAAATATACTCTCCGCCTCATATTCGAGCGATCGAAGTAAAACTTAATAGATACTAAGCCTCTACTATAATCTTTATTTTCTGGCACTTTAATCTATTTGTCTATAGCTTACATTTAATAAATTAACTTATAGGTGTTTAGCATGCCAATTCTTAATTCATGAATTCCTCTAAATCCGCTCTGAATGTTCCAATATATGTGAAACGTAGTATAATAGGCCATTACTGCAGCTAAAACATACTGGTTTACAGTCTAATCTTTCTTGTCATAAATCATAAAAGGCGCGTATACTGTATAAATTCCTTACACATCATCTCGTTGTTGTTGTTGTTGATTCTTTAAGGGCTTTGCGATATCGTAGTCATGTAGTCCGTGTACTTGGGTGTGTGTGGAAGCTGTCTGATAACCTGTGTCACTGTGATATCTGTACTAGTGTATGTATTTGTAATTGAGGTAGGATTTGTGTAGGAAACGGGCGTGGCCTTAAATTAGGTACCATCCCGGCATTTGCCTGGATTAGAAGTGGGTAAACCACAGAAACCACCTCCAGGATGTCTGAGGTAGGAATCGAAACCACCTCCACTCATTTTTGCCTCACGAGGTTGAGTTTACCCTGTTCCAGCCCTCAGACTAGAATTAAATTTCTTGGCAGAGCTGGGAATCGAACCCAGGCCTCGGCGGTGACAGCCAAGAATGCTAGCCACTACGCAACGAGGCAGGCAACAAAAACTACTACTGCTACTAGACTCATCATATTCCAAGTGGCATTCAAGATAATGGCGTACAAAAGGGCCTTATCAGCAATGGTGCCAAACAATTGAAATGTGAAATGGGCGTTCTACCCCATATCATGGCAGTCTTGGTTACCAAACAGTGGTGACTTTTATTATATCGTCATTCTTACACGCAAATATTGAACATCACGTGAATTGAGCTCTCGCCAAACCCATACATGTTTGAGGTGAGAACTTTTTATCGTTTTCGGTGGCGTAGTTGCTAGCATCCTGAGCTTCTTTTCCCAAGATCGCGGGTTCAAACCCAGCCGAAGTCGTCGGATTTTTAAGAGCGTTAAAAGCCCTCAGTATGCCTTGCATCGGAGGGGAAGTAAAGCCGACAGACCCATGTCATAGATTTATGGCATGTAAAAGAACCTCCCTCTAACTACAAAATATTGTGTGAAGCTAAATTTGTAGATTAGATTTGATTAACGCTGTATTAAGTTCCAACGTTCGTCGCCAGGTGCCAGTTGTGGTGGTATCTAGTAGCCAAGTTCACAGCTAGGTGTCGTTCACGGTAGCATTTGGTAGCAAAAGTAGGAAGTACTTGAAACTGATCGTGTACAGTCCTTAACAGAAATTACAGATAACACACACTAATACTGCCATCACAATTAACACCGGTTATCAGACAGATTCTACACACGCCTAAAGTACACGGGGCTATATGACCGCATTGTTGCAGCCCCTAAACTGTGGAACCAACTAACCGAACCTTTTTAAAGGACTTTCTGGAACGAAGTAGTTTTAAGGACAGTGTATTTTCTAGTTTATAATTATAGACCTACTTATTAGACGGTGCACAACAGGGCTCAGTGTGCGCCCAAATAACAGTGTACCTACACAGTAAAATATATTTCGAAGTATTTCTACATTAAGTATTAATATCTAAATGTAATTCTTAAAACTAGGAAGTTCACACAGATCGGTTGGTTGGTTGGTTGGTTCCTCAGTCTAGGAGCTGCGACAATGTGGTCATGTAGCCCCGTGTACTTAGGTTGTGTGTAGAATCTGTCTGAAAACCGGTGTTAATTGTGATGACTGTATTAGTGTGTGTTATCTGTTTCTTAATTCAAGTAAGGACTGCATACTTTGAATTTTTCAAGTAGTTCCTACTTTTGCCGCCAAACGCCACCGTCAACGACTTCTAGTTTAGAACTTGGCTACTAGACGCCACCGCAGTCGGTTCCTGGCGACAAACGTAGGAACCTGAGCGATGTTTACATTTTTAACCAAATTTAGCTTCACACAGGTGTAATTACTGGAAGGTTCTTTAACATGCCATAAATCTATTACATGGGACCGCCGGCTTTACTTCCCCTCCCAAGGAAGGCATAATGAGGGATTTTTAACGCTCTTAAAAAATCCGACGACTTCAGCCTGGTTTGAACCCGCGATCTTGAGCATAGAAGCTCAGCATGCTACCAACTACGCCACCGAAGCCGCTACAGACAGATCAAAATGCATAGTAGTAAAAAGCTTAATCTAAATCATCATACTAATATATAACAAGTAGTTCCGTGAAGAACTATACAGCCTATTTTCATATATCCTATAAATAATTCATGCTTTTGGGCTAATGCCGTGTGTATTTTTAATTTAAACCATACGTTTCGGAGAAACCTTGCCTCCTTTTTCAATGGAAATAAACAATGTGGCCAAAGAAAGTATATCAGTGAGATTACAAAAAATATAGATAAATTCCTCTGTTCGTCACCAGAGAGCAGCTGCCAGAAATAACTGTATGGACCATGGTGGAACGGCGGACAGAGTAGTAAGTAACAAGAAGGTAAAGGGGGCGGTGTGAAAATATAGAAACTCCTCGAAGAATGAGGAGGGGGGGGGGGGGAGGTGGGAGTGTTAGATGGATATAAGGAAACATGACGTTAGGTATCGTTCAGCTAGTATTCCCTTTTGTCTATGTTTCCTTATATCCATCTAACCCTCCCACCTCCCCCCCCCCTCCTCATTCTTCGAGGAGTTTCTATATTTTCACACCACCCCCATTACCTTCTTGTTACTTACTACTCTGTCCGCCGTTCCACCATGGTCCATACAGTTATTTCTGGCAGCTGCTCTCTGGTGACGAACAGAGGAATTTATCTATATTTTTTGTAATCTCACTGATATACTTTCTTTGGCTACATTGTTTATTTCCATTGAAAAAGGAGGCAAGGTTTCTCCGAAACGTATGGTTTAAATTAAAAATACACACGGCATTAGCCCAAAAGCATGAATTATTTATATAATAATCCGGGCCGTGAAAGCCTTAATATTCATATATCCTACTTATGTCAATTGCCACTATCAACATACACAATTTGGTATATTGGCTTTCACGGCCGGTGAATTAAAACTCAGCAATTCTTCTAGGTTTGTGCCGTGCCTTGTGTGGGGTTTCGCTTAGGACACCAAGCTAGGCTCATCGGCGGGCTCTTGGTGTCCCCGCCCGGACTCCCACAGGAGTGACGAACTGCGCGCCACCTCCCTTTATATAAGGTGCAACTGCACCACTTGACTACGAGAACTAAAAGCTCAAGCAGCCTTAACCTCCCTATGAAGGCTTCCAAAAAGATGGTATATTGGCTTTCACGGCCGGTGAATTAAAACTCAGCAATTCTTCTAGGTTTGTGCCGTGTCTTGTGTGGGGCTTCGCCTAGGACACCAAGCTAGGCTCATCGGCGGGCTCTTGGTGTCCCCGCCCGGACCCCCACAGGAGTGACGAACTGCGCGCCACCTCCCTTTATATAAGGTGCAACTGCACCACTTGACTACGAGAACTAAAAGCTCAAGCAGCCTTAACCTCCCTATGAAGGCTTCCAAAAAGATGGTATATTGGCTTTCACGGCCGGTGAATTAAAACTCAGCAATTCTTCTAGGTTTGTGCCGTGTCTTGTGTGGGGTTTCGCCTAGGACATCAAGCTAGGCTCATCGGCGGGCTCTTGGTGTCTCCGCCCGGACCCCCACAGGAGTGACGAGCTGCGCGCCACCTCCCTTTATATAAGGTGCAACTGCACCACTTGACTACGAGAACTAAAAGCTCAAGCAGCCTTAACCTCCCTATGAAGGCTTCCAAAAAGATGGTATATTGGCTTTCACGGCCGGTGAATTAAAACTCAGCAATTCTTCTAGGTTTGTGCCGTGTCTTGTGTGGGGTTTCGCCTAGGACATCAAGCTAGGCTCATCGGCGGGCTCTTGGTGTCTCCGCCCGGACCCCCACAGGAGTGACGAGCTGCGCGCCACCTCCCTTTATATAAGGTGCAACTGCACCACTTGACTACGAGAACTAAAAGCTCAAGCAGCCTTAACCTCCCTATGAAGGCTTCCAAAAAGATGGTATATTGGCTTTCACGGCCGGTGAATTAAAACTCAGCAATTCTTCTAGGTTTGTGCCGTGTCTTGTGTGGGGCTTCGCCTAGGACACCAAGCTAGGCTCATCGGCGGGCTCTTGGTGTCCCCGCCCGGACCCCCACAGGAGTGACGAACTTCGCGCCACCTCACTTTATATAAGGTGCAACTGCACCACTTGAGTACGAGAACTAAAAGCTCAAGCAGCCTTAACCTCCCTATGAAGGCTTCCAAAAAGATGGTATATTGGCTTTCACGGCCGGTGAATTAAAACTCAGCAATTCTTCTAGGTTTGTGCCGTGTCTTGTGTGGGGTTTCGCCTAGGACACCAAGCTAGGCTCATCGGCGGGCTCTTGGTGTCCCCGCCCGGACCCCCACAGGAGTGACGGGCTGCGCGCCACCTCCCTTTATATAAGGTGCAACTGCACCACTTGACTACGAGAACTAAAAGCTCAAGCAGCCTTAACCTCCCTATGAAGGCTTCCAAAAAGATGGTATATTGGCTTTCACGGCCGGTGAATTAAAACTCAGCAATTCTTCTAAGCTTGTGCCGTGTCTTGTGTGGGGTTTCGCCTAGGACACCAAGCTAGGCTCATCGGCGGGCTCTTGGTGTCCCCGCCCGGACCCCCACAGGAGTGACGAACTGCGCGCCTCCTCCCTTTATATAAGGTGCAACTGCACCACTTGACTACGAGAACTAAAAGCTCAAGCAGCCTTAACCTCCCTATGAAGGCTTCCAAAAAGATGGTATATTGGCTTTCATGGCCGGTGAATTAAAACTCAGCAATTCTTCTAGGTTTGTGCCGTGTCTTGTGTGGGGTTTCGCCTAGGACACCAAGCTAGGCTCATCGTCGGGCTCTTGGTGTCCCCGCCTGGACCCCCACAGGAGTGACGAACTGCGCGCCACCTCCCTTTATATAAGGTGCAACTGCACCACTTGACTACGAGAACTAAAAGCTCAAGCAGCCTTAACCTCCCTATGAAGGCTTCCAAAAAGATGGTATATTGGCTTTCACGGCCGGTGAATTAAAACTCAGCAATTCTTCTAGGTTTGTGCCGTGCCTTGTGTGGGGCTTCGCCTAGGACACCAAGCTAGGCTCATCGGCGGGCTCTTGGTGTCCCCGCCTGGACCCCCACAGGAGTGACGAACTGCGCGCCACCTCCCTTTATATAAGGTGCAACTGCACCACTTGACTACGAGAACTAAAAGCTCAAGCAGCCTTAACCTCCCTGTGAAGGCTTCCAAAAAGATGGTATATTGGCTTTCACGGCCGGTGAATTAAAACTCAGCAATTCTTCTAGGTTTGTGCCTTGCCTTGTGTGGTGTTTCGCCTAGGACACCAAGCTAGGCTCATCGGCGGGCTCTTGGTGTGCCCGCCCGGACCCCCACAGGAGTGACGAACTGCGCGCCACCTCCCTTTATATAAGGTGCAACTGCACCACTTGACTACGAGAACTAAAAGCTCAAGCAGCCTTAACCTCCCTATGAAGGCTTCCAAAAAGATGGTATATTGGCTTTCACGGCCGGTGAATTAAAACTCAGCAATTCTTCTAGGTTTGTGCCGTGTCTTGTGTGGGGTTTCGCCTAGGACACCAAGCTAGGCTCATCGGTGGGCTCTTGGTGTCCCCGCCCGGACCCTCACAGGAGTGACGAACTGCGCGCCACCTCCCTTTATATAAGGTGCAACTGCACCACTTGACTACGAGAACTAAAAGCTCAAGCAGCCTTAACCTCCCTATGAAGGCTTCCAAAAAGATGGTATATTGGCTTTCACGGCCGGTGAATTAAAACTCAGCAATTCTTCTAGGTTTGTGCCTTGTCTTGTGTGGGGTTTCGCCTAGGACACCAAGCTAGGCTCATCGGCGGGCTCTTGGTGTCCCCGCCCGGACTCCCACAGGAGTGACGAACTGCGCGCCACCTCCCTTTATATAAGGTGCAACTGCACCACTTGACTACGAGAACTAAAAGCTCAAGCAGCCTTAACCTCCCTAGGAAGGCTTCCAAAAAGATGGTATATTGGCTTTCACGGACGGTGAATTAAAACTCAGCAATTCTTCTAGGTTTGTGCCGTGTCTTGTGTGGGGTTTCGCCTAGGACACCAAGCTAGGCTCATCGGCGGGCTCTTGGTGTCCCCGCCCGGACCCCCACAGGAGTGACGAACTGCGCGCCACCTCCCTTTATATAAGGTGCAACTGCACCACTTGACTGCGAGAACTAAAAGCTCAAGCAGCCTTAACCTCCCTATGAAGGCTTCCAAAAAGATGGTATATTGGCTTTCACGGCCGGTGAATTAAAACTCAGCAATTCTTCTAGGTTTGTGCCGTGTCTTGTGTGGGATTTCGCCTAGGACACCAAGCTAGGCTCATCGGCGGGCTCTTGGTGTCCCCGCCCGGACTCCCACAGGAGTGACGAACTTCGCGCCACCTCCCTTTATATAAGGTGCAACTGCACCACTTGAGTACGAGAACTAAAAGCTCAAGCAGCCTTAACCTCCCTATGAAGGCTTCCAAAAAGATGGTATATTGGCTTTCACGGCCGGTGAATTAAAACTCAGCAATTCTTCTAGGTTTGTGCCGTGTCTTGTGTGGGGTTTCGCCTAGGACACCAAGCTAGGCTCATCGGCGGGCTCTTGGTGTCCCCGCCCGGACCCCCACAGGAGTGACGAACTGCGCGCCACCTTCCTTTATATAAGGTGCAACTGCACCACTTGACTACGAGAACTAAAAGCTCAAGCAGCCTTAACCTCCCTATGAAGGCTTCCAAAAAAGATGGTAAATTGGCTTTCACGGCCGGTGAATTAAAACTCAGCAATCCTTCTAGGTTTGTGCCGTGTCTTGTGTGGGGTTTCGCCTAGGACACCAAGCTAGGCTCATCGGCGGGCTCTTGGTGTCCCCGCCCGGACCCCCACAGGAGTGACGAACTGCACGCCACCTCCCTTTATATAAGGTGCAACTGCACCACTTGACTACGAGAACTAAAAGCTCAAGCAGCCTTAACCTCCCTATGAAGGCTTCCAAAAAGATGGTATATTGGCTTTCACGGCCGGTGAATGAAAACTCAGCAATTCTTCTAGGTTTGTGCCGTGTCTTGTGTGGGGCTTCGCCTAGGACACCAAGCTAGGCTCATCGGCGGGCTCTTGGTGTCCCCGCCAATGAGCCTAGCTTGGTGTCCTAGGCGAAACCCCACACAAGACACAGCACAAACCTAGAAGAATTGCTGAGTTTTACACAATTTCTGTTTGATTGCTGTAATAGATTTGTAGATATTAAGAACCGACTAAATATTTCGGATGGTCGCCATGTTGGATTTTATATTTGTAGGTCCTAGAGTTATGTACTGATACATGCAGATTAGTGTGAACGTGTAGTATTCAAACTTCAATCGCATAATTAGGACACAAGATGAAACAAGGAGATTTTAAAATTTTTCACAGCTGCCATCTTGAAGTTATGGAAACAATTGAAATAAATTAGATGCCAGTGGATTAACATTCGTATAAGGATTTACTGTACCAAGTTTCACTGCACTCGGATTGTTAAATTGCGAGAAACGTCCATGTGAATATTTATAATTCGCGTCACCGCAATGTTGGATTTGTGATCACCAGGTTATTTCAAGTCCTATAGGTGAACTTAAGTTCATAGCCCCTATGAACATTAAAAAATGCAGATTGATTGCTAAAATAGATTCGTATATATTCAGTATCGTCTAAATATTTCGGATGGTCGCCATGTTGGATTGTTAAATGTATAGGCCATAGAGTCATGTACCATTAAAGGAAAATTATTGCGTAGGTTCATTATTCAAACTTTCACTTCGATCGCATGACTGCATCACAAGAAATAAAAACTTAATTTTAAAATTCGCACTGCCGCCGTCTTGAGGTTATGTAAACAATTGAACTTAATTAGATACCAATGGATTACAATGTGTATAAATATTTCCTGTACCAGGTTTCAGAGCGCTTGGAACATTAAATCGCGAGGAAGGTCTATTTAAAATTTTCAAATTCGCTTGGCCGCCATGTTCGTTTTGTAGTTAACCGGTTTTTGAAAGTCTTATAGATGGACTTCCAGTAGTGCCCTTTATCTCCGTACAAAATTTTAGGGAGATACCGCTAATAGTTTCAGAGATATAGAATGCCGGTGAAATATTTCGCACATCCGCCATCTTGTGATTATGTAAACAATTGAACGAAGTTAGATGTCGGTGCATTACAATGTATATAAACATATACTGTACCAAGTTTCATTGCGTTTGGTTGGTCAAATCACGAGAAACGTCTATTTAAAAGTCGCAAATTCGCTTGGCCTCCATGTTGGTTTTGTAGTTACCAGGTTTTCAAAAGTCACATAAGTGAACTTAAAGTAGTTCCCTCTATCACCATAGAAAATTTCAGGGTAATATCGGTAATAGTTTCGGAGATATTGAATGCTGGTGAAATATTTCGCACAGCCGCCATGTTGGATTGGTGAGTCGTAACAAAATTTGAAGGGCACGGTCGAGGTCGCCGGGAATAGTGCTATGAACTTTCCGAGTTTCATTGAAATCGCTCCTGCCGTTTAGATTTTATTAGGGGGGGACACACACACGAATCACACACACACACACGCACACGCACACACACACGGACAAAAGGTGATCTCATAAGCCTATTTTTTCAAAATTGAAAATAGGCTAAAAATGAGATGGAGTGTGTCTGTCTGTCTGTCTGTTACTCAATAACTCAAGAACCATTGGTCCGATTTAAATGAAATTTTGCATGGATGTAGCTGATTTACCAGGTTTACATATAGGACACTTTTGATTTCGAAATTTTGCACTATTAAAAAATGGCGACCATTTTAGTGACGTCATTAGACCCTTTGGTTTCAAAATTTCATATTTCCATATCAAATAAAAAGAGAACGGTAGGAAATAGCAAACTTTTGAAGGCACATCCGAGCTTTGAAATTTAATTTCCGATCCGAAAGGTCCTTATCACTTTTCGCGTATCTCCAACAGTTAGCGAGTAAAACCGACATTTGTGACGTCAATACACCCTTTGGATTCAAAATTTCATATTTCCTTTTCAATTAAAAAGAGAACGCTAAGAAATAGCAAACTTTTGATGGTATACATGAACTTTATCATTTAATTTTCTATCCGAAAGGTCCTTATCACTTTTCGTATATCTCCAACGGTTAGCGAGTAAAACCAAAATCTGTGCAATAAAACACGGTCAACACCGAGCTGTGCAGTATATCTCTATTATATAAAAATGAAAATTTGTGTGTTTTTCTCTGAATTTCTACGGAAATTTGAGTTGTTTACACGTTTCAGACTGTTTTATGATGGATGCGCGCGAAAATAATTTTTTTGTCTGTCTTTCTGTCTGTTTGTTTGTTTGTCTGTGGACAAATTTGTTCCCTTATAACTCGAGAACGGCTGGGTGTATCAACGTAAAATTTGGTCACAACACTAATCATTGATGTAACTCTTCTCCGTACCTCTAATAAAAGGGGGCCTATCCCCTTAAAATACATGCTGAAATAAGCGTAGAAGGACGAGACAAAACTCATTTTCAGCCCCTCAATGTGAGAGACAAAACTCGGGTCCCCGAAAACCACATTTTAAGGACCGAAGACCAACTGTTTTTGAGATGTTCCCAGAAAGCTAATTTAATTTAATAAACTAATGAACGAATACAAGCCAGTAACCACGCCAACGGATTCCCAGAGGTCCATATATTGCTGTAAGACGCAATGCAATTCCATTAATTACATTAGTGAGAAAGTTTGCAAACGGCTAGAAGGTTATCACGGAACCAAATTAAGCCGTAAAATTCATCAATACGTATAATGCGCTTAAGGGGATCAAGGGGTACTCTAGAATTTTTCACGCGATTTACACCTGCGGGTGTGGTACGGCAGGTCTATTATATTCCTATCCCCATATGATTCATTCATTCATTCATTTCGTATAGGCCATCTATGGACCGCGTCATTCCAACCGTCTCCTACTGGCTTTGATGTTGGCCCTGTACGCCCGCATTCGTTCTCGGTGGACTTCCTTCCGTTCCTGGGTCCAAATCTTTCCCGTTTTCAGCTTCGGTTTTTCTTGGAAACATTTACAAGCTTGAAGTTTCCCTTTGAGTGGGACGCGCTCCTGAATGTCTGTTGGTGTAATCCCCACTTCTTTCAGATCTTTATCCAGTTCAATGAACCAGGCCCATTTTGTTTTCCTCTCCTGAAAGTAATTTATGTTGCGGTTGGTCAGTCTCGCTGGGCTCATTCGTTTCACATGCCCAAAAATGGTAACCTTCTCTTCCGGATGACGTTGCTTATCTTCTCCACATCAGTTTATAGGTCATGGTTATGTCGTCTTCTGTATTCCCCATTGTCTTTGATGGAACCCAATATCTTTCTCAACATTTTCCTGTCCTTGGCCTCCAGTTTCTCGACCAAGCCTTTTTTGTTCATCGTGAGGCATTCAGAAGCATGCAAGACCTCCGGACGGATGGCACTGCAGTAATGTTTAGTTTTGCGTTGAAGGATATTGACCTTTTCTTATAGATGTCCTTAGTTAAATGGTAGGCCATTTCCATTTTGTTCATGCGTGATGTGAATGCTTCTTTCTCTGATAATATCCCTTTCCTGACCCGTCCTGAAAAGAAAAGTACATGGCCATTGGCTGAATTAAAAATAAAATAAAAATAGGTGTTATAATTTCTCCCTATGTTATATTATTATTATTAGTATTATATTATGGCGTACAACGACGAGACAAATCCTCTCGGTGCCTGCAACAAAACTCGGGGGCCCTAAAGGGTCCTCGAAAACTACATTATAAGGCTCTAAATCCAACAGTTTCTGAAATATTCCCAGAAAACTAATTAAATTTAATTTAACAAACTAATGAAGGAATGCAAATCGGTAACCATGAGAACATTATCTCAAGGGGTGGCATACAACTTTCCATCTATTTCTGTAAGAAGCAATGTCACTCCATTTATTACATTTCTGTGAAAGTTTACAAATGGCTATAAGGTTATCACGGAACTAACGTTGACCGTATAATTCATCAATGAAATTAAGGGGGTGAAGGAGTAACCTAGAATTTTTTCATGCAATTTTCACGTTCGACATATAGTACAGAATGTCTATTATATCTCCAAACAGCAACATTATTTTCAAAAAATTCCTGAATTGAACCAGCATTTTTAGCGGCTTTTAGTAATTTGGGCAATTTGAGGCTAAAGAACCTGAATTTTCATGCACCACAAGCCTTTATAATTTATGAAAGGGGTCTTTCTGTGTATGGGCACCTAGCACAACGTAGAGGGTCAGTTTTTATGTGACGTGTATTGCGTTTAGTCTACAAGGCTTTCAATTGTATTTCACGTCAGGAAGTACACGTTAGGTGAATTTAGTCTGAGAGCACATTTTAACTTTTTTTTTTTTTTGTCGACATACGGGTTCATCGTAAGGATGATTTTATTTGATACTGTGTGGTAGATATATCCATATTTTGGATATCTGGGTAATATATTGTAGACAATAGAATTGTCTGTCTGTCTTTCTGTGTATCTTTATGTACGCCTATAACTCGTGTTCGGATGCTTGGTGTATCGTAAAATTAGGTATGGTAACCATGAGAGTCAATACACCAATCATTTATAAAACTCTTCACCGTACTTTTCATACAGTATAAGGGTGGATATAGAGAAAAGCTTCTCAATATATGCTAAAATAGGCGAAATATAAAAATTATCCTAGAAGGACGACCAAAGCATATGTTGCGCTTCTCAATGTGAGACACAAAATTCGGGAATCTATAAAGGGTCTCCGAAAACTACATTTTAAAGGGCCTTAAATTAAGTGTGTGTGATATTCCCAGTAAACTAACTTCGTTCTGATAAAACTTGAAGGAATGACAAACCGCTAACCATTGCAACAGTAGCTCAATTGATAATGTCTGGTGTTAACAACGAACACCGTTCGAAGAGCGGGTACTTCTGCTAGTACTAATATATAAAAATGAGATGGTGTGTGTCTGTCTGTCTGTTACTCAATAACTCAAGAACCACTGGTCCGATTTAAATGAAATTTTGCATGGATGTAGCTGATTTACCAGGTTTACATATAGGATACTTTTGATTTCGAAATTTTGCACTATTAAACAATGGCGACCATTTTAGTGACGTCATTAGACCCTTTGGTTTCAAAATTTCATATTTCCATATCAAATAAAAAGAGAACGGTAGGAAATAGAAACCTTTTGAAGGCACATGCGCGCTTTGAAATTTAATTTCCTATCCGAAAGGTCCTTATCACTTTTCGTGTATCTCCAACAGTTAGGGAGTAAAACCGACATTTGTGACGTCACTACACCCTTAGGTTTCAAAATTTCATATTTCCTTTTCAAATAAAAAGAGAACGCTAAGAAATAGCAAACTTTTGATGGTATATATGAGCTTTAACATTTAATTTTCTATCCGAAAGGTCCTTATCACTTTTCGTATATCTCCAACGGTTAGCGAGTAAAACCAGAATCTGTGCAATAAAACACGGTCAACACCGAGCGGTACAGCATATATCTCTATATATAAAAATGAAAATTTGTGTGTTTTTCTCTGAATTTTTACGGAAATTTGAGTTGTTTACACGTTTCAGACTGTTTTATGATGGATGCGCGCGAAAAAAATATTTTTGTCTGTCTGTCTGTTTGTTTGTTTGTTTGTTTGTCTGTGGACAAATTTGTTCCCTTATAACTCGAGAACGGCTGGGTGTATCAACGCAAAATTTGGTACAGATATCCATCAGACGCACAACACTAATCATTGATGTAAGTCTTCTCCGTACCTCTCATAAAAGGGGGCCTACTCCCTTAAAATACATGCTGAAATAGGCGTAGAAGGTCGAGACAAAACTCATTTTCAGCCCCTCAATGTGAGAGACAAAACTCGGGTCCCCGAAAACCACATTTTAAGGACCGAAGACCAACCGTTTTGGAGATATTCCCAGAAAACTAATTTAATTTAATAAACTAATGAACGAATGCAAGCCAGTAACCATGCCAACGGATTCTCAGAGGTCCGTCTATTGCTGTATGACGCAATGCAATTCCATTAATTACATTAGTGTGAAAGTTTGCAGACGGCTAGAAGGTTATCACGGAACCAAATTAAGCCGTAAAATTCATCAATACGTATAATGTGCTTAAGGGGATCAAGGAGTACTCTAGAATATTTTCACGCGATTTACACCTGTGGGTGTGGTACGGCAGGTCTATTATATTCCTATACCCATATTATTCATTCATTCATTCATTCATTTCGTATAGACCATCTATGGACCGCGTCATTCCAACCGTCTCCTACTGGCTTTGATGTTTGCCCTGTACGCCCGCATTCGTTCTCGGTGGACTTCCTTCCGTTCCTGGGTCCAAATCTTTTCCGTTTTCAGCTTCGTTTTTTCTTGGAAACCTTTACAAGCTTGTAGTTTCCCTTTGAGTGGAACGCGCTCCTGAATGTCTGTTGGTGTAATCCCCACTTCTTTCAGATCTTTATCCAGTTCAATGCACCAGGCCCATTTTGTTTTCCTCTCCTGAAAGTAAGTTATGTTGCGGATGGTCAGCCTCGCTGGTCTCATTCGTTTCACATGCCAAAAGAAATGGTAACCTTCTCTTCCGGATGACGTTGCATATCTTCTCCACATGAGTATATAGGTCATGGTTATGCCTTCTCCTGTATTCACCATTGTCTTTGATGGAACCCAATATCTTTCTCAAAATTTTCCTTTCTTTGGCCTCCAGTTTCTCGACCAAGCCTTTTTTGTTCATCGTGAGGCATTCAGAAGCATGCAAGACCTCCGGACGGATGACACTGCAGTAATGTTTTAGTTTTGCGTTGAAGGATATTGACCTTTTCTTATAGATGCCCTTAGTTAAATGGTAGGCCATTTCCATTTTGCTCATGCGTGATGTGAATGCTTCTTTCTCTGATAATATCCCTTCCCTGATCCGTCCTGAAAAGAAAAGTACGTGGCCATTGGCTGAATTCAAAATAAAATAAAAATAGGTGTTATAATTTCTCAATATATTATATTATTATTAGTATTATATTATGGCGTACAACGACGAGACAAATCCCCTCGGTGCCAGCAACAAAACTCGGGGGCCCTAATGGATCCTCGAAAACTACATTATAAGGCTCTAAATCCAACAGTTTCTGAAATATTCCCAGAAAACTAATTTAATTTAATTTAACAAACTAATGAAGGAATGCAAATCGGTAACCATGAGAACATTATCTCAAGGGGTGGCATACAACTCTCCATCTATTTCTGTAAGAAGCAATGTCACTCCATTTATTACATTTCTGTGAAAGTTTGCAAATGGCTATAAGGTTATCACGGAACTAACGTTGACCGTATAATTCATCAATGCAATTAAGGGGGTGAAGGGGTAACCTAGAATTTTTTCATGCAATTTTCACGTTCGACATATAGTACATAAGGTCTATTATATCTCCAAACAGCATCATTATTTTCAAAAAATTCCTGAATTGAACCAGCATTTTTAGCGGCTTTTAGGAATTTGGGCAATTTGAGGCTAAAGAACCTGAATTTTCATGCACCACAAGCCTTTATAATTTATGAAAGGGGTCTTCCTGTGTATGGGCACCTAGCACAACGTAGAGGGTCAGTTTTTATGTGACGTGTATTGCGTTTCGTCTACAAGGCTTTCAATTGTATTTCACGTCAGGAAGTACACGTTAGGTGAATTTAGTCTGAGAGCACATTTTAACTTTTTTGTTGTTGTCGACATACGGGTTCATCTTAAGGATGATTTTATTTGATACCGTGTGGTAGATATACCCATATTTGGATATCTGGGTAATATGTTGAAGACAATAGAATTGTCTGTCTGTCTGTCTGTCTTTCTGTGTATCTTTATGTACGCCTATACCTCGTGTTCGGATGCTTGGTGCATCGTAAAATTAGGTATGGTAACCATGAGAGTCAATACACCAATCATTTATAAAACTCTTCACCGTACATTTCATACAGTAGAAGGGTGGATATAGAGAAAAACTTCTCAATATATGCTAATATAGGCGAAATATAAAAATTATCCTAGAAGGACGACCAAAGCATATGTTGCGCTTCTCAATGTGAGACACAAAATTCGTGAATCTATAAAGGGTCTCCGAAAACTACATTTTAAGGGCCTTAAATTAACAGTGTGTATGATATTCCCAGTAAACTAACTTCGTTCTGATAAACTTGAAGGAATGACAAACCGCCAACCATTGCAACAGTAGCTCAATTGATAATGTCTGGTGTTAACAACGAACACCGTTCGAAGAACGGGTACTTCTGCTAGTATAATGAAAAATCCACAGCCTGCTTCCAGTCTCCGACCGGGTCAGGAATGGAATGAATGAAGCCCCTATCTAGCGGCGAGGATATGAACTGTGCCGGCTGCCGAGGCCAGACGCACTCCTCTGGGGCAATGATTAAATGAATGACTGATGAAATGAAATGATAGTGGAGAGTGTTGCTGGAATGAAATTTTGACAGGGAAAACCGGAGTACCCGGAGAAAAACCTGTCTTGCCTCCGTTTTGTCCAGCACAGATCTCACATGGAGTGACCGGGATTTGAACCACGGACCCAGCGGAGAGAGGCCGGCGTGCTGCCGCCTAAGCCACGGAGGCTTCTGCTAGTATAATATAAAAACCAAATCTAAATGTGATATATATAATATCAAATATAAACACAGGTTTTGTAATCTTAATGAACAATGGGAAGACAGTCAAGAGAGCAAGTTAAGTATTGAACATGCGAGAGCAACCTTCATTTAAATGAAAAAGCTCCTCACTATCCGCAGTCTAGATCCTGGGGGATATGTATCTCCCACACTATTGTATGGAATGGAAGGGTGGACTCTAACCCAGGCGCTGTGCAAGAAGCTGGAAGCCTTCGAAATGTGGGCGTATGTACATATCTCGTAGACTGGAAGAATGAGGAATACTGAGGAGATGGGAAGATTAAACAGGAAGAGTGAAATGCTTCTTTCAGTCAAGAAGCGGAAAGTTGAATATTTCGGACATGTGATGCGGAATGAAAAATACAGGATCCTACAGTTGGTGATTCAAGGGAAGATCTCAGGACAGCGGAGATCGGGCCGAAGGAGAATCTCATGGCTGAAGAACCTCAATGACTGGTTTGAGATGAACACTACGATCCTTTTCCGTGTGGCGGACTCGAAGACTAGAATAGTCATGATGACCGCCTACCTTCGATAGAAGACGGCACGGCAAGAAGAAGTATTCCCTAAAAGGCAACTCTATGTAAAGATGGTTCGAAATTATATGAGAGTAAAACTATACGTGTGTGTTTCACAAAGCAAGACTACTAAGTATTCACTGATTCCAGATTCACAATAATATGAAGGAATTGTAAGGACAAAGACCACATGATTATTCTGGTTACATACTTCCTCATACTAGAATTATGATGCCAGATTTCCCATTTCAATGACATGTACAGAGACATAAAAGGTAATTTTGTTGCTTTCATGTCCCTTTACGTGCCGGAATTTTATCATTAAGGGGATCTTTAACATGCAGGTAAATTTACTGACACGGCTTCCTCGCAATGGTTTGACAACAGTGATGAAGTGACTTATTTTGACATTCCATGAGATGAACTTCTTGTTACAGATTATTTTGTTCTCTTCATTTTCGAGATCCAATCGTCTACCCCAGCTTCTTCTATTTCGTTTTCCCTTATCGACTCACCAGGGTACTTGAAAACCCTCTCAATCTGTCCTATCTTGGTTTCAAGGAATTTCTGTCCATTTTTGTCATTCGTCATGAATTTGGTTTTTGCTATCGAGATCCTGCGCCCTGTCATGCCAGTGATGTTTTCTAAGAAGATTGAATCTGGATGACTGCTTTATTTGGGTCTCTCTAGAGTCATCTGCACAGAGCACACAATCAACTTTAACCCCTCCCGATATGTTTCCCTAAACTGAACGGGTTTGCTCCTTGATTCTCAGGGTGTGAGTTACAATTCCTCACAATCTTATCCAGGGTGAAATTGAACAGCAGCGTGATAATCTGTCGCCCTATGTCATGTCCATATTGGTTCCCCTAAGAAATCCCTGTAAAATGTTTTGCCTGATACGGTCTGTTTGATTATTATGTTCGCCATATTGCTTAGTGCCGTGGTGTTGGTGTAGCGCGCCTGCCTCTCACCTGGAGGCCCCGGGTTCGATTCCCGATCCCGTCAGGGATTTTAGAAACTGATGTGAGGGCTGGAACGGGGTGCACACAGCCCCGTGAGTACAATTGAGTAGCTGTCTGACAGTGAGGCAGCGCCCCGATCACGCAAACCAAGTTTAACGGCCGATGGGACCCGATGCGCTGATCACGCGTCACCCCAATATCTGCAGGCCAAATGGCTGGGCAGCGGTCACTTGGTAGGCCTAGGCCATTCAACCCTCAAATGCAGGATTTCCTCGGCACAAGAGCAGCTTCTCCGGAACTCCCCGGGTTGTTTATTCAGGGTCTACTCCAGGCTTATCAATTAAAATTCCCGAAGGTCACATAGAATAATTTTAAGATTATTTAAAGTATTCGGGAGGCCGAAAGAAAAAATATGAAAGCAGAAATTAGGTCAAGCATCTAACCGAAGTCGCAATAGAAAAGTACAACTGTGTTATGTTGCAAGAACCTGGTAAAACATTTTACAAAATTAAACATAGACTATTGCCTGGCAACCAGCAAAACAAAATTGTTCCCTCCACTCTTTCTAAACAGGAGGTTTCCCGTGTCCACTTTCCTCTGTGTACTGCAGGACATGATTCCATGAGTAACGTTTGCTTCTCAACAATATTCAAGTAGTTTCGTGATGAACTAAAGAGCCTACTTTTCTTCAAATTATAGAGACCATATATCAATAGTTGGCAGACCTGGCGACTCTATATATATTCTTAATTCCATATCTTCAGGTCCACAAAGCACATGCAAAGTTTGGTTGAGATCCAATAGATAGTATGCACGTTCATGAATTTAAATATTGAGTTTATCAGCATGAGTAAAATCAGGTTGGCGACACTGCCATAAATTGGATGCTCAAACATAAATTGAAATAACATTTATTTGTATGGAAGTTACATGAGATTCAACATTAAAACTATCAGCACGCGTAGAATCATGTTGGCAGCTCTGTCGTATATCGGTTACTGAAAATTAACCTACATTTGCAGGTACTATATGTATGCATAGTTTAGAACAGTTGGCCTTTATACTTTCTGATATATTGAGATTAGGATATAAATGTATAGAGTGCATTTTTCTACAGTTGGCAGCCATGTTACACTACAAAAATGAAAATCCATATCTGCTCCTCATGTTGGCAACACTCTCATGCACGGGCTCCTGTGAATTAGTCTGATGTAATATTATCTATATGTGTGTCAATTTTGGAACAATTCCCATGCATATCTTTCAAGATATCCAACATAGACTTCAATTTTCAATTGTGATTTTTCAGCAGTTGGTAGCACTGACGCCATTTTCAAATATGGCCTTGCAATATTCAGGCATTGCTCTTTACTCATACAAAATTTGGTTTCGATAGCTGCATTCGTTTAGGAGTTGATAGGCTGACAGACTGACAGAAGAACAGACAGACACACATTTGCCCGGATCAATCTCATAAGTCTACTTTTTCCTCAATTATACAAAATGTGAAAAGTAGGCTAAAAATTCAACACGTCAATATATTAGTGGCAAAATGTTATAGCATAGCAACTTCATCTCTCTTCGCGGGAAAACATAGCAACTTCGGGCTGGTGGCTTCGATGGCGTAGTTGGTAGCATGCTGAGCTTCTATGCCAAAGGTTACGGGTTCAAACCCAGCCAAAGTCGTCGGATCTTTTAAGAGCGTTAAAACTCTCTCAGTAGCATTTGATAGCAAAAGTAGGAACTACTTGAAAATTTGATCGTTTGCAGTCCTTACCTGAATCACAGATAACACTCAGCCATCACAATTAACACCGGTTATCAGACAAATTCTACACTCACCCAAAGTTCACGGGGCTACATGACCGCGCTGTGGGCTTACCTATCCAAGACCCACTGCAATACTCCGATCCTTAACGGTAAGGGGAGCGAGAATCCAATCGTTCACGATCCATCACTGATCGTCTTTTGTCGTATAGTACCGTAGGAAAATAATCAGAGCACTTTGGAAAACTTCGGCTGTCCCAAGCTCCTGAGGCAGCAATAGTGCCATTTATCGCCACATAGCACTCAAGGATAAGAATCGGAATAAATGAAAGTAAATTTGAAAGCATCGTCGCTTATTGCAGCTGATAACCTCAATGTACTACACCAACACCATCGCACTTATACAGAGGCATAATATTTTCATAATGATAACAGTTTTAAGGGGGCTAAGAAATCTTTTTGCACTAATTATTCCCCGTGACTGCAATTTATAAGCAGCGCAAGAAGTAACTATTTTCGCAATTCTGCACCAGAACACAGGTAGGGGCGACGTGATGCAGCCCGAATTGCCAGCCAACAATCGGCTTATTAAAATATTCTTACAGGCACACTCTAAGGCCTAAAAACGTGGTTTTCAAGTTCATTTTGTCTGTTTTCTAAATGTAGGGAATGAAGAGGGTCGTCCAAACTATCAAGTGACAGTGTTACCAGCAGGAATTCAAAGGGTACGTATGTACAATTTGGTGCAATTAGGTGAAACGCTGTAGATTTGTGCTAAAGGGCCTAAATGCAGGGAATGGAGTGGTCTGTCCTTAATTTCATGTAGACAGTGTTACCCGCAGTGTTCCAATACAAATTTTGGTTCAGATCGGTGAAACGGTGTATATTTGTGCCAAAGGGCCTAAATGCAGGGAATGAAGTGATCTGTCCGAAATTTCATGTAGACAGTGTTACTCGCAGGGTTCCAAAGGGTTAGTATACAAATTTTGGTTCAGATCGGTGGAACGGTGTAGATTTGTGACAAAGAGCCTAAGTGCAGGGAATGGCGTGGTCTGTCCGAAATTTCATTCAGACAGTGTTACTCTCAGGGTTCCAAAGGGTAAGTATTAAAATTTGGTTCAGTTCGGTGAAAATGTTTAGATTTGTGCCAAAGGTCCTAAATGCATGGAATGGAGTGGTTTGTCCGAAATTTTATGTAGACAGTGTTACTCGCAGGGTTCCAAAGGGTTATTACACAAATTTTGGTTCAGATCGGTGAAACGGTGTAGATTTGTGCCAAAGGACCTAAATGCAGGGAATGGAGTGGTCTGTCCGAAATTTAAAGTGGACAGTGTTACCCGCAGGGTTCCAAAGGGTAAGTATACATTCTCACGTGCCCGGTCACGATGTACAGTACGGGGACACGGAGATACTCTCCACGACCACACACTACCACGCCAGGCTGCAACGGGAAGCCATAGAAATATTCAAACACCCCGACAACTTCAATCGAAAGGGAGAAATTGAACGTGTGCGTAATACATGGATCCCGGCCCATAGGAACACCAAAGCCGAGATATCACGCACACGTCAACCTGAAGAACCTTCCCACTACAGCCCAGCAGTCGCCCAGGGAACACCTGACCCTCACAAGTTCAGTCGCCGAAGCCGGAGCACGCACCGCACCCCGCAACATGTACGCGAGACCAGACGATCTAGCCGGATTGCGCAGAGGACGCTCGGCTCACTATGCTATATTGATCCGTTAATTCATCGCCAAGATCCACCCAACCAACGGTCATATTCAAGCAACAATACCCCACTACAAACCGTTACCCATTATTTTAAGCCTCTTCCTCATTCCACTGCTGACCAAGGAAAGAAGCGGATCAGCGGAACCCTTGAAAATGCCGGACGCAGTTTCCGGTGAAACGTGGGGAGATATCCTGTCTGGACCACGGCCTACAAGCCCGAAAAACTTGTACTTAATTACGAACGCCGGCCGTGAAAGCCTAAGCTGTTATATCAGTCGCCTCTACAGGGAGGAAACTACCAACCTGGTTCGCCGCTTCGAGAAGCTACGGAGGAAGAGAGCCCAGCAACTTTCTTCGCTGACGTTTCTCTTACGGTGCAGGTACACGGTCACGATTCCTAAGTTTATTAGGATGAAGAGGAATTTCGGCTCAGCACATGTCCACCGTATATACGACAGAGCTGAGCGCTCAATGCTGCGAGAACAGATACATGCTACAGGCAGGGACTTAGCTACGACAGACCGGGACATCATATCGGTACATCTCCGACTCACGTCTACGATCTCAAGCGAGGATTGGGACAACATCGACCACATCACGCACTATTCTATGCGCTCCACCTTCGACCAGTCAACGAATAGCCAGAAAAAGAAATTTGAGCTATGTCAGAACCTCAAGACTATAACTGCAACCTCATCTGCGCCGGACTCGTCTCGCACTGTAGTAAACCTGACTAACCGTCGTCTATAGCCAGGGGAAACTTCACTTTTGGCGAAAGGTCAGAACTTCTCTGTCACCCCAACTTCTGTGCCTGTAGAAGACATTATAAGCAACATCGAGGCTGCCATACACAGTTTACCCAGAGAGAAGGCCGATAAAGTCCGCTCAGAGGCCTCACACATCCTTCGTAAAGCACCAGCGCCCAGCAGTAACCTAACACCTCAAGAGAAGAATGCCTTTAAAACCCTTAACAGCGATAGAAGCATCATCATTCTACCTGCAGATAAGGGCAACGCCAACGTAGTCATGTCATCGGAAGACTACGACACTAAGATCCTGTCGCTACTAGAACCTCAGACATATCGAAAACTCACGATAGACCCCACAACACGGATACTTAGAGAGACCAACAGGTTAATCAAGGCATCTTCACTTCCAGACCACGTGAAGAAGGATACATGCAGGAGTGAACCTCTACCTCCCAGGCTGTACGGTCTACCCAAAATTCACAACACTGATATACCACTGAGACTTATCGTGAGTGCTATCGGCTCTACAAACTACAGCATCGCCAAGCATCTCTCCACCATTCTACAACCGCTATACGGTAACACTGAGACTTACGTCAGGGATTCAGGCCAATGTATTGAGAAAATACAGAACTTACGTCTGGAACCTGAAGACCGCCTAGTCAGCTTTGACGTAGTATCCCTCTTCACGAAGGTGCCTGTGAAAGAATCCATAAACCAGATTGCCGAGCTCTTAACGGAAGACATCGCTGACTTGTTTCGCCACTGCCTCACCGCGAGCTACTTCCTATGACGCGAGAACTTCTACGAGCAAATAGAGGGGGTTGCCATGGGTAGCCCACCAAGCCCTGTGATTGCGAACTTCTACATGGAAAAGTTCGAGCAGTTGGCGATCGAGACTGCACCCCTCAAACCGAAAGTATGGCTAAGTTATGTTGACGATACCTTCGTAGTCTGGAGCCACGGGGAGGAAGAGCTGGAACGTTTCCTAGACCACCTCAACAGCCTCGACACCAGCATAAAATTTACAATGGAGAAGGAGAAAGACAACTGCCTGGCCTTTCTTGACGTGCTAATCACCAGGACTTCTGACCTGCGCTTGGGGCACACCATTACCGGAAACCCACACACACCGACCGGTATCTACACAAGACATCTTATCGCCACCCCCGACAGAAACACGGAGTTATTAAAACATTGGTAGACCGTGCTAGGAGAATCTGTGAGCCATCCAACCTCAACCAAAAGCTGCAAGATATAAAGAGCCCCTATGCGCCAACGGATACAGCAATAAGGAGATTGAGCGAGCCTCTCATCCCAGGCGCCGGGGCACGAGGAAAGAATCTGAGGAAACTCCGGTGGCCACCGCATTCCTGCCGTACGTGAAGAAGGTGACGGACAGGATAGGCAAATTACTCAAGACCTATGGGGTGAAGACGGTTTATAAACCCACCGCCCAAATCCGGGACTTGCTGCGATCTGCTAAAGACAAGCGCCACCCACACTTCACTGCAGGTGTCTATAGAATCCCGTGTTCCTGTGGGCAGATGTACATAGGAACGACGAAGAGGAGCGTGACCCTCTTGCCCGGTCACGATGTACAGTACGGGGACACGGAGATACTCTCCACGACCACACACTACCACGCCAGGCTGCGACGGGAAGCCATAGAAATATTCAAACTCCACGACAACTTCAATCGAAAGGAAGAAATTGAACGTGTGCGTAATACATGGATCCTGGCCCTTAGGAACACCAAGGCCAAGATATCACGCACACGTCTACCTGAAGAACCTTCCCACTACAGCCCGGCAGTCGCCCAGGGAACACCTGACCCTCACAAGCTCGGTCGCCGAAGCCGGAGCACGCACTGCACCCCGCAACATGTACGCGAGACCAGACGATCTAGCCGGATTGCGCAGAGGACACTCGGCTCACTATGCTATATTGATCCGTTAATTCATCGCCAAGATCCACCCAACCAACGGTCATATTCAAGCAACAATACCCCACTACAAACCGTTACCCATTATTTCAAGCCTCTTCCTCATTCCACTGCTGACCAAGGAAAGGAGCGGAACCCCTGAAAATGCCAGACGCAGTTTCCAGTGAAACGTCGGGAGATATCCTGTCTGGACCACGGCCTACGAGCCCGAAAAACTTGTACTAAATTATACAAAATTTGGTTCAGATCGGTCAAACGGTGTAGATTTGTATAAATAACAGACAGCAAACCAATATTGAGCTTTATAATAGACTAGCTGTACCCGGCATGCGTTGCAATACCAATCAAAGAAAGTGTTGACGTTGTAATTTTGTTTCTTGAAGTGCTTTTGGATACACAATACGCTTTTCAATTTCCGTTAAGTGCCTCTAAACTATCGTAAAATGGTTTAACTAATTTAGAAACATTCGTGGGAGCGTGCACAACAACTCAGCAATGTGTCATCGCAATCCAATGAATGGCATATGAACGCATGCGAATGTTGTTTAAACGATTCGTGCGCTGTCATTCATTTGTTGAATATACTCGCGCGCTACCTACTGTGAAATGGATTTACTAAGATAGAAACCTTCACGTAAGTGCACACAACAACTCATCAAAGTGTCATCGCAATCGGATGAATGGCATAAGAACACATATGGAATTTTGTTTAAACGATTCGTACGCTGTCACACATTTGTTGAATCTACTCGTGCGCTACCGACTGTGAAATGGATTTACTAAGTTAGGAACCTTCACGTAAGTGTACTCAACAATTCATCAAAATTTCATCGCAATTCGATGAATGGCATATTGTCGTGACCTACCTGGCTTGTGAGACGCTCTGGCAGGTCGACAGCTCCTCTGGGGACTTCCCTCCTAGCCGAGCGGTTTACTAGATGAGGGAGTTTGAGTTTGTAGGCTATGTCCCGGAACTTCCCGGAATAAAAGATGTTACATCCCCTGATCTTACTGCTGTTTATTATAATATAGCAGTCGAAGTATTGAACCCTTTACCCTATGTTGGTTAAATGATTCTACTTTTTATTTCTTCAATTAATAAATATTTCAACCAGCATCATGAAAGTAGCCAGACAGCGATGAGGAAATTTCAAGCATTTGTTGGAGACAGTAGGGATATACCTGCATCAGTTTAACAAAAGGCTAAATACTTGAGCTATGAAAAGAAATAGCATAGCGATGTATCACAAGGACAGGTGTGGCTACCTCAATTTTAGAAGCGACGCGCGGTGAGACATGGTTCTGGTATGTTCATTGTGATATTCGCGCCTAGAAGAAATATGATGCAGTAACGTGAATGGCTGATGAAGAAAATAGACACTCCCAAGACGACAAGATCTACTAGAAACCGCCAAATTATCAGAAAATGGAGAACCAATGAGAAGAGAATGCCTACTTGCGCGCCAACTCCGGCTGGGGGTACGCGGTGGCTAGCATTCACGCGGGAAATCGCCTAGACAAAATCTCTACGATCGATTCTAGGATTAATGGGCATATTCTTGACCTGTGCAATATTACGAGTTCAGTGATATTTATTTCATTCCTGTATCACAATTATTTCGAGAAATTTTTACATAAAATCCCCCTCCATCTAGACCCAAGGGCCAGTTCATTTATAAGTGTGTCGATGAGCCAAGACATTATTATTATTCTGTTCGTCTGAGGACGTAGACTTTATTCCGTGTGTCGAGGACACAGAAGACTTTTATTCTGTTCGTCTGAGGACGATAGACTTGTATTTTGTGTGTCGAGGACACAAGATATTCATTGTAAAGTGTTATATTCAGTGATAGATAGTCATAGTACTATAGTTATAGGGGCAGTATCGTCGATAATTCGCCAACGAACAGTGACAGGGAATTTAGTACCTGAACAAGCGAATTTAGTAGTCAGACATAAAGTGTATAATAACCTAATTTTTGAATCAGCGCAAGGATGACATCGATGAATGCAGAGGAAGTTTGGAATTCTCAACACTCCGTCCAGATGGCTGATATGAGATAAAGAACCATCCAGTTGGGGAATGGCGTCTGATGTTCTTTGACGGGTGACTACAAAAGAGATGAGTACAAAATAATATTTTATTATTTGTTAAATTAACTTATGGTTTATGGGACATATTTTTGTAAATACTTTGCTTGTGTGATTAATGTAGTATATTTAGTTTTGATCTGACACACTTTTGTTTGGAAGCAGCTCGCACAATTGTAGTTGATGGAAGGTTCTTTTCTTTGTGTTGTGTTAACTAACGTAGCTATGTGAACGGCCGTGTTTGCATATGTTACGAAGTGCGGTTAAAAACGTCTCTCCGAGATATGTCGTGTTCCAAAAGTAGGACTGAATTAATATAATTATATAGTAGATTGGAGGGTAATTAAATTTGTTGAGATTTATTATTGATCAGATTCAGTATGATCATTGCCTTTGGAGCAATGTAATTTGTGACGAAGAGTATTCAGCTCTATCGTAAGTTTTAATTATTGTGTTAAATGTTTGCGAGCTCTAATTCAGCAGACCCGTGTGAAAGGCGTTATGTCAGTCCCAGATGTGTGTATTGTGAGTATATATTTTTTGTGGTATTACAAGCGGGAATTTCAGCAGAGACTGATTTCTGTCAGCTTGGTACCAAATTCATATTGTATCCTTGCGAGGACAATTATGGATATGTGATTATTGTCTGACCATATGTTGAGTTGGAGGAGATGTTAGTTGCTGTTGATTCCTTGAGATAACAGTCCAGCTGGTCGGCTATTTATATACACTGGAAGGGGGACATGACAGGTATTGAGGAAAGGGTGAGTTGTGGTCACAAGGGCTGGCTGAGTTTCGCAAGCAAGCTCATTAGTGGAGTGCACGTCTGGCTCCCAATTACTTGAAAATAAATGTAAATGTGAGAAACTGATCAATGGTAAAATTGTTTAAATAAATGGGAGTTGCCTACGAAACACGATAATCTTCGAAGCGTTTCCTTAACATGCAATTTTGTTAATATAAAGTAATCTTAACCACTCAGGTTGTTTGTTGTTGTTGGTTTATTCTATGTTTATTTTCCATGTCAGTGACCCGTGAGTCACGTGCGGCGCTGTGTTTCCTTGTTGTTGAGTATCTGGCCATTGTGGCAGCTCATTTGGTTAAGTGTGTCACCACACTAATAAGGGTCTCAGAGAGATGCCTGTAAATAGTAGAGTCGTAACATGTGTGTCAGAATTAGATTTAAGGATTTTTATTAATGTTATGCCCATATCCATAAACGTTGATTTACGAGATGATTGTTCGTGAGCACCGTGGCTGTTAACCCGTTGTGAACGAACGATCATCCAAGTACTCATTTCTCGTAGATAGTCATCACGCGAACATAAATTCATGTGCAAGATAGTGGAACTTGGATCCACATTTTATTAGAAAAGGGGAGATCCATCTGACTCCTCAAAGTGATAGATATTCCTGTCAGGGAAAAATTCAGGGAGGATTTTGTTTATTTTTGTTTGTTTTATTCTTTTATGCACAAATTAGTTATTAAATCTTGTTATTATCTTACGTTTTGTCTCCTTTCTTTCTTAGTTATAGTTTTTATCCTATAACCCTTGCCTCAGAAAAGCACGTTGTTTGGCGGACGTAAACACCACACTATGAACTGAACGCGACCCCTTGATCTAAGATTCTTGCATAAAACACTGCTATTCTGAAGGGTTCATAGGTGAAAACTGGCGCGGCCAACGGTGGGGCTATTCACTGTGGTGTAACGGGGAGATTACACATGTCAATAGTGGCGTATTTGAGTAAAACTGGCATGCCGCAAGTGCAGGCAAATATGACAGTATTTAATCACCGGGAAGTGATATGTTATTAAAAGTAGTTGAGGCGAAGTGGATACCGCCAAATGTGTGAAAGATAAATTAAAATCAGGAGTTTGCAAAGTAAAATACGGTTCACGTTGTTGTCTTTTAAATTAAAGTAAAATTAAGATGTGATACCGGGCGCCCAATGATAAAGTTAAAACTAGATTTGTTTAGAAAGTCAAACTCATGGAAATATTAGGAGGCTGTAGCCTAAAATGACAATTAATACTTTGTTAATTAGTCAGTGTTAATATCAGATCAGGATAACTGTTTAATGACTAAATATGTGCTTGGGTTTAAAATTAAATTGAGTAAAACTAGAACTACTCAGAGATGCAATCAACTAATGGGATTAAAGGTAAAAATAAATGAACTGAGTAGGATAAAGAAATTAAATGTGCATTGGATTTATGTGCGTGTCAAAGGGCATTGGCGTATGCCATTTCCCATATGTCTCATATAAATTATAAAACATGGCAACGGTGGCGCAGATCCAGGAGATCATTGAGAGTGCAGCAAGGAGAACGCAGGAATTGTTGGATACTAAATTAGCGGAACAAAGTGAATCGCTGAACACGAAATTATCTGAACAAATAAACACTAGTATGTTAGAGCAAAGTGAAGCGTTGAATACAAAATTATCTGAACAAATAAACACTAGTATGTTAGAGCAAAGTGAAGCGTTGAATACAAAATTATCTGAACAAATAAACACTAGTATGTTAGAGCAAAGTAAATCGCTAAATACGAAAATGTCAGAACAAAGTGAATCGCTAAATACTAAACTGTTAGAACAAAGTGAATCATTGCGGACACAGTTAAATAACAGTAGAATTGAGCAAAATGAATATCAGGCGGAACAAGCTAGGTTATTAAAGAGTGAAATTAATGACACTATAAATTCACAGTTAGAGGCGCAAAATAATAAAAACACGAACCAATTAGCTTCGTTAACTGCAGAGATGAAAGAGCACACAAACCAACAGATGGTATTACTGGCCTTTGATGTAAGCAAAAATAATGAGAAACAATTAGAGCAGATTAAGAAAATGGAGAATATTTTTGATAAAAAACTTAGCATTCTCGATGAAACGGTGTTAGCTAAATTAGAGCAGATTGAAATAGCATGCACAATGAATACAAGCGAGGTCAAAATAGCTCAGGATAAGTTGGAAGGACGATTTAAGGAGATGGAGAAAAGTGACAGGGTCATTCAACGACAAATATCAGCAGTAGATGAGAACATATCCGGCATAATTAAAGATATGGACCGTCTAGAGATAAAATCAGCGGAACAGTGGAAAAGCCTAGAAACGGAACAAGAACAATTTAAGAGTACATTAGACGAAAGGCTAAGCCAGATAGAAAATAATCAGGATGAAAATAAGAGCCAGATTGAAGAAAAAATAAGCACGATTAAAGAACAGATCAGGAAATATTGGAAGAAAATGAATATTGATTCTAAAGAGGAAAGATCCACCATTCTTAAAACAGTAGGCGAAAACCACACGCGTATTCAAGCTTTGGAGCAAGAAGTAAAAAATAAACTTAAAGAGCAGACAGACAGGATCATTAAAGCCGAACTCCGCTCATTAGAACAATCGTCTATATTTAGAACGGGAGCATTGAAAGACAAGCCGGATGACTCACATAGTCCCCAACCCAGCATAGCAGGAAGTCAGACTCAAGCAGAGAGCCCATTAACAACAAACACGGAAGGATTTCGCAAGAACGTAGATAGGAGCTCAACACCACAGGACGGTCATCAGCCCACACAACTTATTCAAGTAATTCGCTCAAATGACTACAAACCGCAGAAATACACCGAAAATTCAGGGGTAACACCTAAGGCCTTTATCAAATAGATTGAAAACAATTTCAATGACACTGGGGTACCTGAAGCACGTAGATTGAGAATGATGGAGAGATTTTTATCAGGAAATGTTCTCACCTGGTTTTTAAGTTTTAAATACACATTTGGAACCATGTCAGACTTTAATTTAGCGTTTCTGCGCAAATACTGGTCTCCCGCCATACAACAGAGTTTAAGAATGGAGCTTTACTCTAGAAAATACCAAACTACCCAGCAGACGAAATACTCAGATTTCTTTAACATGCAAATGCTAAAATTTTCCGACCTAGATTACCCATTAAACGAAGCAGATTTGGTGATGACAATAGCAAGGCAAATGCCAGTTAATGTACAGCAAGTACTAGTCGCAGCAAACGTTAGTACGGCCCTACATGCAGAGCAGATATTACGGCAAATAGATGAGACCACATCTCATAGTCATCTTAGAGGAGGAAGACAACTGGAATTAGTCAACACCACAGAGGTCGTAAAAACAAAACAGGGAAATACTAAAACGCAGGGTACTAATACGAGCACCTCCACACCTAGGCGAAACCAAGAAGAAGGGGAAAACAGACCATATCAGCGTAACGAAAATCACTACAACAATAGATACCAGGGCAACAATAGATACCAACAAAGAGGATATCAACAATGGCGTGATAATCGAAGGAATGACAGGCCTTATGGAAGATACGGTGATTACAATGCCAATCAAAGATGGAAAGGAAGGAGAGATCAAAATCAAGGAGAGCAACGTAACTATCGAGATGACTGGGATGATAGGCACGCTCAATCACAAAATTACTTAGAGGAGTTACACGCTAGTCAAGGTGGAGAGCTAGGAAGATGGGAAAAGGCCATTGGGAACAGAAAGAACCCCGATACACATACTGAGGAAGCTGGAAGTCTACTGAGACAAGAGGAATATCAAGGACATGAGCGACAGAAGGATGATGGGAGTCGAAATGGAGCTAAAAAAAATGTTAATTTTGGATCAAGGAGACAGTCTCCAGACACAACAGTCGGAAGTTGAAGATGGATGGATAGTAGCGAACATACAAGAATGGATTGCTTTACCAGAAGACTGCCTGGAGGAGACGGTGAAACCATGGAACGATGAAATTAGGCAATTACCCATTATTTACGCAAGGATTGGTGGAATTAATATAAGATGTTTATTGGATACGGGGTCACAGATCAGTCTAGTATCGGAGGCCTTGGTTCGAGAGTTGGGACGGACTCAGAATATTCCTGTAATTCCGGTACCACAGCTCAAAGTGAGGGGTGTTATTCCTGAACGCACCGTCACTTGTAAACGTCCGGCATACTTAGAGCTGAACATATTGGAACACACTTTTGGGCAAACATTCATTATCATGGCAAAGATGAATTTCAATATAATTCTTGGTGCAAATTTCATTTGTGACTATCAAGCAGTGATAGATTTACACAAGAATACAGTCAGTTTTAGAGAATATGACCAGCTGAAAAACGTGGGATTGCATATGGATGAAATCACTACCGGAAGAGATGTAAATTCTTGGGCGTTGGAAGCAATATCAGAAGAGACGGAAGAGGAGTTACGAAAGGCGGAAGATAACATCGTAGAAGGGGCTGTTGTGGAACTAGATGAGGAGATAGAATCCCAGGAGATATGGTCTTTATTAACAGAAGGAGATGACAGTGATGCACAATTTGAAGAGTTACTACAGGAGCGGCTCAATGACATTCAACTTGGGGGTGAACACAGAAAACAGTTGGAAGAGATTTTAAGGAAGCACAAAACAGTATTTGATACAGTACCTGGGAAAATTTTAAATTTCAAGTACTCTATGCAAGTCGAGGACTGGTCACCTTTCAAAAGCAGATTGTACCCAATTCCTGAAAAATATCGTGGTCAAGTTAAAATCATTATAGATGAGATGTTAGAAGCTGGAGTGATAAGGAAGACACCTACACCTTATCTAAATGCGATTTTGGCAGTCACAAAACCAAATGGATCTATTAGACTTTGTTTAGATGCCAGAAATCTTAACATGAGACTCATTTTTCCTGAGTATGACAGAGCGCCAATTATCAGAGACGTATTAAAAGGCTTTAAAAACAAGAGCATTTATTCATCAGTCGACCTGACGAGCTCGTTCCACCATCTTGAATTGGATGAGAAGTCACAGCTTCTAACTGGCTTCTTATTCGATAACCAGACATTTTGTTTCGTCAGAATGCCTTTTGGAGTCAAAACAGCGGGCTGTGCTTTAATCCGAGCACTGGACCGGAACCTAACCGAGGAAGTAAAGGAGATGACGGTCAGATACATTGACGACATTCTGTTGGCATCCGACAACATTGAAACTCACATGGAAAATTTAGATAAAGTATTGGGCAACTTGAATGCATCGAATTTCAAAGTAAACCTGAAGAAATCGCATTTCTTCAAGAGCGAGATCTTATATTTGGGTCACGTCATTGACAAGGAGGGAGTGAAGCCAAACCCAGCTAAGATCGAAGCGATAAAGAATTTCCCTACACCAACGAGAGTCAAGCACATTCGGGCTTTCTTAGGCGTAACGGGATTCTTTAAAGAAAACTGTCCAGGTTATACGGAAACTGTAGCTCCAATGCAAGAAATGTTAAAGAAAAATAACAAATGGTCATGGAACGCGGAATGTGAGAAGGCATTCCAAGCAACAAAACAGCTATTGGAAAACTGCATTAAATTAGGCTATCCTGATTTCAAGCTCAAATTTATAATCCAAGCGGATGCTTCACTAATTGGGATAGGTGCTATGCTCTACCAAGAGGATCCAGCTAATCTGCAGCACAAAACATATTTGGCATTTGTCAGCCGAAAATTGCGTAAGCACGAGCGAAATTATACTGTAACCGAGCTAGAATTGTTGGCCATCCTTCATGCGCTCCAACAATGGAAACGAATAATCTATGGTTACCCTATTGTTGTCAGGACTGACCACAAGGCACTAACATTCTTGTTTAAGACGTCAATGGCAAGCGAACGTGTGACACGTTGGTCTATATACATTCAGCAGTTCAGCATTGAAATTGAACATTGTGCAGGGAAGATGAACGTGATACCGGATGCACTCAGCAGGAACCCAGAGCCTGATAATGAAGAAACAGCGATGGTACAACACTTGGAGTTAACACCGAAGGACCGGGAATTCTTGGAGGAGTTACGTGAGATACAGCGAGAACAGGAAGCGGAACCATGGATGATGCTATTAATTAAATACTTCAAAAAGCAACTACCTACAGGAACACCTGCCTTTCGAGAAGCAAAAGCCAAAGAAGGAAGATATGTTTATGTCAACAATTTGCTGCACAAATGGGTAGATAATGACCACACCAAGTTACGCATATTAGTACCTGCATCGTTACAACGAGGATTGACATGGCATACGCACGAAAGTTACGGTCACGTGGGCTTAGACAAGTGCGAAGCAACAATAGGAGAGACATTTACATGGCCACGTATGAGAACAACTATATGTGACGTCATTACAACTTGTGACCCGTGTCAGAGGACAAAGCCAAATAATTATTTACTGAGGCAATATCCTAGACCATTGCTACCTCAGAAACCATGTGAGCTACTGGCGGTGGACTGTCTTGGTCCAATTCCGAAGGGAAGGAGAGGTTGCCGTCATTTGCTAGTGTGCATTGATGTATTTTCTAAGTTTGTAGTACTATGCCCTATTCAGAAAACCACATCGAAGCAGGTACTCAGTCGCATTCGTAACAGAGTTATTCCAACCCTTGGAAAACCAGAGTTTATATTATCAGATCACGGCAGTTATTTCACAAGCGCCGAATTCAAGAAAGGAATGGAAGACATGGGTATAAAACATGTTTTAAGCAGTATCCGACATGCCCAAGCAAATCCAAGTGAGAGAGTAATTAAATGTGTAACTTCATACTTGAGGATCTTCATTCCGAACGAACACCACAAATGGGTCGATAAAATTAAGGACGTAGAGACATGCATGAATTCTACCAGGCACGAGTCAACAGGACAAATCCCTATGGTCCTACACAAGAACGAGTATCCAGTAAGAACGTGGAAAAGCATCATTAACTGTCCACAAGATCCCATGATAGCACCAGACCTGCGAATTGAAAGAACGAGAGAATACATGAGAAAACAAGCAGACCGCAGATTACGGCGAGTAAGAAATAAGAGGTTTCACGGTGATCTTGAAGTCAACCAGCTCGTTTTGGTGAAACGACCTGCTATATCGGACCCAGAAAAGAAAATCTTTAGTAAATTCTGCGAGAAATTCATAGGACCCTATTCTATCGTAAGAAACCTTGGAAATAATGCTTACAGAGTGAAAGAATTAAGCACAGGAACAATGTCAGTTTACAACGCTGCCAACCTAAAAAAAATATCGTCGAAGTGAACCATGGTAGCGCCGAAATAATGACGCTGTTTGAATATACGGACGTCCTACTATCAACAAAGTCAACAGGGAGCAGTTGAGTACGGCACGTGGTGAAGGAGGAAGTAGAGCTGTTGTTGACAAACATTAACGAGGCGAGCGAGGTGTTGCCGCAGGCATCAGACCGTCACGCAAGATTGGAAGGGGGAGATACAAGCAGGATATGAAAACGAGTAAATGCCATTGAAGACAGGAGCGACTAGACCAAGTAAGAAAAAGGGGTGATTCTGGAAATAAAACAAATTGGCCTACGGAAGTCTTGTAAAATTGTCGACTTTATTCCTAAGTTCGAAATTTTGTGAGTGGGAGAGTTGTGAACCCTTTACCCTATGTTGGTTAAATGATTCTACTTTTTATTTCTTCAATTAATAAATATTTCAACCAGCATCATGAAAGTAGCCAGACAGCGATGAGGAAATTTCAAGCATTTGTTGGAGACAGTAGGGACATACCTGCATCAGTTTAACAAAAGGCTAAATACTTGAGCTATGAAAAGAAATAGCATAGCGATGTATCACAAGGACAGGTGTGGCTACCTCAATTTTAGAAGCGACGCGCGGTGAGACATGGTTCTGGTATATTCATTGTGATATTCGCGCCTAGAAGAAATATGATGCAGTAACGTGAATGGCTGATGAAGAAAATAGACACTCCCAAGACGCCAAGATCTACTAGAAACCGCCAAATTATCAGAAAATGGAGAACCAATGAGAAGAGAATGCCTACTTGCGCGCCAACTCCGGCTGGGGTACGCGGTGGCTAGCATTCACGCGGGAAATCGCCTAGACAAAATCTCTACGATCGATTCTAGGATTAATGGGCATATTCTTGACCTGTGCAATATTACGAGTTCAGTGATATTTATTTCATTCCTGTATCACAATTATTTCGAGAAATTTTTACATAAAATCCCCCTCCATCTAGACCCAAGGGCCAGTTCATTTATAAGTGTGTCGATGAGCCAAGACATTATTATTATTCTGTTCGTCTGAGGACGTAGACTTTATTCCGTGTGTCGAGGACACAGAAGACTTTTATTCTGTTCGTCTGAGGACGATAGACTTGTATTTTGTGTGTCGAGGACACAAGATATTCATTGTAAAGTGTTAAATTCAGTGATAGATAGTCATAGTACTATAGTTATAGGGGCAGTATCGTCGATAATTCGCCAACGAACAGTGACAGGGAATTTAGTACCTGAACAAGCGAATTTAGTAGTCAGACATAAAGTGTATAATAACCTAATTTTTGAATCAGCGCAAGGATGACATCGATGAATGCAGAGGAAGTTTGGAATTCTCAACACTCCGTCCAGATGGCTGATATGAGATAAAGAACCATCCAGTTGGGGAATGGCGTCTGATGTTCTTTGACGGGTGACTACAAAAGAGATGAGTACAAAATAATATTTTATTATTTGTTAAATTAACTTATGGTTTATGGGACATATTTTTGTAAATACTTTGCTTGTGTGATTAATGTAGTATATTTAGTTTTGATCTGACACACTTTTGTTTGGAAGCAGCTCGCACAATTGTAGTTGATGGAAGGTTCTTTTCTTTGTGTTGTGTTAACTAACGTAGCTATGTGAACGGCCGTGTTTGCATATGTTACGAAGTGCGGTTAAAAACGTCTCTCCGAGATATGTCGTGTTTCAAAAGTAGGACTGAATTAATATAATTATATAGTAGATTGGAGGGTAATTAAATTTGTTGAGATTTATTATTGATCAGATTCAGTATGATCATTGCCTTTGGAGCAATGTAATTTGTGACGAAGAGTATTCAGCTCTATCGTAAGTTTTAATTATTGTGTTAAATGTTTGCGAGCTCTAATTCAGCAGACCCGTGTGAAAGGCGTTATGTCAGTCCCAGATGTGTGTATTGTGAGTATATATTTTTTGTGGTATTACAAGCGGGAATTTCAGCAGAGACTGATTTCTGTCAGCTTGGTACCAAATTCATATTGTATCCTTGCGAGGACAATTATGGATATGTGATTATTGTCTGACCATATGTTGAGTTGGAGGAGATGTTAGTTGCTGTTGATTCCTTGAGATAACAGTCCAGCTGGTCGGCTATTTATATACACTGGAAGGGGGACATGACAGGTATTGAGGAAAGGGTGAGTTGTGGTCACAAGGGCTGGCTGAGTTTCGCAAGCAAGCTCATTAGTGGAGTGCACGTCTGGCTCCCAATTACTTGAAAATAAATGTAAATGTGAGAAACTGATCAATGGTAAAATTGTTTAAATAAATGGGAGTTGCCTACGAAACACGATAATCTTCGAAGCGTTTCCTTAACATGCAATTTTGTTAATATAAAGTAATCTTAACCACTCAGGTTGTTTGTTGTTGTTGGTTTATTCTATGTTTATTTTCCATGTCAGTGACCCGTGAGTCACGTGCGGCGCTGTGTTTCCTTGTTGTTGAGTATCTGGCCATTGTGGCAGCTCATTTGGTTAAGTGTGTCACCACACTAATAAGGGTCTCAGAGAGATGCCTGTAAATAGTAGAGTCGTAACATGTGTGTCAGAATTAGATTTAAGGATTTTTATTAATGTTATGCCCATATCCATAAACGTTGATTTACGAGATGATTGTTCGTGAGCACCGTGGCTGTTAACCCGTTGTGAACGAACGATCATCCAAGTACTCATTTCTCGTAGATAGTCATCACGCGAACATAAATTCATGTGCAAGATAGTGGAACTTGGATCCACATTTTATTAGAAAAGGGGAGATCCATCTGACTCCTCAAAGTGATAGATATTCCTGTCAGGGAAAAATTCAGGGAGGATTTTGTTTATTTTTGTTTGTTTTATTCTTTTATGCACAAATTAGTTATTAAATCTTGTTATTATCTTACGTTTTGTCTCCTTTCTTTCTTAGTTATAGTTTTTATCCTATAACCCTTGCCTCAGAAAAGCACGTTGTTTGGCGGACGTAAACACCACACTATGAACTGAACGCGACCCCTTGATCTAAGATTCTTGCATAAAACACTGCTATTCTGAAGGGTTCAGTATGTACACTATATACAGGCTTCGGTGGCGTAGTCGGTAGCATGCTGAACTGCTATGCCCAAGATAGCTGGTTCAAACCCGGCCGAAGTCATCGGATTTTTTAAGAGCATTAAAAATCCTTCAGTATGCCTTCCTTCGGAGGGGAAGTAAAGCCGGCGGTCCCATGTCATAGATTTATGGCATGTAAAAGATCCTTTCACAGACTAAACTTGTGTAAAGCAAAATTTGTTAGGTTAGATTTCGTCAGAACGCTCTATCAAAGTTCCAACGTTCACCACTAGGTATCATTGATATCTGGTGGCGAAAGCTGGAACTACCTGAAATTGAACGGAACTTGTAGCTCTCCCTTTAGGGTCTCCGCTGGAAGCAGCTACAGACTCAGGCGAGCCGAACATGTCCTCGGACACTCCCGGCACTAAAAGCCATACGATAAATAAATAATACAGGCTACATGAGTTTACTGCATGAAGTGTACGAAGGTCTGCGTTGGCGCTACTAAGTCCTAAGTCCTTACTGTTATTCGAAATCTAGCATGTCTCCACGAGACTGAACTTCTGCCTACGTCTGATGCGATGTCTGTCTAGAGCAAGAGCGCAAGAGCGAAGCACCGTTCGCCATCTTGTATCCCCTTATAATCAACTAGGGATGACCAGAGTCCATCCCTCCCTCCACTGAGGACTGTAGCCAAATCACCCTTCAGCGCCCCAGTAGGTGGCGCCCTCCCACAGTAGTGGTGGCCGCTTGTACTAACATTCACATGACTTCTGAGTCCAGATTCTGGACTCCTTGTGACCATGAATCACGCTTCCTTCAGCACGTAATGCCCGACTAAACTCTTCCCTCTGGACCAACCAATATTTGCAGACCTATGTACACATCCGGTTTTGACATTCTTGTTCCTTGAGAATAACATCTTTGACATACATTGCTCACTTCCATTTCTACTCAGTAATAATAATAATAATAATAATAACTCTATTGCCCTTAAATAATGTTCCTCCGAACCGTAGTCCTGGGTTCTGAACCTGGGAGGCTCACAGTCACGACAATATGAACGCATACGGAACTTTGTTGAAACGATTCGCATGCCATGGCTCATTTGTTGAATCTACTCGTGCGCTACCTATTGTAAAATAGATTTACTAACTCAAAACCTTCCCTGGCATGTACACAACAACTCATCAAAGTTTCATCGCAATCGGATGAATGGTATATGAACGCATACGGGACTTTGTTGAGACGATTCGAGTGCCGTCGCTCATTTGTTGAATCTACTCGTGCGCTACCTGTTGTAAAATGCATGTACTAGGCCAGAAACCTTCCCTGGAGTGTACACATCATCTCACCCAAGTGTCATAGCTATCGGACGAATGGTATATGAACGCGTACGGGACTTTGTTGAAACGCTTTGCGCGTCGTCACTCATTTGTTGAATATACTCGTGCGCTACCTATTGTATAATGGATTTGCTAACTCAAAACCTTCCCTGGAGTGTAAATAACATCTCACCCAAGTTTCGTAGCTATCTGACGAATGGTATATGAACGCATACGGGACTTTGTTGAAATGCTTCGCGCGTCGTCACTCATTTGTTGAATTTACTCGTGCGCTACCTATTGTAAACTGGATTTATTAACCCAGGAAACTTCCCTGAAGTGTACACAACATCTCACCCAAGTTTCATTGCAATGGGATGAATGGTATATGAACTCATACGGGACTTTGTTGAAAAGAATCGCACGCCATTTTGTTGAAGCTGTGCCAAAGGGCTTAAATGCAGGGAATGGAGTGGTCTTTCCGAAATTTAAACTCGACAGTGTTACCCGCAGGGTTCCAGAGGGTAAGTATACAAATTTTGGTTTAGATCGGTGAAACGGTGTAGATTTGTATAAATAACAGACAGACAGACTAACCAACATTGAGTTTTATATACTCGTATATAGATAGACTAACATCGCTCAGCGTTGACCGTGTTTTATAGCACAAATGTAGGTTTTACTCGCTAACCGTTGGAGATACACAAAAAGTGATGAGGACCTTTCGGATGTTGTTGTTTGAGTCTTCAGTCTTTCGACTGGTTTGATGCAGCTCTATATTGTGCCCAATCTGACACGGCAGACTGGCATCGAATTCGGGTCTTATCAGAGAAGACCAGGCCCATGATTCTGCCTAGAGTCCAACCATTGATCTCTGAGGGGGAACAGCTACAGGGAACCCGAAGAGCAATGAGAGATATAATGACATATAATAATATAGCATGATTTCACGGCTAGAATGTGAATATCATAGCTGTTTAAGATGAATAATTATAAGAAAATGCAAGCATATGTACGGTTTGGAAGCATAGAAGTATGAAGGCAAGCCAGCTTGACATTTGACTAATCGCAGCCAACAGTAGGGCGTGGATCAGTGACGCCGAAGGGACTCATTTCGTCTGGACCGCTGGGACAGCTCGAAATTAATGATTCTGGGGTTTACCGGTAGACAACGTTTGAGACTGGAGAGGGGGTAATTGTCCACGGAAATTAATTGATTACAGCCAATTGGAGCAGTGAAATGGAGTGAAAAGTACACCCAGGTGAATATATTCTAGGAGAGATAATTTAGGAGTGGTTTCACGCCTAAATTAAAGCCTATATCTTGAAATAAGCTTGTGAACACAGAGCCTGCGCGTGAGAGGGATGATTTGGAGACCCACACGAGGGGATTTACCATGGTGGCGTCATGACGCTATGGAAGAAGCCAATTAATTGTAATTAATTTAATTGTAATTAATTGGCCGAAGCGATCGCTTGCACGCGAGTGATTATGGGACTTCCACACCTAGATAAACGAGGTGTATACGTCATTTTGAATGGAAATGCATTATTTCAAGAAAGGAGTCGCACCCGTATGTCCTGTGGACTACGTTTTACGAGAAACCTTTATATAGGGGAAGCAGCGCAGACCATGCATGTTCATCTTCAGTTCTTCTCCAGTTCGTCTTGACTCAACACGTAACTAATACGCTGCCAGAAAGTGCGCGAAATGTTAGAGTATCGACGCTCATGTAAATTTGAAGAAGAATGGAATCGCATCATACAGCTTCTTAATAGTAATCATGAATAGCGTAAGATTTAATCTACAGCAGATATTTATCCATTATCATACGCAAATATAAGTTCGCTACAGCGTAGGAATAAATTAGGATGTTTTTTGGACATTAAATATACCAGGAGGTATTGTCATAGTTGTAAATGGCATATTATCGACAGGATCACTACAATTATGGGAACCTGGAAGGCATCACCAATAAACTTGACAGTGAACTGAACAGTATTGAAGGTAACGAGAATCGAACGCACGCACACGCAGATAGACTTTCACGGAGACCAGCGGTTGTCGTAGCTGCATCGCATCTCTGAGGTCAGGCGTTAGTAGGAGTCCAATTAAGGATCAACCAGTGAAATAGTGCGAGGAATGTATATAAGTTTTATTACAGTGATTTCAAAAGTGTTTATGTGTATTGTGTTATAATATGTATTGTGTTAAAATGAGAAAAACCAGTGATAAAAATATTATTACCATGTGTCGTGTGAAATATAGCATGATGGCTTAGACCAAGCATCATGGCAGGCGCGTGGCTGGCATGCTGGAATAATCCAGCGAAAATGAAAAGTGAGTACAAATTCAAAATGTTAATGTAATTAGATAGTTCACCATACAACGAAGCATCATTTAAGACTAAGATGTAACAGTCACTTATGTACGAGCTTTCACCACTCGTATTCTGATAGAGTATGGCTTGGAAGGTGATCTGTTTAGGGCCATTCAGGCCTAAGATAGTGATGAATGTAACGGTAACGTTAAATGATAATAATAATAATAATAATCTGGGGTCGGTAACAGTAATAAGTAAAGTAATAGGCATTTCTGGCCTAAAGAACGTTCAAAAATGTGTCATGTCTAATATAAAGATACTGTATTTGGTAAACAGTAAGAAAGTAACATAAAATATATCGAGATACGAGAATTTTTCAGTGTCAGTGAATAATTGAATGAATATTTGATATGGTCAATTCTTAGGAGTGTATTTGAGAACCATTAAAGTAATGTTAGCCAGTAATTTTATACTTGTTTTTGGATCTATTTAAAGCTTTGGCTTAAGAGTAATTGCAGAGAGGACGTGAGTGCTTTAATAATTGAGTCATCTATGAGAAGTATTGTTTGAGCCGCATACAGCGGGCAAGTAACGTAGAATCAAGTGATTTACGTCAATAAAGTTGCGGGGACCACTCTAACATAGCTTGCACGTTAGGTGAAAGGTTGGCTAATCTACGAGATAGTATTGCCGTTGGAGCATACTTATATTATTCGCCGCGAATTGGAACGGAGCTTGTCTGTATCCATCGCTTGCAGGAATATTGCCACGAGGGATGCTCTTCGAGACCCCGTGAGCTCATGTATTAATTGATCTGCCCTGAGAGGAGAATCATGTTCGTCGTATAGGAAACGCAGATTTCCTTATTATTATTGTAGGCAGCTGCTGATGAGAAATCTTGTATTCTCAATCGTGATGCGCGCCCGAAGCCACTAGTATTCGCCACAGAACGGCAAGGCTATTACAGGATCCATCCCCAGCCATGAATGTTAAGTAGGAGCCGAGTTGAGCCAATTACACTATAAATATAGGTGGTAAAAATTAGAATGACTCAATTACTAGAGACAACACTCAGCGTAACTCCATTGTATTGCAATTGTAAACAAAGATGACCTTGCTAGCAGCCAAGGGGGGTGGTAGGTATGCCACTAGGACATCGGCCATCTTGCGCGGCCAGCTGGAACTAATTTTATTGCCTGCTTGAAAGGGAGGTCTGGTTACCTGCTCCCTTTATTTTAGAAGCGTAGCGGGACACTGAAGAATCTCGATATTTCGAAATGTAATTAAGATATGATTGTTGTGATGATGCCAATTGACTTAAATGATGTGTTTCAACACACATAGCTTGTTGGATCATTGTGATCGGATAATATTTGGCCCAGTTATTCTCTGAGGAGGAACGCTGCACCAAATAATTATAGGCATCTTTTTAAAGTGCATTTTTGCCCAGTTCACACTAATTTATGCAAACGGGTAGATGATTTCAATGACATGATACGGTTGTAACGATAATAATTTCGACCAGACCCAGAAAATCGTTGTATGGTGAAACTATAAACATTTCTATCCATGTGTATTTTGGAAGGGGAAACGTACCACTTTAGCGCTTCATATTGATGGGAGAAAGAAGACGATTCACGCGACACAACACTTGTTAATTAAGGCATAATATAATGAATTTATGTTAATGACAGTAAATGCCCCGTGAAAAAGGGATTAATGTTTAATTATTGAAGAATTAATGTCATTTAAAGTAATATGACTATTGTGGTGTGATACTCCAGTATATGTTAAATTGTGCCTTGGGAAGAACAATATGAACACTCGTAGAAGTCTGAAAGTATCACTGATAGGATGCTAGAAATAGATTTGAGTGCAGTGAAGCACTAATTAAGAAGAGACTCACAAATAACCTTGATTTTCATTGGGGGAATTAAATGAAAATTATCCTTTGTTTGTATTTTTGTTGTATAGCCATGATTTTTATATCATTAAATGTTGTATTTAGGAATATGTTGTTTCTTTCATGTAGAGTAGTTACCTGACAGACTCAAATCCTGAGCATGTGGTCGTATGGTGGGCAGGAACGTCCCATACCTCGAAAGACCGTGAGCTAGCTAGGATACGAACACATGTTCCATATGATGACAATTGGGTACAATATGCCTCCCTGTCCTGAGCTAATCGCTTCATTTCTACATAGCTACCACACCTTACGTCCGAGGCAATCTGTTTAACATATTCTAACCTTGGTCTACCCCTACAGTTCTTGTCCTCGACCCTTCCTTTCATAACTAAGCTTGCTATTCCTGGGTGTCTTAGTATGTGTCCTACCAACCTATCTCTTCTCTTCATTAGCAGTCACCAGAAACATCTCTCCTCTCCCACTAGTCTTAATAATAATAATCTTTATTGCAGCCTGTGGCCATGTTGTTGACGTACAGTATACATTTCGTACACTAGTCTGTGCTGTATGCCACTATCGACATGGTTCGTTTTGGGCAAGAAACGATATGGTATATTTCACATACATTCCCACATAGTTCACAAATGCAATTTCCATCTGGATCATGGAACATCTTCCTTAAGCAGATCTTGTGGTCGCAAGTCTGGTCACGACATGTTGCATTTCACAGAATGGATGCATCCATCTTTGGTCCAACATCGCATTTGACGTGTAGAATTCCCAGGATATGTCCTGTTTTTTATTCTGTAGATCTTGCAGCAGTTTTCTGTAATTGTCTGAAATTGGCAGTAGTAGTAACATTCGTAGGTCTTCTATTAAAAATGTTTCTCTAGCAAGCTCGTATACAAGTCTAGACTTGGTTGTCTTTGCTACTCCAAGGACTCTTTTGAGAAATCGAGATTTTACTTTTTCTATTTCATCTAACTGTCTGTAGGTAAGAAATTCCCATATTAACTCAAGCCCGTATGTCTAAACGGGCAGTACCTTTGTTCTAAAAAGTGCCATTGCTGTCTCAAGTGATATTAGGGTAATATATCTGATGGCATTTATAGCTTTTATTGCAGCGGCTGTTTTTGAGTTTATATGCAGTTGAAAACTTTTTCCTGTAACTTGAAGGGTGAAGCCTAGGTATTTGAAATTTGTGACGACTTTTAGTTTTTTCCCGTTGCATACCACTTGATCAGAACTTGATGGCCTACCACCGTTTCGAAAAATTATCATTTCTGTCTTGTCCGCATTAATTGTAACTTCATTTGTCTGTGCCCAGTCACTTAGTATGTCTATAGCCGTTTGCAAATCATGTATCTGCTCTGACGCAATTGCCATATCGTCTGCATATACCTCTTCGTTTGTAACCCTATATACCCATCTGATCTTCATCATTCTCCTGTAACACCACATTTCAAACGCTTCAATTCTCCTCTTTTCTGCTGCACCAATAGTTCAAGTTTCACTTCCATAGAGCGCCACGCTCCAGTCAAAGGCCTTCTTAAATAACTTCCTTACACCTAAATCTATATTCGATGTCAACAGATTCCTTTTCTGAATAAATGCTTTCCTTTCCTGAGCTAACCTACTTTTTATATCCTCTTTGCTTCGTTTATCACTGTTTATTTTGCTTCCTAAGTAACAGAAGTCTCCTACTTCCTTTAGTTCTTCACCTGCCAATTTGATGTCCATAGACCAAAGGGGCGACCGAGACAACGTTGAGCCGATACACTGCACAGGGATCTGAAAGGCGTCAATCCTTCATCCGGACATGGCCCATGATCGAGTAAAGTGGAGACAGCGGATTCATATAGCGGACCCCTCCACGAGGCGGGTCGAACGCTAAAGCAAAAGAAGAAGAGGAATTTGATGTCCATAGAGGATTCTGATTTATTTAGGCTGCATTCCAATATTTTTGTTTTACATTTATTAATTTTTATCATGAATTCTTTCCTCAAGACGGAGTCCATACCATTCAAAAACTCATTCAAATCCTCAGGCGTGTCGGCCAAGATGACTATGTCATCGGCAAATCTCAGAGTTCGGATAGAAAATGTAATTTTAAATCTCGTATATGCCATGAAAAGTGTGTTATTTCTTATCGTTCTCTTTTTATTTGAAATGGAAATATGAAATTTTGAAACCAAAGGGTGTAGTGACGTCACTAAAATGGTCGCCATCTTTAAATGGTGCAAAGTATCGAAATCAAAAGTTGCATATATGTTAACTAGGTACATCAGCTATATCCTTGCAAACTTTCATGTAAATCTGACCAGTGGCTCTTGCGTGATTGAATAATACACAGACTCACAGACAGACACCATCTCATTTTATATATTAGCATAGATTAGTACCGGCCGTGGTGGCTGAGAGTGCTAACTCACTACCTCTTTCCTCGCTGGCATTAGGAGAGCGTGGGTTCGAATCCCACCTCAGCCGTCCTGAAAATGGGTTTCGTGGATTCCCATTTTCACCACCAGGCAAATGCCGGGACGGTTCCATGATCCACGGCCGATTTCCTTCCAATATATCTTCCCTGACCCATCCTGAAAAAAAGTGCATGGCCATTGGCTGCATTAATAAAATTATATTTACGATTAGCCTGAAACAGGTATAAATGTGTGTGTCTCTACACTGCCGCTGAGGCAAATGGTTTGCGGTTACCTCAGGAATCATCTATCGTATTCCGTCTTTAGAAAAGCGGCAACTTTGAAAACAAGAAGGGATCTAACTTGTAAAAGTAGCATTTAAAATAATGTTCTCTTTTTTTTTCAAACTTTTTTTTTTCTCTTTTCATGGTGGACCAGCAAAATCTCTCGGCAGACCGGATATGGCCCGCAGGCCGCCTATTGAGAAAGTTTGGTCTACCCCATTCTGTTGAGATGGTGATGCAGGATCGGATAGAGCAACATGCCGGTATAGTTGCTTATGTCCTGTTAGTCTCCTTTCTTATGTAAAGGGTAGATCAGCACCGTTTTCCATTCTTCTGGTTATTTCTCTGTCTCTCAACTGTCTGGAAATTTGGTGGAGGTCGTCCAGGATGTACGATTCTGACCATTTCAACATTTTCTCCGTTATCGAACCTACTCCACTGACCTTGATGTTTTTGAGCCATTTAGAACTTTCTTGATTTCTTCTTTCTTTGGTGGTATTTCAACTCCTGGGTTCTCTGGTGGGTTCCAGTTTCGAGGTGGGGTACGGACAGTTCAATATATCATCAAATTACCTGACAAGTAGGCCTATCTGGCAGTTTTCTTGGTCATTCAGTCCGATTTTTCCTTGTTTGTTTCCGAAGCACATAGTTGGCCTTTGGACACTTTCAATTTGTTCTTAGAGATCTGGAAGCAATATCTGGAGTTATTCTTGGTAACGTTGTTCTGGAAGTCTCCCAAATGCAATCTTTTAAATTATCGTTTGGTCCATCGGAATATCTCTGAATTGCTCCAAGTATTCTGTCTTTTCAGAACATTTCCATCTTCTCTATGTCTTCGATATTCTCGCCAGCACCTTCTCGCATCCTTCCTTCCACCAGGTGGCTCGTGATCTCTTTGTCAGGTCGAGTATCATACTAACAGCCCCATTGATTCCAGGGTTGAGGTCTTAAAAGCACTCCTTTCCAATGGTGCAGATGTCTTCCCTGATGTATTGCTGATGTCTTGAGAACCTATGTCAATTTGGTTAGTGGTGTATCTGGACATTTTGGGTGGGACTTTCTTTCGGCTCGACGGGAATAGAGCTGGTTATAAGTTTGGTTCAAGTCGGATTCTCCGTTTCTGATCGCCTTCATTGGTATTTGCCATAGGTATCGCTATGTGATCTAGTTTAGTTAGGGGATACCCTAGTCTTTGCTTTTCTCCAAAGTTCACGAGAGTACTCTACGTAGATTTGCAGTAGTAGTCTATCAACTGAAACTCTTTGAGAGTTCAATCTTTGTTATTGTTCGTTCTCTTATGTGCTAGGTAGCCTAATATCCTACCACAACGTTGGTATTTTCTTTCTCTCCCTGCGAATTGAAAACCCCCATTAGGAGCCGGGTGACTCGATTCCAGAAGATCCCATAAGTATTCCGATTTTGCGGGTTTTTCTTCTTGCCTTTAGTTAGTTAGTTAGTTATTGTTGTTTTAAGGGGCGGAACTACGAGGTCATCTGCCCCTCTTAACACAGATTAAAGAATACAAATTTGGAATTCAATTTAAAATTTAAAAAGACCAAAAATTAATAAGACAAAAACAAACAAAAAACAAAAAATATATAAAAATATACAAAAATTACGGAAAAACAAAACATTATCATTCAAAAACGACTTGTCGTTGAGTCAATGTTCACTGGAGAATTTAGATTGCTGGCCCTAACCCACTCTCGCTTATAAAGCGGATAACGCGATCAGCAGCCACCGCGTCATCGGCTAATATAAGTTTGAGTGTCATCTGCAAACCAAGGTTTCTTCGTAAGTCAGCAAGGTCCACACACTCGGTGAAAATGTGGGCCACGGTGAAAACGGCTCCACAGGTACCAAGTGGGGGGTCTTCCCTTCTCATCAGATACGAGTGGGTGGATCTTGTATGACCTATCCTTAGCCTACACAATATGACGGACTCTCTCCGTAACCGGAAAGAGCTCCGCCACACGCGAGTAGTTCCCTTGATCGCTCTCAGTTTACTGGGCAGTGGGTCAGCTAGCCACTGACTCTCCCAAAAAGCCAGAACTTGTAGGCGTAACTGAGAGCGATTATCTCTAGCGGGTACCTCCATTGGTCGAGGTGGTAGTGATACCGCCTCTTTTTCAGCTTGATCCGCTAACTCATTTGCCGCAATTCGAATGTGGCTTGGAAGCCACAGAATGGTGATTCGAGTGTCAGCGTGGCACAGCCCGGCTAGTAGGTTGTGGATTCGCTGCACTAGGGGATGTTGCGGGAAACATGCAGCAATTGACTCCAACGAACTCAAAGAGTCGGTACTGTGCCCAATTTACGGAAGCCACCGTAATTATGTTTTGCATTTCGTACAAGCGGAACGCCAGCTTGAATTTTGAACCGAGCGCCGAGATAGCTAGATCACCGTGCGATTCAGAGGATGCGCTGGGAGTACCTGTGGCGCCGACGGGCGAGCTACTGAAACTTATTGATGATGAAACTAAACTGACGATCTGAGGTCTATAATCTAGTAGAGATTATTGGCTATGGAATTTTAGGAATGCCAGAAGAAATTTGAGGCAAATCGGACCAGTCGTTCGAGAGTTATGAGTGTTTTTGTAAAAGCACATGTTCTGACAGAAAGTAGGGGAGGAGCAGGAGCTTTGGAAGAGCAGGGCGTGCTCGCCGCTTGAAACAGCCGACACACAGAATTTCAGCTCCGTAGTAGTATATATAGAAGGTTTTCTGAAGCCATGGTATGTTATTCTTTCGTCAACCATCGAAGAAGTACCGTCGTAACGTTCGCCAGACCACGTTTTCGTGTTTACAGTCAGTCACTATTGTCAGCCGAGGTTGGACTTAGTCTTTCGAACTAAGCCAACTGCATTTCAGTGAAAAAGTACTTGGAATCATCGCGTCATACCAGTCAGGAGTGGAAACTTAGTCTACGACATTGGGACCATTTGTTCTCAACAAATAGAGCTAGAGAATATCCTATTCCAAGTTGGGTCTATCTACCTAGTATATGTCCTGTGACAGGTCTTAGTCTACGACAACGGGACAAATTCCGGGGCTCGGATCTGTTACAGAGCATTTTTATGTTCACCCGTACAGGTTAACTATGGCAGGCATCTACATTTCCATATACTCCACTGACAGTAAGCGTATGTTCACAGAGGTCAAGTAACTATTTTCATCACTGAGTGGTATCAGACAAGACGCTGTATTTTCCAATATATATGAACTTTGAACATTTTAAATGTTTGTTTAAACTACTAGGACAGTTTACGGTGACATCAGTAATAATGTCGAACTTAAGTAAGAATTATCGCGATATGGAACAGTGCGTATTTTTGAACGCGGATATGAGTCGTTAGATACCGCGGGGATAGGGTGACGATGGAAGAACCCGATGGTTAGCTGAAGGCGAGGCAGATGGCCAAGGACAGTTGCCATGCTAGTGGAGTGGGAAGCGTTCCAATAGATTGTGACGTCAACCAAGAACCTGCATCACCATGAACATCAAGAATACGTGAGCCACATTCACATGTACTTTTCCTAGAGTAGAGTAGTTGAGAAGTCAATTTCTATTCTTTTATTCGCTTAGAAAGTATCAACACTTTAATTTTTGCTTCGTTCTGATAGCTATGTATATCGAGACTATAGTCAGAAAAACCAGTGCTAGTAATCATCCGAGTGTACAGTTATCAGAAAATTTATTTCAGTTATTTCAGTCCAAGTGACATAAATCATGAAGTTATTTAGTTAAATTGAATGTGTTTGAAGTTGAAGGAAGCTTGGATCGTTCAAATTATTCAACCTAAAAATTTAAACAGTATTATAAACTAATTTCATGATGATTATGAGCGAATCCTAATAATAATAATACAATATTTCTACATTAATTATAAATAAATTATAAATAATTATAAATAATTATAAATAATTAAATTCAGGGAAGTGATAAATAATCCGTTTATTTAATGATTTATATCATGCAGTAATATTGATAATAATTGATTTGATTTGATTTAATATTATAAACAATTGAGGAGTTCAGAGTGTATAGTTCAACACTAATAATAATAACAGTGATTATTTAAAATGCATACGGAAATAAATATCATACAGTCAGTCAGCAATAAAATGGAGAGTTCAATGACGTATTTGTGGAGTGCACCACGATATTAAGGAATGAGTAGAGGAACGGTAGGTGAATAAATAATGAACATGTATAAAATAGGATGTAGAATTGTTAAATGAAGGCAGGAAAAGAATATGACCAGGATAAAATATAACAATATTTCCTTTTGGAAAATCTTTGTTTTAAACCAGATCTAGGCAATGTAGAAGACGAATGCGTTTTGTTTAAAGGCAGGAATAGTGCACAATAATAAAAGAATGAATCATATGATGATTTAAATGTTTATTTAAAAAAATATGTGACTTGAAGGTCGACATTTTAATAAAAGTGTATGGAGGCTAGAGGCCGTCCATTGGAATATATATTTCCATGTTGTTAGGAAGATGTTGGAGCATTAGCTGTTCAGTTATGAAAAGAAGGGCTGAGTCGAGTAACCGCTCCATATTTCTGTCCAATTCCAATTCTGTCAAAAATGTTATCATGCCTAATACCTGAGTCAATTATTCTAATTTCCAATTATGGAGCCTACTGATTATTTAGTTTTGTTAAAGCCTAGCCGGATCCTAAAATAAAATAAATAAAGATGTGAGAGTGCATAAAATAAATTCGAGTTATGAGTCGAATAGGAGTGACGCCTATGGGTGATAATGAATAATAAGAATGATTGCTGATATTTCTGAACTTAGATATTGTTTCTAAAAATAATAATTACCGATATTTTTTTTAATTTGGATATTATTAATAATAAATACTGATATTTTTGAAGTTAGTTAATTGTGATAATAATTAGGATTTATAGTAAATGATTGAAAATGAAATGAATGAGTTAATGACATAATGTTAACAACTATTTGATGTTGAGTTACACAATATGGTTATTTATAAAATAACATTTTTGATAATGAAAAGTTTAAAAATTAATTTTCTCTGTAATGTTAAGTTTAATTATGCAAGTTATAAATATGTGAGCAAAGATTTAGACAACAACCTATTGAAACAAATGTATTTTAGAAGAGTCAACTAGGACATTGAGGTCATAATAGCAATATTAATATTCTGACATTAAGTAGTGGGCCTGCGTAAAGATGGCGTCACAGTGAGAGTGTAGTGAAATAGCAGCTAGTGTAAATATTTTATAAAAGTGGTAAAATATTATAACAGAGGTTTAAAATCTATAAAGTTACTTTCCTTAGGTCAAGTGAAATATGGAATATTGATAGTATTTAGAAATTCTTATTGATAACTTAATAAACTTAAACTAAGTTGTGGGAACGTGTATCCAAAGATTCGGTGACTTCTTCAATCACTGTTTGAACCAAGTAGAGCAGTGGTGCTTTTACGAGCTTTCACCCGATTGGAAGATATACGTATTTCACATTCTTCTTTATTGGTAGGTAATTAGATTAATTCATTTAGGTAGTAATAATTAACATAAATTTAGTGTAATTTGGTGTAAATATCAAGGCTAACTTAGATCTCTAGTATGTCGGCAGTAAACAGTGTTAGTGTCTCGTCAGGTAATGTAACCGTTGCGGATTTATGCTCGTCGTGCAAAATAAAAGTAAAAAATGCAAATAAAATCATCACAAGATCTCAGGTAAAATTGAGTGAGGAGAAAAGTGAAACCGATTGTCGTAATGTAGGCCTACAGGTACCGTCATGCGAATGTCATAACCTGAGAAACGAACTGTCCTCAAAAGATGGAATTATAAAGCTGCTAAAGGAAGATATTACTAAGTTAATGGAAGAGTTGAATAAATTAAAAGGAAACAGAGAGGAAAGCAAGGAAACTTGGTCCGAAGTGGTTGCGGGTAAGGTAAGATTGAATATGCCTAGGCCTATAAATGGAGTACCAGTACATGTAACTGAAATTCCCGTCTCAAATTCATTTGGAGCGCTCGTCGAAGAAAATGATGACTTTCTTCAAGAAGAAAAGAAGAAAGTGATAAAGAGAAAACCCAAAAAGATGCGGATATTTGCGGACAGTCACGGGTGAGATGTAGCAGCAAGCGTATTGGAGAGAAGCGGAGAAATGGAGGTCACTTCGACAGTAAGGCCAGGAGCACCCATTGCAGCGGTCACAAACGAGATGATAGGAGAGTGTGCAACCCTCACTTCAAAGGACTATGCAGTATTCATCGCTGGAGCAAACGACATCTATAGAAATGAGAGTAAAAAGGTAATCAAAGATTTAAAGGGTACATTGCCATCCATGCTTAACACAAATGTCATTATTGTAAACATTCCGCAGAGATACGATTTAATTCCCAGATCATGTGTAAATGTAGAAATAGAGGCTACAAATGGTAAAATTCGTAAAATTTATAAGAGTTATCCAAATGTCCAAATTATAGATGTAAGTAAATTAGACAGGAAGTTCCACACTCGATATGGCCTACACTTAAATAGGTTAGGAAAAGAGTATCTTAATGATGAAATCTGCAAAATTGTAAATTCAAATGGTAAGAATAATTCAACAGTAATATCTTTAGAGTGGAAGCAGGGAAACTTGTAAAAGAAGCAAACGTGAGGTTTGGCATTCAGATCTTTCGATGTCAAATTTAACTGAGTGGAACAATGGTATTTCGGATTTGTCTAGCAACAATAATAATAACAATTATGATAATAATAATAATGTAAATAAATCACCAACACAAGCTTGCAAAAGTAACAAATTTAAACTTTACCACCAGAATGTTCAGTCTCTCTATAATAAAATTGATTACATAAATCTAATGCTTAAAAATGAACTTAAAGACATCTCAGCACTATGAATTTCAGAACATTGGGTGAAAGAGGAACAACTCGAATTAATTCAATTCCCAGGGTTTATACAAGCTAGTAAATACTCTAGAACTAATATTAGCCATGGTGGTACTTGTATCTACCTAAGAAATAATTTAGATCATGAACAGTTAACAGCTTATAATTATCTAATTATGGAACAGGATTTTGAATTATCTGCCGCAAAAATACAGCAGTTTAAGTTAATAATTGTATGCGTATACCGTTCTCCGTCAGGAAAGTTTCCTTTATTTATAGATAAATTAGAATTGTTACTCAATAACATGAGCAAAGTAAATTTCGATATAATAATTTGTGGGGATGTAAATGTGGATTTCTTAAAATTTGATAGAAATTGTGAATTATTAACACAGTTACTAATTTCCCATGGACTGAAACCTCCAGTAAATACCCTAACAAGAATAACAAAATTTAGTAAAACCACTCCTGATCATTTTTTTTTAAATACAGATAAATATCACCACTCAATAGAAGTCTATTGTCCGGGTTTTAGTGACCACCATGGACAAATACTGAGTTTTGAAGTACCCGAAACAATCAATAATAATGATAATGGATTAAAGTCAAAGTGCAGGTCATTCACTGAAACAAATGTTACGTATTTCAATGACTTATTAAATAAGGAAACATGGTCAGAAATTTATAAACTAGAAAATGTAAATGATAAATTTAATGCATTTAACAGTACCCTAAAACACTATTTTGAAACAGCATTCCCCTTTTGACAAAGAACTGTTCAAAATAACAAAACTAACAATTGGATAACAACAGGGATTATAAATTCATGTCAAAGAAAGAAATTTCTACACAAATTATATAAACAATACCACACTACACCTGAATTCAATTTATACTACAAAAAATACACTAGCATATTAAATAAGGTAATAAGACTAGCAAAGAAATGCATAATGATAATTTTATTTCCCAATCATCTAATAAAAACAGGGCTATGTGGTCCGTGATAAAGAAAGAAACTGGAAAATCTGCTAAAATACAAAGGAACACTACACTGACCAGAAATAATAAAGTGATAAATAATCCAGAGGAAATAGCAAACACTTTCAATGACTATTTTCTGGAAATTCCACAAAAATTATTAAATAAATCACAGGTAAATACACTAAATTCTAATAATAAAATAAATATATGTAGTGATTCATTATTTATAAATCATGTCACAAGTGAAGAGGTAAGAATAGTTATAAAAGAGCTAAAAATAAATTTTGTGCTGGCATTGATGGCATCCCAGATGCAATTTTAAAGAAATGTGCAGAAAATATAATAAATCCACTTACACACTTAATAAACAGTTCAATTCTCTCAGGAACTTACCCGGATATTTTGAAGTTATCAAAAGTAATTCCAGTGCACAAAAACGGTTCAAAAGATGAATTAGATAACGATCGTCCTATTACCTTACCAACTGGTATCGCAAAAATTGTGGAAAAAATCATGTATAAGTTTTATAGAAAAAAATAAAATATTATCAAACTCACAACATGGATTCAGAACGGAAAATCTACACAGACAGCAATTTATGAATGTATTAATAGTATACTGAAATTAATTGACAATAAGTAACATGTAACTGGCCTATTCTTGGATTTATCGAAAGCATTTGATGTTGTTGACCATAAAATCTTCCTTACAAAACTAAATCAATATGGTAATAGAGGTCTAGCTAATAAATGGATAGAGTCTTACTTAACAAGGGGTAAACAAATAGTAAGCTTGAGACACAAGGATGATGGAACCAAATTACTTAATGAAACATTGTCCAATGAGGGAATTATTAAATTTAGAGTACCCCAGGGATCGGTTTTGGGCCCACTACTCTTCTTTCTATATATCAATGATATGACACAGAACGTTCATTCACATAAGGAAATTTTGTTTGCGGACGATACAACACTCGTAATAAAAGGTGAAACTAAACAGGTCATACAGCAGTCTGCTGACTCCGTTACAGGAGAGTTAACCAAATGGTCACAAGATAATCGCCTCATAATCAACTATAAAAAACAGTATTCTAAATTTCCACACTATACAGAATAGGAATCCTGCGAAGCCCAATATAACATTAAATGGTCATCAAATAGAAAATAAATCAGAAACGAAGTTTTTAGGACTATGGATACAACATGACTTGAAATGGAATACACATATACAATATCTGAATACTAAACTGAACTCGATGTGCTTTGCGTTACGTATTTTGAAAACCTGCACTAGCATGCACACATTAAGAAATACTTATTTTGCTTATTTCCATTCATATTTAAGATATGGGGTCATATTTTGGGGTATATCGCCAGATGTACTAAGCATGTTTAGGATACAAAAGAGGGCGATTAGAATTATGGCAAATGTAAACACTAGAGAATCATGTAGACCTCTGTTTAAAGATTTAAACATTCTCCCTCTGCCCTGTATATATACCTTTGAAAGTATTATGTTTTGTAAAAAGAATTTAATGAATAAGGATGTTTTTCTTAAAACAAACAATGATGTTCATAGGCATAACACAATACAAAATCAAAACATTCATATTTCACACACACACACAAGCATATATCAAAAAGGAACTTATCACACAGGAGTTAAATTATACAATAAACTACCCCAGTATATAAAACTTGCCCCAAAAATAAAAACCTTTGATAGAAAGTTGAAAGCTTATCTGCAGTGCCATTGTTTTTACTCTGTAGTTGAATATCTTAGTGTATAGAAACGATGAAATCTATAATTATATTTTACTTTTCTATTTTAATTGTAATACCTAGCTGTAAGTTGTTGTATTTATAGAATTAAGTTTTCATATTATGATAATAGAATAAGGTGTAAATAGTTGTCCAATAAGATTTTATCTCTTAAGATCTGTTATTATAATAAGTTATAAATAGTTATAGTATTAGCATGACGAATAGAAATAAACAGTGTCATCACTCCGCTACTTAAGCATTGTAGTTCATGGTCCAGCCAGTGTGTGGCGCGGAAGTCGCGACGAACCATAAGCACGTATGTCAGTAACCCACGAGGTTAGTACTGTAATATCCTGTGCGCGAGAAGTCATATTATTCGAGGGAATTTGTTTCTTTGTAATAATTTACGAATGTCTGTGCAGTGCGTTGTGTGTGCAAATAACTAAGTTTTCTGTTGTTTCGGGAAAATGTCGTAAAGTTTTGTTCCTGGAAGTAAATCGGGTTACGAAGAAAGTCTGGTGGTAGACATTTTCCACACCGCCAAAAGAAACAAATCTGTTTTCGAAATGGGCGAGAGTTTATCCGTGGAATGATAAGCAATTGTCGATCAAAAATAGAATCTGTAACGAACGTTTTTCGGAAGATTTAATTATTATAAAGGCGGACTCTTTCGTAGTGAACTATGAGAACGTGAAACTTCCTCGCGTGAAGTGGAAATTAAAACCAGGATCAGTACCTCAAATTTTTCAAAATTTACCGAAATATCTATCCACTGATGTAAAATCACGAAAGCCGCCCAGTAGGATACGGAATGAAGGCAGCCTTCCATGGTTACTTGTTCTATTTCGTGCCATCCTTACCTAAAACGAAAAAAATCCGTCTTAATAATAATAGGCCTAAAATAATAATAGTTGTTGATTCTTTAGGGACTTAACGACATCGTGGTCACGTATCCCCGTGAGTTTGGGTTTGGTTAGAATTCGTCTGATAACCTGTGTCATTATGATGTCTGTAGTAGTGTGTGTATTTGGAATTGAGGTCGGATTTGGGTAGGAAGCGGCCGTGTCCTTCAGTTAGGTACCATCCTGGCATTTGCCTGGAGGAGAAGTGGGAAACCACGGAAATCCACTTCCAGGATAGCTGAGGTAGGAATCGAACGCACCTCTTAACATTTTTGCCTCACGAGGCTGAGTGAACACCGTTCCAGCCCTCATACCAGTATTAAATTTATTGGCTGAGCTGGGAATCGAACCCGGACTTCCGTGGTGATAGCCAAGTGGCCAAGAATGAGTCGGACATATAATAATGGCCAACCTGCCAATAAAATAAACGGTCATCCAATTCTTCGCTTCCGTTACCGTCCTCCTGATCTTCGGATCTTGTTTCAACTTTGTCTTCAGTATCAGAGTCACAAATTCCTTTGAAATTACTGAATCATGAACTAGATATTCGTTATCTTTCAGCAGAAGGTGACACGCTTCATCTGCATCCTTAGTTTTTCGTAAGGCGCAGTCTCCTTACTGATATTAACTAAGGCAACATACTAAGCCAAATAATCGTTATAACAGCACACCTGCCACTCACTAACAGAATGTAACATCATTGGGAGCGCTGGTACTATCAATATCACGCTGACAAAGTGTTACACGTGATAAAGTTACTTTTAGGCACGCTATTTCACAACTCCAGAAAAATGCTTACTATGGTTTGGTGTAAGATGTCACGAGACGATAAGATCATAACTTGAACCGTTGGCTTGATATTAAAACTAATATAACGAACCATGGAGCTGTCAGACCAATGCGCGACTAACGGAGAGTTTTAAACGATAGTTGTACATGGGGACAGAGAATATTAATGCTAACTTTTTGACAGTATTATTCATAAGTCTAAACACACAATTTGTTGTAATCAGCGTAACCGCAGCCTTCGTAAAGAGGTTTACGTAGCCCAGCGCGTATCCCACTATTGAACAGCTGTCTGTGTAGCGTTGGGGATCAGCGCCGCTAGCGCTAGCAGAGCGGGGCGCGGTTGAACTCGGTGAGTGATAACACTATTTATTTCTATTCGTCATGGTATTAGTATTATTGTATATACCTATTAGTACTTTTATTTTATAGATGTAAATTCTGACGTGTTCTATATCAAAAATGTATTGTATACATGTATTTGATCAAATGGAATTAATAAAACTATCTATCTATCGAATATTGGTATTTTTCCTACCTCATGTTGCTGTAAGGAATAACTTGATTAATTCTAATATAATGAAACACGAAATCACCTGATGTGATATTTTTCCAATTACTATAAAAAAATCTTTTTCAACTTGAACCAATGAAATGAACAATGATTTGGTGATAGTTTGAAACCATAAGTGATTTCTTTGAAGTGAAAGTGAACAGTGTAGAGATAGGGGTCTATGAACAATGAACTGCCTATCGTGTAAATCGCAACAAATTAGAATAGGGAACTGATACCAGATGGACTATTAATTTCTGGATATCAACGATTTAGATTAGGAATAGTGATTTTCTGGTGTTGATATTTTTCTGATAATATTATGAATGCTTGTGCATAAAAGTTTTAGTGTTTTTAAAATGTAATAAAATGAGATAATTTTAAGAAATTGTGATATTTCCTTTCTCCTTACTCTTCTCCCTTGCTTGCTCATTGCCAAAAAAAAAAACAGTCATGCCAGCGATTAATTTAGTTTTCCCGGATGGACCCTGAGATTGTAGTTCTTGTGCTAGACTGATTTTGGGAATTAGCAAATGTGTTTGTTAGACTTCAGTCTAAACGGGTACAGTACACACGAGAAAGTGGATTCGTGCATCCTGTAGTGCAAACTGCAGAGCTTCATAGATGGCAACGAGCTCCGCAGTAAACACACTACAGGCCTCATGCAAAGAGCTCTTGGTATTTGCACCATCAATAACGTAAGCACAACCCACTTTCTCGTCCACCTTCGAACCATCCGTGTAGAGAATGCCAGCGTCCGGAAATTGGTGAACTATGCTGTGGAACTGCCTCCGGTAAACGGAGGCATCCGTGTTCACCTTAGGACCTCGGTGCAGATCTAACCGAATTTCCGGACGCGGGACTTGCCACGGAGGCACCTCGCTAGATGTCCGGATCATACAGGGTCCTACAGCCACTCCAATTTCAGTACACGAGCTATCAAGTCTAATACCAACCGGCCGGGTGGTGGTGGTTTTGGGTACCGAAGAGAACTTGATAGGTCGGGTGTTGCGGCATTTGACGCACATTGGCAGCATGTGTTAAAAGCATATGTTGGCGTCTATAATTTAAAGGTGGAACACCCGATTCGGCGAGTAGGGTGGGTATCGGGCTGGTCTGGAAGGCACCGGTACCCAGCCTAACGCCACTATGGTGGATACTGTCCAGCATTTTCAAGGTTGCTGAACCGTATGCCGCAGAACCATAGTCTAGCCGGGACAGGACGAGGGCCTGGTAGAACCGTAGCAGCACCGCACGGTCAGCCCCCCACGTAGTGCCACTAAGAAACTTGAGCATGTTCAGTTTCCTGAGACACGTCATTTTCAATTGCCGTATATGGTGCTGCCTTTGTTGATGTCTTTGTGACATTTGAAGACAGTATACTTCTTGTTCTTGCACTTCATTGTCAGTAAGGACACTATTTCCGATTTTGGCGTGAGTATGTGACTCTGCTCCCTATCCTCTAGCTTTACGTAGAATGCGGTACCGAGTAGGGGGCCTGTTCGGTATTATTTTACCTCTGACTTTGCTTTGAATACCCTGTGGTTTTGTGTACCGGTTATGTGATCGCCCAGACCTGGACTTTGTGTTTTTCCCAGACATTTCCAAGTTCCTTCTCTATCCGACTCGCAGGAGTGAGATGATGCTTATAATCCCGATGAAGTATTTCTTCTTGAATGTATATTTGGAAGGTGTTTCAAGAATCTCCGGCTCGTCTTTTTTACATATTTCGAGACTCATCTAAATCGTAGGTCCCGATACGTTGTATAATACAACGGTGAATTCTTTTTCTGAGTCACTGCCTAAGATAGTGATTTCCTTCAGAAACTATGCAATCGCAAATATGAAAATGTGTTGTGTAGGGGAGTAGGAATTACAATATAAAATAAATAGGAGTGTTATTCTGAAAATATTTATTTATTTATTCATTTATTTATTTATAATGCTAAATGAGGAACATTAGCAAAAGGATGTTATTAATACAACTTTATCTCTGTTGCAGGAAATATACGCGGAGAGCGGGGTCAGCCAATCAGAAAGGAACGAAGTTTGAGATAATGATGACTGCCTTAATGTTTCTACGAGCTATAACAAGATACAAAACTTCCTTTCGGCTAGGAGTAAATGATAAAGACTCTGCTGGGGATTTTGATGATATAGTCCTTAAACATGAAAAAGAAAATGTTGTTTTCCAACTGAAACATCTTAAAAACTCTATTGACATTTCAAAACGAAATAAAAAGGTTAATTTAGAAAACTACTATAAATCAATCAAGAAGCTGAGAAATCTGAGCTTGGAGAATACGTATTTCGTATTTTTCACTAACACAGATGCGCAATTAGGACCATTAAATGCTGTCTTTAATGTTGATGACAATGTCAAAAACTTTATTGGCACCGGTGGGAAGATATTCCATATCAATTTTGATGATAAATTTAGTGAATGCTTCCAGAGTAGTATTCCTGTTGAATTCGTTAAGAAACTTATAATATGTAGCAATCAAGCTACTATAGATGATCTGAGTGAACTCATAAAACAAGAACTCATCAATGTGTTTAATGGCATACATCCTGGAACCAACAATTTTCACAAAGAATTTATTCAAAATATAGAGTCGTATTGGGAACAAACAGGTGAAACAGAATACTTAACAGAATTATGCGAACCATGGGACTCATTAAAGCAAACTTTCCAGGACAAGAATGTACTGCTCACCAAAATAGGATTCGACAATGATGTGCTAAGTAAGTTAGCAACAAATATTATTGATGCAAATCAACATGTGATTAATTTGATGTGTGAAGGAACTGGCTTTAAATTAAGAAACCTTAAAATATACCAGGCATTGGCGGCGCGATTCAATCTTTTGTTTGTTAATCTGTCCGAACCCCAAGAAAACTTGGAGACAGTGGAGAAACTCTGGAAGAGAGGCTGGCATGATGTCTTGGTAGCTGATATTTCTACAGATTGTAATCTAAAATGGCTGGAAGGTGTTGTTGAGATACACAAACACACAAAGAAGATTGTTGTATTATCTGGTAATAACTGTGACAGCAAACTTGAAGTTACATGCCATGCAATCACTGAGGAATTTTCATTTAGTCAACTAGATGATGGCACCAAACACTATGTAAAGAGCAAAAACGTAGAATTCCAAGGAAAACAGATTGAATTTGGTAGTTTAACTGCTGAGAGTGTTCTTACGGGAGACTATCTGAATAGTTTCCTTACGTGTGATCAAGTGCAAATAGGGAAACCACTGCCAACAAACGACCACATATACATCCCACGAAATGTATCTAAGAAAATTCTTGTAAACAAAGAAATCTTGGCATCAGACCGTTCGAATGAAATCTTCTACATCTCTGGCGTAACAGAAGAGGAACTACAAGCGATAATAGCGGATGCTAGGGGTACGAATAAGTTCAACAAGAAATGGTGGAAAGCAAACAAGGATAGATTTAGAGTTGTAGAAGAAAGAGAATTGCATCAGGTGGCTAGAAATGAAACATTTGTCGAAAACTCTGTTCACTTTGTTGAAGTTCTAAATGGCTCAATTTATTGGATCCACTCTATTGGAGATATGAGTGAATTGAGTAAATTCATTCAGACAAAGCCAAATGAAAACAATGATGTCGATAGTTTATTGAAGTTTTCTAAGTCATATTATATCTCAGAGAAAGATCTTGTGCATAGTGGATTCCAGAGGCTAATAGTAACTGGTGAACCTGGTATAGGTAAAACAGTCCTTCTGTCAAATATAGCTAACAGCTTGAAAGAACGTTACCCACACTTTTGGGTAATTCCTGTCTACCTCAACACGCATTCCAAAACACTGAACACAATTGAGGCCAATACCCTGACACTTGATGATGTAATTAAGATACTATCCTCTAGTTCAGGTGCAGATAAATCTGCGTTGGCTGTGGAACTTCTGCGAGTAGCTCTAAATCGTGTGGGAAATATATGTATCATATGTGATGCCTTTGATGAGATAGTCCCACGATACACTGAGAAGGTTCTCAGTTTTTTTAAACTGATTTGTGGTAAACTGATTTGTGGTGTAAAGCAACCTACATTGTGGGTATCTTCTAGACAAGTTGCTGTGGAAAAACTGGCGTCAGAAATGCAAGCATATATGTTCACCGTCCAACCGTTCACGGAAAAAGAGGAGCTATCTTACTTCTCTCAACAATGGGGCGTCGAGCGAGCAAATAAGATGCTAAGAAGAGTTCGCGCCAAATTTCGCTTTGATCATGGAATCTCTCTTAGCAGTTTTCCGTTGCATATGATGATGATTCGTGATGCATTCGATAAGTTAGTTAAGTCTGATAAATTCAAAGAAATATCAGGAATGTTGAACATAACTGATTTATATGAAGAGTTCGTAAAAATAAAGATAAAGATGCATTACACAGAGAAAAATAAAGTGGATATGGATCAATCATCTTCTGAATCTACGATGGAAGTTCTAACAAACAAATTCATGAAATTCCACATGATCTGTTCCCTTGATGCCTTGAATATCATTGAGCAGCTGGACGACTCACAGGGTAAACCTTTGATGGATAAAATGAACAAATATAGGAAGAATGTGATCAAAGGTGTAGAAAATACAGGTATTATTGATGGATTTGAAAATCACATGCCTCGTTTCATTCATAGGACTTTTGCAGAATTCTTTTCAGCGCATTGGCTTGTAAAAAATAAGCAAAATAACTTATCCTTCATTCGCAAAACTATGTTTGACCCCTGGTTTAAAGTTGTCTATCAAGTTTTCAATCACCTTTTGGCTAAATCCTGCCCCATTCACATTTCCGTGCTGAGGAAGGATCATGAAGAATGCCGAAAGTTGATGAACGGAGATGTGAACTGTAAATATGAAGGAGGGAGGACTGCGCTTCACCTTGCTGTTCAAGATCAGCAAAATCAAGACCTCAAGTTGGTGAAGATTCTACTAGACGCCAAGGCAGACGTGAAGGCGTGCGATGATATACTAGGACGTACACCGCTCTACTACGCTGCGGGAGTTAAGGCCTGGAGCACAGTAACGTTACTCTTGGAGCACGGCTCTTATGTAAATGACAACGTAGCCACACCAGAGGAAGTTCAAGATCTGGTTACCAACTTGTCGTCAACTCGTAAGTATTATTCAGCAAATTTAAAGCCAGGATTTGAGATGTACTGGACTTTATTTAATGGCAGAACAGCAATATTTCACTTGGCTCGTAACAGCGATGGATCGAGAGTTATTTTCAGAACTATACTTGCGACAAAGTTTGAGGTTGTAGACTTCCTCTCAAAACAGGAAGCAGATTCTTTATCGGTAATTAAACACGACAACACTGCCCTCCATGTTTGTGCCCGTAAGGGAATGCTCCCACAAGTTGCAAGAATTTTGCTAGAACATGGAGCAACACCAACAGCTGTTGACAACAAAGGTAACACCCCTCTTCACGTGGCAGTTATTGATGGAATGAAAGGAATTGTGGAACTATTGTTAAGCGTTGATAGAGAAACCGCCTCTATAGCGAATGCATCTGGAGACACACCACTCCATCTGGCAGTCACGACCCATGAGAGGAATTCAACTTCTATTCTTGAAATGCTATTAAAAAATAACGCTCCTACGGAAACTGGGAACAGATATGGCAACATTCCGTTGCACATAGCCTGCGCTTCAGGAGAGGTGGATTATGTTAGGTTGCTTCTAAACTATGGATCACCAGCTAATAAGAAGAATATGCGTGGTGACACTCCCTTACATTGTACTGTGCGGAGTGGAATGTCAGGAATAGACAGTTTTTATCTAGATGATGAAAAAACCACGGCATTAGCTGCTAACAGTGGCCAAGCAAATACGAGTATGTTAGAGTACATCAGTGAGAAGATTTCAACCATTGTAAACATGCTACTGGAAAATGGAGCATCACTTACAGATACCAACGAAGATTTGAGCACTCCATTACATGTAGCTGTCAAGGATGGATTATTGCCGTCAGTCAAGATGCTGCTTGGTCTAGGGGCCCCTACAGGACTAACAGACAAACAGGGCTATACCCCATTACAGATCGCTGTGAGGGAAGGAATGCTGGAAATAGCAGAACTCCTCAGAACTCATATCGATCGAGCAAACGTTCATAGTGACATCTAGCAGTGATTCCAGATAGCATAATACTCCGTACACACTACTCTTTCCAATCACGATTAGTAGTCCGATCGCGATTGAAGAGAGTAGTGTGTACAGTGTACTATTAGTTGTATCGTGATTGGAGAGGATGGTGTGTACACTGCACTATTAGAACTATCGAGATTGGAGAGGATGGTGTGTACACTGCACTATTAGTTCTATCGTGATTGGAGAGGATGGTGTGTACACTGCACTATTAGTACTATCGTGATTAGAGATGATGGTGTGTACACTGCACAATTAGAACTATCGTGATTGGAGAGGATGGTGTGTACACTGCATTATTAGTTCTATCGTGATTGGAGAGGATGGTGTGTACACTGCACTATTAGAACTATCGCGATTGGAGAGGATGGTGTGTACACTGCACAATTAGAACTATCGTGATTGGAGAGGATGGTGTGTACACTGCATTATTAGTACTATCGTGATTGGAGAGGATGGTGTGTACACTGCACTATTAGTACTATCGTGATTAGAGATGATGGTGTGTACACTGCATTATTAGTTCTATCGTGATTGGAGAGGATGGTGTGTACACTGTACTACTAGTGCTATCGTGATTGGAGAGGATGGTGTGGACACTGCATTATTAGTGCTATCGTGATTGGAGAGGATGGTGAGTACACTGCACTATTAGTACTATCGTGATTAGAGAGGATGGTGTGTACACTGCACTATTAGAACTATCGTGATTGAGAGGATGGTGTGTTCACTGCACTATTAGTACTATCGTGATTAGAGAGGATGGTGTGTTCACTGCACTATTAGTACTATCGCGATTGGAGAGGATGGTGTGTACACTGCACTATTAGTACTATCGTCATTAGAGATGATGGTGTGTACACTGCATTATTAGTTCTATCGTGATTGGAGAGGATGGTGTGTACACTGCATTATTAGAACTATCGCGATTGGAGATGATGGTGTGTACACTGCACAATTAGAACTATCGTGATTGGAGAGGATGGTGTGTACACCGCACTATTAGTACTATCGTGATTAGAGAGGATGGTGTGTACACTGCATTATTAGTTCTATCGTGATTGGAGAGGATGGTGTGTACACTGCACAATTAGTACTATCGTGATTAGAGATGATGGTGTGTACACTGCACAATTAGAACTATCGTGATTGGAGAGGATGGTGTGTACACTGCATTATTAGTTCTATCGTGATTGGAGAGGATGGTGTGTACACTGCACTATTAGAACTATCGCGATTGGAGATGATGGTGTGTACACTGCACAATTAGAACTATCGTGATTGGAGAGGATGGTGTGTACACTGCATTATTAGTTCTATCGTGATTGGAGAGGATGGTGTGTACACTGCACTATTAGAACTATCGTGATTAGAGAGGATGGTGTGTACACTGCACTATTAGTACTATCGTGATTGGAGAGGATGGTGTGTACACTGCACTATTAGTACTATCGTGATTAGATAGGATGGTGTGTACACTGCACTATTAGTACTATCGTGATTGGAGAGGATGATGTGTTCACTGCACTATTAGTACTATCGTGATTGGAGAGGATGGTGTGTACACTGCACTATTAGTTCTATCGTGATTGGAGAGGATGGTGTGTACACTGCACTATTAGAACTCTCGTGATTAGAGATGATGGTGTGTACACTGCACTATTAGTGCTATCGGGATTGGAGAGGATGGTGTGTACACTGCACTATTAGTGCTATCGTGATTAGAGAGGATGGTGTGTACACTGTACTACTAGTGCTATCGTGATTGGAGAGGATGGTGTGGACACTGCATTATTAGTGCTATCGTGATTGGAGAGGATGGTGTGTACACTGCACTATTAGTACTATCGTGATTAGAGAGGATGGTGTGTACACTGCACTATTAGAACTATCGTGATTGAGAGGATGGTGTGTACACTGCACTATTAGAACTATCGTGATTGGAGAGGATGGTGTGTACACTGCACTATTAGAACTATCGTGATTGGAGGGGATGGTGTGTACACTGCACTATTAGTTCTATCGAGATTGGAGAGGATGGTGTGTACACTGCACTATTAGTGCTATCGTGATTAGAGAGGATTGTGTGTTCACTGCACTATTAGTACTATCGTGATTAGAGAGGATGGTGTGTACACTGCACTATTAGTACTATCGTGATTAGAGAGGATGGTGTGTACACTGCACTATTAGAACTATCGTGATTAGAGAGGATTGTGTGTACACTGCACTATTAGTACTATCGTGATTAGAGAGGATGGTGTGTACACTGCACTATTAGTACTATCGTGATTAGAGAGGATGGTGTGTACACTGCACTATTAGTACTATCGTGATTAGAGAGGATGGTGTTTACACCGCACTATTAGTACTATCGTGATTAGAGAGGATGGTGTGTACACTGCACTATTAGAACTATCGCGATTGGAGAGGATGGTGTGTACACTGCACTATTAGTACTATCGTGATTGGAGAGGATGGTGTGTACACTGCACTATTAGTACTATCGTGATTAGAGAGGATGGTGTTTACACCGCACTATTAGTACTATCGTGATTAGAGAGGATGGTGTGTACACTGCACTATTAGAACTATCGCGATTGGAGAGGATGGTGTGTACACTGCACTATTAGAACTATCGCGATTGGAGAGGATGGTGTGTACACTGCACTATTAGTACTATCGTGATTAGAGAGGATGGTGTGTACACTGCGCTATTAGTTCTATCGACATTGGAGAGGATGGTGTGTACACTGCACTATTAGAACTATCGCGATTGGAGAGGATGGTGTGTACACTGCACTATTAGAACTATCGCGATTGGAGAGGATGGTGTGTACACTGCACTATTAGTACTATCGTGATTAGAGAGGATGGTGTGTACACTGCACTATTAGTTCTATCGACATTGGAGAGGATGGTGTGTACACTGCACTATTAGAACTATCGCGATTGGAGAGGATGGTGTGTACACTGCACTATTAGAACTATTGCGATTGGAGAGGATGGTGTGTACACTGCACTATTAGAACTATCGCGATTGGAGAGGATGGTGTGTACACTGCACTATTAGTACTATCGTGAATAGAGAGGATGGTGTGTACACTGCACTATTAGTTCTATCGACATTGGAGAGGATGGTGTGTACACTGCACTATTAGAACTATCGCGATTGGAGAGGATGGTGTGTACACAGTACTATTAGTACTATCGTGATTGGAGAGGATGGTGTGTACACAGTACTATTAGTTCTATCGTGATTAGAGAGGATGGTCTGTACACTGTACTATTAGTACGATCGTGATTGGAGAGGATGGTGTGTACACAGTACTATTAGCACTATCGTGATTACAGAGGATGGTATGTACACTGCACTATTAGAACTATCGTGATTGGAGAGGATTGTGTGTACACTGTACTATTAGTACTATCGCGATTAGAGAGGATGGTGTGTACACTGTACTATTAGTACTATCGTGATTAGAGAGGATTGTGTGTACACTGTACTACTAGTTCTATCGCGATTGTATAGGGTTATGTGTACAATGCACAATATGTTCGATCGTGATTAGCCACAACGACACTATTTGCAGACGGATCGATCCTATTTCCACATGAAGATAATCGCGTTAGGGGCAGCCGTGTATACTATTAGTGCTCAGTTGACATTAAATCAAGTGTTGATTTTATTATGACTGAAATGAGCCAGTGTCACTTGTTATGGCAACGTATATGACTGACGTAGTGCAGGTTTTGTATGCCCAAAATTAAAGCATTTGAAATGTATATGACTTATGAAAACTACATAATATTAGACTATATATTGGAACCTTCATGAGTAAAGGACCCTCTATAATTTAAGAACATGGTGTATTGAAGTCCGGAACTTCATGACTTATAGCCTAACCTAATATTAGTTAGACCTTGTAGCACACTGGGTGGTCCACCATTGACTATAAATAGTATATTATCAATTTGCAGCAAGTCACAAGATACGTATATAATTTTAAAACTTTGAAACTGTTTTCTATATTCATAACTGGATGCACTTTGGTTCGAAAATAATTCAAGAAATGTTCATTTTTAGATATATGACTGCCCGTATTAGATTCATTAGCTTTTGACATATTTAACATAATTCAGAATTATAATGTTTCAATTCATTTTTAAATACAGAGAGGATAGATTATCTGTCTCGGAGACCCTCGCTAGCCCGCTCGCCCGCTGCGCGAGCCTGTCTCCCGCCAAGCACTTTGCCGTTATGCGGCGCCCGCCCGGCACTGAGTCATAGTATAGGAATTTGTACTTACCTAGTTCACAGCTGGTGCTGAAAATGTTCGCCATGCACTGCTACACATCGCTGGCACCTTTTTATGAAACTGGCATTTACTCTCTGAAGTTCATCATCACCGATTGACTGTATTTCAGCTGTAATATAGTCTTTAAGCTCATTTACAGTGTGAGGGTTTCTCGCATACACTCTATTTTTAAGCGTCTCCCACAAATAAAAGTCACATGGTGATAAGTCTGGGCTTCGCGGGGGCCACACGTTCCGACTTATAATCCTCGTACCGAAAATGCGACGCAATTCTGTCATGGATGCTTCGGCAGTGTGAGCAGTGGCAGAATCTTGTTGAAAGTAATTCGACAATCGCTCTCCGTAAGTCAATTCGTCAAAAAATTGGTCAAGGATCACATTGAAGTACAAATATAAGTACAGATTCCTATACTCAATGACGCAGTGCCGCTCGAGCGCCGCATTACGGCAAAGTGCCTGGCGGGAGACAGGCTCGCGCCGCGGGCGAGCGGGCTAGCGAGGGTCTCCGAGACAGATAATCAATCCTCTCTGTATAATATATTCTAAGAATATCCAGGGCTAGATTTGTGACGGTACGCACTGGTACGCCGTGCGATAACCTTTAGAACCTTTTTAGAACTGTGGAACGTTAGTTGAAAGTTAAGGTCAACTTGATCTTTGGCTGGATAATTATTTCAGAAAATTTTAAAGACAAATTTTTAAAATAAGAAATAAAAGATTGTTGGTGAACTTGTGTGTATTTTCAAGCTGAATGTCTGTATTTTTAGCCTATTTTCAATTTTGAAAAAATAGGCTTATGAGATCCCCTTTTGTCCGTGTGTGTGTGTGTGTGTGTGTGTGCGCGCGCGCGCGCGTGTGTGTGTGTGTGTGTGTGAGGTGTGTGTGTGTGTGTGTGTGTGTGTCCCCCCTAATAAAATCTAAACGGCTGGTGTGACTTCAATGAAACTCGGTAAGTTCATAGCACTATTCCCGACGACCGCGACCGTGCCCTTGAAATTTTGTTACGTCTCACCAATCCAACATGGCGGCTGTGCGAAATATTTCACTAGAATTCAATATCTCCGAAACTGTTACCGATATCGCCCTAAAATTGTGTACGGTGATAAAGGGCACTACTAGAAGTTCACCTATGAGGCTTTCAAAAACCTGGTGACTACAAAACCAACATGGCGGCCAAGCGAAATTGAGACTTTTAAATAGACTTTTCTCGCGATTTAACTATCCAAACGTAATGAAACTTGGTACAGCAAATGTTTATACACATTTTAATGCACTGGAGTCTAATTTAGTTCAATTGTTTACATAACCTCAAAATGGCGGCTGTGCGAAATATTTCACTGACATTCTATATCTACGAAACTATTACAGATATCACCCTGCAATTTTGTATGGTGATAAAGGGTACTGATACAAGTTTACCTATGTACATTTCATAAACCTGTAAAGTACAAAACGAATATGGCGACCAAGCGAATTTGAAATATTTTAATATACTTTTCTCGTGATTTTACTCTCTGAGCGCAGTGAAATGTGGTACAGTAAATGATTTTGCAGATTGTAATGCACTGCCATCTAATTTAATTCAATTGTTTACATAACCTCAAGATGGCGGCTGTGCGAAATTTTAAAATTAAGTTTTTATTTCTTGTGTCATAATCATGCGATCGAAGTAAAAGTTTGAATACTGAACCTAGGCAATAATTGTCCTTGAATGGTACATAACTCTATGGCCTATACATATAACAATCCTAAATGGCAAGCTTCACAAATATTTAGACGGTTCTCAATATCTATGAATCTTTTATAGCAACCAAACTGATTTTTTTTATGTTCATAGAGACTATGAACATATTTTCACCTATAGGACTTTCAGTAACCAGGTGAGCACAAATCCAACATGGCGGCGACGCGAAGTATAAATATTTAAATGGACGTTTCTCGCGAATTAACTATCCGAGTGCCGTGAAACGTAGCACGTTAAATGCTTATACAAATGTTGATCCACTGGCATCTAATTTATTTCAATTGTTTGCATAATCACAAGATGGCTGCTGTGCGTAATTTTAAAATCTCGTTTTTACTTCTTGTGTTCTAATCATGCGATTGAAGTTTGAATACCACACGTTCACAATAATCTTAATGTAAATAGTACAAAAATAAAACTCCAACCTGGCGACCATCTGAAATATTTTGACGGTTCTCAATATCTACGAATCTGTTACAGAAATTAAACTGAAATTTTGTATGTTGATAGTGGCAATTAACATGAGCAGGATATATGAAAATAGGCTGTATAGTTCTTCAAGGAACTACTTGTTTTAAATTACTTAAAAAGAAAAATTGAAATAATATGCATTGTTTGAATGGTAGCCTAGTTAGGCTACATTGAAATTTAATATAGGCCAACGGCTATGGTAAGAAAAATATTGCTACAGCAGTCTCAATTTAATTTAAAATTGAAATCATAATTATATTGCTATTTTGTCCACTGATTAATTTTTAAAGGTGTTCAGAAAAGCGTAAAAATATCGTCTTTATAGCTCTATATTTCAATATTCCATAAAGCCCCACCCCTACACCCCCTTCCCACCACCACGCGGTAGCCCACAGTACCGGAACCTCTTTTTCTACAAATCAAGCACTGAGGATATCCATTTATTTATATCCAGTTAAGTTATTTTATCTCTAAGTTTTAATTATAATGGATCATGCCTTTGAAATAAGCTGAAGAAGACTCCATCGAGGGTCGAACATGTACTTTATTTCAATATAATTATTGTTACGAAACGAAATTGTAACTATCGAAAGCCTAACCGGCGTATAGGTTCTTTTATAATACCGTACTGATACTTATTTTATTTTCAATAAATCAAAGCAGACAATGATCAGTCATGTCCTGCAAACAGACCACAGAGATAATAATACAGAGCCCGCTTGGAATATAAAAGAAAAAAACAAAGAGTAGTGACTAAAGTCCTTCACCCTCTCCAAAGATATAACAGTCTTAAACACACTCCCACCTTGAGACATTTGTCTCAACACACATTATTTACAGTTCACTCCGGAAACCTTGATGGCACTTTTATTTTTCTTCCCCATCTTGTCTTCACCATGGAATAGCCAACTACAGGTATCTCCTCAGCTACTGGTTCCAACGGTGACTGGTCTTCTACTGGTAGGGTCGACTGGTTACCACTACACCAAGCTCCAGATGAGATCTCTAAAGGACAAAATCTTTGGACTGGCCGAATCAGAGTTCTAGATTATGTCTTCAGCCGTGCTACTCTTTCAACTCCATCCTTCCCTGGGATAAGTTCCTGTATAATAGCAATAGGCCAATCAATTTTCTTGCTGTTGTCTGAGCCTATTAGAACAACTTCCTCAGTCATCAGGTTGTGCTTCAGATTCTTGGAAGTAAGTTTGAGTTGGCCAAGATACTCAGTTCTGAACCGTTGCCTCAAGCTTTCGATTAATTGTTGTTGATACCGTAGTCCTTTTCCTAAATCAGTGGCATAAGCAGTATCACAATCGGGTACTCCAATCTCCCTTACCCCTTGTATAAACATAGAGGGAGTGATGGGAACAGAATCAGAAATGTCTTCTGAGACGTAGGTCAAGGGTCTGGAGTTCAATATTGCTTCGCAGTCACACAGTACTGTTGACAACTCCTCCACAGTTAATCTAGATCTCCCAAGCGTTCTCTTCAGAAGCTGCTTCAGAAGACCGATGAGCCGTTCCCACCAGCCACCCCACCATGCATCAGTTGGTGGATTGAACCGCCAGTCAATCCGTTCCACATTGCTGTATTCTGCTATTTTCTCCCAGTTAATAGCCTTTAACATATTGGAGGCTCCTGTAAAGTTGGTTCCGTTAACTGAATACACAATGGCTGGTCTTCCACGACGAGCCACAAATCGTCGAAAGGCTTGCAAAAAGTGTCCAGAAGATAACGAAGAGTATCTCCAAATGAATCGCTCGGTAGACAGCACACGTGAAGAGACAAATCCAAACCTTATTTTCACGAGTATATAGTGTACCCTTTAAATAAACACCTATTATCTCAAACACTGCAGCATCTCTTACACGTGTCTCCGGTAAAAGTGGGGAGCTAACAACCATCTTCCTCCTACCATGTCTCTTGCAGATGACACATTTTGAAATAACAGTGCGCACAGACCTCCTTCCTTGTAAAATCCAATACTTCTCTCGTAAGATACTTAATAGTCCTTGAACACCAACATGACAATTTTTCACATGTGTGTCATAAAACAATCGGAAAACCACTGCATGTTTAGAGGGAAGCACTACAGGCAATCTAAAATCCATCAAGTATTTCCTTTCTGTCACCTTCGTAGTTAAGCGGATTACTCCATCATGGTCTTCGTAAGGAGCGAGTGATGCAAGATGCTTATCTTGAACTCCAATGAACGACTCTTTCTGGACAAGTTTCATGACCCTTAGTTCCGCCTCTTCCATTTCTTTTGCAAGAAGTTCACCTTTCACCAGTTCAACTCTTTCTCGTTTCAGACGACAATTTAATGCAAATCGAAGAATCCACCCAATTGTTCTCACGATCCTGTTAAATCATGAAAAGTAGGAGTAGTACCAATCACCATCACCATTCTCGCACAGCAAAGATATAATATCCCTTTTCTTTTCCTCAATGACTTCTTCTTCATCCATCTGGTTCTCTTGTACTGGCCACATATCTCGTGCAAGTTGTAACCATTCCGGTCCTTTCCACCATTTTGATGTTACAAACTTCCTAATAGGAAACCCTCTGCTAGGTAGATCAGCTGGATTTTCTTTTCCAGGTATATGTCTCCATGCTTCTCTTGGTATTTCTTCTATAACATCATCCCTTAACCATTCAGTCAACACAGCTTCATAACGCTCAAAAGAATTACTGCCCGCCATCTTCTTCACTGTCGAGTTCAATCTGCGCTTTGCCGGGTTGAAAATCCCCGGAAGGGGTGGGTGATCGTCTAACCAGGGCAACTGAACCTCATATCTTCCATCTTCATTTACACAAACAGTTTTCTCAAAATGGTCTTTGGCTAGGCGTTTCATCCCAGCCTTGCTGGTTCTCATTATTGGATCTTCAATTCCTAATACATCTAAGTCCCACAAGGTAGTTAACGACTTCTGAGTGGACAACATTGACAAGACCATCATTGAACGGTTAATGTTCCCAGAGCTTTCATTTTTGTTCTTCCCCATGATTGTCCATCCCAAGTGTGTTTCGATAGCCAAAAAAAACACAATTAAGATTCTTCTTCTTACCAGTCAACAGCTTACCACAAACATCTGCTCCAATCAACACACCGATAGGATCCCCATTATCACTAGTAAGCTTTATTCCTTCGTCTTCCAGTTCGCTCAACCATGGACCTTCTCGAGCAGTGGGCATATTTGAACAAATAACGTCCTGATCCAAAGCATCAAAGTTGCATGCATATTTCCCATCCATACCACCTAACCTTACTTAGAAAGGGAACCACCAAAGAGTGCATGTACCACACTACCACTGCATATAGACTGGTATTCCACCTGTTTGGCTAAGTCACTCCTAACATAGGATCTCTGAGAACCGTCATCGAACAGAACACGTATAGGTTTTTCAGCAACACCCTTAATTACAGCAGTCAAAGTTTTCAAAACAACTTGTCCACAATTCACATTTGACAAATTGTTCTCGACTGAAGGAATATCGATTTTGTCAGATTTGACAGACACGCTGGCTTTGTTACACATGAGAGGTACGTGCCTACCCTCACAAACAATGCATTTTAAAAAAGTTTTACATTTCTTAATAGTATGGTTGGGTTTCAAGCAGCCGAAACAACATCTTTTATCTCTGACAACTTTCCTCTTCTCTTCCAAACTAAACTTACGAGCTTTGTAACAGTCCATGCTGTTATGAGTTCCATCACAGAAGATACATACGGGTTTGGAAGATTTAACATTAATTAGACAGACCGCAGTTGGTAACTTACTTTCACTAATATTCTTGCCTTTTGAATCTAAATGAAATCCTTCTATAGCCATAGATATCCTTTCCTCACTTTCCACTTCCGGCTTCAAAAATGCCATCAAGTTACCCAGCTTTGAATGTTGTGCTGACTCCCCAGAGGTGAATGAACTCCTCTGCCAAGCACGTAACAGATCCTCTGACAGGCACGATTCCACAAGAGGAAAAAGCATCGCAGCATACTTCTCTGATGTCACTACTAGCGTCTCCAAAGCACGAAGTTGTGTTTCTATGCGATCATACATGGACGAAAGATCAGGTTTATCGCTACTGGTGGTTAAATTAAGGGTTAGTTTCAGAAGCTCCCTAACATATACTTCAACAAGTAATTCATCACGCCCGAATCTAGACTTCAAATTATCGAGAGCCTTTTGATATTTTTCACTAATTGGTGGGAAACTTTCAACTATCTCGCGGGCGCGAGAGTTAGGTAATGTTGATTGTAATAAGTACTGAAACTTATATTCCTGGGATATATCAGGATCTTCATGTATTTTTCGGAACTGTCCCCAGAACGCCAACCATTCCCTTACATCCCCTCCAAACTTCTTAAATTCTATCAAGGGTAATTTAAACTTGCGTTTTGCATGGGCTTTGTTTGAAGGCGTCAGGTCAGATGAAGCATTTAACATTTCAGCTATCTTACTTTTCATGTAGTTTTCATATTTTACTTCCAATAGTTTGGCCGTACTTGCATATTCGTCCGCAGAAGTCATTTCCTTTTCCAGATCTGCAGTTGCGTAGTATTCTGTTAGCATAAGATCTATAATATCTTCATCCAGTTTTGCTAGATCTCTGGCTTTGTTCTTGAACACCGCAAGGTTTGCCTCCACAATCATCTCATCAGCATTCTTCGTTATATCATTGTCCACGTTGTTGTATATTCGCGTAAATGAACTCCGAATAATACTTCTTTTCTTCATTAAAGAATCCATTTTCTCTTTTATCCTGACAAGGGTCGCCACAATGTTACAAAACGAAATTGTAACTATCGAAAGCCTAACCGGCGTATAGGATCTTTTATAATATCGTACTGATACTTATTTTATTTTCAATAAATCAAAGCAGACAATGATCAGCCATGTCCTGCAAACAGACCACAGAGATAATAATACAGAGCCCGCTTGGAATATAAAAGAAAAAAAACAAAGAGTAGTGACTTAAGTCCTTCACCCTCTCCAAAGATATAACAGTCTTAAACAATTATGTTCCATGAATTGTATTGATAGATGTATTATTTTAAGAGGAATCCATAAGTCAATACGGAAAATATGCTATATGGCATTACCTATCATGGTAGATGGCATTGTTTCTTTCTGACCATATTTGCCCGGAGCACTTCCATAAGGCCCTTATAGGCAGGAGGGTTACGTCTCAAAAATCACGCGTCTCAAATCTCACGAGATAAAAATAGTAAAAATTGTATCAAAACTCACGACAATAAACTAGTAGTTGAATGAACATTATAATAATAGTCTCAAAACTCACGACTCCGGAGAGCACACTGCCCTTCAACCCATGTTTGTCCACCCAGTTTTAGAATGGGATTTGGTTTGTATTGTACAGTCGTCACAGTGACACAGGTTATCAGACAAATTCTATGCCCCCCCCCCCCAAGTACATGACCACGAAGTCGCAAATCACCTAAAAGAATCAATAACAACAACAACATCTTGATGAGAGAGGTGCCAATTACAAAAGAACAAGCAGTTCTGGCTGGCTCTAACAATGGATCTTTTCCCAATTAACTGGCTTGGCCATGGCTACCTATATCCTTATAGGTGGCTATGGCTTGGTTCGTGAGTTTTGAGACTGGCCCAGGTACAGAAACTGGTTAGAACCTACTTTTACTAACCCTCATCTTGAAATTCGTGAATTTTGAGACTCGTGAGTTTTAAGACTCGTGAGTTTTGAGACGACACGGGCAGGAGTAACTGGTTAAAGCAGTAGCGCTCTTAATTCTTCAATGAAGAATGACTGCCTAGTTAACTTGCACTCGTATGTGAGGCGGGAAAAGAAACTTGGATGTAACCCTCATAAGTTGCAGTAAATTAAGTAAAACCCGCAGTAAAATCAATGTATTAATGGACAGTTAAAATAACCTATTATGTTTTGCTTACCAGACAATATAATCTTGTCATCAAGTTGTAACTGTTGTACGGTACTGCTCCCTATATTAACGGTAGTTCACCCAGTGCCCACGTACGGCAGCGCCCGTAGCACGGTCGGGTATCTTGCACATTCCGAGAATGCCATATCTTTGATTTCATGAGCTCCTTGTCTTATATTATTGTATATTGTCCTCTTATATTCCAGTTAGTTTTAAGATAATAAACGTCGTAATTAAGTAAATGTGTAATTCCCTTATGAGCTACCAGAGAGAATGTTTGCACACAACATTTTTTGGTCCTTCCGATTGCCGGATATAGGTGAACTACGTAACCATCTATGAAAATAGCTAACTTGGTTGAGTTAGAGAGCACAGAACTACATCAGTAAGTACATTCTGGTTCAACATTTCCTTTGTCCTTTCCTTACCGGGTCATCATGGATAACAATCAAAAACTTGTATTGACAAAGAAAAGAGCAGTCATCAAATCTCGCGTGACTCGCTTGAGTACATTCGTGAATGAATTTGCAGGTGGTAATCTTAACGATATAAAGGTTAGGAAGCAATCATTGGCGAGTTTAATGGATGAGTAAAATGACATTCAGATATAATTGGAAATCGATGATGCTGAAAACGAATCACATGGTCTAGATAGAGCAGCCTTCGATTATTTATGCTTGGACATTAAGTCAAAAATGGAAACGCTATTGTGCCCCGAACATACTCACCCACCTCCGCCGGTAAATAGTGATAACATGAGCATTAGTTGTGCACTAAAACTTCCAACTATTTCACTACCCAAGTTTAATGGCGCTCTACAAGATTTCATGCATTTCTATGACACCCTTGTAGCGCTGATCATCAATAATGAAACAATCACAGACATTCAAAGATACGATTATCTTCTATCATGCTTGTCTGGGGAACCTCACCACCTCATTGAAAATTTACCAATTTCACATGATAACTTCAAGGTCGCCTGGGAATTGATTCGCAGTCGGTATCACAATCCCAGACTTATATCAGATCTCCACATCAAGGAATTGTTGTCACTCCCTAATGCAAAGCACGATTCTCCTAAGGAGCTGCGTTTGCTAATAAATCAACTTAGCAGCAACTTAAATGCCATAGAAGCTTTAAAAATCGAAACGTCCTTACATGACCTCATGCTGTCGCACTTAGTTTTGGAGAGAATCAGTCTCAATCTCAGGAAGCAATGGGAGAACGGTACGTCAAATGAAACGCACGCCAACTTAAAGGACTTAATTCAATTCTTGGAAAACAATTGCCAAAATTTAGAAATAGTCACGTCCAACAAGTCAGCTGCTGTAACCCAAGATGAGGTCAAGCATGGTACAAGTTCAAGGGGACCACACCGAACTTTCGTCACCACGTCACCTTATTGTGTGCTATGTAAGACATCTCACAGTCTGCATAAATGCCCCAAATTTAAGTAGATGGATGTAAATAGCCGGGTAGGTGTTGTGAGGGAACATAATCTTTGTTTCAATTGCTTGAGAAGTGACCATGTAGCCAATAATTGCAACTCAGGCAACTGCAGAACATGTAATAAACGTCACCACACATTGTTACATATACATACACCAGAATATGAACCGGGTGAGTTAGCCGTGGTGGTTACGGCATGACTGATGGCAGTCGCTCACATCCGGGAGGCGAGGAGGTTCGAATCCCCCCGCGGCAACCTTGAAGATGGTCTTCTGTGGTTTCCCATCTTCCTTCCAGGAAAATGCCGGGGTTGGTCCCTAACTATAGGCCACAGCCGCTACCTCCCAACTCCTCGTCCTTACATTCCAACTTCCCTCCTTCCCTCCCCAACGGTACTTGTAGCTCACCCATTGGGTGTCCGTCTCGAAGCAGCTACAAAACTGGCGAGCCGAACATGTCCTCGGACACTCCCGGCACTAAAAGCCATACGCTAAAAAAAAAAAAAAAAAAAAAAACAGAATATGAACAGTACTGCTACCCCGGTACTAAATGCATCCCAGCAGCAGGCATATTGTTCTGTCAGAAGCGCATGTCCTCACAATGAAGTATTGTTATCAACTGCCAATGTTAACATTAGGGATAGCAAGGGTCGAATGCATCAATGTCGAGCACTATTAGACAGTGCATCACAGATGAACTTCGTGTCTCGAGACTTAGTAGACCGTTTGGGTATCAAACTGAATCGTCATTCGATACCTATAAATGGTATCAGCAACACGCAAGCGACTCAATCCTCTTACTTCTGTCAACTTCAGATAGAGTCGAGAGTTAGTACTTATAGTCGGCATATAGTATGTTCTGTCCTGCGTCAGATTACAGGTCCACTGCCTTCATCTAGAATAGATTACGAGGACTGGCAACTGCCCGTCCACTCTCCATTAGCTGACCCGAATTTCCACCAGCCCAAAGAGATAGATCTACTGTTAGGTGCTACTATATTCTTTGAACTCTTAAGACCTGAACAACAATCTAGGGATGGTTACCCTAATCTTCAAAATACACAACTTGGTTGGGTGCTATCTGGATTTATCCCCTCTCACTCAGTTCAACAACGTAAGAATGGAACAACATCATTGTTGTCCACGGCTGAAACCTTGCACACACAGGTGGAACGCTTTTGGGAACAGGAAGAGCTTACGACTCGTAGCCATTCCAAGGAAGAAAGTCAATGCGAGGAACATTTTCAGAAGTCCTTCACGCGCGATGAGTCGGGCAGGTTCATAGTGAGACTACCACTTCGGCAAGGAGTAGGAGAACTTGGTGACTCCTTTGGCAATGCCAGGAGGAGCTTTGGCTTTATAGAGAGGAAATTGCATCGACAACCTGACCTGAAGAACGAGTATATCAAATTCATGAACGAATATTTACAACTAGGACACATGGAACTTGTCGATCCTAGTGGCCAGCAGAAATCTGCTTATTACATGCCTCATCATGCGGTAATCAAGGCTACGAGCAGCACTACCAAGGTCAGAGTTGTCTACAATGCGTCGGCTAAAACTACTTCGTCGATCTCCCTGAATTACGTGATGTTGGTTGGGCCAACTGTTCAGCAGGATCTATTCTCGATCGTTCTTCGCTTCCGTACACACAAGTATGCGCTAACAGCAGATATCGAGAAGATGTACCGACAGATCCAGATTCATGAAACAGATCGAGACTTCCAGAGAATCTTATGGCGCAGTTCTCAGATTCAACAACTGGATATGTACCGATTGACTACAGTAACCTATGGTACTTCAGCGGCTCCTTTTCTAGCTACCCGTTGTTTACTGCAGGTGGCACTCGATGGGCAAGACATATACCCTACAGCAGCCAAAGTTACCAAAAGAGACTTCTACGTTGATGATCTTTTGACAGGGTCAGATACCATTGAAGAAGCCATCCAATTATACAAAGACCTCACATCGCTCCTGAAAACCGGAGGATTTCCCATCCGTAAATGGCGATCCAACAATCCTGATATTTTGGAAGCCATCCCACTTCACGAGAGCCAGGTGTCACGCAGTCTTCCCTTTGAAGATGGCGCCGAAAAAATTCTTGGTTTGTTGTGGCATTCGAGTCGTGACTCATTTCAATTCTCAGTGGGGGCCCTCAACTGCAATAATGTGACTTGGACAAAGAGATCAGTGTAGGCCAATGTAGCGTCCATTTATGATCCATTGGGACTCATAGGGCCTGTAATTGTTCAATGCAAGTTGTTTATACAAGTTCTTTGGCAACAACACCTGGATTGGGATGGCAATTTGCCCTCAGAACTTGAGACACAATGGAAACAGATACATCAGCAGCTCCCTAAACTAAATGAAATTCATGTACCACGGAGGGTATCAGCAGACGGCATGAATGCCAATGTTGAACTTCACGGGTTTGCGGATGCGTCAGAAAGAGCCTACGGTGCATGCGTTTATCTACGTTGCATCCACTCCAATGGAACAATCTCCGTTCATTTACTTTGTTCAAAATCTAGAGTAGCCCCTTTGAAGAAAGTGTCGCTTCCAAGACTGGAGTTGAATGGCGCACTACTTCTGAGCAGACTAATGGAAAGGGTGATTGAGGCCCTTAAGTTACTTTAATGTCGACGATATTATTGGACAGACTCCACTGTTGTTCTAGCCTGGATTGCAGGCAATTCTTCAGCTTGGAAAACATATGTGGCCAACAGGGTGTCGGAAATTCACAAACTGACGTCTCAGCAAGATTGGAACCATGTCTCATCACAGGACAATCCAGCAGATATTATCTCCAGGGGAACTGAGCCACATCGACTTCGAAGCAATCGAGCATGGTGGGCGGGGCCCATTTGGCTGATTACGGATCCTTCAACCTGGCCTGAACTTACCACTGTTCGACCAACCGAAATTACTGAACAACGAGGAGTAAGATTGTGTTTCGTGGCGAGTAATCACAATGCAGATAACATTTGCATCCGTTTTTCCAGCTGGACTAAACTACACAGAGTCGTTGCTTACATTCTCAGTTTTTTTCACAATCTAAAGCAGGATGCAGCAGCAAGACGGCATGGACCTTTGACTACTGCCGAACTTCGCGATAGTCTGACAGCAATCATTCGCATCGTTCAGCATTGTTCGTACAGTCAGGAGATTCATAATTTACATAAAAAGAACGCAGTGTCACTTCAGAGCAAACTTCTCACTCTGCACCCTTTCCTAGATAATGACAATCTTTTGAGGGTGGGCGGCAGGCTAGAGAATACTGAAGCATACTTTGAACAAAAGCATCCTTTGATACTGCCACCTAAGCATCATGTCACGAAATTGCTTTTTTGGCATGAACACATACGACTTCTGCACGCAGGAAGCCAACTTATCTTAGCTTCGTTGCGGCAAAGGTGGTGGATAACCAATGGCCGATCTGCTATCAGGCAGGTGATCCGCAGTTGTGTAACATGCTTCCGAGCAAAGACCAATGACACCAGTCAACTCATGGGACAATTGCCTAAGCCTAGAGTGACCCCTAGCAAGCCATTCTCTCATTGTGGTGTGGACTATGGAGGTCCGCTGCATGTGAAATATGGAAATCCACGAAGTAAAACTCAGAAGAAATGCTACATAGCATTGTTTGTGTGCATGGCGACCAAGGCAGTACACATTGAGGCCGTCAGTGATCTATCCACGGAGGCGTTTATTGCCGCCTTAAGAAGATTCATTTCAAGACGTGGCCGTTGCAGTCACGTGTACAGTGACAATGGCACGTGCTTTACCGGAGCAAGAAGGAAATTAGATGAATTGTCACGTTTCATCCGGACAGAATATCATCAAACGAACGTATTGAACTTCACAGCTGAAGAAGGAATTCGTTGGCATCACATACCTCCTCACTCCCCTCACTTTGGCGGACTGTGGGAAGCAGGTATAAAATCAGACGAAGGTTGCCGGTAACACTGTGCTAACCTTTGAAGAAATAATCACACTGCTCACACAAATTGAAGCATGTTTAAATTCGAGACCAATCGTCGCAATACCCAACAGTCCTGATGAATACGCTTTCCTCACCCCTGGTCATTTCTTGACTGGCGAGCCTTCAGACTCTTTCCCTGAACCTGATTGTCACTTAGCGCCATCATCACGGCTATCAAGATGGCAATTGGTCCAGCGGTGCCGACGATTCATCTGGAAACGCTGGTCTACTGATTACTTGGGCCAGCTCCAGCGGCGTTCCAAGTGGCTTCAGAATCAACCCAACCTCAATGCAGGAAGGCTGGTACTTCTGAAAGAAAACAATACTCCCCCCCCCCCCCCCTCGCATGGCCAACCGGAATAATTGAAGAGCTTCATCCTGGGATTGATGGTTTGGTGCGTGTAGTAACTGTGCGGACAAGCAAAGGGTCATATGGACGGCTCAGTGCCAGAGGTGACTAAGTGCCATCGCGGCTCATTTTGACCTGTTCAGTGTAATGACTAGAAAAAATTCTAAACTATGTATGCCAAACATGACCAACAGCCTACATGTGTCTGCAAATTGCTCCTACCAGAGTGCAAGTCTGGCACTACAAGAACCATTGAAATACGTTGTGCCCAACTCTAGGAATGGGTATTCCAAGTTTCAGACACCTAGATATCAAGGGAAAGGCTGTAGCCGCTTTTGAAAGTTCAGATATTTGAATATCGCGCTACATTGCTTCGAGAAGTATTTAGAAGAATTTTACCGATAGTTGGATGTCAAGTGACGTAGCGAGTAATAGCAGAGGTGGAGGCTATTTATTGATTAAATAGTTAACTATGGAGTAGAGACTTGAGACTGGGATCAGATTACTGGCACGGCCAAAAGAAAGAGAATGCAATTAGTATCAAGTAAATCGGACCAGGGATTCAAGAGATATGAGGATTTCCAGATATCAGGCGATGACGCGTGACCCTGACCGTTTTGAATAAAAGCCAGCTGGAGCAGGCATGGTTAGCTCATTCTAACACAAGCACTTGGCAAGCAAGTTGCATCTACGCTGAACCAAGGCACATGGTTGCCGTATCTACGCAGAAGTTCTTTTCAAATCGTGATAGTCACGAGAAGTGCTGCGCAAACGAGTTGGAACTTAGTAAGTTTCTGGTGAGGAGAATCACTGAGGTGATTGATTTCTACAGACATTGGTGGAAATATTTATATTTCCAAAAGGACATATGCTATACTCTGTCTAGAAAATAGTATTTTGTCACAGTCCAGTAGTAACTTAATACTTGGATGTTTAAATCCATTTCAAGTCAGTTTTCATTATTTGTAACTAGTTAACCACTTCGATCTGTCAGTACATTGAAGACTAGTCTATAACGGTGGCGTTCATTAGTCTACGCAAGGGAAACTGCAGGTTGCTTAGCGCATGGCAGATGGTGATATTAATAAACCATGCCCAGGGAACGATCTTCAGAACAGCCGTTAATTGCTTAGACTGTCAATGTTTTTCTTGTACTGATGAGATTACAGTGAGTTATGTTACAACTGACATATTTAAGAAGAGATCACTTAGATCTGACCCTATTTCAACAAACTGTTATGGCTTTGATAGAAGCCCATATTAAAATGGAACAACAGTTTATTCAAACGTCGAAAGATACTACCACTATGTCTGACTAGATGATTTGTGGGTCTACAATGGCGGCCGATACAAGGATTATACGTGCTTGTCCGATAGGGCATGTCTATGGATAAATCTGGTACAGACCAGGTTTACTACACTTCAAGACCATCAAGAAATGTAAGCCACATTTGAATTATATTATGCCTAGCTAATTGGAACAAACTATTTTTTCTGCAGATGACCAACACATTTTTTTCGTCGTATTTAAAGCTTGCAATGATTTACGCAAGACTTGTTAGAGTTATTCTGAGCATTTTCAGCACTCAGAACAGTTTAGGATCGATGACCGAGCATTTCGAAGATTTATTTGAATTTTTCATATTTTAAGGAAACCACGGAAAACCCCGATGTAACTGTAAAAGTTAAATTTATTTTTGTTGAGGAATGGATATTTTTTCCATATTCGAAGGTTCGAACATGTGGATTCTCACATAATGAGATGATAATTAAACATATTTAAAATAATATAACAAATAATAATAATAATAATAATAATAATCCACTAATAATAATAATAATAATTTTCATAATTTTTCTAAATAATTCTTGGATATTATATTTTCTAATAATCATATGTATTGAGAAAGAGCCTGTGAAGTAGTTTAAACATTTCTAGTTTGGAACAGGAGATTTTCCGAAGGAGAGTGGTTAGCGCAAGCCCGCATTCAACCAATATTTCAGTTCTGGTTGAACAGTTGATATTTGCAATGAGCAAAGTATATGTTTCATATAACACGGAGAGGCATGAAACGGGAAGCAAATGATATTTGTATCAAATAGGATATTTTTGTATTTATATAAAATCATGACGTAAATACACTCGAAAGTGAAATAAAGCTTTTCATAAGTATGGTAAATTCACGGGTTGAACTGAATGGTAAAATAAAATAAACTTGTAAGTTTATTAATCTTCCAGTGTTGATAACAAGCAGAGGCTTGATTTATTGTATAAATTTTGGGAAGATAATTTATGTGTGGAGTAGTTGAAATGCCATTCCCAGGTGCGCATGTTAAGTCTCAGGAATGAAGAGGTTTTTTCGAGCATCAATCAAATAGCAGGTTCGATGGCTCAGGTTTATAGTAGGAGTATTGGAGCCACACATTTCGTCGTATGAATAACCCGAAGGTTATTTCTTTGAAACCATCAGTTCTTATTTCAACCTTGTTTACGAATTCCATTTAGACTTTGATGTTGCTAGAACCCGGATTAGTCATGATAGTAGTTTATTCTTCTTCAGAGGAAGACCTTTGCCGTTGTTGTCGTAATATTGTGTTCTTACACAAATAATAAAATGGGCCACTGCCAATTAAAGATAATTCTTTAACCACGAATAATTTAAAGGATATTTTCAAATCCTAGTGCCATGAACTAAATGAATTTATTATCAAACTACAATTCTAATTTCCGCATTCTGTCGAAGAATTGCAAGTTGTGAAAGTTGCTAAAAATGGCCATGAATATAAATATTTTTTTCATAATGATTCCAAGTGGAAAATTGAATAGTTGAATGGTTCAATCTTTTATTGATCAAGTTGATGATTCAGAAATCATATATTTTGTTAGGAACTTGATGTTCATAATCGAGTTACTTCTCGAATGTTTAATGTCAGAAGAACAATTAATTGTTGTTGTGCTTCGCACAGTTCTTCGATGCTATGCTCAAGGTCAAATACTTTTCAGCTGTTATTAATATGTATTAATAATTTGTGTTGCTACGATGATAATAATATTTTCGACGATATATTTTTGAAACTGGAAAAACAAGTGAAAGTTTAAGAAATTCTATAAACATTTATTCTACAAGTGTTAATATCATGTAAATAGTCAAACAGTGATCTACGTTACTTCCAGTATGGACAATTAACTTTGAGCTGGAATTAAATATTAATAATTTTGGAACACAGTCCACAGGACTATTAATCGGACTTGTGTTTCCAAAAAGATTGTCAAATGTGTTTGGAAAATTTCTGTATATTGTGTGTAAATAAGAGTGTGGATCGCCACACGTGGAGTGATGCTGCTTTGAGCATCTTTGCAGTCAGATTTTAACTTTAAAATAAACTGAGATAATTTTACCAGATGTGTTACTCCCAATTAAATCTCCTTCTATCCTTATTGTTGCATTGAGCCAAAAATCAGCAAAGCATTTTTTTAATTTGATGTCGTTTTTGCGATTTGCTTTAACCCATCTGGCGCTCCGGGATATTTTGACTCTCGTGCTGACTGATTATTGGTAAAATGCATATGTGGTCGTGCGGACTCCGGTCTAAACGGGCACATAAAATAAGATAGAGAGAGAAATGGCGCCAAACGTGGGGCCCGATTTAGACATGGTCAATCGCATGCCGATTTGAAATTGTGATAATTTTTATAGAAATATTTTGGGAGTTGAGAGATGTCTGGTTTGGATGAATAAATTAGTAGGAAACCCAATTAGTGGGGAAAATTAAAAATTTAACTAGTTAATAATTAGAATGGGTTTGATTATTTTTGATAATGGCCTAACCATTAGGGCGTCAAGTTAATTCAGTAGTAAACGTTCGATGACTGGACATACACATTATTAGAATCCAGGTGGAGGATATTTGAGAACTTGCATATTTTTCTTGTGATATTGTGGTAAATGTAATTCGTAAAAGTAGAGAATTTTTGTTTTTCCATCACGTCGATATTAGGACAAATCTCATTTTATTATAGTGTTCCAATTAGCTATTCATATTTCTTGTTCTAGTTATAAGCTTTTGTTTGCCACTGTTGTATACCCCTAAGTTTTGAATAATAATTGAAAATTATGGAAGAAATGATGAGGATGATGAGGAGTTTGGAGGAGAGTTCAAAAGAGGCTGGACTGCGTGTAGCAGCCATTATGAAAGAAAATACTGAGGCTTTGGAAAAGAAACTTAAAGAAAATTCTGATTCCTTAGAAAATAAACTTAAAGAAAGTTTAAACGATAAACTTAAAGAAAATTCTGATAATTTGAAAGAAAGTTTAGATGAAAAACTTAAAGAAAATTCTGATTCTTTGGAAAGCAGGTTAAAAGATAACTTAAAAGAAAATTTAAACAGTAAATTTAATTCAATGGAAAGTAAATTTAAAGAGAATTCTGAAATTTTGAAAATGACACTTGAGAGTAAAATGAATAAATTATGCGATAAAACACATGAGCTCGAAACTTCATTAGCTACTAACGCAAGTTTAATGGACGATAAATTTCGCGATGCCGATCTTCGATCCCAAAGCTTAGCTGATAGGATAGAACATGGTCTTAGGAAAGTTGGTGAAGACATGGTCAACCTGGAAGTCCGAGTGAAGAAGGAGAGTAACGAGATGGGAATTTTAGTTGTTCAACGTTTAACGGAACAATTCAAAGAACTTGTCATGGGAGAAATAAGAGAAGGTGTGATTAATGAGTTGCAAACTGAAATCAAAACCACAGTTGTCAATGAAATTAAAGACACACTCAAGCTGGAGAATCAAGAGGGAATCAAGGAGATTAGGGAATCTTTGTCATCCCATATTGAAGTAATTGCCAAAGATATCCAAGCAACTCAGAAGGACATATCAGATATGACAGGGTCATTGAAAAGTCATGAGGCTGTTATGAACCAGATATCCATTGATGTTAAAGACAATTGTAAAGAAACTGAAGCAATTAAGAAGATGGCAGAAGAAAACCAGAAGGAACTTGAGGCTATGAAAACTCAAATAAAGGATGAGAAACAGTCTGATCATCTGTTGAAAATGCCAAATGTAAGGGGAAAGGAACAGATACAGATAAATCTAGGAGGAGCTAGAGAGACTGATAGACAGGATGAGGTCAGGACAGTATTTCAATCCAACCCCATAACTGTATTTAAGAATATAGAGGATAAGCCTTCTAAATTTTCAGGGCGAGATTCTGTGACACCCGTGGAATTTTTGAGAGAAGCAGGTGATTACCTGAAAGATTCTAAGATCCCTAAAGAAAGACAGATCCGAGTGATAGGGAAGTTCTTGGAAGGTCCTGCACTTCTTTGGTTTAGAGCATTTAGATCCACTCTAACCACTTTTGAGGAGTTTTCTCGTGGGATATTGAAGAAGTTTTGGTCCCCGGAAACCCAACAGCAAGTTAGAGCAGAGTTGTATTCGAAGAGATTCTCGACGTCACAACCTACTCGATACTCTACGTACTTTTCTGGACAGCTGTCTAAACTCCAACATTTAGATCCGCCAATGCCAGATAACGAGTTGATTACTGCATTGATACGTCAATTTCCAGCAGACGTCCAGAGGACTTTGATCGCTGCTGATATCTACAATATGGAACAATTTGATGAAGTATTACAGAAGCTGGATCATACAAACGCTCAATTCTTCCATCAGAAGGGAGTAAAGAATAACAACGCTGTGTATGCTGTTATGGCTGATAGTTATTCTCAGACACCTCGAGAGATTCGAGAGGAGCGAGAAGAGAAATCGCCGAGGGAAGATTCCAATAAGAGAGGATGGAACCAGTACAGTAACAGATACAGTTACAAGCCATATGCGAGACCGGATGGTGGTAATCAATACAATACTCGATGGAGAAGACCACGAGATACTCAAGGAAGGTACCAAGAAAGAAGATATTATGGTAGAAATAACTACAATAACAGAGGGAATGTAGATACTCGTCAGTCCAATGAAGAGTTTAACAAGGAGACGAGGAAAATTTTTGGAAGCAAGACACCAAGATAACTTGCAATTTTTGGAGCAGAGCCCCAAGGATCCAGGTCCATCGGGAACACAACAATCCCGGGGGAATGGTAATGAAAAAAAAAACTTCGAATTCACAGTAGAAGATAGAATTTTGAATACTTTCACTTCCAGAATTATTAAATGGCAAGCAGAGGATGATGATTTAATTCAACAGAATGACGAACGAAAAGAAATGGGTACGAGAATTAGAATGCCAATCATTTCATGCGAAGTATTCGGTATGCCTGTCGATACTTTGATCGATACTGGGGCTATGCTTTGTCTGGTGAGTGAGAAGCTTTATATTCTGTGGAAGCTCAAGGAGAATTTAGAGGAGATTCCAGTATCAGGAATTAAGATCCAAGGAATAATACCCAATAAAATATCTCTGTGTAAAACACAATTATACTTATGTATTACGATTGGAGGACATGATTTCCGACATGTATTTGTTGTAATGAAGGACATGGCTTTTGACATGATATTGGGAGCAGATTTCATTCAGAAATATCAAGCAGTGATAGATATGAAGACAGAGACGATCAGATTTAAGAATACAGAAGAGATTAACTTCGAGGGAAAAGAAGAGGAAGACATCGAGGGAGATGCTCAATGGTCTCTGATTTTTCACGAAGCTGAAGGAAGAGAAGTCTACACTGAGAAGGAGTCCCCAGAGCTAGGGAAGATTTTGGAAGAGTATCACGATATTTTTGATATTAAGCCTGGTGAAATTGAAGATTTTGAATATTGTGGAAGGAAACAATAATGGAAGCTATGAAGTAGCCAATACACGAACTGGTAACATCGTGGGAACTTACAATGCATCGAATTTGAAGATCTATTATTCAAGAACCAGATGATTTAATGTGTAGATAGGAAAAAAATTTTTTTTTTCAATTTTTATTTTTTGCTAGGTGTGGGGTGGATGTGCCCAACTCTAGGAATGGGTATTCCAAGTTTCAGACACCTGGGTAGATTATAGGCTATGGAATAACCCACCCACCAAGGGAAGATGATTAAGAGAAGGAAGTAGATTTGGGATTTGGAAAAGAAGGATAGAAAAATAGGAGGAGAGTACCACAAAATTAATAAGTTGAGGTTTAAATACGCTTTGGAGCAGTTGCCAATGGAAATTATCTCTCGGATACCTAAAGTAGGTACGAGCTTGGTCGGGGCTAACGGGAACCGCAGTTAGGACTTGGGCGGTTTTCAAGAGAGAGGCTTTAGTACATTTCCTCCCGAGCATGTATAAAAGTACTATGGGGAAGGGTGATGGTCTAGCAAGACTTAGAGGAACAAATTTACTGTATGTTTTCTCGAAGAAATTAGGTTTTACAAAGTGATTCAAAGAATGCCAATGATTTAACTCAAGCTTGGTGTTTTCGATTTCCAAAATTATGGAGTTCCTGTAAGGGCGACCAAGTGTCTCTAAGAAGGAATATGATAAAGAATTATGCCTTATTGGGTAATCTTGGTAAATGAACCAATGGTTGCATTGGACAATGGCTAAGCTTTTACTCAGCGAGGAGCCGGCTAAAAGTTTAGACAAAAAGAAACACTTATTTTTTGGAAAACTGACCATAAGTTTCCGGAGAGGGTCTCCACAAGCAGGTAGTTGGCTTAGCGAACTTTACTTGCCTCACTGGCCAATTAGAATTAGCTATTAACGCTAAGAAGAACTTTAGTAAGGTGAAAATTAAGAGTTCTTGCTCAAATGCAACAAATAGTGAAAGCCCTATTAAAGATTTTAATGTCATTGAGTGAGGAGAGTCAAGGAAGACAGGATTTTGCCTAAACTTTATATTCGCAAATGAAAAAGCGAAGGGAAAAGATTTGTTTATTTTACAATTAGAAAAAGTTTGATGAAATTAACAATTATGCAATATAATTTTAATTAACATAATTCATTTGAACTTTTTAACAAATAGGGTCGCAGACCTCTCAACATTAAACGGTTGCTCCAGGCAACTGACAATTTACAAGGTTTCAAACCTTACATGTTTTTAAAATTTTCATAAGAGTTAAACCAATAAACAATGAAATAATTAAAGCTTGAACGTGAATTAGAGTACAAAAAGTGTACCTTAAGAAATTCTTGAGAGAATGTTCTAGAGAAAATGACAACTTTGAAAATGACGATAACAACAACGTGAAAATAAGATAGAAGTTCCTACAACTTCTTATATTTATACAGAGTTAATATATGAGAATTACACAAAGAGGGCAGGTCACTTATTGTGAAACCTGAAGAAAGTGAAAAGGAAGTTTCTAGACTTCCTATGTTTAATTAGGAATCACGAGAAAATGGGGCAGTTTCCATTTCGTGAAACCTGAACATGACTCGCTCAAGAGTTTAGAGAATTGTTTTCCCTGATTTTGAAGGGAGGAACAATGTAAGTTTGAAACGTGTGTTAGACACGTATCACAAAGATTATACAGAGATACTTAATGATAAACCAACAAAAATGGAAGGGCACTTCTTAGAATGACACCTTATTGAAACCGACCTAGATTAAAAGTTTATTGCAGATTGTTAGTGAAAGGTTTAGGAAAGAGAAATGGGAATTAAGGAAAATGTTCATGGCCTTATTTAATATAACCGGACGATCGCGACGCGGTAGAAACGTGGAGAAAGCACTGTTTATCACTGTAGTCTATGAAGATGGATTCAAAGTTCACTATAGAAACACTAAAGTTCATGAAAAAGAAAGTTATTGCAATTATGGAAAGAACTGATTGCACTATATAGATGAGAGTCTATTTCTTGAAAAAGTTGTAATTTACAATTAAATGCGCCATAGAATTTTCCAGAGGTTCCAGCGGTGGAAGAAATTTAGCTATTGCAAAAATTTATAAGGAAGATTCCTCATTTTAACTAGCATTTTCACAGTGCGTGAACAATACTTGACGACAAGACTCGCAGATAGAGAACAAGGTCTAGAAGGTTCCAGAACGACCTTAGCAGAAAATGGGGTTGAGAAAATCCAACGGAGGAAATAGTTTTATAATTATAGGCAGTGGGTATTAGATAATATCCCACGTAGCGAGAGGATTTCTCGTTTGAATCGCTTAAGAAAAGCTCTTTTGTTTTAGTAAGGTTGGCTTATACAAGCAAAAGCTCAACATTGCAAATCCCACGAAGAATGATCATTGCCCCAAAGTAAATCATTTCACACTGCCTATAAATTATAATTAAAACCACTTGGAAGTTAAAACCATGAAGATGAGGTTAAAACTTTTTAAAAATGGTACTTATCTTGATTTCATGTTGAAGTCGGATTTCTCACTGATGCTTAGAGTTCCAACATGGCGTAAAAGAGGGTGAGCCTCTTGGTTTGAGGAGGCAAGCTCGAGCGGAGCTTTGACTGGACGAGTCAACTGCAGACGGAGAAGTGAGAGCAGCTCAGCGGAGCACGGAGAGACCACGGAAGGGGAAAGAGTGGGGGTAGGAAACAAAAGGTATACATATCAGCATAACCAACTTAGCAAAAAAAATAATTTTCTTCTTGATGGATGGTCTTCTAAGAGTTGATAGTAGGCGATATTAGCGCAGCATGGTGAGTGAAACAGTAGACGTAGTCCTCTTGCTCAAGGAGAAAATAGCTGACGATAGTAACGAGATCTGGTGGCCAGATGGATATGTAAGTCCTCTTGCACGATGAGGAATTGAGTAGCTTCAGTGGTTCGCTACTAGATGACGCTAGGTGGGTCACAGAAGTTATATATCTGAAAGATACTTATGAAGACATAAGAGATATGCCCAACAAGGAGAAAACAGATGATCACTGTTGGTGGTTGACAAAGAGGAAGGAAGAAATGAACATGCAAAGAGCAATAAAAATTATATCTCAGGTACCGTGTATTCAAAGAATACACCATACTGGGGGGACAAACACCAACAGAGCGCAAATAAACAGTTACACATTTATTGGAAGCGGAGCGATCAAAGACAGTGGTCTTGTGATCGGTCCATTTGTGGTCAAGATTCTGGCCACCCTGACTCTCCCATCTCTTCCAGGGTAACATTCGGTCACCCTACCAGAAATCCATACTAGGGGGGGTGAAACATCCCTAACCAAGACCAAGTCCCCCACTTTAATGTCGGGACTGGAAAGAAACCACTTCTGCCTCCGTTGCAAGGAAGTTAAATATTCCAAGTTCCATCTCTTCCAAAAAGAATTACGGAGGGCTTCAAGTTTACGCCAAACAATAGGTAAATTAAAATCCCTGCAAGAATTAGGAAGAGGAGGAGGGGCAGAAAGAGAAGTGCCGATAAGGAAGTGACCAGGGGTGAGTGGAAGTAGGTCATCAGGATCATTGGAAAGCGGAGTTAAAGGGCGAGAGTTAACAACACCTTCAATCAGAACAGACAGAGAATTGAATTCTTCGTAAGTCAGAATTCGATTACCTAAGACTTTTCTTAAATGACGTTTAGTGAGCTTTACGCAAGATTCCCACCTACCACCATGATGCGGAGCGTAAGGAGGTATGAAGCGCCATTTGAAACCTTTTGAATAAGAAAAATTAGAGATTTGTTCCATGGCAGGAGAGGAAGTAAGAGCTTTCTTCCACAGGGAAGCTGCTCCCTGAAAGGTGGAAGCGTTATCAGAGAACATCTCAGCAGGAACACCACGCCTAGCGGTGAAACGAGAGACAGCTGATAAAAAATAAGAAGTAGAAGCATTCGTTACTAGTTCCAAGTGGATTGCGCCGGTAACCATGCAAACAAAGAGAGAAACATAAAGCTTACCAAACAATTTACGTTTAGCTTCAGGAGAGTTTCGTTGATATTGGAACGGACCCATATAGTCCACGCCAGTTAAAGCAAATGGGCGTACAGGAGAAGAACGAAAAGAAGGCAGATCGCTCATTAATTGAGTGTTGATTTTAGGTTTCGCTTTGAAACAAGGAATGCACTTATGAATTGCAGAAGAAACTTCATGAATTCCATTTATAATCCAGTACTTTTCTCTTAAGAGGCAGAGCAGAGTACGTGTACCAACATGAAGATTACGGTAATGAAAGTCACGTATAATTAAAGAAGTAACGTGATGTTTGGAAGGCAAAATAACGGGATGCTTTTTGTCCTCAGAGAGTAAAGATTGCGAGAGCCTTCCACCTACCCTAAGTAATCCATGGTCATCAAGGAACGGGGCTAAAGCACGAAGACGGCTGGATTTGGAAAGATCTCTTCTAGAAGAAAGCAATGACAATTCAGAAGAAAAGGCTTCTTGCTGTGTCAGTTGTAAAATCTTAATGGTAGCGAGATTCAATTCATGATTGGTAAGGTGTGGTTTAGGGAGAAGAGGTTGGTCAACCACAAGATATTTCCATCTAAGGAGATAGGCAACAATCCGTAGTAATTTATGGAAGGAAGAATAGCGTGACAACAAAGGATGAGATGCGTTGGAAACAAGACACGAAGCTATGGATAGAGGTACTTTAGCGTCAGGCAAATCGGAGTTTGTAGCTGGGGGTTTAGAAGGCCATGAGGAAGATTCGTCGATTAGCCACGAGGGCCCATGCCAGTACAATTGGGAAGCTGCCAATTGAGAGGGTAAACAACCACGAGAGATGATATCAGCTGGATTATCCGCACTGGGAACATGCCTCCATTGACAGCCAGAAGAAAGAGTTTGAATTTTGGAAACCCTGTTTGCGACAAAAGTTTGCCAATGAGAGGGATTTTTGGCGATCCAAGAAAGGGCGATCATAGAATCGCTCCAGAGATAGATTTGCGAGAATTCGACCTTTAATACTTCCCGTAATTTCTTGACAAGTTCTGCAGCCATTAGTGCAGCGCACAGTTCGAGCCTAGGTAAAGTGATAGTTTTAAGAGGAGCGACCTTCGATTTGGCACAAACAAGGTTAGAAACTGGAGATCCATAGAGTGAATCGTGATAAACTAAATATGCACAGCAACCATAAGCTTTTTCGGAACTGTCCGCGAACACGTGAAGGAAAAAAGATGCATTAGAATGAGAGCTAATTAAATTCCTGGGAATTTCAATAAGGGAAAGATCCAGCAAATTGCTGCGAAACGAGAGCCAACGATTCAGAAAAGAAAGAGGGACAGCGTCATCCCATTCACATTTAAGCGACCACAGCTCTTGCATGAAAAGTTTGGCTATAACGATAACTGGGGCAAGGAATTGAAGCGGATCAAAAATTTTTGCAATTTCAGAGAGGATTTGTCTTTTTGTATTAGGAAGCTCTTCTGCGAGCGTAACTTTATAGATAAGAGTGTCAGTGCTAGTGCACCAGTGAACTCCTAGAGTTTTTATAGATTCGGAGTTTCCACAAATTTCGACAGAGGAAGGATCTACGTCTTCAATGGGAAACTGAGCGAGAAACTCAGGGGAGTTGGAGTTCCACTTATGAAGTGGGAAACCTCCATTCCTTAGTAATGCTTGAAGTTCTAAAGATACAAAAGAAGCTTCCTCCAAAGAGGGGAAGGATTGCAAATAATCGTCAACATAGAATGACGTAGTTAGTGCTTCAGAGGCTTTGGGGTTAAATAAATGACCATCTTGTGAGGCAAGCAAGTGTAGGGATCGGATAGCAAGGAAAGCAGAGGGTTTTAAGCCATAAGTAACCGTTTTCAAGCGAAATACCTTAATGGGCTTATTGATTTCATCACGCCACAAGATTCTTTGAAGATCTCGTTGTTCTGGTTGAATTAACACTTGACGGTACATCTGTTTTATGTCGGCTATGACAGCTATGGGAAATAATCGAAAATTTAAGAGTATAGCAGATAAATCTGATTGAATAGCAGGACCAGAATAAAGAGTGTCATTAAGGCTGTTTCCATTAACGTCGGGTGATGAACCATTGAAAACAACTCGAATTTTATCTTTTACAAAGGGGTTTTTCCACACAGGATGATGATTTAAATAAACCGTTTCAATTGGGGGGTGCAATTCATCATCGGATTTGTTAACAACCTCCATATGATATAAGCTTTCATACTCATCCATGAACTCAGTGTACTGCTTTTTGACGAGGGGTTCCTTTTTGAATTTGCTCTCGATAGCAAAGAGAGCTTTTCGAGCTTTAGGCTGAGAGTTAATAAGTTTGGGGGGATTGTGTAATCTTGGCATTTGAACAATGAACCGGCCATCAGAAGAACGAATGGTCGTGTTCAAAAAAAGTTGCTCACAAAATTCATTTTCTGAAGAAGTTACATTAGGAGAATCAACATTTTCAAGCCTCCAAAACTGTTCCAGATCAGTATTGGAGAAGTAACATTGCGATGCGGGTTGAGGTGAATAATGGGGAAGTTGCCCTGTGACAATCCATCCAAAATTAGTGTCTCTGGCGACCACGTTTGAGGATAGCTTGCGAACCTGTTTCCGAAGGCAGTTCCAAAAGACATTGGCACTAAAGAGAATGTCAATGGGATTTTGTGTGTTAAACGAAGGATCGGCTAACCTTAAATGTGAGGGAATGTTTAACCCCGAAATATCAACCGAGTGACTAGGAGTGTCTTCTCCAATGCTATTAAGAATTAGACAATTAAGTTTAAGAAAGTTGTTTCTATGACAAGTATCTCTTATAGATAGCTTTGAGAATTGTAAAGCTTGCGATTTTGAGCTGTTGATGCCCGACACATTGATAGAAGTGGGGTTTACGGGTAGGCCTAGTTTTCTAATCAGGGAATTAGATACAAAATCATGAGTTGCCGCTGAGTCTAGAAGACCGCGTGCACGGACCCAGTTGCCAAAGTTATCCTGAACGTCAATTTGAACAGTAGACAACAATACTTGAGCACTGCGAATGGACTTAGCATTTTGAATGTATGATGAAGCATTAGAACTGTTAACACTATCATTTTTCGGCGAAGTAGATGCTGTCGATGACCTTGCCTGATCATGACGATGTAGCAGAGTATGATGAGCCTTTTCACAATGGTAGCAAAGTCTTGTGGATTTACAGTTAGAAGCAGAATGCGTGGGCGCTAGGCAGTTGAAACAATGTTTGTTTTGAGCGACTAATTTTCGTTTGTCATCGACTGACATTTCTTTAAAGGATTTGCAGAGGTATAGGGCATGGGGATCTTTACAAAGTATGCACTTTACCGGTTCGTTTAAACTTTTGCGAGGTTCACCTTGCGTGTTTAAAACAATAGAGCTAGCAACACGACGTTCACTAGACCTAGTTGGGTAACCAGTAGTGTTTGATTTGAATTTAGATAAGCTGGACCCTGGTTTTTGGGTATTAGACGCTGAGCGTTCGCTTTTGGGTTTGATGGACATTAATTCGAATTTGGAACTAGGGGATGAAGGTTCGCTCTGATTAGCTAGCGCTGTTAAAAGTTGGCATCTAGCGTTTATGAAAGTGACTAAATGCTCGTATGAGTAGTCGTCTTCCTTAGAAAGTTCAATTTCCCAAGCTTTGAGGGTAGCAGCATCAACTTTAGAAACTACTAAATGTATTAGGAAAGTATCCCAATGTTCGGTAGGCTGCTCTAATTGGGACAAAGCTTTAACGTGGAGTTGGGTAGTGTCAATTAAAGTACGTAAACTAGTGACGTCATTGTGCTGTGACGCAGGTAGGTTAAATAGAGCCTTAATATGGCGTTGAATAGGTAAACGTGAATTTCCATATCTTTCTTTTAATAAGTTAAAGGCAATGGGGTAATTTTCGGCACGCAGAGGAAGTGCTTCAACTAACTGCAAAGCTTGACCTCGAAGGATAGATCTCAAGTAATGAAACTTGTAAATGACTTGAATGTCTTCATTGTCATGAACAAGGGAGCAAAATAATTCATAGAAAGAATCCCAAGTGGATTCATCTCCAGAAAAATGGGGTAAATCAATTTTCGGTAAAGTAGGTTTGGGCTTGTGAGTGCTCTCACGGAAAGAAGTTTGGGGTTCGTGAAGGGAACCAAGGACAGAAGCGTCCTTTTTCTGCTTCTCTTCGAGTTGGCGTATTATTCTGAAAGCAGAACCTATGCCTTCGTAATATAAGTTCTCTACTTCGACACGATCTTCTGTTTGATTGAGCATGCAAGTTTCAATTTCAGTTTGAATGTTACAGTAGTTTTCATAAGAACGTTCAAAATCCTTTACACGATGTTTCAACAAATCTAATTGCGCGTCTGAGGGATCTAATTCTTTTATGTACCTTCTGAATCGGGTAATTTGCCCTTTATAGGATGCTCGTTTAGAAGTAAGTTTTTCATCCTTATCCTTATCAGTGGGAGCCATATTAAAGAAGATGAATGAAAATGTAACTCACGAAACTGTGGAACCTTGGAAATGCTGTCAAGCTGGCAGCAGCGAATGAGTAGAAAGAATGGGACACACCATAGGAGACAGGAGCGGCCTCTTTCCCGTTCACAGGCTTTGCACGATATGGTTGTAGCTGAAATATTCAACACAGATTTTAGAAATATGCAAAGTATTGCCAAATGACACTTTTTTAAAGAGAGAAAAGAAAAAATGGGCTCTCCCGGGTTTCGGCACCAAATTTTGGGTAGATTATAGGCTATGGAATAACCCACCCACCAAGGGAAGATGATTAAGAGAAGGAAGTAGATTTGGGATTTGGAAAAGAAGGATAGAAAAATAGGAGGAGAGTCCCACAAAATTAATAAGTTGAGGTTTAAATACGCTTTGGAGCAGTTGCCAATGGAAATTATCTCTCGGATACCTAAAGTAGGTACGAGCTTGGTCGGGGCTAACGGGAACCGCAGTTAGGACTTGGGCGGTTTTCAAGAGAGAGGCTTTAGTACATTTCCTCCCGAGCATGTATAAAAGTACTATGGGGAAGGGTGATGGTCTAGCAAGACTTAGAGGAACAAATTTACTGTATGTTTTCTCGAAGAAATTAGGTTTTACAAAGTGATTCAAAGAATGCCAATGATTTAACTCAAGCTTGGTGTTTTCAATTTCCAAAATTATGGAGTTCCTGTAAGGGCGACCATGTGTCTCTAAGAAGGAATATGATAAAGAATTATGCCTTATTGGGTAATCTTGGTAAATGAACCAATGGTTGCATTGGACAATGGCTAAGCTTTTACTCAGCGAGGAGCCGGCTAAAAGTTTAGACAAAAAGAAACACTTATTTTTTGGAAAACTGACCATAAGTTTCCGGAGAGGGTCTCCACAAGCAGGTAG